>LR738712.1:383070756-383175479 GCA_902687465.1 Secale cereale
ATTTCTCGCTTTCAGCGAGTAGAGCGTTCCGACTAGCTGAAGGCAGCGAGCATACGGGGCGGCCCATGTGCGCGGGTAAGCACCTGTCAGTTTCCAGTTTCGGTTTTTCTTCACATTTTTTCTTTTTCCCTTTCCTTTTTTTTTCTTCATATTCTGAATACATATATCACAAAACAGTCCCTCAAAACACATTTGAAAAATGTTGAATAGGGATTAAAAAATGTTAAACAAGAACCGAAAAAATGTTGAACAAGTATTTGAAAATGTTGAATAAGTATTAAAAATGTTGAACACGTATCTGAAAAATGTTGAATAAGTATTTAAAATATTGAATGGGTACATGAAAAATGTTGAACAAGTATTTAAAAATGTTAAACGAGTAATTGGAAAATGTTGAATAAGTATTAAAAATGATGAACGGGTATATGAAAAATATTGAACAGTATCTAAAATGTTGAACGAGTATTTCAAAAATGTTGAACAAGTATTTCAAAAGATGTTGATCATGTATATAAAAATGTTGAAAAATTATTTGAAACATATTGAACAAGTATATGAAAAATATAGAACAAGTATTTGAAAAAATGTTGAACAAATAATTTCAAAAAATGTTGAACAATTATTTGAAAAAAATATTGATAGTGTATTTAAAAAATATTGAACAACTATTTAAAAAAATTATGTATTAAAAATATTAAACTAATATTCGAAAAATGTTTAAGTAATTACTAAAAATGTTGAAAAAGTATTTGAATGTTTTTGAATTAGTATTGAAATGTCGAATAAGTATTTGAAAATGTTAAAAAAACGTTCGGGCAATGTTGAACGTGTGTACAGAAAATATTGATCACTTATTAAAAAATTATTTTTAACATATACGAAAATTTAAAGTGAAAACAATAATAAACATAAGAAAAATGGAGAAGGAAAAAGAAAACCAAACAAAAACATGGAGAAGTAAAAAAAGAAACCAACTAAAAACGAAGAAAACCCTATAAAAACAAAAAGGAAAAGAGAAAAAGGCCACGTGAAAAATAATGAAAAAAACCTGCTTCCATTGCCTCATGTACAGAACGCGCCAACTACTTTCCACATGGAAGCGCACGGGTGTAGAGAGTTGTCTCCCACGACACCCGAGATCGATCCTCGCTTCTCCCCATTTCATTTTTGGCGGACGCTAGGCGTCATCCGACTGATCCGAGCTTGGGATCAGCCGGGTCGCCAGCCACTCGATCGTTTGACCCTTCTATCTTACAAGACGTTCGATCCACCCGAGTCAACCTGTTTAAATCATTCTTTTCGTGGGTGCTTTAAATCATTCTTTTCATGGGTGCTGGTCGGCACTACTTTCACACATCCACCCCCACGGGACTTATACGTGATCCAGTGAGGTGTTCTTAGCTCAGGTAATCTAAGTAGTACTCCCTCCGTCCGAAAATACTTGTCATCAAAATGGACAAAAAATAATGTATCTAGAACTAGAATACATCTAGATACATCCCCTTTTATTCATTTTGATGACAAGTATTTCCGGACGGAGGGAGTATCAGTTAAGTAGCAAGTCATCCATTGCCAAAAAAAAAAACAAGTCATGCATGCTCACGCAAGGACACTACTGCTTCAAATACCGCGGCGGGGTGGCTGCTGTGTACAAGGCAAGCCGAGACGACAATGTCGCGAGGGGTGGTCCAGCTGTTGGGGACGTAGTGTGTTCAACGACGGCCAGCGATGCTACGAGGGGTGCTGCGACGGAAGCCCGGCCGCTTCGATGGTGGCGGCGATGCTACGAGGCGTGCTGTGACCGAAGCCCGGCCGTCTCGGCGGTGATGCTATGAGGTGTGCTGCGACGGAAACCCGGTCGCCTCGGCGGTACCAGTGATGCTACGAGGCGTGCTGCGACGGAAACCCGGCTTCTTCGACAAAAAGGGCGATGCTATGAGGCGTGTTGTGACCGAAGCCTGGCCTCTTCAACGACGAGGGCGATGATACGAGGTGTGCTGTGACTGAAGCCTGGTCGCTTCGACGACGAGGGCGATGCTATGAGTTGTGTTGTGACTGAAGCATGGTCGCTTCGACGGCGACGACGAGGGTGATGCTATGAGGCGTGCTGTAACTGAAGCATGACCACTTCGACGACGACGACGATGCTACGAGGCGTGCTACGACGGCGACGACGATGCTACGAGGCGTGCTACGACGAAATCCCGTACGCTTCGATGGTGACGATGATTCTACGAGGCGTGCTGCAAGGGAAGCACGGACACATCAATGATGTTGTAACGACATGCTTCGACGACCGTGGCGATGGCGCAACGATGCTGCGACGACAACCTGGCTGCTTCAACAATGTTGCGATGAAATGC
Organism: Secale cereale; assembly: GCA_902687465.1. Lineage (NCBI taxonomy): Eukaryota > Viridiplantae > Streptophyta > Magnoliopsida > Poales > Poaceae > Secale > Secale cereale. The sequence continues at coordinate 383,073,120 of LR738712.1, forward strand.
TTTAACGCCGTATGCTTTGACGGTTGCGCGTTGCCACGAGGACAACATGTTTGCTTCAATGATGTTGCAACGGTTGTGGCAGATGCTTCGATAGGTGTGACGATGCTACAATGGAAACCATGCTACTTCGATGATGTTGTGACAATGTGCTTCGACGGTCGTGAAGATGTTGCGGCGAACTGCGATGTCGGCATGTTTCAAACGATCGCGGTGATGTTGCGACGATGTGCTTGGATGATCACGGCGTTGCTCCAACGAATGTCCGACTGCTTCGATGATGTTGCGACGGCATTCTTTCCTGTCGTGGTAGTGCCGCGATAATGACACGCCTATTTCTACAAGGTTATGACGGCATGCCAACTGCTCCAATGATGCTACGATAGTACATATGCTTCAACGGCCGTGGCTCCGATGATGCTATGATGGTACATATGCTTCGACGGCCGCAGCGGCGGCCGCATAGGCGTCACGATGCTACTGTAAGCATTACTATATCCTAGCAAGTCAGGACTCCGTAAGCTTTGCTAGTACCAAATTCAAGAAACACGGACAATGAAGAATATGTTCTTTAATCCCATTTAGTGCTTCTATATATTGAGAATATCCGCAGCATTGCATCGTCGTTTAGTGCTTCTATATATTGAGAATATCCGCAGCATTGCAGCGTCACGTGCATGTGTAGATATATAAAGGAGCGCTCAGCTTCAGGAGTCGCGATAGATAGCGTAACTTCATGTGCTGACAGCGAGACGCTCAGCATCACACGATCGCGTGCGATCGCACGGCGCCGGATACGGCTGACGAAGCCCAAGGTTTCATGGACTGTTTTTAATGGTTTCCCTTCATTTTTCGCTCAATCGCGTGAAAATGGGTCAGCCCAACTACTACGACCTTCAGTGAGACATCCCTGCGCGATCAATGCAATAAATAGCATTCGCGATGTTGGGGAGAGGTGAGGCCCGTTAAAAAAGGCCTGAGGCCCATTTCTAACGATGAAGTTGGGTATTTGCTCGGGCTGGATGATGTCTCGATCTGAGGAGTGCAAGCATGCGTGCATGATAGATTTTCCCAATCAAACCGCGTACGAATGTTCAGCTTCACCAATTAATAAAACACAATAAGACTAATGAATAATAATGTTCAGCTTCACCATTTGCCGAAGTGATCAAATTGAATACACACACTGCATAAACATACAAAGACGGGTAGAAAGTCCTAAGGCTGGTCACAATGGACAGGAACATAAGATAGTAACATATACACTTATCTAGACTATGTTACTACCTTCACAGTGGGTAGGAACATGTAGGTAGTGTCATGCAACGATGCATTTATTAGCGTATAGACTCATTGTTTCTTGAAGTGTGTGATGTTCCGGTAACTTAGCTAGTTACCACAAGCACCTCACTCTTCATTAAATATGTGTCACATACTCCCTCCGTTTCTTTTTAGTCTGCATATAAGATTTGGTCAAAGTCAAACTTTGTTAACTTTGACTAAGTTTATAGAATAATATATCAAGATTCACAATATGAAATCAATATTGTTAGATGCGTCATGAAATTAATTTTCATACCATACAGCTTTAGTATTTTAGATATTGATATTTTTTTCTATAAAGTTGGTCAAACTTTATAAAGTTTGACTTTGACCAAATCTTATATGCAGACTAAAAAGAAACGGAGAGAGTAAGCAACGTTGTATTGAAATATGTGATGTTACTCCTAAGTTTCACCCCATTGTGACCAGCCTAAGAAGCCCGATACAACTGTTACCCTGTTACTGCCTATTTCCAAGAAACATGCTGGAAATGTTTACTTAAACAATGCAAAGTAGGTCGGCAACGACCTGTCTCTAGCTCCAGGAATTGTGTATGCACCTGCACCTTCCTAGTTATTAACAAGGATAAAGAAAATACTCCAAACACAAACTCAAATCTAGGGTGCACACACCTCTGGAAAAAATGCAGCACAATTTATCCAACATGGTGATACCTAATCGCAATCTCGTAACTAGCCAATACTCAATTGGTGCAACACATGCATGTCAAAGGGCATTCTGATCATGTTGTTAGAGTTATATTGATGATGGCCTTTGGCCTTTTGTATTCTAGCCTCTTGGCATTCTCTTGTACATGTATATATGATGGCTTTAGTCTTCTAGTAATATCAAGTTGCATATTTTCCTACATGGTATTAGAACTTAGGGTTTTTTAGCACTCGCAAATCGTGCTTGATCGCTTCCTTCCGCCGCCGTGCTCTCTCCGGCTGTCACTTTCGTCGTCGCCGTTCCTCTGCCCCGGTGCCTGCTGCTTGCCCACACTTCCAAAAAAAAATGTCAACGCTGCTGCCCCGAGTAGCTGCTCTCTGTTCCAATCTTCAGATCGAGCCGGCCAGTGATTCTTGTGCTGGCCGCTGTCCACCAATTCCTGATGCTGGCCGCCGGATCCGTGCTTCATCACGGCGCCCGCTCGTGTGGTGCCGCCGGCCGCCGTTTCAACCTCCAGACGCCGGCCACCAGATCCCGTGCATCACCACCGCGCCCGCTCGTGTGGTGCCGCCAGCCACCGTTTCAACCTCCAGACGCCGGCCACCGTTTCTTTTCTGGATCGAGTCGTTGTGGTCTGCTCCTCTGGATCGATTTGGTCCTAGTTTGGCTGACCTCCCGTGCTTCGGTTGGTACACGCTGGTCACGGCGTCTCTCGCGCGGCCAGCCAACGACGCCCGCGTCTTCCCGCACGTCTGCCGTGCGATCGCTGCCTGAATCGATCGTGATCGGGGCTTGACGTGGGCCGCCGCCGCCACTGCGTTCATGATCTGGCTGTTCAATAAAAAAACGGATATGATGTTTCGCCCGCGTCTTCGTCGCTGTCCGCAGACTTCCAACGATGTTCCATATATTGACCCCGTCTCGCACATACATCGTCGCTCGGTGTGGTCCATCTGTGACATTGTCATCTACGACGTCTTCAGCAGACTGTGATGGACGTTATTCGACGACTCCACTCGCGGGTTCCACGTGCCGTGGCGGTGCCTACACTACACTGACTCCTCGTGTGGCTTCTCCGCACCGGGGCGGTGCCCGCTCTACACCGACTCCTTTCGCGGCTTCCGCTCGCCGTGGCGGTGCCTGCTCTACATCGATTCCTCTCGCGGCTTTCGCACGCCGTGGCGGTGCCTGCACTACACCAACACCTCTCGCGGCTTCCGCGCGCGACAGTGACTACTCTCGGTCGACTCTACACACAGCTTCCATGGGTGGTGGCGACTGCTCATCATTCTCGACCTCTTCCTCCATGTACCTGTCTGCGCGTGAGATTGCGCAGCTGCGATGCCTACTTGCTGCTTGGGATTCTTCACCGACATGTTCTGCAGGTTCTGTGACTGACCCTTCTGGCACTGAGAAACCACCGTCTACTCATTCAGATACATCCCCATGGATTCTTGATACTGGGGCATCTTTTCATATGACTTATGATTCTTCCACTTTGACCTCTGTTCGACCTGTCGACTCTCTTGTTCGTGTTCTTACGGCTGATGGCACTCCACTCCCTGTAGCTAGTCGAGGCACACTTAGCACTTCTTCATTTCATGTTCCCTCTGTCGCTCATGTTCCTCGACTTACCATGCAACTAATATCTGGTGGTCAGATTGTTGACTCTAGTTGTAGGGTCATTCTCGACTTTGATTCGTGTTCTGTCCAAGATCGTCGCACGGGCGCTCTGCTTGGTCCTGGCCCTCGATGCCCTGATGGTCTCTGGAAGCTTGACTGGCTTCGCCTTCCGTCCGCTGCCACCGCCGCCAGTCTCGCAACCCCTGTTGCTGCATCTACCAGCTCTTTTCAGCAGTGGCATCATCGTCTTGGCCATTTATGTGGTTCCCGTCTCTCGTCTTTGGTTCATCTCGGTGTTCTAGGGTCTGTCTCTGGTAACGCTTCATTGGATTGTCTGGGTTGTCGACTTGGTAAGCAGATTCAGCTACCTTATCCTCACAGCGAGTCAGTGTCCGAGCGCCCTTTTGATCTCGTTCACTCTGATGTTTGGGGTCCGGCTCCATTTGCTTCGAAAGGGGGTCATCGCTACTATATTATCTTTATAGATGATTTTTCTCGGTACACTTGAATCTATTTCATGTCTTCTCGTAGTGAGGTCTTATCCATATATAAAAAAATTGCTGCCATGGTTCATACCCAGTTTTCATGTCTTCTCCTATTCGTGCTTTTCGCGCAGATTCAGCTGGTGAGTATATCTCCCATGCGTTGCGAGGATTCCTTGCGGAGCAAGGTACTCTTACTCAGTTCTCTTGCCCTGATGCTCATACTCAGAATGATGTGGCTGAGTGCAAGCATCGTCACCTTCTTGAGACGGCGCGTGCAATGATGATCGCCGCCCTCTCTTCCGCCTCACTTCTGGGCTGAGGCTGTTACCACTTCCATCTCATCAACATTCAGCCATCTACTGCTCTACAGGGTGGTATTCATCTCAAGCGTCTTTCTGGTCGTTCTCCTGATTATTCGGTGCTTCGTTTGTTTGGTTGCGTTTGCTATGTTTTGCTTGCCCCTCGTAAACGCACCAAACTGACCGCTCAGTCTGTCGAGTGTTCTTTCTCAGATACTCCACCATGAGTTTGAGGAGGGTTGTTAGAGTTATATTGATGATGGCCTTTGGCCTTTTGTATTCTAGCCTCTTGACATTCTCTTGTATATGCATATATGATGGCTTTGGCCTCCTGGTAATATCAAGTTGCATATTTTCCTAACATGCGCACCTACGGCATGTTAAGGCGTTTAAGAATCTATGAATCAACACAAGCAAAAGGTGGTACTCTTAGACCACCATGCCAAAAGTTGTTCTATAGGTAAACTATCAACCAGTTTGGATCAAGACAGACAATGTATTGGGTGTTGTAATCAAGATACACTGCATTAGCTGATGGTCTCTGTGATTACACAATACAGCTCTGACGCAGGATAGCTCAAGACGCCTGAAAAGAGACGAAAAAAATACCTCCGCCAACTCCCCCAGATCCAGCACCAGAACAAAACTAAACAGATCCAGAACCAACCCAAACAAGGCCAGATCGATGAACACAGACATAACGAGAAGATCTCTCCTGGTCCAGAGGCTGTTGGTACATTGATTGGCAAACGAATCCAAGATTTAGCGTCCTGGATTCCATAGATTCGTCGGTGGGAACCTCTTGGTGAGGAGAAGGTTGGGACAGCATACGGTGTTATCCCTATCCAGCTGGGATGGGCCCTTTTTGGGATTGTGAAGCACCGCATCTGATTCCAGGGTGACTGAAACCCGAAACAACTAAAATCAAACATGTGCATGGCGCAAGAATCAGCCAATGTAATCGGAAGACAGCAAAAATTCTCCTATATATTAACACACATTTTGAGCTTATTGATTTATGATTTTAAATTGCAAGTCGTAGTGGTATCTCATGGTTACTTTTGCTGTTTGCAGACAGGCGCAAGTCTTGGTAATACTCTGAACTACTACTGCTAAGAATGACAATATGTATCAATGAAGGAATGCATATTTGCAAACAAGGGCAGGTAGCATCTCCTAGGTTTTGGATGGCAAATAGCATTTCCTTTTTAAGTTTCTGTAAGACCTTTTGGTTCCTTTATTTTAATAAAAGTCTGTGGGGCTTTTGCATCAGTGTTGTCAAAAAAAAATGGATGGCAAATAGGGGACCAGGTCTCTCGCACAAACTACTAAGCAGGTTTTAGGACAACAAATACAGATTCTTATATGTGACCTTCCAATACATAGGTTCAGAACATTTACGGCAGGGCACCACACACAGGCCCGGAGGAAAAGATCCTCTTAAACGTATTTTACTACGGAAATCAGAGGGTTTATGGCATCCAGACAGATCCTCTTAAGCAAAGCTTCCAGGTTGGGCATACTCTCAGTCATCTGATTTGGGTAGGGGGCTCCAATAAGCAGGCTCCAAACTTCATTGGTCTTGGCTGTTTTCAGTAAGGGATTGGGCAGGGGTGCAAATGTGAAACGGACAGGTTCATCGGAAGAGAGCTGAGCTGGGTTCAATGTGTTTCAGAGGCAGATGCGGTTAGAAGCAAGTATTGAACATGTAGTCACTATATACGGAGTACATGTCAACACGCAGAGAAACCATACCTGTTGGATCCGACAACCTGCATTTTAATAGCCATAGCGTTTTCCAGATGAAAGATAGGTAGAGCCAGATAACCTGATAAAAAAATTGCAAACAGTACCGAGTGAAAAATTACATATGAAATAAAGATAAGCATACAAAGATAAAAATGGAATATTATGTAAACTTGGCCTTGACTAAAGTTTGCACAAAATGATACTCCCTCTGTCTCATAATATAAGATGTTATTAGTTATTACAACCAATATATGAGTACATTGGTTCCAATAACATCTTATATTATGGGACGGAGGGAGTAATAGAAAGCAATATATCGAGTGTAAAGAAACATTAATATTTTGGTTAAAAAAAGCACGCCTATACATGTGCCGCTTAATTGTGATTAGGTGCTAGGCGACAACAGCACGGCAAGCGCTTTATCATACTAGCCGTGTGCTTAATCGTGCCTACGCATGCCGCTTATGCAAAGTAGGCGAAAGACAGAGGCGGAACTAGGAATTTACACCTAGTGTTTTTTTTTACGTTTATTTCCCTACACAGAATTATGGTCAACAACGAGAATATGTATACTAGGTGACTCAGCGGCTGTTTGGTTTGTGACTAATTTTGCCAAAGGTTGCCACACCTAAGGTTAGGCAAGTTTGACTAACTCAGGTGAGTGTTTGATTCAAGCCACACCTTAGGCAAGCCACACTTGGGCCCCACATGGCATGCACATAAAAAGTGTGGCAAGATTCCCTTAAGGTTGCCAACTTGTGGTTTTGATAAACTAACATTAGGCAAGCTTGGCAAAAATGTGTGGCAAAGTGTGGCAATGCAACGCCTAGAACCAAACAGCCCCTCAAAAAAAAGTCATCCTTACCCGTTGCTGCTAGAACCACCACTGTACCCACTGTAAGCACCATAGCCACCTCCAGAGACCTAGAGATGGTTTCAATTCATATTGTGGGATAAGAAACCTGACAGCATGTTGGCAGGATTTGCAATGAATAAAAGGGATGCTATACCTGGGAGCTGCCATAATTTGCATAACGGTCAACAGGAAGCACATCGTCTGATGCACGATATCCACTAGAATATGGATAATCGTGCCCAGCAGACTTATTGTCTCTGCTTAGATACTTTGGCTCATCGGACAAACTAGCATGCAAAGGGTGATATGGGATCACAGGTTGAAAACCTGATAAAGCACCTTCTCTTTCAAAGAAGTTGGCTTTCAGCCTTGTAGTTATTTGCACAAGAGCATGCCTTGCAACATCAAGATCTCCGCTGATCTGTTGTACATGACAATTACAACAGTAAATATTTTTTATGGCAACAAGGAGTCATGAAACAAAGAACATCAGAAGTTAAAATTGTTACCTGGACCATCTCTTCGTCGTCCGATGCTACTTTTGGAAGATCCTCCTTCGAAATGATTCGTATGTTTGCTCTCGTTGTTCTTCGTATCTCCGTAACGATTGAACCACCTTTGCCGATCAGGCACCCTATCCGTGATGTCGACACCAACAAACGTGTAGTATATGATGGCTCCCCCGATTCTGCATCAATTTTCTCACTGCATCTTGGCTGTAAACGAACTGTAGCATCAATTGTTGGAGAGACGGGATCTTCAAAGAGCTGCATAGCACGGAAAATTAGAATTAATCAGGACCTGCAACTAAATATAATAATATAAACATGGAAACGTATCATGCAAAAACTGAAGAAGAGAGAAATTACCTCCTTGGCCGAAACTGTAATTATGCAGTCATCTTCAGCACTTGAACTATCGACTTTGATAAAAGCTCCAGATTCTTGTCTAATCTGTTTGATAATTCCACCTCCTTTTCCAATTACACCTCCAACATTCGCCGCAGCACAAAGCAGACGCAGGCTAAACTCTTTTGCAGAGCTCACCTCCCTCCGTGGTTGGTATATAGAAGGCCAATCTCCCACCATATCACCTTTATATCGTCCATAAGGACTAACCATAGGAGTAATCCCTACAACTGGTGCAGTAGAGGAACTACCAAGGCGGGAGCCCAAGCTGGACGCAAGGAGATGCTGTGACCTGGATGGGTTGCCATGGAGGCGAGATGACACTTGGAGAAGAGCTTTTCTAACTACCATCGGATCCCCAATTATCTAGATTGAAAATGTTCAAAAATGTATATATTTATTATTTCACAGTGACACTACAAAACAATACAGTGTCTGTGTGTGTGTGTGTGTGTAGGCATACTAAACTGTGCCTGAGCGCATTTTCCTTATTATGCGCTCCGGCCATCCGACGCGAGTAAAACAACCAATTAAACCCACCCGTGCACATCGCCTCCTATAGAAGTGGGTGGTAAAAGAATTTATCACTTTTACTACTGAATACCAAGTGCATTACCATCAAAATATCAACGTAAATCCACCATGCACGTCCCCTTCTATTGTCGTGGGTGGTAAAAGAATTATCAATTTTACTACTGAATATTTAGTGCGTTACTATCAAATTATCAACACCAACTAAATCCACCCATGCACACCTCCTATATGTAGTAGTGGATGGTAAAAGAATCTATTGGGTTTACTATTGAACATTAAGTGAATTACCATCAAATCTCAACACACTAGAAATAGTAAAAGAGTCCACCTTTACTATAGAACACGAGGTATGATACTATCAAGTTGATTTTGAGTCGTAAAACTTACTATCACTTTGCGGGTTGACCAAGCAAACAAAATTAGACATTCTATTGTAGCATTACTACGTGACTTATTATTTTACGAGCACATGCAAGAATGGTTAGTTTTTTTACGTGGCGGAGGGTGGCGTATGGCTGACAGTAACAGAATTAATTACATTACTATACATTCAAGCAATTTTACCATGGCCTTACAAGGCGAAGGAGTTGTCTATGGCATGTAGTAACCAAATAAATTGCATTACTTTTTTTGCGAGTGGTTTTACCATCATTAGCAATCGCTTGTTCGGCCGAGTGGCACACACTAGGGTGTAGCGGCCGGAGCGCATGATTACGCTTTTGTGCTCTCACTCACTATAGCGCTACCGAATATATATCTATCTCTACTTTTCTTATAAAAAAATAAAAAAAAAAAAGAGTTGGTGATGATGGTGTGCCTGCCATCCTGCAATATAGGCCGTCCGATCCATATCTGACGGATAGGAAGGAAACTACGACAATTTTGCAAAAAGCTACCCGCACTCCTACCCACATTTGCAGATAAGGCCTTCTCTCGTTCATCCTTATCTCTCACGAGATAAACTACTCATATAAATGCATCTTGATGTTTCGTGCAACGCACGGGCATCTTGCTAGTACAATAGCTTACCACAGAACTAGTTAAGGTTTTCGACGGTGTAAAAGTTCTCAAAAATCCTGAAAAAAATACTGAACCAACACACCTATAATATAACATGATCCAACGGAGGGATTGAAAAAATACGACTGGATGTGTCCTGGACAAAAAGAACAAATGTCTGAAATGCTTATTATTTTCGCCGAGGACACATAAATGCATATTTTCACAATCACACCGTTGGATCATCTTATTATATTAGAGTGAGCCTCCCCTATTTATTTCATATTTTTTAATAACTTTTAAACCGTTAAATGTTTAGCAAGCCTTAACTAGTTCTGTGGCAAGCTATGATAGAGACAGTTTAAAATACCCGTTATTCAATTAAATGAACATGCCCATTATTCAATTATGAGTACAAATTTACAACAAGAGCATAAGAAATACCTACTGCACATAAACAAGTAAACTTTTGTTGTAGTAGATATTTGGTAAGACTACGGATACCACATGTCCACATGTACTATATAGAAGAGAGGATATACTTGATATAGTACATATGTACATTTATTGCAGGAAAAAGGAGGGAAAAATGACTAACCAGGAGAAGTTCATCACCACTAGTAGCACATGCAGGAAGGTGTTCATTACTAAGAACACGTATTTGTGAACCAGTGTCGCTGCGGATTCCCTGGATGATATGCCCACCTTTTCCAATAATGCATCCAATCTGATCAGATGGCACAAGCAACCGAACAGTAACTTGACCTAAACCCTCTTCATTTTCTTCGTTCACAGGACCATCATCTGTGGCAAGCTTCTCATGAACCCTAAAGAGAGCATCTTGAGCAGGGCAAACCTTATCTTCAGTATCTTCAATGGTATTAGTCTCCCTGCTTGAGCTAAATATTGTTATGATTCGGTCATCACAGTTAGGGATACTTTCACCAATCCTAATCTTAGCTTGAGTATCGCTCCTCAGCTGCTTGGCAATTTCTCCACCCCTCCCAATTATACTCCCTATTTTCCTAGACGTGCAAAGGTAGCGATAGACCGTGTCATCTGGACCAGGAGCATATGTATCATCACCAGGATTTCTTCTCTTGCCACCTCCATTTTCAGCATAATCAGACTGCCGCTTTCCATGACTGTTCCGGTGCCCAGGCCCAACCATGATCTAAAAGCAGGAGACACAATAGTCAGCGACACAGAATACCGTGAGAACTAAATACAAACTTAAATAAAAATTCTTCAATGCCAGTAATAGCACAGCATGTCATGTGGTACATTAGGATTCTTCATAAAGAGGGTAATATTTTATTTTCCATCAAGCTTTTTCACCTCCAAACTCAAGTAGTATCAGGCAGCAGCTAAGACCCTCGGTACCATCTGACAGTAAAAGATGATAGCTTTCCAAATAAAAGCATGCATCATTCACCTGGACCAACTTATGTTGAGTGGCCATGTTAGGACCACCAAAACTGAAGCAAATATTAAAATCCAACAGGTGGAATTGAGGACTACAGCAGATTGCAGGCCAATGCTTAATCAATGCACATGGCAAGATCAACCACGGTTATAAAGCCTTGCCAAATCAAACACGGAAACCAAATGCATGCTTCTGACTAGAGAACATCTCCAAGAAAATAACGAATTTTGGTCTCGTTAACACATATAATCATGCCTCAGGAAAATATTTGTTTCTTTACAAATAAGAGCACGCATTACCTGTACATTGCTGTCCATGTTAGGACCACTAAAAATGTAGTAACCCTTAAAATTTTACCTGGTGAATTTGAGGACTAAGCCGCTTAATGAACCCACATAGCAAAACCAATTGAAGTTATAAATCCTTAACAAATCGAACATATGGAAACCAAATACATGCCTCTCACTAGACGAAATCTACCCAGACAAGAACTCTGCAGACAAAAGAGTCCGTTTCGGAGAGAAAATAACGGTTTCGGTACATGAGCCTCTTTCTGGGCAGCTGAGTTAACTGGAGAACGTATCTTTGGAAAAACCTAAACAGAGCCCATACAAAAAATGAAACACGCAGGCATCTGCCGAAAGTCAAATTCAAAAGGGGCCGCTCTCTCCATCCTCTCATTACGGAGCGCCAACCTCCCAGATAAGTGCCCCAAACTTCACTTTGGGGAGTACATCTAAAGGAACTTGCGCATTAAGACAGACGCACATGAACCCCAATTCTCCTGCCTTTGGTACAAACAAACGTTTATACTATCATTTACTCCTCAACCCCGCAGCAAACAAATCATCAAGAAAGTGGATGGATCATATAACTGACGAGGATGTTCACGGGCGATCCTCGGCGGTAGCTCACGGCGCGGGCAGCCATGGGAGGGGGCAGACAAGCAAAATAGTGGAAAAGAAGGGAGGGAGAAGAAGAGGGGGTGGGGGGAGAGCTCACCGCGCCGGCCGCCGGAGAAGGGTACCAGATCTGGCGAACGGAGACGAGGAGAGAACGACAAGTCGATGAGCCTCACGGAACAGAAGGGGGCTAATAAGCGATTTGCACCCTGGGGTGAAGGCTCTAGCAACTTCGTATTGATTCATTTTGTAGTGTCAGGTAAAGATTCAGATCGAGCAATCTCATCCTCGCAAGGAGGTTCTTTTTTTTTGGTGGATCCTCGCAAGGAGCTATATGTCGCTTACTGCAATGTGAAAGGAGGGCTCGCCTCTGGCGCCCGCACGTATGGGCTGGCCCATTTAGCGCGTTTTGCTATCGATGTATGTCCATGTTTTTCTTCGGGTATGTCCATGTTTTTTCTCGGTTTTTTTTCTTTACTAGCAATAATGCCCATGCGTTGCAACAGAAGAAAATATAATTAACTTTCTTAGCATAGGCTAAAATGAACATAATTATTTAATTTTTTATGTAGTGATCATGCTTTATTTGATCCCAAAAAAATGTAATCGGTGCTACAAACAACAATTGATTTAAAGAAAAGCATCCACAAAATTACACCTCGGGATTTGAACAATTGATTATGAACTTTTTCATAATTTAATTTAAGGCCTCCTTCTATTTTATTTTTATATTGTTTTTCTCAATTGCATTCCAACCTTTCCCAAAGTCCCCCTTTTCTAATTCAAGCTTGGCCTCCAAAATTTGCCACAAATTCTTTCATCATTTAATGATGTTTTGGCACTTCTAACTCATACGCCTAGTTTTGGGTGAAAATCCTTTTGTTGGGCTAACTATAAATCTTAGGATCTACATAAAAGGTTTCAAAATTTTCCAAACAACCTCGCTATTTCTTTCTCTTTTTTCTTTCTCTTTATTTTATGTAATGAGGTAGAAAAAAGAAAAAGAATTGACGAGAGACATCCCAAGCCTAACCTACAAGGCCCGTCCCGGGTTGGGTCGCGTCCTTCTTAACCCTAGCCTCATACCCACTTCTCTCGATCTTATCCCTTGTCTCCCTCACACAGCGCCGCCAACACCGAAGACTCCCCCCCCCCATTCCTCTCAATCTCTCTCTCCCTCGTCTCCATCATGCAGCGCCGCCAGGGGAGAGGAACAACGTGCCCTCATGGGCCACCCCCTCCCGACTCGCTCGACCCCGGTCGTCGCACCATCGGGCGAGCCGCCTCTCCATGCATCCCCGAAGTTGCCTCTCTTTGGAGATAGATCGATCGATCCAGCGGTCGTAGCACCATCCACACGTTGGGCTGGTGCACCATCCCTTCCCCCTACCTCCCGCCTTCCTCCCCGGCTCGGGCACCCACTGCCTCGTCCCGAGCCATCGGGGCCGAGCGGCTCTGGCTCCCCATGTTCCATCTTTGTACAGATTGCATGTGTTCTTTGCTCACTTTCGATTGGTGATTCGAATCTCCTCTTTACTCCATTTTTTTGTATTACACACCTTTCTTCATTTCTCTGCCTAAACATGAACCATATTTCATTCTCTCTTTCTTGACTTGTTGATCTTGTTACTCAAGAACGTATATAAGTTAGTAGGATTTTATGTAAACAAGCAGGGTGGGATTATTAATTGGTATATGAATTTTCGCACAGGCATAAGAATTCGTAAGGCAAGGGAGAACAGATGGTGAGGTCAATTCCTGAGTGTAATTTTCTTGCCCCATAACAAAATTTATGGCCCATGTAACACGAAGCTGGAAATAATGTATACGGCACCGAAAGGACGAACGTATTGCGGATTGAATAACGAAAACACAGGGGGTTCTACGCAAAATTAGCGACGGTGAGCGGGTAGAAGCAATAGTTGCTTTGTTATTAGAGAAAGACTTTTCCTCTTATGTTTGTCTTTTCCGATTTCTTGTTTTTCTTCAACTTTCTTTATATCTTTCTTGGTTTTATTTTTTTCCTTTTCTTCTTCTTAACACATGTCTACGTTTTTCATAAGTGTTGTACATATTTTCGTATATAGCAAAGCATTTCTGTTGTACTTGTTTAGAATTTATCGAATACATGATTAACATTTTGCAAAATATATGTTTTTATGTCTACTTTCTTCGTACACATGTACATTTTTCGTATACATCCAAATATTTCTTTATATATGTTTAGTATTTTAAAATATATTATTTCACATTTTCTTAAATATAATTTGAACATTTCTTCAAATAGGTGTTAAACATATTCTCAAATACATGATGAAACATTTTTTTCATATGACTATGTGAACTTTATTACAAACTGGATAAACATTTTTAAATGTCACAAATTTTTTGTTTGAAATTCATGATTTTTTTTTCTAAATGTAATGTACATTTGTTACATGGTACGATTTTTAGTAATTAGACGAACATTTTTTTCATTCTATAACATTTTGTAGAAAATGTTACGTACGCATTTTTGAAAGGGAAATGATTGTGTTCAACCGACGGATCATATTTTTACATCGACCTCCTATGCAGATTGACACATGTCCCGATGGTCCCGCACATTGAACGCCCTTATCTAGAAATTTCACACGGCATCACATCTTCCCTTCTTTTCTTTTGATACTCTCTGCTCCACTAGGCGTAGATGCTCGCCGCGCCTCCGCGCGCTCAGCTTGCCATCAGTCCATGCCCTCGGTTGTAGTTCGTCGGTTGGCAAGGCAGGCCTCCGCCGCCGCCCTTCCTTCGTCCTCATTTCTTCTTCTCTCACATCCCTTCCCCTTCCCCAACCAAGCCGAGCTCTTGAAGCCATGAACGCCGCCAAAACCATCTTCGGCCGCCGTCGCTAGCGACAGTGCTGCTGCGACAAGTTTCTGCAATAATGATGTTGTTGCAAATGGGGGCGGCGAACGACCACTGATCGCAATGGGATTCTTTTGTTTATGCAACAAGCCTCTTGTTGCGGAAGGAACGAGCGCAACACTACGTTTGTTGCAGAGGGGCAAGGGTGAAGTATTTGTTGGGGAACGTAGTATTTCAAAAAAAATCCTACGATCACGCAAGATCTATCTAGGAGAAGCATAGCAACGAGCGGAGAGAGTGTGTCCACGTACCCTCGTAGACCGAAAGCGGAAGCGTTTAGTAACGCGGTTGATGTAGTCGAACGTCTTCGCGATCCAACCGATCCAAGTGCGGAACGTACGACACCTCCGCGTTCAGCACACGTTCAGCTCGATGACGTCCCACGAACTCTTGATCCAGTTGAGTGTCGCGGGAGAGTTTCGTCAGCACGACGGCGTGGTGACGGTGATGATGAAGTTACCGACGCAGGGCTTTGCCTAAGCACTGCAAAAATATGATCGAGGTGTGTAACTGTGGAGGGGGACACCGCACACGGCTGGAAAATCAACTTGTGTGTCCTAGGGTGCCCCTTGTCCCCATATATAAAGGAGCAAGGGGAGGCCGGCCGGCCCCTATGATGCTCCCCAAGATAGGGGTTCCTACTAGGAACAGGAATCATGTTCCTAGTAGGAATCCACCAAGAGGGAGAGGGGGGAGGAAGGAGAGGGAGAGGGAGAAGGAAAGGGGGGCGCCCCCCCTTCCTAGTCTAATTCAGACTCAAGGGGGAGGGGGCAAGCGGCGTGCCCTAACCGCCCCTCTCTCTCCACTAAGGCCCATGTGGTCCATTATTTCCCCCGGGGGGTTCCGATAACACTTCGGTACTCTGGTTTTATCCGAAACTTCTCTGGAACACTTCCGGTGTCCGAATATAGTCGTCCTATATATCAATCTTTATGTCTCGACCATTTCGAGACTCCTTATCATGTCTGTGATCACATCCGGGACTACGAACTACCTTCGATGCATCAAAACACATAAACTCATAATATAGATCGTCATCAAACATTAAGCGTGCGGACCCTACGGGTTCGATAACTATCTAGACATGACCGAGACTCATCTCCGGTCAATAACCAATAGCGGAACCTGGATGTTCATATTGGCTCCCACATATTGTACGAAGAACTTTATCGGTCAAACCGCTTAACAACATACGTTGTTCCCTTTGTCATCGATATGTTACTCGCCCGAGATTCGATCGTCGGTATCATCATACCTAGTTCAATGTCGTCACCGGCAAGTCTCTTTACTCGTTCTGTAATACACCATCTCGTGACTAACTCATTAGTCGTTTGCTTGCAAGGCTTATTACGATGTCTATTACCGAGAGGGCCCAGAGATACCTCTCTGACACTCGGAGTGACAAATCCTATCATTATGCCAACACCACAAACACCTTCGGAGACACCTGTAGAGCATCTTTATAATCACCCAGTTACGTTGTGACGTTTGATAGCACACAAGGTGTTCCTCCGGTATTCGGGAGTTGCATAATCTCATAGTCATAGGAACATGTATAAGTCATGAAGAAAGCAATAGCAGAAAAACTAAACCATCATATTGCTAAGCTAACGGATGGGTCTTATCGATCACATCATTCTCCTAATGATGTGATCTCGTTGATCAAATGACAACTCATGTCTATGGTTATGAAACATAGCCATATTTGATTAACGAGCTACATCTACAGGAGATCAAATTCCTAGTTTATTCCTAGGAGAAGAAAGAACCACATCTACAGGATCCACCACAATCCGGGGTGGGTCACCGACCCCAATGCAAAGGAGGAAGTAATATTTGAGCACTTCTCCGAGGTGATGGGAAGAGGGCCCCCAAGAGCAAGGGACCTAAATTGGGAGGAACTACAGTTAGAGACCCACGAGTTGGGTGAGCTTGCAGACCCAATCTCTGAGGAGGAGGTTAAGGCGGCTATCAACGATATGCACAATGACAAGGCTCCTGGCCCCGATGGCTTCACCGATGTCTTCTTCAAGAAATGTTGGAATATCATCAGAGGTGATATTATGAGGGTTATTCATCTCTTCGAGAACCTTCATGACTCCAATCTCCATTGGCTAAATTATGCAAATGTCGTGCTGCTGCCCAAAAAAGAAGGTGCGGAGGGGGATCTCGGACTATCGACCTATTAGCCTCATCCATGCGATTGCGAAGATCATTGCCAAAATTCTCGCAAACCGCCTTCATCCACTCATGGGCTCTATTGTCTCCAGTGCCCAAAGTGCCTTCATAAAAGGGATAAGTATCCATGACAGCTTTATACATGTCAGGAACCTTGCGTGCCGGTTACACACAAAAAATGCCCTCGCTTCTCTTCAAGTTGGACATCCACAAGGCTTTTGACTCCGTGAAATGGGAGTACCTCATTGAACTCCTGCAAAGAAAAGGTTTCCCCGGCAAGTTCAGAAACTGGATCGTCGCGCTTCTTATCACATCTTCATCATGTATCCTCCTGAACGGGGTGCCTGGCACTCCTATCCACCATGGAAAGGGGTTGTGATAAGGGGATCCGATGTCGCCCCTCCTATTTTGTCATTGCTATTGATCCGCTCCAACATCTTCTTGACTTGGCCACTCACAAGGGGTTGCTCCACAAAGTCCGAGGCCGTGGCACCACTATGAGAACCTCTCTTTATGCGGATGATGCAACGGTGTTCATGGCACCCATCAAGAGAGCACATTGATAACCTTGCTGGCATTTTGGACTGCTTTGGAGATGCCACCGGTCTGACCACCAACTCCCACAAAAGCTCGGTCGTTCCGATTAGATGTCACCACCTCAACCTAGAGCCCATCCTTCAAAATTTGCCTGCAAAAAGAACATCCTTTCTCATGAAAAATTTGGGTCTTCCGCTTTTGGTTTGGAAATTAAAGAAAGTAGACTTACAATTCCTCGAGGATAAGGTGGCGGCCAAACTTATTCCATGGGACGTCAACAACATCACCGCTATTGGTCGCACCACCTTGGTGAAGTCCGTGGTATCCTCATTGTTGGTTTACTTCATTACATCTATCCACGTCCCGCTGAGCACCCTACATAACACAAGCAAGCTTCAATGCGTTTTATGTGGTCTGGCTCAGTCAAAACTAGGGGAGCAAAATGCAAGGTCATTTGGGACTTAGTTTGCCGCCCCTACGAGCGTGGTGGCCTTAGCGTGCTAAACACCGTCAAATTTGCGTGCGCACTGCGCTTGCGTTGGATATGTTTTGAGTGGACGGAGCCATCCAAAATGTGGATGGGCTTGGGCAACCCATGTGATGAAGAGGTTTACAATTTTTCTATGCCTCCACCATTATCACCGTTGGAAATGGGGCTAAAACCTTTATGGAATGTGCCTTGGGTTCATGGCCGCAAAACGAAGGATATTGCGCCGCTCATCCATGACGCATCCACAAGGAAAAACTGGAAGGTCAAGGAAGCACTCAACGAGGGTGCGTGGATCTCCAAAATCAATATGACTATCACCTTCACTATGGCTCATATCCACCGATTTGTGGAGCTTTGGATGCTCATTTCAGAATTTGATGCGGAGCATCCCAAGGTCATCCCCATGGACCGACCATCGTCTCACCAAGTGCCAAATGGACCCATGACACGTGCTCGAGCACGAGCTCTCGAGACCGAGGTGACTTCACTCCTCTCTCTACGTCACTTTGATTCACATGAGACATGGCTGCTACCCTCATCAGAGACTCTTTGCATACTCAGGCACCTCGGGAGCAACCATGGAGAAGCCAAGGAACAAGAAGAATCGAAGGAGGAGAAAACATCCGAGACTCAGGCAGCCCGGATGATCCGGACGAAGGCCCGGACGATCCGGACACAGCCCGGATAATCCGGGCCAACGCCCGAACGATCCGGATAATGCGCGCCCCCGACACTCGAGGCTCCCCACTGAAGCCGGATCATCCAGATCCCAGCCCGGATCATCCGGCCAAGCCCGGACGTCCGGACCAGGACCCGCACATCCGGACCCCCCCCCCCGCGTTGCAGAAAGACACGTCCGGATCATCCGGACGCCGCCCCAGATCATCTGGACCCCCGAAGCCCGGATCATCCGGACCAACATCCGGATCATCCGGACAGTACCTGCGTGCATAATGTTGGGCCGAGGCCCATGTACCCCTTCGCCGCTCCTAGCCTATATATATCACTCTACCTAAACTATCTAGGGTTAGCTTTGTGTTAGCTCATCCAAAAACCATAGTGGTTCCTCTCCTACGAGACCGCGGCCTCTTCGGAGAAGATCCACCGGATTCAAGACCTCCTATATGGAGAATAACATCAAGACCTCCTCACGGAGATGACTACCGCTACTTGTATCATCCTTAGTCGTGTATCGTGTATCGCACTTTGTGTACCCGGATCTAGCATTTGTGTGACCTAAGTTTGTTGATTTGAGTGTTTTCTCCTTGTCTCTCTTGTGTTTTTCCTCATGCCCCTTGTGTTCTTCCTCAGAATCCCTCCTTTTCGTGAAAGATCGGCCACGTAGGGTTCCACCCTACATCATCTATGGTATCATGAGCCTTGGTTGATCACGAATTTGGAGCCCCACATCTTGTTTTCTAGCTTGTTTTTGTTGTTTTTCGTCCAAATTCAAAAATCCCCACGAAAATAGCCCCTCAATTTTTTTTGTGATTTGTGTGTTTTGATGAGATTTTGTTGATTGTGATCCGTGGTTGAGCTGTGTGACAAGTGGTTTACCCTTCTCCCCACCTCCCCACCCTCAAAAACAACCGAAAATCCGAGAAAAAACTTTTTCCCACCTTTTCCCCGAGTTCTTCCCGAGCGGATTGACCCACCCGGATCATCCGGACATCCACCCGGATCATCCGGCTCCATCCGGATCATCCGGCCAAACGCCCGGATCATCCGGCCTCCGCTGACGAAACTGCATTTTGCAGTTTTTCTTCGCCACCTTTCCGCCACTGCAACAACCCTAGACCCCCCTTCCGCTACACCCCCAACATATAACCTACCACTACCACCATCTTTGCCTACCCAAAACCCTACGGTCTTACCTCTTTGTGTCTTGGATCATTTGAGTTGTGGTTTTCTCCGTTTCCGTTTATGTTTCGGCTATCTCGGAGCGGAACGACATCGACAAGACCACCTCTCAACCTCAACAAGGACGGTAACATCGACTACACTTCGTGTACTACCTTGCAATTGCATTGATAAACACTCATCGACCATTTTGCGTAGCTTTCCTACCGAGACTAGCCATTTGAGTATTGCCGGGCCACGACACTTGTGCACATTAGTGATAGTCATAGACATTACATACGACATCATCATATCTCCGTGTGACACAAGAGTGTTCCGCATACACAATAGCTACCTTGATCCGAGAAGCATGCATAAGTGGCCAAAGAAAGAGATCCCAAGCTTTTAAGCAAAAGAGCCATCCAAAGCTTATAAGCAAAATCACAATAGCATCAAACGCCTTGCATCAAAAGAGATCATACGAGATAGCAATACTTCATCTTGTGCTAAAGCATCGGCACATCATACACTCATAGCATACTTGTGATAGGAAGTCGTTACATTGTTCTTATAGGTCATGCACAAGTGCGTATCTTCCTATTAAGCAATCGGTTAGCGTCTCTCTAGCATTGTGCAACACGAGCATTTTCCATGGTTTCCACATTTTCGCTCACTTTTGGTTGCACAACCACATTTATCTATCCGTGCGTGTGTTCCGTGTGCTACTCATTGCTTGTGATCTACTTGTTGCATGAGCCAATTGTGAATCATTTTCAACATCATTGCATCTTACTCACTTTTTGCATTGAATTTTGCCACCATCCTAACCAAGCTCCTCTCAAAGCTTTACTTGTGTAGGTGTGAGAATCGACAAGACTTGGTACCAATAGTGCTATTTCCGGGTTACATTATTGAGTGATCACTGATCCATTGTCAACTTCGGTCAAGGTACATTTGGTATTGTCTTCTCCTTTCCCCCACTCACATTCTTGCTTTTGACGATAGATAGGCCAAGTACGTCTACGAACCCGGTCTTCGATGATCCTCAAGAATCGAACAACTACGTCACCAAACTACATCTCTTCGGTGTCCAACATGCTCTACATCAAGAAAGTGAAGCTATGCTAAAGCACATTGAGCAAGTCGCCGCCGCCGCGCGACAATTTGAAGCAAGAACAAGAGAGCAATTTGACATCATCAACACCAACATCGCTACTCAATTCGATGCGCTACGGACTTTGATAGTCAACCGACGGTCTTCTTCCACATCTTCTCAAAGACGAAGCCGCGCAAGTCGACATAACAACTCCACGGAAGGCTCAAGTACCCCTACATCAAATACTCTTCGTCAAGCTCGACATGACAGCCGAAATCCACTTCATGACAAGAGCTCCCAAGACCTACTTGACGAACAAGAAAGTCGACATCGTCAAAACCAAGCTACACTTGAGCAAGCACAAGAACGGCAAAGACTACGCCAACAACAACAAGAGTGAGCATGTCAACACCAAGAAGAACAAGATGCCTAAGCTCATCGTCAAGCACAACACCGCCGAGAAGCTCAAGCTCTTGAGGCGCAACGAGCATTACGTGATGCACATCGCAATGTGGCAACTCGCAATCGACACACTCGTCCAGAAGAGGATTTCCTTCGCGATGAGATGCAAGAGAGACGCCAACAAGCACGAATGCAACAAGAAGTCCCTCCTCAAGCGCGACAATACCAAAAGACTTAGCTTTGCGATGATTCTTTGAGCACATAAAAGACTTATATGAGCATGATTCTTTCTTTGCAAATCCTTATGCTAAGTGTTTGACTCACACTTCTTGGGAACACTACTACATCAAGGATGAATATCTTATGAGAGCTAACAAACTTTGCATTCCCGAGTCTTCGCTTCGTTTGCTCCTTTTGCAGGAATCTCATGGAGGAGGACTCATGGGACACTTTGGTCGTGACAAGACATTTGCTACGCTCTCCAAGAACTACTTTTGGCCCAAGATGCTACGTGACGTCTCACGCCTCACCAACCGATGCTCTACATGTCACAAAGCTAAGTCAAAAGCTCAATCTCATGGTCTTTACATGCCACTTCATATTCCATACCACCCATGGGAAGACATAAGCATGGACTTTATACTTGGATTGCCTAGGACTCAAAATGGCAAGGATTCCGTGTTTGTTTTCGTGGATAGATTTTCTAAAATGGCTCATTTTATTCCTTGTAACAAGATCGACGATGCTTCACATGTGGCAAATCTCTTTTGTAGGGTAATCATTTGTCTACATGGAGTGCCCAAGACAATCGTGTCGGACCGGGACGTCAAGTTCTTGAGCTACTTTTGGAAGACTCTATGCGCCAAACTCGACATCAACCTCCTCTTCTCTTCGACATATCATCCACAAATCGACGTCCAAATGGAGGTGACGAACCGCACACTTTCGACGCTTCTTCGTGTGTTGATCAAGAAGAACATCAAGGAATGGGAGCAATGCTTGCCCATAGCCAAGTACACCTACAACCGCGCAAGACATTCAACTACCGGCAAGTCCCCTTTCGAGGTCGTCTACAGCTTCAACCCGTTGTCCCCATTGGACATCCTACCTCTACCTCTACAAGAACGCATCAACTTGGACGCAATCGCTCGAGCAAGCTATAAGAGCAACCCGAGAAGGTGCATGAAGATACAAGAGCAACGATCGAGAGGCAAGTACTTTGACAAGCGTCCAAGCTCAACGCCAACAAGAAACCTATGGTGTTCCAACCGGGAGATCTCGTATGGCTACATATTCGCAAGGACCGTTTCCCCAACGAGCGCAAGTCCAAACTACTACCTCGGGCCGACGGACCCTTCAAGGTGCTAGCATGGTACAACAACAACGCCTACAAGATCGACATTCCACGCGACAAGTACAACGTGAGCGATGTCTTCAACGTCAAGGATCTCTCCACTTTCCATGGTGATGAAGATTTCGATCCGAGGTCGGATCTTTCCCAAGGGAGGGAAGATGATGGGGAGCATCCCAAGGTCATCCCCAAGGACCGACCATCGTCTCACCAACTGACAAATGGACCCATGACACGTGCTCGAGCACGAGCTCTCGAGACTGAGGTGACTTCACTCCTCTCTCTACGTCACTTTGATTCACATGAGACATGGCTGCTACCCTCATCAGAGACTCTTTGCATACTCAGGCACCTCGGGAGCAACCATGGAGAAGCCAAGGAACAAGAAGAATCGAAGGAGGAAGAAGGAGGAGAAAACATCCGAGACTCAGGTAGCCTGGATGATCCGGACAGAGCCCGGATGATCCGGACCAACGTTCGGACGATCCGGATAATGCGCGCCCCCGACACCCGAGGCTCCTCACTGAAGCCGGATCATCCGGATCCCAGCCCGGATCATCCGGACCAGGACCCGGACATCCAGACCCCTCCACTGCAGAAAGACACGTCTGGATCATCCGGACGCTGCCCCAGATCATCCGGACCCCCGAAGCCCGGATCTCCGGACCAACATCCGGATCATCCGGACAGTACCTACGTGCATAATGTTGGGCCGAGGCCCATGTACCCCTTTGCCCCTCCTAGCCTATATATATCACTCTACCTAAACAATCTAGGGTTAGCTTTGTGTTAGCTCATCCAAAAACCATAATGGTTCCTCTCCTACGAGACCGCGGCCTCTTCGGAGAAGATCCACCGGATTCAAGACCTCCTATATGGAGAAGAACATCAAGAGCTCCTCACGGAGATGACTACCGCTACTTGTATCGTCCTTAGTTGATCACTTGATCGTGTATCGTGTATCACACTTTGTGTACCCGGATCTAGCATTTGTGTGACCTAAGTTTGTTGATTTGAGTGTTTTCTCCTTGTCTATCTTGTGTTTTTCCTCGTGTCCCTCGTGTTCTTCCTCGGAATCCCTCCTTTTCGTGAAAGATCGGCCACGTAGGGTTCCACCCTACATCAGAATTCCCCCTAGAGGAGCAAGCGGAGAACGAGATCTCTTGGAAGCACACTACAGATGGTCAATACTCGGCGGCGTCTGCTTACTCGGTGCAATTCTTTGGAACCTTCTACTCTTCTATGGATCACATGGTGTGGAAAGCCTGGGCACCGCCCAAGGTGAAGTTCTTTGTGTGGCTTGCCATCCAGGACCGAATTTGGACTGCTAATCGCCTAACAGTTTGGGGATGGCCGAATTGCCATCTTTTCCCCCTCTGCAAACGGGAGCCGGAGTCTGGACTACACCTCTTCATCAAGTGTCATTTCACCCTTCGCCTTTGGAATTTGGTCAACGGGTGGCTAAACATCGACAACCTTGACACTTCAACATGGCACCTTGAGGACTCCATTAAGGATTGGTGGGTGAGCCAATCAAGTTTGTGCACTCCCAACAGGAAAGCCATGGCATCCCTCACCATCCTCATCGGATGGACCATTTGGAATGAGAGGAACGCATGCATTTTCCGCAACAAGAGCATGCCACCCCAAGTCTGCTAAGCAACATCAATAGTGAAGCCATCACCTGGGTCACTGATAACCCACCAGTGTAGGGGATCCTTTGTAGCCTTTTTCGATAAGTAAGAGTATCGAACCCAACGAGGAGCTAAAGGTAGACCAAATATTCCCTCAAGTTCTATCGACCACCGATACAACTCTACGCACACTTAACGTTTGCTTTATCTAAAACAAGGATAAAACTAGAAGTACTTAACGGGAATAAAACTTGAAATAAATTGCAAGACAATAAATAAGTAGTGTAGTAGCAAGCTTTCTGTAACACAAGAGAATGATAGTGCCTGCGTGCATGATGTTGGGGCGAGGCCCATGTACCCCTTCGCCCCTCCTAGCCTATATATAGCACTCTACCTAAACTATCTAGGGTTAGCTTTGTGTTAGCTCATCTAAAAACCTTAGTGGTTCCTCTCCTACGAGACCGCGGCCTCTTCGGAGAAGATCCACCGGATTCAAGACCTCCTATACGAAGAAGAACATCAAGACCTCCTCACGGAGATGACTACCGCTACTTGTATCGTCCTGAGTTGATCGTGTATCGTGTATCGCACTTTGTGTGCCCGGATCTAGCATTTGTGTGAACTAAGTTGGTTGATTTGAGTGTTTTCTCCTTGTCTCTCTTGTGTTTTTCCTCGTGCCCCTCGTGTTCTTCCTCGGGATCCCTCCTTTTCGTGAAAGATCGGCCACGTAGGGTTCCACCCTACATCATCTATGGTATCATGAGCCTTGGTTGATCACGAATGTGGAGCCCCACACCTTGTTTTCTAGCTTGTTTTTGTTGTTTTTCGTCCAAATTCGAAAATCCCCACAAAAATAGCCCCACATTTTTTTTTGTGATTTTGTGTTTTGATGAGATTTTGTTGACTGTGATCCGTGGTTGAGTTGTGTGACAAATGGTTTACCCTGTTCCCCACCTTCCCCACCTTCAAAAACCACCGAAAATTCGAAAAAAAATCATTTTCCCCCACCTCATTGAGCTCATCCCGACCGGATTGACCCACCCGGATCATTCGACTGATCACCCGGATCATCCAGCTCCACCCGGATCATCCGGCCGAACGTCCAGATCATCCGGCTCCGCCGGACGAAACTGCATTTTGCAGTATTTCGCACCCCGTTTCCACCACCGCATAAACCCTAGACACCCCTTCCGCTATACCCTCTACACATCCATCCCCACCACCATTACCTAACCAACATCACTACGGTTTTACCTCTTTGTGTCTTGGATCATTTGAGTTGTGGTTTTCTCCGTTTCCGTTTGTGTTTTGGCTATCTCGGAGCGGAACGACATCGACAAGACCACCTCTCAACCTCGACAAGGACGGTAACATCAACGACACCTCGTTTACTACCTTGCAATTGCACTGATAGACCCTCATCGACCATTTTGCGTAGCTTTCCTACCGAGACTAGCCATTTGAGTATTGCCGGGCCACGACACTTGTGCACATTAGTGATACTCATAGACGTTGCATACTACATACTTGATCATAGAATCTAGTGTAGTTGAGTGGTACTACATCATCATATCCACGTGTGACACAAGAGTGTTCCGCATACAAAATAGCTACCTTGATCCGAGAAGCATGCATAAGTGGCCAAAGAAAGAGCTCAAAAGCTTTTAAGCAAAAGAGCCATCCAAAGCTTATACGCAAAAGCACAATAGCATCAAACGCCTTGCATCCAAAGAGATCATACGAGATAGCAATACTTCACCTTGTGCTAAAATCATCGGCACATCATACACTCATAGCATACTTGTGATAGGAAGTCGTTACTTTGCTCTTATAGGTCATGCACAAGTGTGTATCCGCCTATTAAGCAATCAGTTAGCGTCTCTCTAGCGTTGTGCAACACGAGCATTTTCCGTGGATTCCACATTTTCGCTCACTTTTGGTTGCACAACCACATTTATCTATCCGTGCGTGTGTTCCGTGTGCTACCTCTTGCTTGTGATCTACTTTTTGCATGAGCCAATTGTGAATCATTTTCAACATCGTTGAATCTTACTCACTTTTTGCATTGAATTTTTGCCACCATCCTAACCAAGCTCCTCTCAAAGCTTTACTTTAAGTAGGTGTGAGAATCGACAAGACTTGGTACCAATAGTGCTATTTCCGGGTTACATTATTGAGTGATCATTGATCCATTGTCAACTTCGGTCAAGGTACATTTGGTATTGTCTTCTCCTTTCCCCCACTCACATACTTGCTTGTGACGATGGATAGGCCAAGTACATCTACGAACCCGCTTTTCGACGATCCTCAAGAATCAAACAACTACGTCACCAAACTACATCTCTTCGGTGGCCAACGAGCTCTCCATCAAGAAAGTGAAGTTATGCCTGAACACATTGAGCAAGTCGCCGCCGACGCGCGCCAATTTGAAGCATGAACAAGAGAGCAATTCGACATCATCAACACCAACATGGCTACTCAATTCGATGTGCTACGGACTTTGATAGTCAATCGACGCTCTTCTTCCACATCATCTCAAAGACGAAGCCGCTCAAGTCGCCACATCGACTCAACGGACGGCTCAAGTACCCCTACATCCAACACTCTCCGTCAAGCCGCACGTCAAGCTCGACATGACAACCGGAATCCACTTCATGACAAGAGCTCCCAAGACTTACTCGACGAACAAGAAAGTCGACATCGTCAAAACCAACATACACTTGAGCAAGCTCAAGAACGGAAAAGACTACGCCAACAACAACAAGAGCGAGCACGTCAACACCAAGAAGAACAAGATGCCGAAGCTCATCGTCAAGCACAACAACGTTGAGAAGCTCAAGCTCTTGAGGCGCAACGAGCATTACGTGATGCACATCGCAATGTGGCAACTCGCAATCGACACACTCGTCAAGAAGAGGATTTCCTTCGCGATGAGATAAAAGAGAGGCGCCACCAAGCACGAATGCAACAAGAAGTTCCTCCTCAAGCACGACAAGAGCAACAACCTCAACAAGAACCGCAAGCTCGACAAGTACGCCATGACAATGAACATCTACTACGCCAAGAGCAACATGAGGTTGACAACCATCCAAATCACGAACGCCCTCCCAATAGGCAAGCAAACAATGAAGAGCATCGCCATGGCAAGCTTAAGTTCACCATGCCAAAGTTTTCCGGAAGCATTGATCCCGAAGACTATCTCTCATGGGCATTGAAAGTTGATAAGATCTTCCGTTTACACAACTTTGATGAAGAGAAGAAAATTGCTATGGCCTCCCTTGAGTTCCAAGACTATGTTCTCATTTGGTGGGAGCAAATCATTGAGAGAAGAGAAGCAAAAGGCGAACCTCCTATCACTACTTGGACTCAAATGGAGGAAGTCATGAGAGCACGTTTCGTGCCAACACACTACAACCGTGACTTGTTCAAGAAGCTACAACTCCTCAAGCAAGGTACCAAGTCCGTTGAAGAGTACTACAAGGAGATGGAGATTGCCATGATACGCGCAAACATCACGGAAGGTGAAGAACAAACGATGGCGAGATTCTTGAATGGACTCAACTATCCTATCAAGAAGATTGCGGACTTTCAACCATACACCAATCTCCTCGAGGTAGTACATCAAGCCACCAAAGCGGAGCGACAAGTTCAAGAGGACTACAAGTACTCCAAGTTCACCTCCAAGAACTTCGGCTCCTACAACCAAGCTTCAACGACTTCGGCTACTCCTACCTCTACCAAGTCATCTACAAAC
Organism: Secale cereale; assembly: GCA_902687465.1. Lineage (NCBI taxonomy): Eukaryota > Viridiplantae > Streptophyta > Magnoliopsida > Poales > Poaceae > Secale > Secale cereale. The sequence goes on from LR738712.1 coordinate 383,101,075, forward strand.
TTCGGTGACAAGTCAAGTTACAAGAATGCGACTACAACAAGTCGGCCACCTTCTACCAACAACTTCAAGCCAAGAGCTTCATCATCTACAAATCTAACCGAGGACAACTCCAAGACGAGTTCCATCAAATGCTTTAAGTGCCAAGGGCGAGGCCACAAGTCATTCGAGTGCAAGACCGTTCGTACCATGATCATCAACGACGACGGATCTTATGACTCAATGAGCGACGATGAAATGGAAGCCCTCGAACATGTAGCTATGCATCGCCAAGTGAATGAAGACGAAGACCACCAAGTGTTTTGCGATAATGACTCGAGTCCCAATCTCTTTGTCTCCAAGGTCTTGACACTCCAACATCAACAAGATGATGATCAAAGATGTCATATCTTCCATACCAAGGCCGGCATCAATGGATGCTCCGTCAAGGTTATCATTGATGGAGGAAGTTGTCACAACTTCGCAAGCGAAGAGCTATGCGACAAGCTCAACTTGGTGAAGTCGAAGCACCCTCACCCATACAAGGTCCAATGGCTTAACGACGCCGGAACTCTTCGAGTCGAGCACACCGTGCAAGTCTCCTTTAAGATAGGCGCCTACAAGGACACACTTGAGTGTGATGTGATCCCCATGTCCGTGTGCCACCTTATTCTTGGACGACCATGGCAATATGACCGTGGAGTCACACACAATGGACAGACGAACCACTATAGCTTCAAGATGAAAGAAAAGGAGTTTGTGCTACGCCCAATGTCTCCAACTCAAGTAGCCGCCGACAAACACTTACCTTCCAACCATCGTGGAGAGAATGGTGAGAGAGTGAGCCACCAAAAGGATTGTGAGAGCCACAAGGCAAATATGAGCGACTCCATGATGAGTGACAAGAAACAACTAGTGCTATTCGCCACCAAAAGTGAGATGAGAGAAGTGTGTGAGAACCCATCAAGTGTCTTTCACCTTGTGCTTTTATGCAAAAGGGAAGCCAAACCTACTAACACTTCACCACCTCCACCTTTAGTGTTATCTAATTTGTTACAGGAATTCTCGGACGTCTTCCCCGATGAGCTACCTCCGGGTCTACCTCCACTTCGCGGAATCGAACACCGCATCGACCTCATACCCGGCGCACCACTTCTGAACAAGGCTCCCTACCGCCTCAACCCCGAGGAAACCAAGGAGATACAACGGCAAGTACAACAACTCATCGACAAAGGTCATGTACGTGAATGCTTGAGCCCTTGTGCCGTTCCGGTTATTCTAGTGCCTAAGAAAGATGGAAGTTTTCGCATGTGCTCCGATTGTAGGCCGATAAATGCTATCACAGTTAGATACCGTCACCCTATCCCACGCTTAGACGACATGCTTGATGAATTATGTGGTGCCACCATCTTTTCGAAAATTGATCTTAAAAGTGGTTACTACCAAATTCGCATTCAAGAGGGTGATGAGTGGAAAACGGCTTTCAAAACTAAGTTTGGGTTATATGAGTGGCTTGTCATGCCAATGGGTTTATCGGAAGCACCCGGTTCTTTTATGCGTCTTATGCATTTTGTTCTACGACCCTACATAGGCGTCTTTGTAGTGGTTTACTTTGATGACATCCTTGTTTTTAGCAAGTCGCTTGAGGACCATGTGACACACATCCGTATGGTTTTGCAAACCCTTAGGAAAGAGCGCTTATATGCTAATATGGAAAAGTGCACTTTTGGCGTTGACAAGGTCGTTTTCTTAGGATTCGTCGTTTCTTCCCAAGGTGTTCACGTTGATGAAACTAAAATTGAAGCAATTAAAACTTGGCCTCAACCAATGAATCTCCAACAAGTGCGTAACTTTCTTGGTTTAGCCGGTTTCTATCGACGTTTTGTGAAGGACTTTAGCACCATTGCTATGCCTCTACACGCCTTGAGCAAGAAGAACGCACCCTTTGTTTGGGGTCCTTTGCAAGACACCGCGTTCATTAAGCTCAAAGACTTTCTCACGCACGCACCACTTCTTGCCCTACCGAACTTTGATAAACCTTTTGAGATTCATTGTGATGCTAGTGGTACCGGCATAGGTGGCCTGCTCATGCAAGAAAAGCGCCCAATTGCTTACTTTAGCGAGAAGCTATCCGGAGCACAACTTAACTACCCCATCTATGATAAAGAGCTACATGCCTTGGTGAGAGTTTTGCGTGTTTGGGAACACTATCTTAGACCTCCTGAATTCATTCTTCATACGAATCATGAGACTCTCAAGTATCTCAAGGGTCAAACTAAGTTGAACAAGCATCATGCTAAGTGGAGTGAGTTCATTGAGTCTTTGCCATACGTCATCAAGTACATCAAAGGCAAAGAAAATGTTGTGGCGGATGCGCTTTCCCGCAAATGCATGCTTGTCACAAAACTTGAGTTGAATGTTATTGGCTTTGAGCATATTAAAGACTTATATGAGCATGATCCTTTCTTTGCAAATCCTTATGCTAAGTGTTTGACTCAAACTTCTTGGGAACATTACTACATCAAGGACGGATATCTTATGAGAGCTAACAAACTTTGCATTCCCGAGTCTTTGCTTCGTTTGCTCCTTTTGCAGGAATCTCATGGAGGAGGACTCATGGGACACTTTGGTCGTGACAAGACATTTGCTACGCTCTCTAAGAACTACTTCTAGCCCAAGATGCTACGTGACGTCTCACGCCCCACCAACCGATGCTCTACATGTCGCAAAGCTAAGTCATAAGCTCAATCTCATGGTCTTTACATGCCACTTCCTATTCCATTCCATCCATGGGAAGACATAAGCATGGACTTTGTACTTGGATTTCCTAGGACTCAAAATGGAAAAGATTCCGTGTTTGTTGTCGTGGATAGATTCTCTAAAATGACTCATTTCATTCCTTGTAACAAGATCGACGATGCTTCACATGTGGCAAATCTCTTTTGTAGGGAAATCATTCGTCTACATGGAGTGCCCAAGACGATCGTGTCGGACCGAGACTTCAATTTCTTGAGCTACTTTTGGAAGACTCTATGCGCCAAACTCGGCATCAATCTACTCTTCTCTTCGGCATATCATCCACAAACCGATGGCCAAACGGAGGTGACGAACCGCACGCTTTCGACGCTTCTTCGCGTGTTGATCAAGAAGAACATCAAGGAATGGGAGCAATGCTTGCCCATCGACGAGTACGCCTACAACCGCGCAAGACATTCGACTACCGGCAAGTCACCCTTCGAGGTCATCTACGGCTTCAACCCATTGTCTCCATTGGACATCCTACCTCTACCTCTACAAGAACGCATCAACTTGGACGCAAGTGCTCGAGCAAGCTATCTCAAGAAGGTGCATGAAGATACAAGGGCAACGATCGCGAGGCAAGTACACCGACTAGCGTCCAAGCTCAATGCCAACAAGAAGCCTATGGTGTTCCAACCGGGAGATCTCGTATGGCTACATCTTCGCAAGGACCGTTTCCCCCACGAGCGCAAGTCCAAACTACTACCTCGAGCCGACAGACCCTTCAAGGTGCTAGCACGCTACAACAACAATGCATACAAGCTCGACCTTCCACGCGACAAGTACAACGTGAGCGATGTCTTCAACGTCAAGGATCTCTCCACTTTCCATGGTGATGAAGATTTCGATCCGAGGTCGGATCTTTCCCAAGGGAGGGGAGATGATGCAGAGCATCCCAAGGTCATCCCCATGGACCTACCTTCGCCTCACCAAGTGCCAAGTGGACCCATGACACGTGCTCGAGCACGAGCTCTCGAGACTGAGGTGACTTCACTCCTCTCTCTACATCACTTTGATTCACATGAGACATGGCTGCTACCCTCATCAGAGACTCTTTGCATACTCAGGCACCTCGGGAGCAACCATGGAGAAGTCAAGGGACAAGAATAATCGAAGGAGGAAGAAGGAGGAGAAGAACAACCAAGACTGAGCCTGCCCGGACGATCCGGATGAAGTCCCAAACGATCCGGCCGAGGCCCGGATGATCCGGACACACGTTCGGACGATCCGTCCAATGTGCCCAAGGACACCCGAGAGCTCAAGCTGAAGCCGGATCATCCGGACCCCAGCCCGGATCATCCGGATGAACCCGGACATCCGGACCAAGTCCCGGATATTCGGACCACCCGCGGCAGCTCAGACACGTCCGGATCATCCGGCCGCCGCCCCGGATCATCCGGACCCCCGAAGCCCGGATCATCCGGACAAACATCCGACTCATCTGGATAGTGCTTGCGTGCATGATGTTGGGCCGAGGCCCATGTACCCCTTCGCCCCTCCTAGCCTATATATAGCACTCTACCTAAACTATCTAGGGTTAGCTTTGTGTTAGCTCATCTACAAACCTTAGTGGTTCCTCTCCTACGAGACCGCGACCTCTTCGGAGAAGATCCACCGAATTCAAGACCGCCTATACGGAGAAGAACATCAAGACCTCCTCGCGGAGATGACTACCGCTACTTGTATCGTCCTTAGTTGATCGTGTATCGTGTATCGCACTTTGTGTGCCCGGATCTAGCATTTGTGTGACCTAAGATGGTTGATTTGAGTGTTTTCTCCTTGTCTCTCTTGTGTTTTTCCTCGTTCCCCTCGTGTTCTTCCTCGGGATCCCTCCTTTTCGTGAAAGATCGGCCACGTAGGGTTCCACCCTACATCATGTTGTCACTCTAGCAACCCACCATAAGCGAACCGTGAACATATTGCAACACCCTACATCGGGGACCCCTCACGTTTGCGCGGGACGGAAGGCACCATAGGACAACACTAAAATAAAATATACAGTCATACCAACCAAGATCACGATTACGCCGTAGGACAAAATAGATCCACTCAAACATCATAGGTTAACCACATATCATTGGGAAATAATATATAGTGTTGAGCACCATGTTTAAGTAGAAAATTACAGGTACAATAGAGAGTTTACACTGCTGCATAGAGGGGGAGAAAGTTGGTGTTGATGGTAGCAAGATTGTTGATGTAGATCGTCGTCACGATCCTAGCCTCTGCGGCACTCCGGCGCCACCAGGAGAGGCGACGGAGGGGTGGGAGCACCTCCGAGATTGGATATGTCTCTCCGTTCTCTTCTGTTTCTTGTTTCGTTTTCTGGCCCTTCACAATTTCTTAAATTCCCGGATATCCATAACTCTGATTGAGCTGAAATTTTAACACGATTGTTATCCATACAAAACCATGTAGTCTTGTCATGCTCTGTCTTCTTAACACAAAGTATAAATCATGTACTACCCCGGTGTCATTCAAGAAATTGGTTCGTACATTTTAACGCGCTTCAGCATTTTCAACTCTCACGCAATACATGAGTGCAAGCCATGGATATAGCAATATAGGTGGAACTGAATGTGGTGGTAGTAGACAAAAGTAGAGAGAAAGTCTCATATCAACTAGGCAATTTAATGGGCCATGGAGATGCCCATCAATAGATATCAATGCGAGGACTAAGGATTGCCATGCAACGGATGCACTAAAAGCTATAAGTGTATGAAAGCTCAATATGAAACTAAGTGCGTATGCATCAAACTCTACTACGGAAAATTCCCACTAGTATATGAAAGTGACAACATAGGGGACTCTCTATATGAAAAACATGCTGCTACTTTGAAGCACAAGTGTGGAATTAGCATGCCCCTTCCCCTTCTCCTCTTTTTTTGTTCTTTCCCTTTTTTCTTTTTCTTTTTTTCTTTTCTTTTTCTTTTATCCGGAGTCTCATCTCAACTTGTGGGGGAATCATGGTCTCCATCATACTTTACTCATTGGGGCAATGCTCTAATAATGAATAATGATAATCATCACACTTCTTTTACTTATAACTCAAAAGAAATAAAAATTACAACTCGATACCTAGAACATAGTATGACTCTATATGAATGCTTCTAGGAATGTACCAGGACGTGCAATGATATAGCATAGCAAAGATATCAAAAAACAGACAAGCCATGAAAATATCGTGCTAGCTGTCTTACGAATATCGTGCTAGCTATCTTACGATCATGCAAAGCAATATGAAAATGAATGCTCAAGTCATCTATATGATGGAAGTGCATGGCAATACATCTCGGAATGGCTATGGAAATGCCATAATAGGTAGGTATGGTGGATGTTTTGAGGAAGGTATAATAAGGTTTATGCACCAGTGAAGTTTGTGCGGCACGAGAGAGGCTAGCAATTATGAAAGGGTGAGAGTGCGTATAATCCATGAACTCACATTAGTCATAAAGAACTCACATACTTATTGCAAAAGTCTATTAGCCCTCGAAGCAAAGTACTACTACGCATGCTCATAGGGGGAGGTTGGTCGGAGTTAACCATCACGCGTCCCCGACCTTCACACAAAGATATACAATCAAGGATAAATTGTGCTCCGACTTCGTGGCATAACGAGAGACTATACGTGCATGCTTCGGGAATCACAAACCTTAATGCTAATATCTTACTAAACACGATCATCCACTAGTACCTCCCACATATTATGATGAGGACATGGCTACCACAGTTACACCCACAACCCCTGCTACTATACCAATTGGACTAGTTACTAGAGCGCATGCACGCCAGTTAAATTATCAGGTACTTTCATTTCTTCGTAATGTTTCTAATGTTCATGAGAATATGATGCTGCCTAACTTAGATACATTTGTGTTGCTAACAATTGAAGGGCCTAGCACGGACAAGAAGGATGAACATTCGAGCATGATCAAGCATGGAGATGAAGGCGCGTGCGAAGAGAACAAGAACAGAGGTGCAAGTGGATATTTCCGCACTTTGAAGCCACCATGATGACAACAAGAAGATGGACGAAATATACAAGATGGCCTTTCATAAATTTCGTCCATAACTTGTTATTGATGCCGCGCCACCTTATTTTTAGGACAGGCCCATGTAATTTTGAAATACTACTTCATAGGCTATTTTTAGAGTCCATATTATAGGGGAGACCACTCACGAGGTGTTTTAGTCCCACCTTGCCAAGGGTGGATAAAATCCCCTCTCTTTTCCCCTATAAATATAGCCCTTAAGGCATCCTTTAGACTTGGGTTTTATTTAGTTAAAAGTTAGCCATCGCTGCAACTTCGTGTACTTCGTTTGTGTCCAACGACCAGACCAAGACCGCTTATGAAATCCCAACTTTATCAATACTTCTTCCATACTCGCAATATTCAGATTGCTTTATCATATTCTTGCTTGTTCTTCGATTGCTTGCAGGAATAGACCTTCGTGGTCAGGTTGATTGTGCTCCGGCGTGGTCAATAACCTCTCGGAGTTGGTTTAGCGATTGCTAAGGCGCAACGTCGTTGCACATTTGTAGTCGGATCGTCAAAGTCGTCTCCACCAAATCGATAGTTATCATCTCCGAAAGATCGGGACCCTCGCCTCTATCAAGTGGTATCAGTTTTCAGGTTTCTCGGTGAGAATTTCCAATTTTCCATAGATTAGATTTATTTTCTTACCTATTGTCCAAGAAAAAGCCACAAAAAAGTTAGATATGTTCATCCTTTGTCCAAGCCAGTCTGAGCCTTTGCAATTTTCTTTTCATTGTTTGCATAATTGAATTATCGGTTGCATCGTCGTGTCGAGTTGCTGATCTTAGTGTCTAGTTCGTTTAGAGTTTCGAGTTTTGTTCACATTAGTCACGTTGCCGCTGCGTCGTTATTCTTTCCACCGTCCATCATCCCATCCATCAATTTCCACCATGTGCTACCCACCGTTCATTGTCATAATCATAGTTGAGGTCGTTCACATCTTCACTTGATCCAATCGACATCTTATCTAGTTTATTTTGGAAAGAGGGAGAGAAAAAAAGACAGAGATAACAAAGTCAGAAGAAAGGAGAGAAAGAAAAAGAAAAAGAATCTGAGAAAAAAAAATCGTATCTATTTAGACTCAATCCCGTACGTGAATTCGGATTGGAATCTGTTTTGTACCTTGTTCAGTAAAACAAACATATCTTTTTCCTACGAAGTCCGTTTTGGCTCCACAAGTACTCAAATTAAAGCTAGCGACGAGCTGCATCTGAATAGTTGCAAAGCTAATTCAATATTTGAGACCTCAAAATTGGCTTCTAAATAGGTCTTTTTTCCCTTTGAAGTTCGTGAACACAACTGGTTCCAGTTTTCCAGGCCAATATTAGAATTTTTTGACTCCTCATATCAACTCGGAATTGAGTGAATCTTCTTGCGTTTGAAAGCTTGAGTCAGTAGCATTCTATAGAAAAATTAACCAAAAATTGGCACAAGCTTTTTCAGAGGAAAGTTGAAGAGAGAGTTGTTGGTAAATCATGTTTGGCAGTTGTTTCTCATCATTATCCTTACTGCCATTGTGATCTTCACTTATATCTTGCCATCGACAGTTACTTCATATCCTTTCTTGATGCTAGTTGTGCTATGTCATGACCGCATTTGTGTTCTAGGCTCGTGTCTCTAGCACGGTCTAGTCTAGGACCAGCACAGTACCGTCATTGAGCGTTTATTAAACATTGCATCTCTGAATTGATTATTGCTAATCTTTTGCTACCATATATAAAGCCAACCCAGCTCCACATATTTTCTACACCGTGCATACATACACTCACCTGGCAATCACTTTATCAATTTTGAGAGTTATTTGACACCGCTGGTTGCCGGTCACCACCCGCTGCATGGTAAGAACTTGTAAGACTTTGATATTTGCTGCACTGTGAGCATTTTACCACCACATCTAGTAGTTCATAGGAACATTATTTTTAGATCTTGTTTCTTGTTTCTACTAATCATGACAGGATCCAGACTCAACTCATGGGCTTTGTCGATCGTGGGAGACGTGCCACCACCTAAGGACATACTACAACCATCACGAGAGGTGCACAAACATCCAAATGCACATGATCAGGTTAATGTTTCTATACCATTGTTTAATGGCTGTTTCAGACCTCCTTTATATATTGAATGGGAGTTTGACATAAATAATATATTTGCTTCCCATAGTTTTGATGAACGTAAAAAAGTTAAGGTTGATGTTGGTTCTTTCACTAGTTATGCTCTAGTTTAGTGGAGTGAATATTGTCGGCTACACCCTGATTATATACCTACTATTTGGGATGATTTGAAACATGCCATCCGACATACATTCGTCCCTGCTTATTATACTCGTGACATGATTAAAAAGTTGCAACATTTAAAACAACGTAGTGACACCGTAACGAAATATTACGATGATTTAAAAACTACCTTGTTGCATTCATCTTTAGAAGAAAGTGAAGAAGATTTTATGGATAGATTTCGGGGAGGATTAAACCATGACATTCAGGAGATACTAATTCATGAAGAGTGTTATCCTATGGACCATTTGTTTCATCTTGCTTGTAAAGCTGAACAGGAAATAAAACGATGTGTTGCCCACAAGGAGAACAAACACAAGGTGCACATTCCAAGAGTTGATACGGTTGTTCCTTCAACTACTAGGCATACTATAACAACCACATCCGTTGTCGTGAGGACTACATCACCTCCACCATGTGACACATATCCATCGAAAGTGCCTCCACCATCTGAGTTGATCATACAAGGTAATGAAAAAGGTATTGATCTTCCACCTCCACATGAGTATGATGAATGCCTTGTCGATTTAAATGCACCATGTGATGAGCTACTCACTACTTGGATCACACCACCTATTTTAGAGGACTATGTTCATGATTTGACTTCACCATGTGATCAAACGAATGCAATAAAAACTATTTTGAGTGCACTCATTGAATTATCTGTTGATGCAAAACAACCATGTGAATCAGGGAATAACTTCGATTTGGATCAAATACGTTTGAAAACAACTATGCCAATGTTTAATCATTTTGATATGACCTCCAATCTTGGTGATGTTTCCGTGTCAGATAACTTATTGCATCTTTGCTTATTTAAGCATGTTGTAGCATGCAATTTTGAAACAATTGAAGTTTATTCACCAATGTTGGGATGGTTTAATGATAAGCATTGTCAATCTTTTGATATGAATAAGAGCTTCACTTATATGTGCAAACCGAGTTGCAATATTTTCATGCCTTTGACTTCTTGTGATAATATTTTGGCTTTATATTTCATGACTTTTGAAGGGTGCTCTTGTATAACTATGTCACATGAGCCACAACTACGATTAGTAAAAATGGATAACATATACATATACAACGTGTACACCTTGTCTCTTTTGTTAGCCACATTACAGATTAAGCAACGCCGAGGACGACTTTGTTTTCAAGAAGGGGAGGATGATGAGGACATGGCTACCACAGTTGCACCCACAACCCCTGCTACTATACCAATTGGACTAGTTACTAGAGCGCATGCACGCTAGCTAAATTATCACATACTTCCGTTTCTTCGTAATGTTTCTAATGTTCATGAGAATATGATGCTTCCTAACTTAGATACATTTGTGTTGCTAACAATTGAAGGGCCTAGCATGGACAAGAAGGATGAACATTGGAGCATGATCAAGCATGGAGATGAAGGCGCGTGCGAAGAGAACAAGAACGGAGGTGCCAGTGGAGATTTCCGCACTTTGAAGCCACCATGATGACAACAAGAAGATGGACGAAATATACAAGATGACCTTTCATAAATTTCGTCCATAACTTATTATTGGTGCCGCGGCACCTTATTTTTGGGACAAGCCCATGTAATTTCGAAATACTACTTCATAGGCTATTTTTAGAGTCCATATTATAGGGGAGACGACTCAGGAGGTGTTTCAGTCCCACCTTGCCAAGGGTGGAAACAATCCCCTCTCTTTTCCCCTATAAATATAGCCCTTAAGGCATCCTTTAGACTTGGGTTTTATTTAGTTAAAAGTTAGCCATCGCTGCAACTTCGTGTACTTCGTTTGCGTCCAACGACCAGACCAAGACCGCTTATGAAACCCCAACTTTATCAATACTTCTTCCATACTCGCAATATTCAGATTGCTTTATCATATTATTGCTTGTTCTTCGATTGCTTGCAGGAATAGACCTTCGTGCTCAGGTTGATCGTGCTCCGGCGTGGTCAATAACCTCTCGGAGTTGGTTTAGCGATTGCTAAGGCGCAACATCATTGCACGTATGTAGTCGGATTGTCAAAGTCATCTCCACCAAATCGATAGTTATCATCTCATCGAAAGATCGGGACCCTCACCTCTATCATATTATCATCTCTATATCGCAAAACTATTGCAAGGTATCAAACATATCATATTCACTAATCCATAAGTTTTATGTAGGATTTTATGACTAACCATGCAATTGACCAATTCCCGTTGACTCTCTAAATAGATATAAGTGAAGCATGAGAGTTTATTTATTTTTACCAAAGATCATGCTCTAACAAATATAACCGAATCAAAAGAGCATTCTTTGAACATCGATTTTCTATGTGAAGAGAAACAGGCAATCCAAACTTCAAATGATATAAATGAAGCACATGAAGCATTCTATAAAGCCATACTCAAAAGATATAAGTGAAGTGCAATGAGCATTCTATAAATCAACCATGGACTATCTCATACCAACATGGTACATGAAATAAAAGTTAAAAACAAACACAAAAGACGCTCCAAGAATTTATGCATATCACGTGAACGAATCGAATCCGAATACATACCGATACTTTTTGAAGAAAGATGGGATGCCTTCCGGGTATCCCCAAGCTTAGACGCATGAGTATCCTTGAATATTTACTTGGGGTGCCTTGGGCATCCCCAACCTTGAGCTCTTGCCTCTCCTCCTTCTCCTCACATCAAGCCCTCCTCTATCTTCGAACACTTCATCCACACAAAAGTTAACCAAACTTTTATTGGCAGGGTTAGTGAATATGGCAATCCAATCCCATCATGTACTGCTGTAACATTATTGAATAATTATAGACAAACATTACCCACTGTATGTTATCACAATTCTATGGCCCCAAGTCAAAGGAGGCTCAACAAGATTTCAAACATAGGAAAATAATTAAGCTATAACAACAATCTGTGAAAACATGATAGTATGTAAAGATTTGAACGTTCACCATACTTCTGTAACTCTAAAAATTCTGAAAAATTAGGGAAAAAAATAAAAAATTTGTATATAAAGACTGTGTAAAACGTTTCAGAAACTTTAGACGTTCCAGTAAAAAAATGTAAAATCGCGCACTACAGCCAAAGTTTCTGTTTTTGCACCGCACATTCCAACAATCAATCTAGTCATCCTGAAGGTAAATCTTGGCACATTATATTTTATAATACAATAGATTTGTACAAGGGGATAATTACTTTTGTTGAAAAGCTTGTGTAATCGAGATTCACAAAGTTTCCATGGGTATGAACAAAGTTCAAGGAGCTCCCCCACTTCAACGATGCTCGTCCTTCTTACTTTCACATTTCCTTTTGAGAAGTTTTAGGTTCCCCTCTATATTTTTTTGTTTTTAAAATTTATAAAAGCACTCAACAGAAATAAATGACTCTCTAAAACTTTCGGGTTGTCTCCCTGGCAGCGCTTTCTTTAAAGCCATTAATCTAGGCATAAAGTGCTCAAGTAATGGATCCATCCGGATCCCAAGGTATATCAAAGCCAATTTTAACTAGCAATGATTTGTAATTTAGTAATGACTACAAAGAAATATATATCATGCAATAACTAAGTATAACTCTCTTCCTATGCATTGGCATGTCATACAAGAACAATTCATGCACATCAAGTAAAGGCCAATGCATAGTATAAGCAGTTTCTTCCAATTTTATCCTGTTGGAAACATAGAGAGACAGAGATGTAGTTCCTCTCTCATAATAATTGCAAGTAGGGGCATTAAGCACATGCATATTATATTCATCAAAAACATCATGTGCAACGGTAATAGGCAACCCGTCAATGCAATCCCTAATAAGAGCAAACTTCTCCGATATAGTGTAGTTGGGAGGATGCAAAAAAAGGACTATCATGTGTGGGTGCAATAGCAACAATTTGATGTTAAACATTTTTCTGACTATGTACAATAGGGTAAAACACCACACTGCGTAATTTTATTAAGAAAAAAGAGTCACAAGAACAATAAAAGCCTACTAGAGCTTGAGGGGAGCTCTAAAGGACAGAATAAAACTAGACTAAAACTAAAACAACAAAGAAAAGAGAAAACATCTATGTGAAAAATGGAGCCAAAAAAAGAACTAAAAACAAAGGAACTAAAGAAAGAACTACAAAAAATAGGGAAACTATAAAAAAGAAAATTACACCAGAGCATCTAACCAAGCTCTGAAAGCAGAAACATGCTTCAGTTTCATTCTAAAGCTGAGCCATTTCAATTCCTCAAAATAAATTTGCTTCCATCTTTGGAATGAAGGAGCAATGTTTTCAAATATTTTGTTATTTCTGGTTATCTAGATTGCCCATGATCCAAGAATTATGATCTCCATGAAGAAAGGTAACTACAACTTTTCTTTCAAATCTTGAAAGGCCTCAAATACAGACAGATTATGAGTTCTGTTTGGACAAATATAATTCCAGCACATTTTGGCAAACGAACATCCCCAGAATAGGTGGTGTAGAGTTTCCTCTGATGGACAGGTCGCCACCGCACAATTGTAATTTTCTAACACTATGGTTTTCCTTCTCAGTAGGTTTCTTGTGTTCAGTCTATCATGAAGAAGCATCCAAAAGAACATCTTATGCTTAGGTTGACAGGCAGATTTCCAAATCCATTTCAAATGAGGTGGAGTAACTATGTGGCCAACCATTGCTTTGTATGCTTTTGCCGAAGAGTAATTTTTAGTGCCCCAAATGTAACTCCATGTATCAGTACATGTGAAGAATTCAGAATGCCTCGAAGATATACAAATATCCTCAAATTGTAGAAACTCATCATAAGATTGAGTGGACAGTGGTAACTGAAACAGATCCTCCAAAAACTCAGTAGTTATAACCGTGTGAACTGTCAGTCCTTGGTCCACAGCAAAAGAATATAAGTGTGGGAATTTTCTCTCCATTGTGGAGTCAGCCGATAGATTAGTCCAAAAAATGCAGATTTGCCATCTCCCACATTACATTTAGCTATTGATTTATATTCACTCAGGAGGTATGTATTTTCTTTCCACCAGAATGACCCCACTTGTTGCACACCCGGTAATTTTCCATCAGAATAGTATGTTTCCCAAACAAGATTCACCCAAGGAATATCATGTTTGTTGAAGAATTTGTGAAGGTTCTTCAACATGAGAGTTTTATTGTGCAGAAAGATATCCTTGACTCCTAGGCCCCCTTGATCCTTAGGTCTGCAAACATTGGTCCAAGCAACAGAGGCTAGTCTTTTGTCCTCCAAATCAAAACCTCTCCACAAATAGTGCCTTAGGTATTTACTGACTTGTTGTTTGATTGTAACAGGAATATCAATGCAGCTCATGAAGAAAATGGTCAAGGAAGCCATCACTGATTTAACCAAGAGAAGTCTTCCTGCTGTTGTCATGAAAATTGCAAGCCCTGCTATCTTTTTTGCAATTCTATCACCAAAGGTAAGCACTGTTCCACAGATGGTTTATATAAACCCAGTGGCATACCAAGGTATGTGAATGGCAAACTACCTCTAGTGCAATTCAGCATGCTAGTATATAAGTGAACTCTGTCTTCAGAAACATTTAGAGGAATCATGGCAGACTTCAGGTAGTTAGCTTTGAGTCCTATAGCAGTAGCAAAGGTGTTGAGAAGTGCCTTAAGGAAAAGAAGTTGCCTAGTGTCTGCTTCAATTAAAACCAAGGTGTCATCTGCATACCGTACCACGGGAAAATCTGGGTTGCTTTGGACCTGAAGAGGTGATGATATAAGTCCTTGTGGCATGGCCTTGTTTAGGATAGTCTATAGTAGATCAGCAGCTAAAACAAACAGAAGAGGTGATAGGGGGTCACCTTGTCTCACACCTCCCCTGCAATAGATTTTTTTTGCTGGCACCCCATTAAGAAGCACAGATGAGGAAGCAGACTTGAAGAGTATTTTGATCCATGAGATCCACTTCTCCCCAAAACCTTTTGCTCTTAAAATATCAATGATAGCTTGGTGTTCAATTGTGTCAAAAGCTTTTTCAAAATCCAACTTAAGGACTAAGGTTTCTTTCTTTGATTTTTAGCATTGCTGCAAATATTCAAATGACCAAGCCAAGCAGTCTTGGATAACCCCGCCTTTAAGAATCCCATACTGTTTGATGTGGATGAACTGCAAGATGATCTTTAGTAATCTGTTGGCCAGCAGTTTGGTGATGATTTTTAAAATCCCTATATTGGCCCGAAATCATTTGGATATCTTGGGACTTCTTTCTTTGGTATGAGAGTAATGAAGGATGAATTAATGCTTTCAAGATCCACCGATCCTGCTTGAAAATCATGAATAAGCTGCCTTACATCATTTCCTATAATGTCCGAACAGGATTTCGGAAACTCATTGTTAAAACCATCTGGCCCTGGAGATTTATCTTATGGCAAATTCTTAACCACTTCATTTATTTCCTCATCACTAATGGGAATCTTCAATTCGTGGAAAATCTCAGGGTTAACATTTCGGTTATAAAGCTGGGATAGATCAAAATGCATTTTATGGCCCTCTGAATGCCCCAATCTCTTTTTGAAAGAGTCCCATAAGACTGCAGCTTTACCTGCATGATCAGTAATTTCAACATTGTCCTGATTGTGCAAAATAGCAATATTGTTGTGCCTATGATTGATTGTAGCTTTTGTGTGATTTTTTTGTATTCTCATCTCCAAATTTCACTCCTTTAATTTTACCTCTCTGCTTCCAGTAGATTTTTTGGTGTTGTAGAACAGTCAGCAGTAAATCTTTGAGCATTTGTCTGCAATTCCACTCAAAAGTGCTTAAACTTCTGAATTCCTCAATGAAATCTAGGAGAAAAATGCATTCATTCAAATAAGCAATTTGCTGTTTCAAGTAAGAAAGGTTTTTTGCCCAGATCTTAATGTCTCTTCTTAAAACCTTGAACTTAGCAGTGATGTTTTTTGCTATGTCAGAACCTCCGACAGGAGTGTCCCAAGCTTTCCTTACTAAATCCTTGAAGGAGTCATGTTTCAACCAATAATTTTCAGATCTGAAAATCTTTGATTTTGGAATTGCTGTTCCAATCTTGATCATGCAAGGCAGGTGGTCTGAAATTGGCCTTGCAAGAGGTAGGGCAGTGGTGTCAGGAAATGATGTCATCCAGGAGGTAGAGGTGAAGAACCAATCAAGCTTTTATAATAGGGGGTTATGTCGCATATTGCTCCAGCTATACTGCCTACCTTTGAGAGGTAATTCCAACAGTCCCAGATTACTAATTGCTTCATTAAAAAGGAGCATTTGGTTAACATCCCCTCCGGGTCTATTCCTGTCTTCAGGTTTTCCGATGAAATTGAAATCACCCATCACAATCCAATCAACATCATCTAGCATAACAATGTTGGAGAACCAATTAATGAATTCTTCTTTGTCTTCCTAGTTACAAGGTCCATAAATGTTAGTTAAGATCCAAGAATGTGTGGTAGTTTTACAAATGAATTTGATGGTCAGGGAGAATCTGTTTTGGAACATGATTTCTCTAGTGAATAGGTTTCCATTCCATGATGTGAGCAATCCTCCTGAGGCCCCCACTGAGGGCAGAAAACTGAATTTATTGATTCTCTCAGGGCAAAAGTTCTTTATGAAGTTCAAGTCAAACATTTCTCCCTTGGTTTCTTGCAGGCAAATAATGCTAGCAGCGCTCTCCTCAATTTTCTGTTGTAGAGGAAGCCATTTTTCTTTGCCATTAATCCCTCTAATATTCCAGTTCAGAATATTCCAGGTTCTGTTATTATTCATTGGGAAACAAAATAACAAACATATGACCAAGCTCCAGCTCTTGGCCCCCAGGGATAATAACCACAACATAAATCCACAGATAGCTCATCACATGCAAATATATAATAGTCAAAGTAACTGAATAGGTTCTGCCACAAGCATTAGAAAGGTGTCCGAGCCACCAGTACACATTATTACTGCATAATAACCCCAGTAGGAACAAAATGAGCCAAATCCAAGAGCCCAAAACACATAACTGACTCCTAACACTGGGAAGGAACACTATCACACCCTTATAACTTGTGGGTTGAAACATGCAGTAATTCATTGAGAACTTGCATCAGGTTTGGTGCCTTCCATGGCCTTGGAAACCCTGGTCATCTCCCCCTTGTCCTTCTTCTTGGGCTTCTTGCTCTGTTTCCCATGAAGCTCCTCCTCAGACACCTTGCAAAATTTACTGGTGAGATTCTAAACCACTTTGGAGTTTATGATAGGAGGAATAACATTGCAGGGAATACATCTAGTATTATTACAAGAACTTCTTTTGAAACCATTATTTTCTTCCCTAATTCTCTCACTCCTTCGTACCTCAGTTTCCACAAGTGGTCCTTTGCCCTTATTTTCCTAGATGTAGCTTCTCCCAATGGCAGGAGGATGGCATTTGGTGTTGCCAACTTTAGAGGACCGCCCACTGCACTAGTGAAGTGTGCAGCTGGGCTAATTTCCTCATTTTCTTTGTCATTGCCTTCCTGCACAAGTTTACATGTTGGTGCCTGAGTAGTGTTGCAATAATCGGGTATGTCGAAGATAAAACATTCCTCTGAGTCACAATTTGTTGTGAGAATTTGCCAGAAGTGAGACTTCAATAACTTGAGTGTCCGTTCAAATTTATCTGGAGTAAGAAGCAAGTTGATGATGAAATTAAACCAACTTACAGGTATAGAAGCTTCAAAGTTATTTCCAGTGGTTTGGTCAACTTCAGTAATGTGTTTCACCCATAGATCCAATCATTCTTCACAAATTAAGTGAGAACAATCAATTATGGAAAGTGCATGACTTTGAGCAATATAATGTATATTAAAAAGGTGATCACGTGCTTCAGTATAATTCATACCTTTTCTTGCTGTTGATTCTAAAGAGGGAGTAGTCTGCCCTACCATGCTCTGTTTTGAGCTCTGACCCTCTAAATTCTCTGATACTGTAGTCTCTACCTCTTTATCAACAGGAGCACTAACAACTGGCACTGATGTATCAACATCCACTTGAACTGATTGAGCAGTCCCAACATCTGCAGCCGCAACATTCTCCAGGGGCCCAACACCCTGATTGACTTCATTTTCAGGAGGAGGATTGAGTGGACCCACTTCTTCAGAGTCTGGGGGGGTATGCCTGAAGAATATTTTGCAGACCAACAACTAAACCCAAAGGTTGTGCAAGTGGCTCCAAAGCTATCTGATTGACCTCCCCAATATTCTGGGCAGCAAGCAACACAAGATTGTTTGAAAAGTCTCCTTCAGAGAGTGAAACTGTGGTAGTTATGCTACTGTTGGGGATTCCATCTTCCCCTCCCAAGTGTAACACTTCTTGATTTTATGCAACATGCTGAATATTAGCTAGCTGAGGAAAAGCCCAGTGATTTTCCTCCCACTGATCCCATTCTTCATCCTCTTCATTATTCTGTGCCATCTGATTAACAGGGAGATGGAAACCAGGTAAGTTATTTGCATTCTGTGGGAATGGGTGTGGATCCACATGAGGAGGAGGTATAGGGTATTCATTAGCAGGCCCTCGCCCTAACATTTCCTGAAGGAGAACTTCCACGGAGCAAGTCCATGACTCCCCTTCAAAGTTTTCACCCTTAGACCATCTGATGCTCTTGGGTATGTTTATAAGATCTGTCACTCTAGCTTTTACTAGCATTTTCCCTTTTCTAGCATCTTCTTTCTCCCAACTGATAATATTACCCCACTTTGAAATGACAGTAGAAACATCCTCTGAATTACAATGGTCAAACGGCACACCAATGAAAAGCAACCAAACAACCCTGTTAAAATGCACTCTCCTCCAGTTTATACCTCCATCATGCTTCACAAAAGTGATGAAAACATCACCAAACACACAAGGGCTTTGAGAAACCAATATATCCCTATCTCTCACATGAGCAAAATGAACATACGCTTCTCCGAACGGGCAAGGCTGAATGTCAAGAACACCTACTTGCGGATCTAGCTCGAAATACTCTTGCAGGACTTCTTGAAATTTTTGAAAATGTACCTCATTTGGAAGTGGCTGGATTGTTGCAATAGCCCAGTCCTCGCGCCTTCTCTGACGGCGAGGGAGGATCACTCTTGCCACCTCGTTTCTCCCCTCAATGTGTTTTATCTGGAAGCCATTGGGGACGAACAGAGCCGGATCGATGGGGATGTTTGCCATTGGCACATTGGCGATAGTCGTTGGGGTTTGGTGAGGGAGAGGTGGCGAGCAAGATGAGGAAGAAGTAGAGTTACGGGAAGAGGCAGAATGCGAGGAGTCCGCCTGTGGTCTAGGCTGAAAATTAGTAAAATACCCGGACACCAGCTCCTTGAATGATGTGGCCTTCCTGAATTGCAATGTCACGTCCGCGGGCTGAAACCAGCTTTCCACTTCCCCAGGGGCCCAAGCCTCGGGAGGTGGGCTTTTGAATGTGGAGAAATGAAAGAAAGGATAGGGCCCAGTGAGCCATGATTTGGAGCAGAAACGAGCAAAGTGGCCCTGTTCTCCACAAGATAAACAGACCAATTCCCGTCTCATTGCACCCACGTCATTATGAGAATTAACGCGTGGATTGATAGCTTCCGGCACAATAACTAACTCTTGATGACCTGAATTACTGTCGAGAGAGCCCTGATCACTCTCAGCATTAATGGCCCTAGAAAGACGTTGGAAAACCGACCTACCATTGTTCGCTGGCGCCGGAATGAGCCGACGATCGCTGCCGTTCCCGATGGGTCTACCATGTCCGCCCACTAAGGTCCATTGATCATCTTCCTCTTTGTAAAAAATCAATTCCTCTCTACGCCAATTAGGACCACCATTACCCCATAGATTGAAAACAATATCAAAGTGTTGTTCTGTGACACTACCAGCATTGTAAATCTGAAACCAACTGCTTTTGAAGCAACCGAAAACTTGAACGACCAATCCTTGAGATGAGAGACACGAAAACCTTGCGGATAACCATCAAACGATGCTTGCAAAGTAGTACTAACCATAAACGTGTCTAGCTTGAAGGAGGCTTGAATGAAGGAGACCACTAGGGTGAATTCTCTCTGTTGAAACCCCGACAAGAAGACCATAGGATGCCCAAACTTGCACCTCACCTCAGCTTGGAATTCCTTGCCCTTGCCGAAGTTAAGAGCAAGAGGTGCCATGTTGAAGATGATCACACGCGCACGACCGGCGAGGAGCCACTAGGACCATAGAGCACCCGAAAGATGATGGTGGCCACTGTGGCCGGAGCAGCCAACGACAGGAGATGGTGGCCACCGTGGCTGGACTAGCCAGCGGCGGGAAGAGGTGGTCACGGGGGCCGGAGTGGCCACCGGCGCAGAGTTGCTACTTCTCGAGCTTGCGTTGTATTCCCTCGAAGAGGAAAGGGTGATGCAGCACCGTAGCGTAAGTATTTCCTTCAGTTATTGAGAACCAAGGTATCAATCCAGTAGGAGACCACGCGCGAGTCCCTCGCACCTGCACAAACAAATAAGAACTTCGCAGCCAACACGATAAGGGGTTGTCAATCCCTTTACAGTCTCTTACGAAAGTGAGATCTGATAGATAGGATAGTATAATATTTTTGGTATAAGAACAGAAAGTAAATAAAGCAATAAGCAACGGCAGCAGAAATTGAAAGTAAAGTAATATGATAGAGATAGACCCGGGGGCCATAGGTTTCACTAGTGGCTTCTCTCATGATAGCAGAATTCTACGGTGGGTGAACAAATTACTGTCGAGCAATTGATAGAAAAGCGCATAGTTATGAGAATATCTAGGCATGATCATTATATATAGGCATCACGTCCGTGGCAAGTAGACCGAAACGATTCTGCTTCTACTACTATTACTCCACACATCGACCGCTATCGAGCATGCATCTAGAGTATTAAGTTCATAAGAACAGAGTAATGCTTTAAGCAAGATGACATGATGTAGAGGGACAAACTCAAGCAATATGATATAAACCCCATCTTTTTATCCTTGATGGCAACAATACAATACGTGCCTTGTTGCCCCTGCTGTCACTTGGAAAGGACACCGCAAGATTGAACCCAAAGCCAAGCATTTCTCCCATTGCAAGAACTATAGATCTAGTAGGCCAAACCAAACCAATAACTCGAAGAGACTTACAAGGATATTATAATCGTACATAAAATATTTCAGAAAAGAATCAAATATTGTTCATAGATAATCTTGATCATAAACCCACAATTCATCAGATCTCGATAAACACACCGCAAAAAGATTACATCGAATAGATCTCCTCGAAGATCGAGGAGAACTTTGTATTGGGATCCAAAAAGAGAGAAGAAGCCATCTAGCTAATAACTATGGACCCGAAGGTCTATGGTAAACTACTCACAACTCATTGGTGAGGCTATGGCGTTGATGTAGAAGCACTCCATGATGGATCCCCCCTCCGGCGGAGCTCCGAAACAGGCCCCAAGATGGGATCTCACGGGAACAGAAGGTTGCGGCAGTGGAATTAGGGTTTTCTCTGTTGCCTCGATGTTTTCAGGGTACATGGATATATATAGGAGGAAGGAGGGCATCGGGGGAGTCAGAGGGGCTCCACGAGGGTGGGGCACGCGCCCAGGGGGAGGGGGCGCGCGCTGGACCCTCATGGCCACCTCCTTCGTTCCCTCGCGTGTACTCCAAGTCTTCTGTGTAGATACGGTTCCAAAAATAACTCTCCCGAAGGTTTCATTCCGTTTGGACTCCGTTTGCTATTCCTTTTCTGCGAAACTCTGAAATAGGCAAAAAACAACAATTTGCACCGGGCCTTGGGTTAGTAGGTTAGTCCCAAAAATATTATAAAAGTGTATAATAAAGCCAATTAAACATCCAAAACAGAATATATAATACCATGGAACAATAAAAATTATAGATACGTTGGAGACGTATCAAGAGTCGCCTAGAAAGAGCCTACAGAGAGCCCCCGATCAACTCGCTATTGGTTCTGATGTTTAACATAAGGAACTATATCAAGTTCATCTCCATAAGCATAATTCATATTGGCATCTTGGCCACAAGCATAGGAAGCATCATCAAAAAGGAATATTTCAAACGAATCAACGGGATCATAGCAATCATCATAGCATTCATCCTTCGGTAAACTCGAAGGAAAATTAAACAATGTATGGGATAAAGAGTTACTCTCATTAGAAGGTGGGCACGAGTGATCAATCCGCTCTTCCTCCTTTTGTTCTTCGCTCTCCTCCTCATTTATTCATTCAATGAGCTCACAATGTCATTAATTTCTTCTTCCATAGACTCCTGCAAAATATTAGTCTCTTCTTGGACAACGGAGTCTCTGTCAATAAATGCATCAATATCGTAATTTTATTTGTAATTATCATAGCAATATTTAAGGATAGCAAAATTTCTAGATTCAATTTCATAAGCACCCTTAAAAGCAACAAATTCTTCTATTCGTTCCACATCATAATAATCATATACACGTTTAATTAGCATAATAAGCTAAGGTATCATTATCATTAAATTCACATGAAATGGGAAGGTGTGGAGCCTTCATCCTAGAGCAACAAGTAAAATCATATTCCAAGCATAGATTCCAAGCATACCAATGCAATAGATGAATTGATCCCATAAAACTTTCCCTTTTTGTGTCAAGTGATAATCCCTAAAGTATTCACGTTGATCCAACGTTACTCCCATTATCATGTTGAATGGGGGTTTTCTCAGGATTATCAAAGTAGTGCATAATATTTTCCATATAACCAACATCGATGGGTTTAGGAGGTTCCCCATGTCCATGAGTATCAAGTACACCTATTTTTTTGGTGTTTCGTGTTCCATATCCATAACTAAAGATAGAGAACAACTTAGAAATGGAAATAAAAACTACTTAGTGATAAAGCAAACAAGCACACATGAGAATATTCACCCCACGCTATTGTTCCCCGGCAACGGCGCCAGAAAAAGGTCTTGATAACCCACAAGTGTAGGGGATCGTTTGTAGCCTTTTTAGATAAGTAAGAGTGTTGAACCCAACGAGGAGATAAAGGTAGAACAAATATTCCCTCAAGATCTATGGACCACCGATACAACTCTACGCACACTTAACTTTTGCTTTATCTAAAACAAGGATAAAACTAGAAGTACTTAACGGGAATAAAACTTGAAATAAATTGCAAGACAATAAATAAGTAGTGTAGTAGCAAGCCTTTTGTAACACAAGAGAATGATTTGTCCCTAGGCAATCGATAACTAGACCGGTAGTCATTCTTGCAATTTTATATGAGGGAGAGACATGAGGTAACACACTTTCCGTACTTGGATCATATGAACTTATGATTGGAACTCTAGAAAGCATCCGCAACTACTAAATATAACTAAGGTCGTGAAACCCAACCATAGCATTAAGTATCAAGCCCTCTTTACTCCCATACGTCATACCCCCTTACTCGGGTTTAAGCTTCTGTCATTCTAGCAACCTACCATAAGAGTACCATGAACATATTGCAACACCCTAAAGCGAGGACCCCTCACGTTTGTGCGAGATGGAGGGCACCATGGAACAGCACCAAAATAAAATATACAATCATACCAACCAAGATCATGATTATGCCATAGCACAAAACAGATATACTCAAACATTATAGGATAACCACATATAATTGGGAAATAATATATAGTGTTGAGCTCCATGTTTAAGTAGAGAATTACAACGAGAATAGAGAGGTTACACCGCTGCATAGAGGGGGAGAAAGTTGGTGTTGACGGTAGTAAGAATATTGATGTAGATCGGCGTCACGATCCTAGCCCCGGCGGCACTCTGACGCCACCGGGAGAGAGGGGGAGAGAGAACCGCTCCTTCTTCGTCTTACTTGGCTGCCTCCCTAGGTGGGAGGAGGGTTCCCCCTCTGGTCCATGGCCTCCATGGCGGTGGAGGGGCAGGTGCCCCTCTGAGATTGGATATGTCTCTCTGTTCTCTTCTGTTTTGCGTTCCTGTTTTCTGGTGCTT
The DNA here is from genome assembly GCA_902687465.1 of Secale cereale. Taxonomy (NCBI): domain Eukaryota; kingdom Viridiplantae; phylum Streptophyta; class Magnoliopsida; order Poales; family Poaceae; genus Secale; species Secale cereale. Next base: position 383,125,113 of record LR738712.1, read on the forward strand.
CACCGTTTCTTAAATCCTCGGAGATATGTAACTCTGATTTAGTTGAAATTTTAACACGATTTTTCCCATAAATTAGCTTTCTTGCGCCCGAAGAAGGGCCCCAACCGACGTTCGAGGAGGGCACAAGATACCTGGGCACGCCAGGGTGTGCCCGGCGTGCCCTGTTGGGTTGTGGTCATTGTGGGCCTCAGTCTGCGTTGATTCCAAGTCTAAAAAATCACATATATTCCAAAATAATTCTCCACAAACTTTTACCGCGTTTGGACTTCGTTTGATATGAATTTTCTGTGAAACAAAAACATGCAACAAGCAGGAACTGGCACTGGGCACTGGATAAATAGGTTAGTCTAAATAAATCATATAAATTGTTGCCACCAGTATGTAAAAGTTAAATAATATCTTCATGGAAAAATAAAAATAAATACATACAACGGAGACGTATCAGTCATCGCCAGGGCTAAGAAGCTAGGTACTATAATACCGGGAGAGTAACACCACTTTGTATTTGTTGGGCTCGTGTACAAACTCTATTCTCTGTTAATTAATAGAGGAGGCAAATCTTTTTCCTCGGTATAGAAAATTGGTCTATTTCTCAGCTTGATGTTAGGAATGCCTTTTTACTGGTGATCCGCATGAGGAGGTTTACATGCAGGCACTACATGGGGGATTTTGTTCCTGATGGCATGGAATGTCATATTCGTCTCTCTCTCTCTCTCTCTCTCTCTCTCTCTCTCTCTCTCTCTCTCTCTCTCTCTCTCTCTCTCTCTCCGTGTGTGTGTGGCCTTAAGCAAGCCCCTCGTGCCTAGTTTGAGTGTTTCACCTCTATGCTGACTGCCGCTACTTTTTCAGCGAGCACTCATGATCCTGTGTTGTTTGTTCAACATTCACCTCGTGGTCAGAATCTTCTTCTTCTATACGTTTGTCACCACCCACTGAGGGAGTCCTGGATTAGGGGGTCCTTGGGTATCCGGATTATTCGATATGTACCGGACTGATGGGCCGTGAAGATAAAGTAGGAGATTATCCCCCGTGTCCGGTTAGGACTCCTGCATGCGTATAATGGCAAGTTTTGTGTCCGGGTGTAATGTTTCCTTCCTCTGCAAGATGACTTCGTACAACCCTAGGTCCCTCCAAACTTCAAATGATATAAATGAAGCACATGAAGCATTCTATAAAGCCATACTCAAAAGATATAAGTGAAGTGCAATGAGCATTCTATAAATCAACCATGGACTATCTCATACCAACATGGTGCACGAAATAAAAGTTAAAAACAAACATAAAAGACGCTCCAAGAATTTACGCATATCATGTGAACGAAACGAATCCGAAAAAATACCGATAGTTGTTGAAGAAAGATGGGATGCCTTCCGGGCATCCCCAAGCTTAGACACATGAGTATCCTAGAATATTTACTTGGGGTGCCTTGGGCATCCCCAACCTTGAGCTCTTGCATCTCTTCCTTCTCCTCACATCAAGACCTCCTTGATCTTCGAACACTTCATCCACACAAAACTTAACCAAACTTTTAGTGGCGGGGTGTCGGTGTATTTGGATCGACACCTATGGGATCACAAGAATCCCTACTACGGTTGCGGGGCGCGGGGTTGAGAGAAGAGCGGATCTAACGGTCAGGACACAGTTCCTTTACCCAGGTTCGGGCCGCAAAGATGCGTAAAACCCTACTCCTGCTTTGGTGGATTATATGTTGGTGTTCTTCAGCTAGTGAGGAGCTCCAAGAGAGTCGTGAGGAGTTCTAAAGAGCCGAATCCTCCTCCTGGTCATCTCGGGCCTCCTTTTATAGGGAAAAGTGGTTGCCACAGTGGCACACAGGAGGTGGAAAGGGAAAAGTGATGCGAGGTTATCCCTCGCATTACAAGACAAGGTGCATTTAATGCGCCCAGCTTAGGTGTCCTTGCTTTATCGGGGACGGGGGGGAGACACCCGTCTTGTCCGTCGCCGCCCCCCTCGTGTTGACACGCGCCCTGGCCAGAGGCACCTGAGGTGCCATGTAGGCAGATAGGCAGCTGATGTGGCGCAATGGCGGGTCTCCACGAGGATCTGTGGGTTGCCACGCAGGAGCCTATCCAGCTGGTTGGGTCGGCAGCTGCGTGGGGCAGTGGGAACCCAGTTGGTGCGGGCCTGACGGTGGTCCCGCGGGTGTCTTCGGCAAGGGCCTTGCCGGGGGCCCCGTCAAGGGTCTTGCCGTGGTGCCCGCTGTCATCCCCGGCAAGGTGCTTGCCGGGGGCCTTCTAGTCCTCCTTGGCTGGGATCCCGCCAAGGGTCGTCATCTTCTTAACTTGCATCTGATCTTGAATGTCTTCACAAAGATCTGCATGCCACCACGGGGGTATCTCTCGAATCCTCGCCCCACGGGGGCGGTGGACTCAAGGGTGATTCACTCCGTAGGCGCGGGGCGAGCTGCCGCGGCAAGGGCCTTGCCGGGGCTGGCCCCGGCAAGGATCTTGCCGGGGAGAGCCGCTTCGTCCCTTGGCTCTTTGCGGTCTTGTTCTTGGCGTCGCTCCAGTCTCCATCGAGCTTCAGTCTTGCCCCGGCTTGCCTCCCTTGCCATGCTTGGTGTGGTGGCGCCGTGGCTCAGACTGCCCGTGCACAGTCATAGCGGTATAAAAAGTGTACCCCTCTTTTTGTACACCGACAGGAGGCCCCGGACCTGGGCCACACATAAGCGCGACACGTTGTTGGGCCAGGCCCGGAACGGTGCGCGGGCAGGCGGGGTGGTTTTCACCGTGGTAAAATTTCCGCGCGCGGCGCGGGGTGGAGTGGCGTGCGTGACGTGGGCGGCATGCGTGGGGCGGTTTCCGCAGGCATGCGTCACGTCGCAGTAAATGCGAAAGGAGGCGGCCCGCGCCTTCCCCATAAACGGGGGGAGGTGCGGGGGCATGGCCCGCTGACCGGATGGGGCCGAGGCGCGGTCTGCTATGCGTCCACTCCCCACGATCACGGGGTGGGGAGAGGTCGTCTCACCCGTCCCTTCGGTCCTGCGGGTTCGCCACGTGCCTCCCATGCGTTCGAGGTGGCGAGCGGTGGAGGCGGGAAACCGAGCCATCGCTGGTTGGGGCGGCGGGTCGGTCCCAGCCGCCCTTCGCCTTCCGTGTCTTGATTGGCCGAGCGGGGCGGTCGAGCTCCAGCCCCGCCCCCTTTATAAAGGGCGGAGGGAGGGGACGGCGCCCTGCACTCCTCCATCTTCTTTCTCCTTCAGCTTCTCCTCCTTTCTTCTGTCCGCCATGAAGAAGGAAAACCCCGGCTCCTCAACGGTGGTGGCGAGGGTCGTTGCTTAACAACGCATCCCCCCTTCTCCTGCACCCGCAGTGGCTGAACCAGCCACGAGGGGAAGAGGGAGGGGGCGGGGCCGTGGGCGAGGCCGGGGTGCTCGGGGAAGAGGAGGACGGGGCGGCCCGCCGGCCTCGCCCTCGCCAGCAGCTCCTCCTCCAGTGGAAGGTCACGTTGGAGATGACCCCTGTGAATTCTTCATTAGGACGCGGGGGTCGCCGCGCTGTCGCCTTCGTCTCCCGACTCCGTTTGCGCGGGAGATGGAGGCGAATCCGCCGGAGTCGCTGCGGTTGCACATGAGGGGTTGTGGGATCAGTGGCACGCAGGCCCGCGTCGACTTCCCTGCCCCTCATGTGATGTATCTTCGCCAAGGATGGAAGAGGTTCGCTCGCATCCACAGCCTGACGGATGGGCTCACCCTCCACTTCAAGTTGATGGGGGATGACCACCTCTCTGTCAAGGTCTTCGGGCACCTCGGGACTCGCGCGAGGTGCTGCATGGAGAGATCCTCTGATGACGAAGACTCCTCCTCGAACAAGGGTGACGAGGAGGACAGCGACAGCGACGATGAGGGCGGGGGACGGCAGGATGACGGGTCCGACTAGGTGTCGGGCGCCGCTCCTGGTGGCACCGACGACCCCATCATCCGCATCGCCGGCTCCTTGAACTTCTCGGGGCCGTCTCCTTGGCGGCTGGCGTAGGGAGGCTGAGGAAGAGGAAGAGGAAGAAGGCGGGCGAAAAGGTCGTCATGTCGGAGTACGTGGGCACCGACGCCTTTGTCTCCTACTGAAGTCCCGCCGCCTCGTCTTCGAGCTCAGCCTCCGGCGCCGTCATCACCGTCCAGCCCTGGGGAGGCCGCCGAGATGCCTTCTCGGTGTCTGCTGTCACCCGTAGCTCGCCTAGGCGCCCCTTTTGCCCTTCTCTCCTCTTTGACCTACCTCCTGAGGAGAGGGACAAGAAAGGCATTGCAGGCATCTTATCTCTTTTTAGTCTGTAAGCTTTCAGGATCTGTTAAGTTTAAAACTTGTAATCTCCTTATTCATGTTTTTCATTCCCTATGGACTGTACCTGAATGGAATGTTTTTAATGAAAAAGGAATGTTTGCCGGGTCATTCGTCCATAGGTAAAAACCCACAACAGGGAATAAATCCCTGATATCCTTAAGATAAACATTTTCTCGCCCGGCAAGAGGCCCTACCGTTTCCCTACTTCGCTCGACCTTTCTCACGCCCTTGGTGGAGGCAGGGATGAAGCGGGCTCAGGCTCCTCGTTTTATCCTTCTGCTGTCGCGACTACGACCGAACCTAGCCCCAGGAACGAGCCTCAGGGCCTAGAGTTACGGGAGCACGGTAGCTTAAGGAAAAGAACGAGATTTCACATACCTCAGTCCATAATGGAATGCATGATAAAGGATAAAGGACTTATCTGAAGCTGCAGCCCCCGACAACCCTGGCCTGCCGTGGGTGAATTCTTGCCCTTGCAGCCTCCGGCAATACTGGCTTGCCGGGGCCTAGGCACTGGTCTGTTCTTCTTTCCTTCCTCCAAGTGGCTTCGGCAAGGATGTCTGCGCGTCCTGTGAACCAAGGAAGACAGAGGAAAGACAAAGACTCAACCTCTAAGCTAGGGGTTAGCCGCTGCTAAGCACTATCAACCCTAACCAAGGACGAGACTCGACTCAGCATGCATGCTAAAACTTAGGGCGCCAGCGCTTCATTTATTTATGCTCAGGGTCTGCGCCTGGCTTTGTACAAAGGGTTACATGCCTTGCCGGCAAGGCTCGTACAAAAGGGTGGCTTGCCGGGAGGCCCGGCAAGCCGCACCTTATGGGTAAAACTTGTGAAGATGCTCGATGTTCCAGGAGTTACTCACCGGAACAGCATCCTCGGTCTCCAGGCGGACTGCGCCAGGCCTGGTGACTCGTATTACCTGATAAGGGCCCTCCCACTTTGGCGTCAACTTGTTCGTATTCCTGGCCGATTGAACGCGCCGGAGAACAAGGTCGCCTTCCTCAAAGATTCGGGCATGAACCTTGCGGCTATGGTAGCGACACAAGGCTTGCTGGTAGCGCGCTGCTCTCACAGCCGCCCGAAGACGATCTTCCTCAAGGAGCATTGCATCGTCTTGTCGCAATTGCTCTTGCTCAAGCTCATCATAAGCGAGCACTCGAGGCGACCCGTATATGAGTTCCGTGGGGAGAACTGCTTCTACCCCGTATATCAAGGCAAAGGGCGTCTGGCCGGTGGCTCGATTTCGCGTCGTCCTGATCGACCAAAGAACCGCCGACAATTCATCAATCCAGCGCCTCCCGCTCTTATGCAGCCTGTCAAAGGTCTTTGTCCTTAGTCCTCGCAACACTTCAGCATTTGCCCTCTCAGCTTGACCATTGCTCCTGGGGTGAGCAACGGAAGCGAAACAGACCTTGCTGCCGAGGTCTCGGGTATATTGCATGAAGGTGCGGCTTGTAAACTGCGTGCCGTTGTCGGTGATGATCCTGTTGGGTACACCAAAACGACACACTAGTCCCTTGAGGAACTTGACGGCTGACTGAGCTGTGACCTTCCTCACTGCCTCCACTTCTGGCCACTTTGTGAACTTTGCGATTGCAACGTACAAGTACTCAAAGCCCCCGACGGCGCGGGGGAAAGGGCCCAGTATGTCGAGCCCCCAGACTGAGAAGGGCTAGGAGAGAGGAATGGTTTGAAGGGCATGAGCTGGTTGATGAAGTTTCTTTCAATGGAATTGGCACGCTTCACACCTGGTGACCAGCGTCGCCGCATCCTGGAGGGCAATGGGCCAGAAGAAGCCTTGCTGGAATGCCTTGCCGGCAAGGGCTCTTGACCCTATGTGGGATCTACATATGCCTCCATGTATCTCTGCCAATAGCTCCAGTCCTTCCTCTCGAGGGATGCACTTCAATTTCACACCGTTCGGTCTCCTCCTATACAGGACGTCATCGACGAACTGGTACATGGCGGACCGACGGGCTACTTTCTCCGCTTCTTCCTGCTCCTCAGGAAGTTCCCCAGTCTAAAGGAATCGGACGGTATGCTGCGCCTACGCTGGAGCCTGGGGCTCGATGGTGAGGACTAAAGGCATTTCCTCCGCCAAGGGAGTGGCCATCTCGACGGCAAAAGCTTGATGCTCCGCCGGAGTTAGCCCCCCGGTGGCAAGCTCAGTGTCTCCGGCAACATCTTTGCCGGCGGCTCCGGGGAGCTCGGCGGGGAAGTACTTGCCGGGCCCTGACTTCCTCCTCTTGTTCTGCTCTGTTGATGGATCAACGGATGGCTGAGAAAGCTGAAGCACAAAGGTACCTGGTTCCACAGGTAGTTTGAGGGCAGCGCGCTTTGACAGGTAATTGGCGATGTCGTTCTCCGCTCGGGGAACGTGTTCTGCATGTATACCGTCAAAGCGCTCTTCCAACTTTCTCACTTCATCGACGCAGGCCCTCATCAACGGGCTCTGGTAATCCTTGTTGACTTGTTTAACGACAAGCTGCGAGTCGCCCCTGACAATGAGCTTCTTGATTCCGAGGTCCGCCGCGATCCTAAGACCAGCAAGCAGCCCCTCGTACTCGGCAGTGTTGTTCATTGATACCTCCCTAGGGAAGTGCATCTGGACCACGTACTTGAGGTGCTCTCTAGTGGGCGCGACCAGCAGTACGCCGGCCCCGGCGCCCTGCAAGGAGAAAGCCCCAGCAAAGTACATGATCCAGTTGCAGCTTGCCTCTTTGCCGGGGAGAGCAGTTTCTTGGACTTCTTCATCAGGCGTTGCGGTCCATTCTACAATGAACTCTGCCATGACTCGGCTCTGAATTGTCGAGGTACTTTCAAACTTGAGGCCAAAGCTGGACATCTCCAGTGCCCACTCCACAATTCTTCCCGTTGCATCTGGGTTGTGCAATATCCGTTGCTGAGGGAGGCGAGTGACGACAGTGATCTCGTGTGCCTGGAAGTAGTGACACAGCTTCCTCGAGGCCATAAGAAGGCCGAAGAGCAATTTCTGCACACCGGAGTACCTTGACTAGACCCCTGCAAGAGGGAGCTAACATAGTAGACCGGGTTCTGCATCATCTTCTTCTTCGGCTGCACTCCAATCGGCTGTGTCGCCTCTACGTCAGTGGCACCAGGCTCCATTGCTGCTATCACCTCATCATCGATTTCTCTCTGCGCCACCAGTGCAGCGCTGACCACCTGGTTTGTTGCCGCTAAGTATAGCAGCAACGGTTCCTGTGGTCGAGGCGCAACCAGTATTGGCGTGGAGGAAAGATACTTCTTCAGATCCTGTAACGCTGCTTCGGCTTCCGGCGTCCACTCCATTGGGCCCGCCTTTTTCAAAATCTTGAAAAAGGGGAGGGCGCGCTCAACAGACTTGGAAATGAATCTGCTCATGGCGGCAACGCAGCCAGCAAGCCGACGCACATCCTTGACCCGTTTGGGTGCTTCAATATGCTCTATGGCTTTGATCTTGTCCGGATTGGCTTCTATCCCATGCTGCGATACAAAGAACCCGAGAAGCTTGCCAGACGGAACGCCGAAGACACACTTCTCAGGGTTCAGCTTGAGGTTGATCTTGCGCAGGTTCACAAATGTTTCTTGCAAATCCGGTACAAGGGTTGCCTTGTTCTTAGTTTTGACCACTATATCATCCATGTAAGCCTCCATATTCCTACGGAGCTGGGGTTCAAAACCAATCTGGACTGCTCTTGCAAACGTCGAGCCAGCACTCTTCAACCCGAAAGGCATTCGTACGAAACAGTACGTGCCACATGGGGTGATGAATGCTCTCTTCTCTTCGTCTTCTCTCGCCATGAAGATCTGGTGGTAGCCGGAGTAGGCATCGAGGAATGACAGCAGGTCACACCCTGCCGTGGAGTCGACAATCTGGTCTATGCGCGGCAACGGGAAGGGGTCCTTGGGACAAGCTTTATTGATATCTGTGTAATCAATACACAGCCTCCACTTCCCATTTGCCTTGCGCACTACCACTGGATTGGCCAACCATGTTGGGTGGAGCACTCCTCTCACCAAACCCGCAGCTTCCAGTTTCCGGATCTCCTCGGTGATGAACTCTTGCCGTTCCAAAGCTTGCTTCCTGACCATCTGCTTGACGGGCCGTGCATGAGGGCAGACAGCAAGGTGGTGCTCAATCACCTCCCTGGGAACGTCGGGGATGTCGGATGCTTGCCAGGCAAACACATCGACATTCGCTCGCAGGAAGGTGACGAGCGCGTCTTCCTATTTTTTGTCAAGGGCGGAGCTTATGGTAAAAGCCCCTCCCGTGCCGTCCTCCTTGACAGAAACCTTCTTGGTTCCTGGCGGCGTAGCCCTGGATCTCTTGTTTCTGCCGGTGGAGCTCTCTGGCACGTCCTCGACGGGAGCGCGACACTCCGAAGAGGTGCGCTTGCCGGAGTGGGTGTCTGAGGTCTCGCCGGTCTTCTTCTTTCCGGTGGAGCTCTCAGGCACGTCCTCGACGGGAGCACAACACTCCGAAGAGGTGCGCTTGCCAGAGTGGGCGCCCGAGGTCTCGCCGGTCTTCTTCTTCTTCCCTCCCGGGGCTCCAGTGGCAGGAGCAAGTGCCCCCATAGCGGCAGTGCTGCAACTGCTTGCTGGTACAATTGGTCGGCGCAAATCAGCGCATCTTTCTTGTCGGAGGGGATGGTGATGATCGTCACGGGCCCTGGCATCTTCAGGGTGTTGTAGGCATAATGTGATGCTGCCATGAACTTGGCCAGCGCTGGGCGGCCAAGGATCCCGTTGTAAGGCAGGGGGATCTTGGCAACATCAAACACGATCCTCTCTGTCCTGTAGTTCAGATCACTCCCAAAAGTCACGGGTAGCGTGACTTTCCCCTTCGGTTGACTCCCCTCTGGGGTGGCCCCCTGAAACGTTCCCGTCTCCTCGAGGTCTCCATCAGGAACTTGCAGCTTCTCGATCATAGTGGGCGAAAGTAGGTTCAGACTGGCCCCGCCATCTACTAGCATCTTCGTCACCTTGAGGTTGCGTATTGTTGGTGAAACCAACAATGGCAAGCACCCGACCGCAGTAGTGCGATCAGGGTGATCCTCGGCGTCAAAGATGATAGGTGTGCTAGACCATTTCAGCGGCTTTTGGGCACCAGGCGATGGCTCTGCCGCAATAATCTCACGCGCCCACTGTTTAAGCTGGCGATGAGAAGCATGCAGCAAGGCGCCACCATCGACGCACATGGTGTCCGTAGCCTTCTGAAACTCTTGGCCGCCGGACTCGTCGTCCTCTTCATGATCGTCGTCTTCAGGTCTTCTATCGCGGCCCCGGGTGGGCCTTTCTTGCCGTTTCTCCTTGCCGCGACGGCCTGCTTGGCCGTCACGCTTCTTGCTGGATCCCTCAGCGCTGTCTTGGCCCTTCTCCTTGTTCTGCCTCTCGTATTCAGCTCTTTGCTTCTCAGCAAGGAGCTCAACCTGGTGACAGTCCTGGAGATCATGGCCCTTGGTGCGGTGGATCTTGCAGTATCGCTTGCCGGAGTTTCCTGGCTTCTCTGTAGCCGCCAAGGCCCGACAGGCGACACACCCGACAATTTCTTTGCCAGGGTCACCCGCCTTGGTTTTCTTGGCGGAGCCGGTATCATTAGACCCCTCGACGGCAAGCACGGCCTTCCCCTTGCGCTTCCTGTTACGGTTCCGGCCCTTCTTCGCTGGAGCAGCGGTATCCTCGTCCGAGGAGTCGGTTTCTGCACCGGCGCTTTCGCCGGGTGTACTTCCTTCCCTCTTCGGCCCAGGCACACCTGTCGGTAAGAACGTAGAGTTCCGCCACATCCTTCACCTTGGTCATCGCCAGCTCTTCACGCATCTTGCGGTTGCGCACGTTCTGGTGGAACGCGCTTATCGTCGCGGGCCCCGGCAGCTTGCATCGCGATGGTGTAGATGCTGAGGAACTCCGACGGGTGGGTCTTGTCATTGTACTTCTCGCCAACGTCAGGCTTGAAGGTGCGGTGAGAGGGCCACTGGAACTGCCGCAGCTCACGAGTGAAAGCTGGACAGCCTACCTCGTAGGGTAGACCTCCAGGGCTTTCCGGTGCTGGGCGGTCCGCAGCAGGCCCTGCTTACCTGTCTGACTGGTGGCGTGTTCCGCGCCAGTGCTCGATGGTGATTCGAGCGTCCTCATGAGCTCGCTCCTGAAGAACTTGACGCTGGTCGCCGCGGGTCCGTGGGTCGGACGGCGCTATGGAGATGGCATCGCCCGCGACGTCTCGACGGGTCGACGCACGCTGCACTGGACGAGGAGGAGGCGAATGCACCGTAGCCACGGTGCTGCCAGCTCTCCCGCCGCCGGTGCGTGGGACCCCATTGGAGCGTCGGCCTGGGAGCTCCGCTGGATTTAGGTCATCCCTGTTGGCGACTGCGACAAGGCTTCAGATGGTGGCTCTCCATTCGTCGAGTTTCCCCGTAACGGGAGGAAAGTCGAGGAGCAACTACGCACGCGCCAAAGCTTTGGCTGGTGTCAACGGTTGTGAAACCTGCGTGGACCGTGACGCGCTTCGACCCCTGACCGTGTCAGGGGGAGCTCCATCACGATCCCGCGGTTGCCTAACGTCTCCACCAGCGCTTCGGCGGGCGGGCAGGTCTTCTACGTCCCGGGAGTGGTGCTCGGGGCCCTTCCCATGGCGACACCCGGGATCTTCGGGGTGACGACGCCGTTCGTCACGTGCTACTTGAGAAGAGTGCGTTGTTGGCAACAGCGTGGGAGTTCTGGAGGCCCTTGCGTCGCCTTCGGGTGATGCGGCCGCGACCCTGGAAGGCCCCGCGCCACCCGCGGAGGGTCGGGCTCCATCTTTGGAACTGGCGGTGTGTGGCCCGTTACCAGGCGCACAAACGTCGCCACCTCCCAAACTCCGGCTGTCGGGACGGCGTTGGTGTTCGCGAGAAGCTCCCCGAGTCCTTTCCGCGACTGGTCCGCTGCTCGCCCGCATCGGGACGGGCTGTCCGGCTTCCGACTGGCCAACTGCCACCGTCGTTTTCTTCTTGGGCGCCATGACGATGCAGGAACGCCGAACTAACCGCTAAAGCCGATTCTCACAATTGCACCCGCTACCTGGCGCGCCAAAGATGTCGGTGTATTTGGATCGACACCTATGGGATCACAAGAATCCCTACTACGGTTGCGGGGCGCGGGGTTGAGAGAAGAGCGGATCTAACGGTCAGGACACAGTTCCTTTACCCAGGTTCGGGCCGCAAAGATGCGTAAATCCCTACTCCTGCTTTGGTGGATTATATGTTGGTGTTCTTCAGCTAGTGAGGATCTCCAAGAGAGTCGTGAGGAGTTCTAAAGAGCCGAATCCTCCTCCTGGTCGCCTCGGGCCTCCTTTTATAGGGAAAAGGGGTTGCCATAGTGGCACACAGGAGGTGGAAAGGGTAAAGTGATGCGAGGTTATCCCTCGCATTACAGGACAAGGTGCATTTAATGCGCCCAGCTTAGGTGTTCTTGCTTTATCGGGGACGGGGGGGAGACGCCCGTCTTGTCCGTCGCCGCCCCTCCTCGTGTTGACACGCGCCCTAGCTAGCGGCGCCTGAGGTGCCATGTAGGCAGACATGCAGCTGAGGTGGCGCAATGGCGGGTCTCCACGAGGATCTGTGGGTTGCCACGCAGGAGCCTGTCCAGCTGGTTGGGTCGGCAGCTGCGTGGGTCGGTGGGAACCCAGTTGGTGCGGGCCTGACGGTGGTCCTGCGGGTGTCTTCGGCAAGGGCCTTGTCGGGGGCCCCGGCAAGGGTCTTGCCGTGGTGCCTGCTGTCATCCCCGGCAAGGTGCTTGCCGGGGGCCTTCTAGTTCTCCTTGGCTGGGATCCCGCCAAAGGTCGTCGTATTCTTAACTTGCATCTGATCTTGAATTTCTTCACAAAGATCTGCATGCCACCACGGGGGTATCTCCCGAATCCTCGCCCCACGGGGGCGGTGGACTCAAGGGTGATTCACTCCGTAGGCGCGGGGCGAGCTGCTGTCGCAAGGGCATTGCCGGGGCTGCCAGGGCTGGCCCCGGCAAGGATCTTGCCGGGGAGAGCCGCTTCATCCCTTGGCTCTTTGCGGTCTTGTTCTTGGCATCGCTCCAGTCTCCATCGAGCTTTAGTCTTGCCCCGGCTTGCCTCCCTTTCCATGCTTGGTGTGGTGGCGCCGTGGCTCAGACTGCCCGTGCACAGTCATAGGGGTATAAAAAGTGTACCCCTCTTTTTGTACACCGACACGGGGTTAGTGAATATGGCAATCAAATCCCATCATGTACTGCTGTAACATTATTGAATAATTATACACAAACATTACCCACTGTATGTTATCACAATTCTATGGCCCCAAGACAAAGGAGGCTCAACAAGATTTCAAACATAGGCAAATAATTAAGCTATAACAGCAATCTGTGAAAACATGATAGTCTGTAAAGATTTGAACATTCACCATACTTCTGTAACTCTAAAAATTCTAAAAAATTAGGAAAAAATAAACAATTTGTATATAAAGACTGTGCAAAACGTTTCAGAAAATTTCGACGTTCCAGTAAAAAATATATAAAATCGGGCACTACAGCCAAAGTTTCTGTTTTTGCACCGCACATACCAACAATCAATCTAGTCATCCTAAAGGTAATTCTTGGCACATTATATTTTATAATAAAATAGATTTGTGCAAGGGGATAATTATTTTTGTTGAAAAGCTTCTGTAATCGAGATTCACAAAGTTTCCATGGGTATGAACAAAGTTCAAGGAGCTCCCCCACTTCAATGGTGCTCGTCCTTCTTACTTTCACATTTCCTTTTGAGAAGTTTTAGGTTCCCCTCTATATTTTTTGTTTTTAAACTTTATAAAATCACTCAACAGAAATAAATGACTCTCTAAAACTTCCGGGTTGTCTCCCTGGCAGCGCTTTCTTTAAAGCCATTAATCTAGGCATAAAGTGCTCAAGTAATGGATCCACCCGGATCCCAAGGTATATCAAAGCCAATTTTAACTAGCAATGATTTGTAATTTAGTAGTGAGTACAAAGAAATATATATCATGCAATGACTAAGTATAACTCTCTTCCTATGTGTTGGCATGTCATACAAGAACAATTCATGCACATCAAGTAAATGCCAATGCATAGTATAAGCAGTTTCTTGCAATTTTATCGTGTTGGAAACATAGAGAGGCGGAGATGTAGTTCATCTCTCATAATAATTGCAAGTAGGAGCATTAAGCACATGCATGTTATATTAATCAAAAACATCACGTGCAATGGTAAAAGGCAACCCGTCAATGTAATCCCTAATAAGAGCAAACTTCTCCGATATAGTGTAGTTGGGAGGATGCAAACAAAAATAGGACTATCATGTGTGGGTGCAATAGCAACAATTTGATGTTCAACATTTTTTTGACTATGTATAGTAGGGTAAAACATCCCACTGCGTAATTTTATTAAGAAAAAAGAGTCACAAGAACAATAAAAGCCTAGTAGAGCTTTAGGGGAGCTCTAAAGGACAGAACAAAACTAGACTAAAACTAAAACAACAAAGAAAAGAGAAAACAACTCTATGAAAAACAGAGCCACAAAAAGAACTAAAAACAAAGGAACTAAAGAAAGAACTAAAAAAACTAGGGAAACTATAAAAAAGAAAATTACACCAGAGCATCCAACCAAGCTCTGAAAGCAGAAACATGCTTCTTATTCATTCTAAAGCTGAGCCACTTCAATTCCTCAAAATAAATTTGCTTCCATCTTTGGAATGAAGGAGCAATGTTTTCAAATATTTTGTTATTTCTGGTTATCCAGATTGCCCATCATCCAAGAATTATGATCTCCATGAAGAAAGGTAACTGCAGCCTGTCCTTCAAATCTTGAAAGGCCTCAAATACAGACAGATTATGAGTTCCGTTTGGACAAATATAATTCCAGCACATTTTGGCAAACGGACATCCCCAGAATAGGTGTTGTAGAGTTTCCTTTGATGGACAGGTTGCCACCGCACAATTGTAATTTTTGAACACCATGGTTTTCCTTCTCAGTAGGTTCCTTGTGTTCAGTCTATCATGAAGAAGCATCGAAAAGAACATCTTATGCTTAGGTTGAGAGGCAGATTTCCAAATCTGTTTGAAATGAGGTGGAGTAACTATGTGGCCAACCATTGCCTTGTATGCTTTTGCCGAAGAGTAATTTTTAGTGCCCCAAATGTAACTCCATGTATCCGTACATGTGAAGAATTCAGAATGCCTCAAAGATATACAAATACCCTCAAATTGCAGAAACTCATCATAAGATTGAGTGGACAGTGGTAACTGAAACAGATCCTCCAAAAACTCAGTAGTTATAACCGTGTGAACTGTTAGTCCTTGGTCCACATCAAAAGAATATAAGTGTGGGAATTTTCTCTCCATTGTGGAGTCAGCCGATAGATCAGTCCAAAAAAATGTAGATTTGCCATCTCCCACATTACATGTAGCTATTGATTTATATTCACTGAGGAGCTGTGTATTTGCTTTCCACCAGAATGACCCCACTTGTTGCACACCCGGTAATTGTCCATCAGAATAGTATGTTTCCCAAACAAGATTCACCCAAGGAATATCATGTTTGTTGAAGAATTTGTGAAGGTTCTTCAGCATGAGAGTTTTATTTTGAAGAAAGATATTCTTGACTCCTGGGCCCCCTTTATCCTTAGGTCTGCAAACAGTGGTCCAAGCAACAGAGGCTGGTCTTTTGTCCTCCAAATCAGAACCTCTCCACAAACAGTGCCTTAGGTATTTAATGACTTGTTGTTTGATTGTAACAGGAATATCAATGCAACTCATGAAGAAAATGGTCAAGGAAGCCATCAATGATTTAACCACGAGAAGTCTTCCTCCTGTTGTCATGAAAATTGCAAGCCCTGCTATCTTTTTTGCAATTCTATCAACCAAAGGTAAGCACTGTTCCACAAATAGTTTATATAAACCCAGTGGCATACCAAGGTATGTGAATGGCAAACTACCTCTGGTGCAATTCAACATGCCAGTATATAAGTGACTATGTCTTCAGAAACGTTTAGAGGAATCAGGGCAGACTTCAGGTAGTTAGCTTTGAGTCCTATAGCAGTAGCAAAGGTGTTGAGAAGTGCCTTAAGGCAAAGAAGTTGCCTAGTGTCTGCTTCAATTAAAACCAAGGTGTCATCTGCATACTGTACCACGGGAAAATCTGGGTTGCTTTGGACCCGAAGAGGTGATGATATAAGTCCTTGTGGCATGGCCTTGTTTAGGATAGTCTGTAGTAGATCAGCAGCTAAAACAAACAGAAGAGGTGATAGGGGGTCACCTTGTCTCACACCTCTCCTGCAATAGATTTTTTTGCTGGCACCCCATTAAGAAGCGCAGACGAGGAAGCAGACTTGAAGGGCATTTTGATCCATGAGATCCACTTCTCCCCAAAACCTTTTGCTCTTAAAATATCAATGATAGCTTGGTGTTCAATTGTGTCAAAAGCTTTTTCAAAATCCAACTTAAGGACTAAGGTTTCTTTCTTTGATTTTTAGCATTGGTGCAAATATTCAAATGACCAAGCCAAGCAGTCTTGGATAACCCCACCTTTAAGAAACCCATACTATTTGACGTGGATCAACTGCAAGATGATCTTTAGTAATCTGTTGGCCAACGGTTTGGTGATGATTTTTAAAATCCCATTTAGAAGAGATATTGGCCCGAAATCATTTGGACATCTTGGGACTTCTTTCTTTGGTATGAGAGTAATGAAGGATGAATTAAAGCTTTCAAGATCCACCGATCCTGCATGAAAAGCATGAATAAGCTGCCTTACATCATTTCCTATAATGTCCCAACAGGATTTCAGAAACTCATTGTTAAAACCATATGGCCCTGGAGATTTATCTGATGGCAAATTCTTAACCACTTCATTTATTTCCTCATCACTAAAGGGAATCTCCAATTCTTGGAAAATCTCAGGGTTAACATTTTGGTTATAAAGCTGGGATAGATCAAAATGCATTTTATGGCCCTCTGAATGCCCCAATCTCTTTTGGAAAGAGTCCCATAAGACTGCAGCTTTACCTGCATGATCAGTAATTTCAACATTGTCCTAACTATGCAAAATAGCAATATTGTTGTGCCTATGTTTGATTGTAGCTTTTGTGTGATTTTTTTGTATTCTCATCTCCAAATTTCACTCCTTTAATTTTACCTCTCTGCCTCCAGTAGATTTTTTGGTGTTGTAGAACAGTAAATCTTTGAGCAATTGTCTGCAATTGTCTGCAATTCCACTCAAAAGTGCTTAAACTTCTGAATTCCTCAATGAAATCTAGGAGAAAAATGCATTCATTCAAATAAGTAATTTGCTGTTTCAAGTAAGAAAGGTTTTTTGCCCAGATATTAATGTCTCTTCTTAAAACCGTGAACTTAGCAGTGATGTTTTTTGCTATGTCAGAACCTCTGACAGGAGTGTCCCAAGCTTTCCTTACTACATCCTTGAAGGAGTCTTGTTTCAGCCAATAATTTTCAGATCCGATTTTTTTTGATTTTGGAATTGTTTTTCCAATCTTGATCATGCAAGGCAGGTGGTCTGAAATTGGCCTAGCAAGAGGTAGGGCAGTGGTGTCAGGAAATGATGTCATCCAGGAGGCAGAGGTGAAGAACCAATCAAGCTTTTCTAATAGGGGGTTATGTTTCATATTGCTCCAGCTATAATGCCTACCTTTGAGAGGTAATTCCAACAGTCCCAGATTACTAATTGCTTCATTAAAAAGGAGCATTATGTTTACATACCCTCTGGGTCTATTCCTGTCTTCAGGTTTTCTGATGAAATTGAAATCACCCATCACAATCCAATCAACATCATCTAGCATAAAAATGTTGGATAACCAATTAATGAATTCTTCTTTGTCTTCCTGGTTACAAGGTCCATAAATGTTAGTTAAGATCCAAGAATGTGTGGTAGTTTTACAAATGAATTTGATGGCCAGGGAGAATATGTTTTGGAACATGATTTCTCAAGTGAATAGGTTTCCATTCCATGCTGTGAGCAATCCTCCCGAGGCCCCCACTGAGGGCAGAAAACTGAATTTATCGATTCTCTTAGGGTAAGAGTTCTTTATGAAGTTCAAGACGAACATTTCTCTCTTGGTTTCTTGCAGGCAAATAATGCTAGCAGCGCTCTCCTCAATTTTCTGTTGTAGAGGAAGCCATTTTTCTTTGCCATTAATCCCTCTAATATTCCTGTTCAGAATATTCTAGGTTCTGTTATTATTCATTGGGAAACAAAATAACAAACATATGACCAAGCTCCAGCTCTTGGCCCCCAGGGATAATAACCACAACATAAATCCATAGATAACTCATCACATGCAAATATATAATAGTCAAAGTAACTGAATAGGTTCTGCCACAAGCATTAGAAAGGTGTCTGAGCCACCAGTACACATTATTACTGCATAATAACCCCAGTAGGAACAAAATGAGCCAAATCCAAGAGCCCAAAACACATAACTGACTCCTAACACTGGGAAGGAACACTGTCACACCCTTAGAGCTTGTGGGTTGAAACATGCAGTAATTAATTGAGAACTTGCACCAGGTTTGGTGCCTTCCATGGCCTTGGAAACCTTGGCCATCTCCCCCTTGTCCTTCTTCTTGGGCTTCTTGCTCAGTTTCCCATGAAGCTCCTCCTCAGACACCTTGCAAAATTTACTGGTAAGATTCTGAACCACTTTGGAGTTTATGATAGGAGGACTAGCATTGCAGGGAAGACTTCTAGTATTATTACAAGAACTTCTTTTGAAAGCATTATTTTCTTCCCTAATTCTCTCACTCCTTCGTACCTCAGTTTCCACAAGTGGTCCTTTGCCCTTCTTTTCCTAGATGTAGCTTCTCCCAATGGTAGGAGGATGACATTTGGTGTTGCCAACTTTAGAGGATTGCCCACTACACTAGAGGAGTGTGCAGCTGGGCAAATCCCCTCATTTTATTTGTCATTGCCTTCCTGCACAAGTTTACATATTGGTGCTTGAGTAGTGTTGCAACAGTCGGGTATGTGGAAGATAAAACATTCCTTTGAGTCACAATTTTTTGTGAGAATTTGCCAGAAGTGAGACTTCAATAACTTGAGTGTCCATTCAAATTTATCTGGAGTAAGAAGCAAGTTGATGATGAAATTAAACCAACTTACAGGTATAGAAGCTTTAAAGTTATTTCCAGTGGATTGGTCAACTTCAGCAAAGTGTTTCACCCATAGATCCAATCCTTCTTCACAAATTAAGTGAGAACCATCAATTATGGAAAGAGCATGACTTTGAGCAATATAATGTATATTAAAAAGGTGATCACGTGCCTCAGTATAATTCCTACCTTTTCTTGCTGTTGATTCTAAAGAGGGAGCAGTCTGCCCTTCAGTGCTTTGTTTTGAGCTCTGCCCTATCATGCTCTATTTTGAGCTCTGACCCTCTAAATTCTCTGATACTGTAGTCTCTACCTCTTTATCAACAGGAGCACTAACAACTGGCACTGATGTATCAACATCCACTTGAACTGATTGAGCAGTCCCAACATCTACAACAGCAACATTCTCCAGGGGCCCAGCACCCTAATTGACTTCATTTTCAGGAGGAGGATTGAGTGGACCCACTTCTTCAAAGTCTTGGGGGGTATGCCTGAAGAATATTTTGCAGACCAACACCTAAATCCAAAGGTTGTGCAAGTGGATCCAAAGCTATCTGATTGACCTCCCCAATATTCTGGGCAACAGGCAGCACAAGATTGTTTGAAAAGTCTCCTTCAGAGAGTGAAACCGTGGTAGTTATGCTGCTGTTGGGGATTCCATCTTCCCCTCCCAAGTGTAACACTTCTTGATTTTCTGCAATAGGCTGAATATTAGCTGGCAGAGGAAAAGCCCAGTTATTTTCCTCCCACTGATCCCATTCTTCACCCTCTTCATTATTCTGTGCCATCCGATTAACAGCGAGATGGAAACCATGTAAGTTATTTGCATTTTGTGGGAATGGGTGTGGATCCACATGAGGAGGAGGTATAGGGTCTTCATCAGCAGCCCCTCGCCCTAACATTTCCTGAAGGAGAACTTCCACGGAGCAAGTCCATGACTCCCCTTCAAAGTTTTCACCCTCAGACCATCTGATGCTCTTGGGTATGTTTATAAGATCTGTCACTCTAGCTTTTACTAGTATTTTCCCTTTTATAGCATCTTCTTTCTCCCAACTGATAATCTTACCCCAGTTTGAAATGATAGTAGAAACATCCTCTAAATTACAATGGTCAAATGGCACACCAATGAAAAGCAACCAAACAACCCTGTTAAAATGCACTCTCCTCCATTTTATACCTCCACCATGCTTCACAAAAGTGATGAAAACATCACCAAACACACGAGGGCTCTGAGAAACCAATCTATCCCTATCTCTCACATGAGCAATATGAACATACGCTTCTCCGAACGGGCAAGGCTAAATGTCAAGAACACCTACTCGCAGATCTAGCTCGAAATACTCTTGCAAGACTTCTTGAAAATTTTGAAAATGTACATCATTTGGAAGTGGCTGGATTGTTGCAATAGCCCAGTCCTCGTGCCTTCTCTGACAGCGAGGGAGGATCACTCTTGCCACCTCGTTTGTCCCCTCAATGTGTTGTATCTGGAAGCCATTGGGGACGAACGGAGCCGGATCGATGGGGATGTTTGCCATTGGCACGTTGGTGACCGTCGTTGGGGTTTGGTGAGGGAGAGGTGGCGAGCAAGATGCGGAAGAAGTAGAGTTATGGGAAGAGGCAGAATGCGAGGAGTTCGCCTGTGGTCTAGGCTGAAAATTAGTAAAATACCCGGACATCAACTCCTTGAATGATGTGGCCTTCCTTAATTGCAACGTCACGTCCGCGAGCTGAAACCAGCTTTCCACTTCCCTAGGAGCCCAAGCCTCAGGAGGTGGGCTTTTGAATGTGGCAAAATGAAAGAAAGGCCAGAGCCCAGTGAGCCATGGTTTGGAGAAGAAACGAGCAAAGTGGCCCTATTCTCCACGCGAGAAACAGACCAATTCCCGTCTCATTGCACCCACGTCATTATGAGAATTAACGCGTGGATTGATAGCTTCTGGCACAATAACTAACTCTTGATGACCCAAATTATTGTCGAGAGAGCCCTGATCACTCTCAGCATTAATGGCCCTAGAAAGATGTTGGAAAACCATCCTACCATTGTTTGCCGGCGCCGGAATGAGCCGACAATCGCCGCCGTTCCCGATGGGTCTACCATGTCTTCCCACTAAGGTCCATTGAGCATGTTCCTCCTTGTAAAAAAATAATTCCTCTCTAGGCCAATTAGGACCACCATTACCCCAGAGATTGAAAACAATATCAAAGTGATGTTCTGTGGCACTACCAGCATTGTAAATCTAAAAACCAACTGCTTTTGAAGCAGCCAAAAACTTGAACGACCGATCCTTGAGATGAGAGACACGAAAACCTTGCGGATAACCACCAAATGATGCATGCAAAGCAGTACTAACCATAAACGTGTCTAGCCTGAAGGAGGCTCGAATGAAGGAGACCACCAGGGTGAATTCTATTTGTCGAAACCCCGACGAGAAGACCATAGGATGCCCAAACTTGCACCTCACCTTAGCTTGGAATTCCTTGCCCCTGCCGAAGTTAAGAGCAAGAGGTGCCATGTTGAAGATGATCACACGCGCACGACCGGAGAGGAGCCACTAGGACCATAGAGCACCCGAAAGATGATGGTGGCCGTCGTGGCCAGAGCAGCCACCGGCAGGAGGTGGTGGCCGCCATGGCCAGACTGGCCACCGGCGGGAAGATGTGGCCGCGGGGGCCGGAGTGGCCACCGGCGCAGAGTTGCTATTTCTCGAGCTTGCGTTGTATTCCCTCGAAGAGGAAAGGGTGATGCATCACAGTAGCGTAAGTATTTCCCTCAGTTATTGAGAACCAAGGTATCAATCAGTAGGAGACCACGCGCGAGTCCCTCGCACCTGCACAAACAAATAAGAACTTTGCAACCAACGCGATAAGGGGTTGTCAATCCCTTTACGGTCACTTACGAAAGTGAGATCTGATAGATAGGATATTATAATATTTTTGGTATTTTTGGTATAAGAACAGAAAGTAAATAAAGCAATAAGCAACGACATCAGAAATTGAAAGTGAAGTAATATGATAAAGATAGGCCCAGGGGCCATAGGTTTCACTAGTGGCTTCTCTCATGATAGTAGAATTCTATGGTGGGTGAACAAATTACAGTCGAGCAATTGATAGAAAAGTGCTTAGTTATGAAAATATCTAGGCATGATCATTATATATAGGCATCACGTGCATGACAAGTAGACCGAAACGATTCTGCATCTACTACTATTACTCCACACATCGACTGCTATCCAACATGCATCTAGAGTATTACGTTCATAAGAACAGAGTAATGCTTTAAGCAAGATGACATGATGTAGAGGGATAAACTCAAGCAATATGATATAAACCCTATTTTTTATCCTCGATGGCAATAATACAATACATGCCTTGTTGCCCCTGCTGTCACTTGGAAAGGACACCACAAGATTGAACCCAAAGCCAAGCACTTCTCCCATTGCAAGAACTATAGATCTAGTAGGCCAAACCAAACCAATAATTTGAAAAGACTTGCAACGATATTATAATCATACATAAAAGATTTCAGA
Organism: Secale cereale; assembly: GCA_902687465.1. Lineage (NCBI taxonomy): Eukaryota > Viridiplantae > Streptophyta > Magnoliopsida > Poales > Poaceae > Secale > Secale cereale. The sequence continues at coordinate 383,147,064 of LR738712.1, forward strand.
AAAGAATCAAATATTGTTCATAGATAATCTTGATCATAAACCCACAATTCATCGGATCTCGACAAACACACCACAAAAAGATTACATCGAATAGATCTCCTCGAAGATCGAGCAGAACTTTGTATTGAGATCCAAAAAGAGAGAAGAAGCCATCTAGCTAATAACTATGGACCCGAAGGTCTGTGGTAAACTACTCACAACTCATTGGTGAGGCTATGGCGTGGATGTAGAAGCACTCCGTGATGGGTCCCCCCTCTGGTGGAGCTCCAGAACAGGCCCCAAGTTGGGATCTCACGGGAACAGAAGGTTGCGGCGGTGGAATTAGGGTTTTCTCTGTTGACTCGATGTTTTCAGGGTACATGGATATATATAGGAGGAAGGAGGGCATCGGGGGAGTCAGAGGGGGCCCACGAGGGTGGGGGTGCGGCCAGGGGGACGGGGCGCGCCCTGGACCCTCATGGCCACCTCCTTCGCTCCCTCGCATGTACTCCAAGTCTTCTGGGTAGATACGGTTCCAAAAATAACTCTCCCGAAGGTTTCATTCTGTTTGGACTTCGTTTGATATTCCTTTTCTGCGAAACTCTAAAATAGGCAAAAAAACAACAATTTGCACTGGGCCTTGGGTTAGTAGGTTAGTCCCAAAAATAATATAAAAGTGTATAATAAAGCCCATTAAACATCCAAAACAGAATATATAATAGCATGGAACAATAAAACATTATAAATACGTTGGAGATGTATCAAGCATCCCCAAGCTTAATTCCCGCTCGTCCTCGAGTAGGTAAATGATAAAAACAGAATTTTTGATGTGGAATGCTAACTAACATAATTCTCAATGTAATTCTCTTTGTTGTGGCATGAATGTTCAGCTCCAAAAGATTCAAGATAAAAGTTCATATTGACATAAGAATAATAATACTTCAAGCATACTAACAAAGCAGTCATGTCTTCTCAAAATAACATGGCCAAAGAAAGTTCATCCCTACAAAATCATATAGTTAGGCTATGCTCCATCTTCGTCACACAAAATATTCCAATCATGCACAACCCCGGTTTCAGCCAAGCACTTGTTTCATACTTTAATTTTTCCAAACTCTTTTAACTTTCACGCAATATATGAGCGTGAGCCATGGACATAGCACTATGTCGAATAGAGTGGTGGTTGTGGAGAAGACAAAAAGAGGAAGATGGTCTCACATCAACTAGGCGTATCAATGGGCTATGGAGATGCCCATCAATAGATATCAATGTGAGTGAGTAGGGATTGCCATGCAACGGATGCACTAGAGCTATAAATGTATGAAAGCTCAACAAAAGAAACTAAGTGGGTGTGCATCCAACTTGCTTGCTCACGAAGACATAGGGCATTTGAGGAAGCCCATCGTTGGAATATACAAGCCAAGTTCTATAATGAAAATTCCCACTAATATATGAAAATGACTAACAAGAGACTCTCTATCATCAAGATCATGGTGCTACTTTGAAGCACAAGTGTGGAAAAAGATAGTAGCATTGTCCCTTTTTTCTTTTCTTTTTTTTTCTATTTTTTCTTTTTTCTTTTTTTGGGCCTTTATATTTTTCTTTGGCCTTTCCTTCTTTTTTTTTCTTTTTCTTTTTCTTTTTTTCTTTGGGACAATGCTCTAATAATGATGATCATCACACTTATATTGATTTACAACTCGATATTACAACTCGATACTAGAACAAAGTAGGACTCTATATGAATGCCTCCGGTGGTGTATCGGGATGTGCAAATGAATCAAGAGTGACATGTATGAAAAATTATGCATGGTGGCCTAGCCACAAATACGATGTCAACTACATGATCATGCATGGCAATATGACAATGATGAAGTGTGTCATAACAAACGGAATGGTGGAAAGTTGCATGGAAATATATCTCGGAATGGCTATGGAAATGCCATGATAGGTAGGTATGGTGGCTGTTCTGAGGAAGGTATATGGTGGGTGTATGGTACCGGCGAAAGTTGCGCGGTACAAGAGAGGCTAGCAATGGTGGAAGGGTGAGAGTGCGTATAATCCATGGACTCAACATTAGTCATAAAGAACTCACATACTTATTGCAAAAATCTACAAGTCATCAAAACAAAGTACTACACGCATGCTCCTAGGGGAAGGGTTGGTAGGAGTTAACCATCGCGCGATCCTGACCTCCACACAAAGGATGACACTCAATGAAATACCTCATGCTTCAAATTTGTCACACAACGGTTACCATACGTGCATGCTACGGGACTTGCAAACCTCAACACAAGTATTTCTCAAATTCACAACTACTCTACTAGCATGACTCTAATATCACCATCCTCATATCTTAAAACAATCATCAAGTATCAAAATTCTCTTAGTATTCAATGCACTTTATGTGAAAGTTTTTACTATGACCATCTTGGATGCCTATCATATTAGGACTAGTTTTATAACCAAAGCACATTACCATGATGTTATAAAAGACTCTCAAATAGATATAAGTGAAGCATGAGAGATCAACGATTTCTAAAAAAATAAAACCACCACCGTGCTCTAAAAGATATAAGTGAAGCACTAGAGCAAAACTATCTAGCTCAAAAGATATAAGTGAAGCACATAGAGAATTCTAATAAATTCTAAATCAAATTGATCTCTCTCAAAAGGTGTGTACACAAAGGATGATTGTGGCAAACTAAAAAGCAAAGACTCAAATCATACATGACGCTCCAAGCAAAACACATATCATGTGGTGAAGACGAAAGAGGGGATGCCTTCCCGGGGCATCCCCAAGCTTAGGCTTTTGGTTGTCCTTGAATTTTACCTTGGGGTGCCTTGGGCATCCCCAAGCTTAGGATATTTCCACTCTTTGTTCCATAGTCCATCAAAGCCATACTCAAAACTTGAAAACTTCACAACACAAATCTTAACCAAAAATCTTGTGAGCTCCGTTAGTATAAGAAAACAAATCACCACTCTAAGGTACTGCAATGAACTCATTCTTTGTTTATATTGGTGTTAAACCTACTATATTCCAACTTCTCTATGATTCATACTCCCCAATACTACCCATAGATTCATCAAAATAAGCAAACAACACACGAAAAACAGAATCTATCAAAAACAAAACAATCTGTAGTAATCTGTAACTTTAGAATACTTCTGTAACTCCAAAAAAATTGAAATAAATTGGTAAACATGAGGAATTTGGCTACTAATCATCTGAAAATAATCAACTAAATAACACTCTCTAGTAAAAATTTACAGCCAATCTCGTGAGCGCTAAAGTTTCTATTTTTACAGCATGATCATATAAACTTCACACAAGTCTTCCCAAAGGTTCTACTTGGCATGAAAACTAATTAAAACACAAACCACTTCTAAACAAGCTAGATGCAATATTTATTCCTAAATAGAAGCAAAAACAAAGAAAATAAAATTGGGTTGCCTCCCAACAAGCGCTATCATTTAACGCCCCTAGCTAGGCACGATACAAGAATAGATCTAGGTATTGCCATCTTTGATAGGAAATTATTCAATTAGGCACTTATAATTCTTAGGAACTTATTTATTCCTATTGATAATCAAACTTCCAGGCGAGAAATCAAGAAATTAATTTGTAGTAAAAGGTTCCCTTGCGAAAGTGAGAAAGTTGGGATGAACACTTTTGGATTTGAGATCCTCAATTTCCTTACTAGATGATTCACCCTTATTTTTAGGAACATACATAAACTTGGCCAATTTAGTGGTAGAGGGATTCAAAGTAGTTTTCATAGCAGAGAGAGCAGACCCTACATTCGTGATAATATCCTCAAGTTTATCGATTCTAGTGGAATCTTGATATATTTTCTCTTTAACTATGGGTTCTTTTTTTTTATTTTTTTAGAATAACTCCTACCTTGGATCCATACTGGGTAATTTGGTTGTGGATCTTCCTATCCAAACTTTCAACCAACTCTACAGTAGCAACTTTGTTTTCAATAATTTCAAGCCTTTGCATAACATGTTCCAGAGTTAAAACATTTCCATTAACCAAAAGAGGTGGTGGCCCAAACAATTCTATCATGGCATTATAAGAATCAAAAGTATGGCTACCCAAGAAATTCCCTCCAGCAATGGTATCAAGAATATATCTATTCCATGGAGTTATGCCAACATAAAACTTGCAAAGAAGCACACAAGTGGAAAGCTTCCTAGTAGATCTATTTTGAGCATTGCAAATTCTATACCAGGCATCTTTTAGATTTTCCTCCTCCCTTTGTTTAAAATTAAGAACCTCACTCTCGGGAGTATTGATAATGATAGGTGTGCTAGCCATGATGGCAAGGCAAAGGGAACAGTAAACACACAGAAAAAGATGGGCAAATAAAATGGCAAGGGTGAAGTGGGGGAGAGGAAAATGAGAGGCAAATAAATGTAATGCGAAGGATGAAGGTTTGTGATAGGTACTTGGTATATGACTTTTGCGTAAGCCTCGCCGGCAACGGCGCCAGAAATTCTTCTTGCTACTTCTCGAGCTTGCGTTGTATTCCCTCGAAGAGGAAAAGGTGATGCAGCACAGTAGCGTAAGTATTTCCCTCAGGTTTTGAGAACCAAGGTATCAATCTAGTAGGGGACCACGCGTGAGTCCCTCGCACCTGCACAAACAAATAAGAACTTTGCAGCCAACGCGATAAGGGGTTGTCAATCCCTTTACAGTCACTTACGAAAGTGAGATCTGATAGATAGGATAGTGTAATATTTTTGGTATTTTCGGTATAAGAACAAAAAGTAAATAAAGCAATAAGCAACAGCAGCAGAAATTGAAAGTAAAGTAATATGATAGAGATAGACCCGGGGGGCATAGGTTTCACTAGTGGCTTCTCTCATGATAGCAGAATTCTACGGTGGGTGAACAAATTACTGTCGAGCAATTGATAGAAAAACGCATAGTTATGAGAATATCTAGGCATGATCATTATATATAGGCATCACGTCCGTGACAAGTAGACCGAAACGACTCTGCATCTACTACTATTACTCCACACATCGACCGCTATCCAGCATGCATCTAGAGTATTAAGTTCATAAGAACAGAGTAATGCTTTAAGCTAGATGACATGATGTAGAGGGATAAACTCAAGCAATATGATATAAACCCCATCTTTTTATCCTCGATGGCAACAATACAATACGTGCCTTGCTGCCCCTGCTGTCACTGGGAAACGACACCACAAGATTGAACCCAAAGCCAAGCACTTCTCCCATTGCAAGACCTATAGATCTAGTAGGCCAAACCAAACCAATAATTCGAAGAGACTTGCAAGGATATTATAATCATACATAATAGATTTCATAAAAGAATCAAATATTGTTCATATATAATCTTGATCATAAACCCACAATTCATTGGATCTCGACAAACACACCGCAAAAAGATTACATCGAATAGATCTCCTCTAAGATCGAGGAGAACTTTGTATTGAGATCCAAAAAGAGAGAAGAAGCCATCTAGCTAATAACTATGGACCCGAAGGTCTATGGTAAACTACTCACAACTCATTGGTGAGGCTATGGCGTTGATGTAGAAGCACTCCGTGATGGATCCCCCCTCCAGCGGAGCTCCGGAACAGGCCCCTAGATGGGATCTCACGGGAAACGAAGGTTGCGGCGGTGGAATTAGGGTTTTCTCTGTTGCCTCGATGTTTTCAGGGTACATGGATATATATAGGAGGAAGGAGGGCATCGGGGGAGTCAGAGGGGGCCCACGAGGGTGGGGGGCGCGCCCAGGGGAGGGGGCGCACGCTGGACCCTCGTGGCCACCTCCTTCGTTCCCTCGCATGTACTCCAAGTCTTCTGGGTAGATACGGTTCCAAAAATAACTCTCCCGAAGGTTTCATTCCGTTTAGACTCCGTTTGATATTCCTTTTCTGCGAAACTATGAAATAGGGAAAAGAACAACAATTTGCACTGGGCCTTGGGTTAGTAGGTTAGTACCAAAAATAATAAAAGTGTATAATAAATCCCATTAAACATCCAAAATAGAATATATAATAGCATATAACAATAAAAAATTATAGATACGTTGGAGACGTATCAAGAGTCGCCTAGAGAGAGCCTAGAGAGAGCCCCCGATCAACTCGCTATTGGTTCTGATGTTTAACATAAGGAACTATAGCAAGTTCATCTCCATAAGCATAATTCATATTGGCATCTTGGCCACAAGCATAGCAAGCATCATCAAAAAGGGATATTTCCAACGAATCAACGGGATCATAGCAATCATCATAGCATTCATCCTTTGGTAAACTCGAAGGGAAATTGAACAATGTATGGGATAAAGAGTTACTCTCATTAGAGGTGGGCACGAGTGATCAATCCACTCTTCCTCCTTTTGTTCTTCGCTCTCCTCCTCATTTATTCTTTCAATGAGCTCACAATGTCATTAATTTCTTCTTCCATAGACTCCTGCAATATTAGTCTCTTCTTGGACAACGGAGAATCTCTCAATAAATGCATCAATATCATAATTTTATTTGTAATTATCATAGCAATATTTAAGGATAGCAAAATTTCCAGATCTATAACTTGAATCATCATCATAATTTGCATACTTTTCAAACATAGATTCAATTTCATAAGCACCCTTAAAAGCAACAAATTCTTCTATTCGTTCCACATCATAATAATCATATACACGTTTAATTAGCATAATAAGCTAAGGTATCATTATCATTAAATTCACATGAAAAGGGAAGGTGTGGAGCCTTCATCCTAGAGCAACAAGGAAAATCATATTCCAAGCATACCAATGCAACAGATGAATTTGATCCCATAAAAGTTTCCCTTTTTTGTCAAGTGATAATCCCTAAAGTATTCACGTTGATCCAACGTTACTCCCATTATCATGTTGAATGGGTTTAGGATTATCAAAGTAGTGCATAATATTTTCCATATAACCAGCATCGATGGGTTTAGGAGGTTCCCCATCTCCATGAGTATCAAGTACACCTATTTTTTTTGGTGTTTCGTGTTCCATATCCATAACTAAAGATAGAGAACAACTTAGAAATGGAAATAAAAACTACTTATTGATAAAGCAAACAAGCACACACGAGAATATTCGCCCCACGCTATTGTTCCCCGGCAACGGCGCTAGAAAAAGGTCTTGATAACCCACAAGTGTAGGGGATCATTTGTAGCCTTTTTAGATAAGTAAGAGTGTTGAACCCAACGAGGAGATAAAGGTAGAACAAATATTCCCTCAAGATCTATGGACCACCGATACAACTCTACGCACACTTAACGTTTGCTTTATCTAAAACAAGGATAAAACTAGAAGTACTTAACGGGAATAAAACTTGAAATAAATTGCAAGACAATAAATAAGTAGTGTAGTAGCAAGCTTTTTGTAACACAAGAGAATGATTTGTCCCTAGGCAATCGATAACTAGACCGTTAGTCATTCTTGCAATTTTATATGAGGGAGAGACATGAGGTAACACACTTTCCGTAGTTGGATCATATGAACTTATGATTGGAACTCTAGAAAGCATCCGCAACTAATAAAGATAACTAAGGTCGTGAAACCCAACCATAGCATTAAGTATCAAGCCCTCTTTACTCCCATACGTCATACCCCCTTACTCGGGTTTAAGCTTCTGTCCTTCTAGCAACCCACCATAAGAGAACCATGAACATATTGCAACACCCTAAAGCGGGGTCCCTTACGTTTGTGCAAGACGAAGGGCACCGTAGAATAGCACCAAAATAAAATATACAATCATATCAACCAAGATCATGACTATGCCATAGGACAAAATAGATCTACTCAAACATCATAGGATAACCACATATAATTGGGAAATAATATATAGTGTTGAGCTCCATGTTTAAGTAGAGAATTACAACGAGAATAGAGAGGTTACACCGCTGCATAGAGGGGGAGAAAGTTGGTGTTGACGGTAGTAAGATTATTGATGTAGATCAGCGTCACGATCCTAGCCCCGACGCACTCTGATGCCACCGGGAGAGAGGGGGAGAGAGAAATGCTCCTTCTTCATCTTCCTTGGCTGCCTCCTAGGTGGGAGGAGGGTCCCCCCTCTGGTCCATGGCCTCCATGGCGGTGGAGGGGCGGGAGCCCCTCCGAGATTGGATATGTCTCTCTGTTCTCTTCTGTTTTGCGTTCCTGTTTTCTGGTGCTTCACCGTTTCTTAAATCCTCGGAGATCCGTAACTCTGATTGTGCTGAAATTTTAACACGATTTTTCCCATAAATTAGATTTCTTGCGCCCGAAGAAGGGCCCCAACCGACGTTCGAGGAGGGCACAAGATACCTGGGCACGCCAGGGGGTGCTCGGCGTGCCCTGGTGGGTTGTGGTCACTGTGGGCCCCAGTTTGTGTTGATTCCAAGTCTAAAAAATCACATATATTCCAAAATAATTCTCCACAAATTTTTACCGCGGTTGGACTTTGTTTGATATGGATTTTCTGTGAAACAAAAACATGCAACAAACATGAACTGACACTGGGCACTAGATCAATAGGTTAGTCCAAATAAATCATATAAATTGTTGCCAAAAGTATGTAAAAGTTAAATAATATTTTCATGGAAAAATAGAAAAAAATACATAGGACGGAGACGTATCAGTCACCGCCAGGGCTAAGAAGCTGGGTACTATAATACCGGGAGAGTAACACCACTTTGTATTTGTTGGGCTCGTGTACAAAGTCTATGCTCTATTAATTAATATATGAGGCAAATCGTTTGCCTCGGTATCGATAATTAGTCTATTTCTTAGCTTGATGTTAGGAATGCCTTTTTAATGGTGATCCGCATGAGGAGGTTTACATGCAGCCACTACGTGGGGGATTTTGTTCCCGATGGCATGGAATGTCATATTCGTCTATCTCTCTCTCTCTCTCTCTCTCTCTCTCTCTCTCTCTCTCCGTGTGTGTGTGTGTGTGGCCTTGAGCAAGCCCCTCGTGCCTAGTTTGCGTGTTTCGCCTCTATGCTGACTGCCGCTACTTTTTCAGTGAGCACTCATGATCCTGTGTTGTTTGTTCAACATTCACCTCGTGGTCAGAATCTTCTTGTTCTATATGTTTGTCACCACCCACTGAGGGAGTCCTGGATTAGGGGGTCCTCGGGTATCCGGATTATTCGATATGGGCCGGACTGATGGGCCGTGAAGATAAAGCAGGAGATTATCCCCTGTGTCCGGTTAGGACTCCTGCATGCGTATAATGGCAAGTTTTGTGTCCGGGTGTAATGTTTCCTTCCTCTGCAAGATGACTTTGTACAACCCTAGGTCCCTCCGGTGTGTATATAAACCGGAGGGTTTAGTCTGTAGAGGTAATCAGAAAGTTCAGGTTAATCATCTAGGGTTTAGCCAATACGATCTCGAGGTAGATCAACTCTTGTAACCCCTATATTCATCATATTCAATCAAGCAGGAAGTAGGGTATTACCTCCATTAAGAGGGCCCGAACCTGGGTTAACATCATGTCCTTGTTTCCCCCTGCTACCATTGATCCTCAGATACACAGCTCGGGACCCCCTACCCGAGATCTGCCGGTTTTGACACCGATATTGGTGCTTTCATTGAGAGTTTCGCTGTGTTATCAATGAAAGGATTGATGGATGGCCTCGTCATCAGCAACGATGCTACCCCCGGGGAGATCTTCCTCCCCGGTCAGCTTTTCGTATTTGGTGGCTTCGTGCTGCGTGCCAACTTAGTTGGCCACCTTGAGTAGGTCGATAGCTATGCCCCTGTTCATCAGATCAAGTTTAGAAGTTTGAATTACGTCGCTGATATATGAGGAGACATGATCTTCAAGGGATTGGCGGCCTCGGCTGCCGCTCCCTGCCTGTACGAAGAAGACCCTTCAGATATATCATCGGATCCCGTCCAGGGGTCGACACTCATGTCCGCTCTGGCCTTAGATTCGGAGCAGATCACTTCGTACGAAGACGGATAAACCCCACCGGACTCTCCCCCTCCATGGAGCTTAGAGCTAGAGGCTCATAGGCGATCATGCCGTTCATAGACCAAGAATCAAATGGGACTCTCCCCGTCATTGGGAAGCCAGACTCATTTATGATCACGAGCTCCGAATTCCTGGGGTCCGCATTCTCCGGGCTCGACCAAATGGTCATCACTGAGCGTGGCTCCGCAGATCCCCAGACTCCTGTGCAACACTCGCTCTTAAACGAGGCACTAGACCTGCTACAATCTATCACCATCATAGAGGAATCACCGAACTATGCCCAGTTAAAACCTGGGGCTGAGATTAGGGAATTTTGCATCCCACCCACCACCCACTTGGTAGCCACTGTACAGGACTTAACCGACATGCTAGACTATGCTTCCGAAGACATCGACAACATGAACGATGATGTTGAAGCCGAACCAAGTCAAAACCAGCCCATCACCGGGCGCTGGACGGCTACTTCTACATACGATGTATACATGGTGGATACACTTGGAAATAAGGACGACAAGGACACTAAAGATCCAGATGAGGACAAGCCCGTCGAGGAACCACCAAAACGCCAGCGTCAGCGGCGCCACTCTCGATCGCACCGAGGAAGGGAAAGCAACATCGGCCCCGGAGACAATGAAACCCCGGATAATGCCGAAGACCCCGAAAACCCCACGGAACCGACGTTAGAGCAAGAGGGAAGGGAGGAAGGTCAATTCAACCACTAAGATCTCGCCGATCACAATGATTCGGAAGACAGTAACTACATACCCGTCTCCGAAGAGGATGTCAGCCTCGGTGACGAAGAATTCATCGTTCCAGAGGAACCCCTCGAACAAGAACGCTTTCAGCGACGGCTTATCGCCACATCAAGGAGTCTGAAAAAGCAGAAGCAACGGCCTAAAGTCGAACAAGGTACGCTCAACGATAGATAGAATCAAGTACTAGACGTTGAGGAAAGATACGATCGTGAATGCCAAATAAAGAGCTAGCCCAAGCGCAAGCTACTGCCACAATTTGACGACGAGGCCCTTGCGCCAATACCATCGATGTACAATCAGGCCGATGAACCTGACCGACCACCACATGGACAGGACAAAAGCGGCCAATAACGCTGAACAACAGTCCGCGCCTGCCCACCATAAAGGCAAGGAGACAGCGGCTCCAGGCTACAAGTATGACCTATGTTACGACCTGGCCAATAGAGCCGGTCAGACCAAACCAATCTACGGGTCAAGAGGACATGCTCCCACACGGGATGTGTAGGATCGAAAGTATGTCTAGAGGGGGGTGATTAGACTACTTGACCAAATAAAAACTTAGCCTTTTCCCAATTTTAAGTTTTAACAGTTTTTTTAGCAATTTAGCACAAGTCAAGCAATCTTCCTACACATGCAATTCTAGAGTTGTGGCAGCGGAAAGCAAATCATTGCATATGAAGGTAAAGGGATGTGCTGGAGAGTGCAAACGCAATTGGAGACATGGATTGTCACGCCCAAGATGCGATTCTATCCCGATCACGTGACACACTCGTGATTGGGGCTCAATCACATTTCGGGCGCTTAGCAAGATGGATATCATTACATCATACCATTACATAAATACATGGGGATACATACAATTCATACAACACCACATGAATACAACAACATCACATACAAGGCATCCGACTACGGACGCAAGCATGAAGAACACAATGACATCCATCCTTCTATCCCAGGCTGCCGACCATGAACCTATCCCAAGACTGACGAAGAACAAGAAGAAGAACTCCAACAAATGTAAACAACACGCTCACGTCAAGTCATCGAAAACCTGCACCTGCAACTGTTGTAGTAGTATCTGTGAGCCACGAGGACTGAGCAATCCCATAACCAGGGGTAACAAGACTAGCAAAGCTTAATGGGTATGGAGAGGATAAGTGGTGAGGATGCAGCGGCGGCTAAGCATAATATGGTGGCTAACTTACGAGTACAAGAATAAGATGAGCATCTACGCAAATGGTCGCAAACTAGTAATGATCGCTAAGAGATCATAAACTACCTATGAGTCAAACATAACCCCACTGTGTTCTCTTCTCAAAGTGAAAAGAGACGGTCACAGTTACTCACACGGTTCGTGTATTTTATTTCGGATCCTTTGCCAAGTTTTCTACAACCGGATATTAACAAACTCCAATCTGTCACATAACCGCGTGCACGACTTTCTAAATATTATAACCGTGCAGGGGTGTCCCAACTTAGCCCATCACAAGCTCTCACGATCAACAGAGGTAAAAACCCCTTATCTTAGGGACAACCCGATCAGACTCGGAATCCCGGTGCACAAGATATTTCGACAATGGTAAAACAAGTCCAGCAAGACCTCCCGGCGTGTCTACACCCTGATAGTAGCTGCACGTATCTTGTCTCAGGCCACGTCCGGATTGTCCAAACTTCCGGTAGGCCAAGTCCAGAGTTGCCCCTGGTGGTCACCGGCGGCTGACAGGTTTGGACCAACACTCATGACGAGCACTGTCCCGGGTTGTAAATTAAGTCCTCGGGTACCGGTAAGTCCCTATGCAAGTTTTTAGTTATTAGACAAAAAGTAAAACCAAAGTTGGGCCTTGCTGGAGGAGTTTTATTCAAAGTGAACTGTCAAGGGGTCCTCATATACCCAACCACGTTAGGAATGCAAAATCAAGGAAGATAACACCGGTTTATCGGTTCTTAAGGCGGCATAAGTTGAACAAAACACCGAGCAAAAGGCCAATCCTTCCACCCATTGCCAAGTATATAGGTGTGTTAATTATAGTACTAGATATTGTGATATTCCAAAAACCAAGTTCCAACATGGAGCAAACTTCATCTTCACCTGCAACTAACACCGCTATAAGAGGGGCTGAGCGAGCGGTAACATAGCCATACAATGGTTTGCTGGGATGGTGTCAAAGGTTAGCGGTTTCATGGCAACAAGGAGAGGCTGACAACAAAAGGTGAGTAGCGCGACATATAGCGATAGCATCGAGACAACTAGCATAGCAATGATAGTAATGAGATCCAAGGTGACGGTCATCTTGCCTGAGATCCCACAAGGAAGAAGAACGAGTCCATGAATAAGATGAAGAAGAAGCCACAAAGACGAACCAAGCATAGTCGAACGAATCCTCACGATCGCAACGAACCAAGCACTAAGGAGAAGAAGCAAGCAACACGGTAAACACACAACACATAACAAGACAAGATGCTCAACCAAGTATGATGCATGACAAGGCTACATGATGCAAATCATGGCAAGGGATGAAGCACACAAGAACATCACACAAAACAAGTTTAAATGAGGCTGGAAACAACATATAACAATTCCGGTAAGTCCTCATATGCCAATTTCGAAATTGGTACAGATCTGAACAAACCTTAAGTTCAAGTTGTTAAACAGCAAGTTAACATGCACCAAGATGATCTACTCGAAATTCTAGTCAAGTTACATATAAAGTTCATTTAATTCGAAGCTACAGCTTAGAAGATATGAGCAAAACAAGTTAAGCATGACAAAGATGCAAGATTCATTCAAACAACAAGGAAACACACTCCAAACATGTATACAACATGATATTATGCATCTACAAGCAAAAACACACAAGTTTCATATAGGACACGCTCAAAACGGAGCAACGGTTCATCACATACACACGAAGCAAGTTTGAAACACAATCAACCCAAAACAACAAGTAGGCATATAATTGACATCAAAACAACATGATACAATAACACTTCATGGCAACAAAGGTCATGGCAAGCATGTACATGTCAAGCACTATAAGCATGATCACTGAGCTACTACCAAACACCACTAGAACATGCTCAAAATATCATGGCAAGATTGCAAAAGATAACAGATTCATAGACTTAGTGAAATAAACTAAACATGGCAGCAACAACGACAAGTAGGGATGTTTGCAAGCTTGTGCAACTCAGCTCAAAGCATATCATGGCATGTTAATATTACCAACAGCAAGAAGACATGTTTATGAAGCTACTCATGGCAAGAACATGGTCATAGGATGCATAGAACATTAGTTATTCACATGGCAAAACTGAACTTACTGATAACAGCCTGACAGAAACATTTTATAGCAATTTGAGAGCATGAAAACAACAAGCTACAGCAGGTCATAAATGCAAACAGGGGCATGGATGGATAGAGCATAACATGGACATCAAGACATGGTCATTGGACATCCCAAACTGTTCATGGATTTGAGTGGGGCATCAAGCAAACATGGCATCAGGATATAACAGTTTCAGACTTAGCAGTTTTCAACAAGTCATAGAAATTAGCAACAGCGAGTAGGCCACTTAACAAGCTTGTTGCACTCACCACAAAGCATATCATGAAAAGTGGATTGCACCACAGCAAAGATGACATGATTGTGCTTCTAAAACATATTGACATGTAGCTCAAACAAAAATCACACATAAAGATATGAGAAAGACAAATCAACATCTTATAACAAGTTTCAGCACTTAACAGACACATGGAATTTTGCAACAGAGATAAACATGGCAATATGGCACCTAACATATATGCAAATGCAGCCATCATGTAGATCATTCAGAGACGAACATTTTGACATATCATTTGCTCAATTTGGGCACACATGCACAAAGTTACATGTCTCACAAAATGCCATCATGATGCTGTTTATTTTAGGGACTTAGTCATTTTTCGAAAAATAGAGCGTGCGCAGTATAGCTATAAGGTGCTCGAGCAGGGTTTAATGCATGCTCACCATGGGCTCGGCCCAGGACGAAGGAGAGGATGGAGGCAGACCGGGGCTTGGGAAGGCCTAGCTGGAGGTGGACCGGCGGGGCAGGCCGGCTGCGGTGGGCCTTGGAGGGCTTCGGCCCACGAGGCAACGACGCTGGGTGGCGTCGTCCACCCAAGTGGTCGGCGACGGCGGGACGGCGGCGCGGGGCTCCGGCGAGGAGGGCACTCCGGCGATGGGGACGAGGCAGATCCGGTCGGCCCCGGCCCGGATCCGGCCCGAGGAGATGCGGGAGGCCATGGGGGCGCGGTCTGGCGGGGCAAGGAGGCCGCGGAGGTGGGGGCACGGGCGAGGCGGCGGTGAGTGGCAGCTCGCCGGCGGCGGGGCTGCGAGCAGCGGCGATGGAGTGCGGCGGCGTTGGCGGGCGCGGGCGCGGGAGGTGTGCGGCCAGAGCGATGGTGTGGTGGCGGCAGCCGGCGATGGTGACGTGGACGAGGCGACGGCGGGCCGGAGGTGGTCGGAGGCGGTGGTGGTGGCGCCGGCGGCGGGGCTTGGGCCGGTGGCAGTGGGGTTCGGGCTCGGGCGGGCCACGGTTGGGCTCGGTGGGCCGTGGCCGCGGGGGAGGCGACGTGGCAGGCGCGGGTTGGCCGGTGGGGTGGTTGCAGGTGATGTGGCAGACGCCGATTGGTTGCGGGGACATGAAGGCTGGACATGTCCGACGCGGGACGGACGCATCCGGTTGCGCGCGGAGGAAGAGGGGTTAGGGTTGCACCACGAATTTTGGGGGGAGACACCTATTTATAGGTAGAGGGAGCTAGGAGAGTCCAAATGAGGTGCGGTTTTCGGCCACGCGATCGTGATCCGACGAGCGAGAGCATGGAGGGGGTTTGGATGGGCTAGTGGGCTGTTGTGGAGGGGTCCTCGGCTAAAAGTGAAAGGGCTTCCAGCGGTTAACGCGGTTAACCCTTGGGGTATCAAACGAACTCCGAATGCGACGAAATTTGACAGGCGGTCTACCTACACTATAACAAGACCACACGTCAACTTTCAACCCATTCTGAGAACGTTTTTCGGCCACTTACAAAAGGAGGTTTCGGAGGTGCCGCAGGCACGTGTGTGAGTGTCGGAACTCGAAACGGATAACGGAGAGAGATGAACATGACCGGGTGCAAGTTTTGGAAACATGCTGATGACATGGCAAAGTGCAACACGCAAGCAGATGACATGGCAACGGCAACGAATAAGAGGATGACACCTGGCGCATCGGTCTCAGGGCGTCACACGGATGTTTTTGGCATGGTTCCGATAGGTGGTGCTATCGTACATCCACTTTGATGGAGACTTCAACCCACGAAGGGTAACGGCTGCGCGAGTCCACGGAGGGATCCACCCCCAAAGGGTCCACTAAGAAGCAACTTTGTCTATCCCACCATGGCCATCGCTCACCAAGGACTTGCCTCACTAGGGTAGATCTTCACAAAGTCGGCAATCTCCTTGACCTTACAAACTGTTGGGGAACGTAGCATAATTCAAAAAATTTCTACGTCTTCACCAAGATCCAACTATGGATACATCTAGCAACGAGCAAGTAAGAGTGCATCTACATACCGTTATGTAGATCGCATGCGGAAGCTTTCAACGAAGTGGGGATGAAGTAGTCGTACTCTTCACGTTCTTCGTCACCGATGATCTAGCGCCGAACGGACGGCACCTCCGCGTTCAGCACACGTACGGTGCAGCAACGTCACCTCCTTCTTGATCCAGCAAGGGGGGAGGAGAAGTCGTCAGAGATCCGGCAGCACGACGGCGTGATGACGGATGCAGTGGAGATCGCAGCAGGGCTTCGTCGGGCGCCCTGCGTGGGAGTTGGGAGGTGTGACGGGAGGGGGAGAGGCGCCAGGGCTTGGGTGCGGCTGCCCTCTCCCCCCCACATATATATAGGGGCCAGGGGGGCGCCTGGACCCCCTGCAGATCCAATCTGCAAGGGGGCGGCGGCGAGGGGGGTTCCTTGCCCCCCAAGGCAAGTGGAGCCCCCCTCCCCCTTAGGGTTTTAACCCTAGGCGCATGGGGAGGTGGGCCCCCAAGTGGTGCGCCATCCCTGAGGGCTGGACACTTCCCCTTGCGGCCTAGGGGCCCCACCGGGATGGGTGGCCCCACCCGGTGGACTCCCGGGGCCCCTCCGGTGGTCCCGGGACGCTCCCGGTGACCCCCGGAGATCACCCGTTGGCCGAAACTGGACTTCCCATATATCAATCTTTACCTCTGGACTATTCCGGAACTCCTCGTGACGTCCGGGATCTCATCCGGGACTCCAAACAACTTTCGGGTTTCCACATGCATTTATCTCTACGACCCTAGCGTTACCGAACCTTAAGTGTGTAGACCCTACGGGTTCGGGAGACACGTAGACATGACCGAGACCACTCTCCGGTCAATAACCAACAGCGGGATCTGGATACCCATGTTGGTTCCCACGTGTTCCTCGATGATCTTCATCGGATGAATCACCGTGTCAAGGATTCACTCAATCCCGTATGTTATTCCCTTTATCCATCGGTACGGTACTTGCCTGAGATTCGATCGTCGGTATTCCCGATACCTTGTTCAATCTCGTTATGGCAAGTCTCTTTACTCGATCCGTAATCCATCATCCCGTGACTAACTACTTAGTCACATTGAGCTCATTATGATGATGTCTTACCGAGTGGGCCCAGAGGTACCTCTCCGTCATACGGAGTGACAACATCCCAGTCTCGGTTCGTACCAACTCAACAGACACTTTCGGAGATACCCGATGCGTACCTTTATAGCCACCCAGTTACGTTGTGATGGTTGGCACACCCAAAGCACTCCTACGGTATCCGGGAGTTATACAACCTCATGGTCTAAGGAATAAATACTTGACACCGAAAAACTTATGCATTACGAACTATACGATCTCGTGTTATGCTCAAGTTTGGGTCTTGTCCATCACATCATTCTCCTAATGATGTGATCCCGTTATCACTGACATCTCATGTCCATGGTCAGGAAACCGTGACCATCTGTTGATCAACGAGCTGGTAACTAGAGGCCTACCAGGGACTCATTTTGGTCTATGTATTCACACATGTATCGCTATTTCCGTACAATACAATTCAGGCATGAATAACAGACAATTATCATGAACAAGGAGATATAATAATAATGCTTTTATTATTGCCTCTAGGGCATATCTCCAACAGTCTCCCACTTGCACTAGAGTCAATAATCTAGTTACATTGTGATGGATCGAACACCCATAGAGTTCTGGTGTTGATCATGTTTTGCTCGTGAAAGAGGTTTAGTCAACGGGTCTGCGACATTCAGATCCGTATGCACTTTACAAATATCTATGTCTCCATCCTGAACATAATTCCGGATGGAGTTGAAACGGCGCCTGATGTGCTTGGTCTTCTTGTGAAACCTGGGCTCCTTGGTAATAGCAATAGCACCAGTGTTATCACAGAAGAGAGTCATCGGGCTTGACGCGCTTGGAATGACTCCTAGGTCGGTGATGAACTCCTTCATCCAGACTCCTTCCTGCGCTGCTTCAGAAGCAGCTATGTACTCCGCTTCACATGTAGATGCTGCCACCACGCTTTGCTTGCAACTGCACCAGCTGACTGCCCCTCCATTCAAAATATACATGTATCCGGTTTGTGACTTAGATTCATCCAGATCTGTGTCGAAGCTAGCATCGACGTAACCCTTTACGACAAGCTCTTCGTCACCTCCATAAACGAGAAACATATCCTTAGTCCTTTTCAGGTACTTCAGGATGTTCTTGACCGCTATCCAGTGTTCCGTACCGGGATCACTTTGGTACCTCCCTACCAAACTTATGGCAAGGTTCACATCAGGTCTGGTACACAGCATGGCATACATGATAGAACCTATGGCCGAGGCATAGGGAATGACACTCATCTTTTCTCTATCTTCTGCCGTGGTCGGCGACTGAGCTTTGCTCAATCTCATACCTTGCAAAACAGGCAAGAACCCTTTCTTTGACTGATCCATATTGAACTTCTTCAATATTTTGTCAAGGTATGTACTTTGTGAAAGACCAATGAGGCGTCTCGATCTATCTCTATAGATTTTGATGACTAATATGTAAGCAGCTTCTCCAAGGTCCTTCATCGAAAAACTTTTATTCAAGTAGGCCTTTACATTTTCCAAGAATTCTATATCATTTCCCATCAGCAATATGTCATCCACATATAATATGAGAAATGCTACAGAGCTCCCACTCACTTTCTTGTAAATACAGGCTTCTCCATAAGTCTGTATAAAGCCAAACGCTTTGATCACCTCATCAAAGCGAATATTCCAACTCCGAGATGCTTGCACCAGCCCGTAAATCGAGCGCTGGAGCTTGCATACCTTGTTAGCGTTCTCTGGATCGACAAAACCTTCCGGTTGCATCATATACAACTCTTCCTTGAGGAAGCCGTTAAGGAATGCTGTTTTGACGTCCATTTTGCCATATCTCATAATCATAGAATGCGGCAATAGCTAACATGATTCTGACTGACTTCAGCATCGCTACGGGAGAGAAAGTCTCGTCGTAGTCAATCCCTTGAACTTGTCGATAACCCTTAGCGACAAGCCGAGCCTTATAGATGGTCACATTACCATCCGCGTCTGTCTTCTTCTTAAATATCCATTTGTTTTCTATGGCGTGCCTATCATCAGGCAAGTCCAC
This sequence comes from Secale cereale, assembly GCA_902687465.1. Classification (NCBI taxonomy): domain Eukaryota; kingdom Viridiplantae; phylum Streptophyta; class Magnoliopsida; order Poales; family Poaceae; genus Secale; species Secale cereale. The sequence goes on from LR738712.1 coordinate 383,166,484, forward strand.
CAAAGTCCATACTTTGTTTTCATACATGGATTCTATCTCGGATTTCATGGCTCCAAGCCATTTATTGGAATCTGGGCCCGCCATCGCTTCTTCATTGTTCGAAGGTTCACCGTTGTCTAACAACATGATTTCCAGGACAGGGTTGCCGTACCACTCTGGTGAGGAACGTGCCCTTGTGGACCTTCGAAGTTCAGTAGTAACTTGATCTGTTTCTTCATGATCGTTATCATCAATTTCCTCCCTTGTCGGTGCAGGCACCTCAGGAACAGTTTCCTGCGCTGCGCTACTTTCCGGTCCAGGAGGGGTGACTGTCACCTCATCAAGTTCTACTTTCCTCCCACTCACTTCTTTCGAGAGAAACTCTTTCTCCAGAAAGCATCCATTCTTGGCAACAAAGACTTTGCCTTCGGATCTGTGTTAGAAGGTGTACCCAATTGTTTCCTTTGGGTATCCTATGAAGATGCATTTCTCCGATTTGGGTTCGAGCTTTTCAGGTTGAAGTTTCTTGACATAAGCATCGCAACCCCAAACTTTCAGAAACGACAGCTTCGGTTTCTTGCCAAACCAAAGTTCATACAGAGTCGTCTCAACGGATTTCGACGGAGCCATATTTAAAGTGAATGCGGCAGTCTCTAAAGCATAACCCCAAAAAGATAGTGGTAAATCGGTAAGGGACATCATAGATCGCACCATGTCTAACAGAGTACGATTTCGACGTTCGGACACACCGTTACGTTGAGGTGTTCCGGGCGGTGTCAATTGTGAAACAATTCCACAGCTCCTAAGGTGTGTGCCAAATTCATGACTTAAATATTCACCCCCACGATCCGATCGCAAGAACTTTATTTTTCTGTCACGTTGATTCTCAACCTCATTCTGAAATTCCTTGAAATTTTCAAAGGTCTCAGACTTGTGTTTCATCAAATAGATATACCCGTATCTACTCAAGTCATCTGTGAGGGTGAGAACATAACGGTAGCCTCCGCGAGCCTCAACACTCATTGGACCGCACACATCGGTATGTATGATTTCCAACAAGTTGGTTGCTCGCTCCATTGTTCCGGAGAACGGAGTCTTGGTCATCTTGCCCAAGAGGCATGGTTCGCACGTGTCAAATGATTCATAATCAAGAGACTCTAGAAGTCCATCCGAATGGAGCTTCTTCATACGTTTGACACCAATATGACCAAGGCGGCAATGCCACAAGTATGTGGGACTATCATTATCAACTTTACATCTTTTGGCATCTACACTATGAATATGTGTATCACTACGTTCGAGATTCATCAAAAATAAACCATTGACCAGCGGGGCATGACCATAAAACATATCTCTCAAATAAATAGAACAACCATTACTCTCTGATTTGAAAGAATATCCATCTCGCATAAGACGAGATCCAGAAACAATGTTCATGCTCAAAGCTGGTACTAAATAACAATTATTGAGGTTTAAAACTAACCCCGAGGGTAGATGTAGAGGTAGCGTGCCGACGGCGATCACATCGACCTTGGAACCATTCCCGACGCGCATCGTCACCTCATCCTTCGCCAGTCTCCGTTTATTCCGCAGCTCCTGTTTTGAGTTACAAATGTGAGCAACTGCACCGGTATTAAATACCCAGGAGCTACTACGAGCGCTGGTAAGGTACACATCAATAACATGTATATCATATATACCTTTGACGTTGCCAGCCTTCTTGTCTGCTAAATATTTGGGGCAGTTCCGCTTCCAATGCCCCGTTCCCTTGCAATGAAAACACTCAGTCTCAGGCTTGGGTCCATACTTTGGCTTCTTCTCGGCAACAGGCTTGCCAGGCGCGGCAACTTGCTTGCCGTCCTTCTTGAAGTTCTTCTTACCCTTGCCTTTCTTGAACTTAGTGGTTTTATTGACCATCAACACTTGATGTTCTTTCTTGATGTCTACCTCCGCTGATTTCAGCATTGAATACACCTCGGGAATGGACTTCTCCATCCCCTGCATATTGAAATTCAGCACGAAGCTCTTGAAGCTTGGTGGGAGCGACTGGAGGATTCTGTCAACGATCGCTTCATCTGGGAGATTCATTCCCAGCTGAGACAAGCGGTTGTGCAATCCTGAAATCTTGAGGATGTGCTCACTGACAGAACTGTTCTCCTCCATCTTACAACTGTAGAATGCATCGGAGACATCATATCTCTCGACTCGGGCATGAGCTTGGAAAACCATTTTCAGCTCTTCGAACATCTCATATGCTCCATGGTGCTCAAAATGCTTTTGGAGCCCCAATTCTAAACTGTAAAGCATGCCGCACTGAACCAGGGAGTAATCATCACTACGCGACTGCCAGACGTTCAAAACGTCTTGGGCCGCATCGGGAGCAGGTGCATCACCTAGTGGTGCTTCTAGGACATATGATCTCTTGGCAGCTATGAGGATAATCCTCAGGTTATGGACCCAATCCGTATAGTTGCTATCATCGTCTTTCAGCTTGGTTTTCTCTAGGAACGCGTTGAAGTTGAGGGAAACTGGAGCGTGGGCCATTTGATCTACAAGAGATAAAGAATTTAGACTAAGTTCATGATAATTAAGTTCATCTTAATCAAATTATAATGAACTCCCACTCAGAATGACATCTCTCTAGTCATCTAAGTGATACACGATCCGAATCGAGTAGTCCGTGTCCGATCATCACGTGAGACGGACTAGTCAAAAACGGTGAACATCTTCATGTTGATCGTATCTTCTATACGACTCGTGTTCGACCTTTCGGTCTTCCGTGTTCTGAGGCCATGTCTGTACATGCTAGGCTCGTCAAGTGAACCCTAAGTGTATCGCGTGTGTAAATCTGTCTTACACCCGTTGTATGTGAACGTTAGAACCTATCACACCCGATCATCACGTGGTGTTTCGGAGCAACGAGCTTTAGCAACGGTGCATAGTTAGGGGAAACACATTACTTGAAATTTTAGTGAGAGATCATCTTATTTACTACCGTCGTTCTAAGTAAACAAGATGCAAAAACATGATAAACATCACATGCAATCAATTAAAGTGACATGATATGGCCAATATCATCTTGCTCCTTGGATCTCCATCTTCGGGGCACCATGATCATCTTGTCACCGGCTCGACACCATGATCTTCATCATCATGATCTCCATCATCGTGTCTTGAGGAAGTCGTCACGCCAACCATTACTTCTACTACTATGGCTAACGTTTAGCAACGAAGTAAAGTAATTACATGGCGTTATTCAGTGACACGCATGTCATACAATAATTAAGACAACTCCTATGGCTCCTGCCGGTTGTCAAGTTCATCGACATGCAAGTCGTGAATCCCTATTACAAAAACATGATCAATCTCATACATCACATATATCATTCATCACATCTTCGTTCTTGGCCATACCACGTCACAAAACACATGCTGCAAAAACAAGTTAGATGTCCTCTAATTGTTGTTGCAAGTTTTACGTGGCTTCTATAGGATTTCTAGCAAGAACGTTTCTTACCTACGCCAAAACCACAACGTGATTTGTCAACTTCTATTTACCCTTCATAAGGACCCTTTTCATCGAATCCGATCCGACTAAAGTAGGAGAGACAGACACCCGCCAGCCACCTTATGCATCTAGTGCATGTCTGTCGGCGGAACCAGTCTCACGTAAGCGTACGTGTAAGGTCGGTCCGGGCCGCTTCATCCCACAATACCGCCGAATCAAGATTGACTAGTAACGGTAAGAAAGTTGAACAAGATCATACGCCCACAACTGCTTTGTGTTCTACTCGTGCAAGATGCTACGCATAAAACCTAGGCTCTGATACCACTGTTGGGGAACGTAGCATAATTCAAAAAATTTATACGTCTTCACCAAGATCCAACTATGGATACATCTAGCAACGAGCAAGTAAGAGTGCATCTACATACCGTTATGTAGATCGCGTGCGGAAGCTTTCAACGAAGTGGGGATGAAGTAGTCGTACTCTTCACGTTCTTCGTCACCGATGATCTAGCGCCGAACGGACGGCACCTCCGCGTTCAACACACGTACGGTGCAGCAACGTCACCTCCTTCTTGATCTAGCAAGGGGGGGAGGAGAAGTCGTCAGAGATCCGGCAGCACGACGGCGTGATGACGGATGCAGTGGAGATCGCAGCAGGGCTTCGCCGGGCGCCCTGCGTGGGAGTTGGGAGGTGTGACGGGAGGGGGAGAGGTGCCAGGGCTTGGGTGCGGCTGCCCTCTCCCCCCCACATATATATAGGGGCCAGGGGGGCGCCTGGACCCCCTGCAGATCCAATCTGCAAGGGGGCGGCGGCCAGGGGGGGTTCCTTGCCCCCCAAGGCAAGTGGAGCCCCCCTCCCCCTTAGGGTTTTAACCCTAGGCGCATGGGGAGGTGGGCCCCCAAGTGGTGCGCCAGCCCTGAGGGCTGGACACTTCCCCTTGCGGCCTAGGGGCCCCACCGGGATGGGTGGCCCCACCCGGTGGACCCCCGGGGCCCCTCCGGTGGTCCCGGGACGCTCCCGGTGACCCCCGGAGATCACCCGTTGGCCGAAACTGGACTTCCCATATATCAATCTTTACCTCCGGACTATTCCGGAACTCCTCGTGACGTCCGGGATCTCATCCGGGACTCCGAACAACTTTCGGGTTTCCACGTGCATTTATCTCTACGACCCTAGCGTTACCGAACCTTAAGTGTGTAGACCCTACAGGTTCGGGAGACACGTAGACATGACCGAGACCACTCTCCGGTCAATAACCAACAGCGGGATCTGGATACCCATGTTGGTTCCCATGTGTTCCTCGATGATCTTCATCGGATGAACCACCGTGTCAAGGATTCACTCAATCCCGTATGTTATTCCCTTTATCCATCGGTACGGTACTTGCCTGAGATTCGATCGTCGGTATTCCCGATTGAAAGTGCAACTAATCCCCGGGTGGTTTTGGTAATTAATAACAACATATATATCATTGAACTAATAGTTACTTAAGAATCATTTCATAGAAGTTCATGATATGGGTATGGAAATGTCTGAAGAAGTGGACCCCTCAAAATGCTAAGGCAAGCATTGGCAAAAGCTCAAGACTCCATTTTTGGTTTAGTGATCAAAGATCACATTGAGTCCATAGGAAAAGCCAATACTATTAAAAGGGGATGAGGTTGTGTTGATGATCTGGTTGCTCAAGTGCTTAGTGATTTAGCTCCTTTAACTATCAGCAACTTTCACTTCTAAACACACTCATAAGTAATCTCGGACAAACCGATTCTTCCATTTCAGTCCCACCGAGATGAACCACCTCAGCTATATTCCAAACCCTAGAAATTTCGGTCTATCCGATTTTGAGTTCGGTCTCACCGAAACTGGACTGCCAACCTTCTGTAACCATTTGACATCATATCAGAATATCCGAGTTGTTAATTTCGGTCCCACCGAAAATGGCAAGCTCCTACCTTTGACTCATATCGGACACACCGAGATGGTATTTTCGGTCCCACCGAAAACCCCAACGTTCACTATATTTGAACTTTCGGTCTGACCGAGATTCCACTTCGGTCTCACCGAGATTACTCAAATATGTGTGTAACGGTTGGATTTTGTGTGGAGGCTATATATACCCCTCCACCCCCTCTTCATTCGAAGAGAGAGCCATCAGAAAGTACTACCACTCCTACCTTACACTTTCTGAGAAGAGAACCACCTACCCTTGTGTTGAGATCAAGTCATTCCATTCCTACCATACGAAACTTGATTTCTAGCCTTCCCAAGTTGCTTTCCACTCAAACCTTTCTTCCACCAAAGCCAAATCAGTGAGGAGAGTTGAGTGTTGGGGAGATTATCACTTGAAGCACAAGAGCAAGGAGTTCATCATCATCAACCACATCTATTACCTTTTGGAGGGTGGTGCCTCCTAGATTGGTTAGGTGTCGCTTGGGAGCCTCCGTCTTCGAGATGTGGAGTTGAACCAAGAAGTTTGTAAGGGCAAGGAGATCGCCTACTTCGTGAAGATCTACCCCGAGTAAGGCTAGTCCTCCGTGGGCGTAGGCCATGATGGAATAGACAAGGTTGCTTCTTCGTGGACCCTTCGTGGGTGGAGCCCTCCGTGGACTCGCGCAGCCGTTACCCTCCGTGGGTTGAAGTCTCCATCAACGTGGATGTACGATAGCACCACCTATCGGAACCACGACAAAAATCTCCGTGTCTCCAAATTGCGTTTGATCTTCTCCACCTCTCTTTACTACATGTGCAATTTACTTTCCGCTGCTTACACTCTAGAATTGCATGTGTAGGGTGATACTTGAACTGATCATAATTGTGAAACTGCCAAAAACTGTTCATGATCTAAAGGCAGAATTTTTATATTGTCAAGTAGTCTAATCACCCCCCTCTAGACATACTTTCGATCCTACAAGTGGTATCAGAGCTTTGGTCTCCATTGTCTTGGTTTCCATTGCATTGGACTCCATAAGCTTGGTTTCACAACCCAGGAGAGTATGGCGTCTAGTGAGGGTAATTATCGTAGAGGTCCTTACTTTGATGGTACAAATTTTGCTAGTTGGAAGCATAAAATGAAAATGCATATTCTTGGTCATAACCCAGCGGCATGGGGCATTATTTGTGTTGGTATGCAAGGTGAATTCTTCGAGGAAGGAAAAGTTCCGGATCGCGAAGCTACACCGGAAGAGTTGCGGATGTTGCAAAACAATGCTCAAGCTTGTGACATTCTCTTCAATGCCTTGTGTCCCGAGGAGTTCAACAAAATCAGCCGTCTTGAGAATGCTAAAGATATTTGGGATACTTTGGTTGAAATGCACGAAGGTACTGAATCTGTGAAGGAATCAAAGCTAGATATTCTTCAAGGTCAACTTGACAAGTTCAAGATGAAGGATGGTGAAGGAGTCGCTGAAATGTACTCTAGGCTTGCTCTCATCACAAATGAGATTGCCGGCTTAGGAAGCGAAGAAATGACCGACCGATTCATCATCAAGAAGATTCTAAGAGCTTTGGATGGAAAGTATGACACCGTGTGCACTTTGATCCAAATGATGCCAAACTACAAGACTCTGAAGCCAACTGAAGTCATTGGAAGAATTGTTGCTCATGAGATGACACTTAAGGATCAGGAAGAGCTTCACAACAAGTCAAGTGGTGCTTACAAAGCTACAAGTGATGCTCCCACAACCTCAAGTGACAAGTTAATTTCCAATGAAGAGATACGCCTAATGGTTAAGAACTTCAACAAGTTCTACAAGAATAGAGGCAAAGAAAGAAGCTCAAAGTCTAGATCATATGATGAAAAGAGATCTTCTAGTCGTGATCGAAACTGCTACAATTGTGGAAGACCCGGACACTTCTCAAATGAGTGTACGGCTCCCCACAAGAGAAGAGAAGAATCTCCAAGAAGAAGAGCAAGAGATGAGTCACCTCGGAGAGAGAGAAGGAGTAGAGATGATCGTTATGAACGAAGACCCTCTCGAAGAAGCAAGGATTCGGAGAGGAAAGACAAGTCATCAAGGAGCTACACAAGAAGAAGACATCAAGCTCATGTAGGTGAATGGGTCTCCGGCTCCGACTCCGACAATCAATCCGATGGAAGCTATCACTCCGACTCCGACTACAGTCAAGATGAAGGTGTTGCCGGACTTGCACTCGTATCCTCCAACTCCAACTCCTACGACTTATTTGATTCACCAAATGAGGGAATTGGAAGATGCTTCATGGCTAAAGGCCCCAAGGTAACACACCCTGAATTCATTGACTTTGATAGTGATGAGGATGACTTGCTTGGTGAAGATGAGCTCTTGCATGACAAATCTAGTGAGCTTAGTAATTATGAAAATGCTAGTAGTCTTTGTAGTCGAGAAGAGTCGAATGACAATGCTATGAAGGAGATTGAGCGTCTAACTAAAGAACTAAACACTCTTAAGTTAGCTCATGAAACAACTCAAGAAGATCATAGAGAGCTCCTAAGATCTCATGAGAAGCTACGCTTCGAGAAGCTCACTCTAGAGCAAGAACATGAGTTTCTAAAAGCGATCAATGACGATCTTCGAAAGAAGAGTTCTTCATATCTTGCCAAACGACTTCTCTTGTCTAATTTCTTGCCACCTATTAAGACTAAGCATGACAAGCATAAGAAAAATTCTTCCTCTAGTAGTAACAATAACAATGTCAAATCTAATGTTGTTACTTCTAGTAGTTCTCTTGATTCCACTAACAATGTTTCAAGCCAAGTTACACTTGAGCAAGAAAATAGCCTATTGAAGGAAATCATAGAGAAAGGTGTCTACAAGAGTCTTGCCGGAAGCAAGAACTTTGAGGAAATTGTTCGCAAACAAGGAAGGCACCAGAAGAATCAAGGGATTGGTTTTGAGCGAAAGTTCAACGCCGAAGGTGTTGAGTGGGAAGAAGGTCAATATCCTACTCCACAGTTTGTTTCTCAAAAGGAGAAGTATGATCCTACTTCTTCCAATGTGGAACAAGCTCAAGATGACCTTCCACCACAAGACCACAAGCTAAAGGCCAAGGACAAGCTTCAAGAGGAAATTGATGCATTCATTGAAGCACCTCAAGCCATGGTCAAGTGGGTTCCCAAGGACACATCAAGTTCTACTTCGTCAAGCTCAACTACAACCCCAAGGATTCCCATCAAGATGATGTGGATCCCAAAGAAGAAGAACTAGAAGGTTCTTGAGGGTGACTCCGCCAACATACTTCACTCACATTCATTTTGGCAAGAACTTGTGCAATCAACTTCCACATCATGCACTAGTTCATGGAGTCACAAACCCTCTTGTTGGTAAGTCAAGGGACAAGGTAATCATTGCTTTCATGGACATCATCTTTTGTGTACTTCAATCTATGTCTATGGATATCCTTGTTTGTTCCTTGTGGGACTAACCCATGTAGGTATTGAAAGTGCCCTAATCCAAAGGATAGCTCCCAACTCTTGATGATCTACATCAACATTGAGCATCCACATCTTCAACATCTACATGAAGTCTTCTA
>LR738712.1:383175785-383409633 GCA_902687465.1 Secale cereale
GGGGGAGCTTTGCTCTAAAAATTGAGCTAAAGCATCTCCAAATGATGTGAACACATCAATGCTTTATGTAAAAGTGGTAACCCCACTTGTGCTTAAACGATGAGTATGACCTATGATCAAATGTTCTCATTTGGCTCCTAAGTCAATATACTCATATATAGATGACCTAGTCATCGACAAATTATGTGCTAGTAGCTAGAGTTCTGGTTGTGCATGTTTGACACATATTTCATTTGCTATCTTATTGTGTGAGCATGTTGAATGCATGATTTTATCCATTCAAGGACATCCATTTGTTGTTTTGATTGTTTTGATTTTTCTGGCCAAATGGATGGACAAGAATGCCTAAGCACCTTCCCTAGCTATCTATGCTTTCTTGTCTCAAATTCTATTCATGCTCATATCACAACTTTGAACAAGTCATTTTCGGACCCTCCGAGTGAGGAGCACTCGGAGTCACCGATCCGTCTAAGGCTGACTTCCAAAACCTTCTAAGTCCATTTCGGTCTGACCAACTTTTCCCACTCGGTCCAACCGAAACACTTAGACTGATCTAGGTTTCATCTCGGTGAAACCGAGTTCAAAATCTCGGCGTGACCGAGATGCGTAACTGCACAGCCGTTATACATTTCGGTGTCACCGAGTTTTTCAACTCGGTCCCACCGACAGCATGGGGATATAAATACTGAGGGCTGCGCGCGATTACTTCTTCAAACCGTTTCGCCCCCAAGTCCCCTGCTGCCGTCGCCCTGGTCTTCGGATCGTCGCCGCCGTCGCCTGTGCGCCCTCGCCGCAGGTCTCCGCCGCCGTCAACGGTATTCTTCTCCGCGCCGTTGCCGCCGTAGAGGGACTCCACCAAGTTAGGGTGAGTCTCGATCCCTCTCGTGCTCCCCATCTGATTCTTGCACGATCGGTTTGCCCTGAATCTAGCCACGTTTGAAATCCTCCTTAACATCAGATCAGATCGTTTTAGTTTCGAGCGAAATTCTTAGGTTTAGGTTTCCACGGAATACATCTCGGTGAAACCGAGTTTGAAAACTCGGAATGACCGATTTGGCCTCTGGCCATTGCACTGCACCTTTCGGTCTAACCGAGTTGTGCAAATCGGTGTGACCGATGTAGAGTCTCAGTGAAACCCTAGTGTTTCGGTAGGACCGAAACCCACTTCGGTCTGACCGAAAGTGGTGTGTAAGCCTCTGTATACACTTTGGATTCACCAAAACTAAATATCGGTTTGACCGAAATGCATTCTGTGAAAACTCAAAACTAAGATTTGAACTCAGTTTTTTTGCAAAAACCTCTGCAGTTGTGATAACTCTTCTACTCTGCCTATACCTTATCTATTCACAGGTTGTCAGCCATGTCAGATGCCAGTGACAGCCAGAACAGGTCTGAATCACCGTTTGCAGAGATTCCAGAGGCAGATACTAGTCGTGAGGCTAGTAGTCCTAGTGATGATGGTGAGAGGAGTACCCCTAGTGGTTTGCCTCCTGCAGCCACCAGGACCAGAAAGCAGAGAAATTCTGATGATGAGGACTCTGACTTCGTTGCTGAGGAAGTTACCTCCAAGCCCAAGAGAAAAGTTGTTGCCAAAGAGCATGAAGGGCAGCAGTCGAAGAAAGGCACCAGCAAAGTGAAGCAATCAGCTGTTGCCAAGAAGCTAAACTTGGAAGAGCCAGCTCCAAGTAAGGTGAAGAAAACTTCCAAGAGGAAGAGGGTAGTATATGCTGAACCTCATGTTGATGCAGCTGCTGATGAAGAAGAAGAAGATGCACCCCAGCCTCCTCCTCAAAAGGCTAAGTTCATGGGTGATGCTATTAGGGCTCAAGCCACTTCTAAGCCCAAGAAGCCTGCTCAAGCCAAGGCAGCTCTAGTCAAGCCCAAGAGGACAACCAGGAACATCCCAGCCTCCGAGAAGAACAAAGGAAATTTGCCACCGTCTGAGTCTGATGAAGAACATGTGTTGCTGAAGCTCCGTCCAAAGTTGCCACTCCACAACGATGCTCATCCTCAAGCCGAGGACATGAAGGCAAGGAAGGACAGAGGTCTCAGGCTATGGAGACAGTCTGATCCATATGCCGTGAGGAGAAGAACTGCTGTGGACCCCAGATTCCACACCAGAGAGCAGCAGGACTTCTATGAGACCGTGCTAATGGATAAGAAGCCCATTGTTGCTGACACCAGGTATGTTGACTGGAAGTACATTGACAGTGAAGAGCACCGAGACTTCTTTCCCCATGTGCATGAGAGCTTCACTGCATGTGGAGTTGATGAGTTCGTGGGTCAGAAGCTGACAGATTGGAATGACTAGATGATCATGCAGTTCTACGCCACAGCCCACTTTTATCCTGATGGGAAGATCACCTGGATGACTGAAGGTCAAAGGTTTTCTTCGTCTGTTGAAGAATGGGCAGAACTTCTGAATGCTCCAGTGCAGAGAGAGGACGACATTGATGTCTATGGGATTCCTAGGAAGAACCAGGATTCCATGAAGAACATGTACAAGGAGATCCCCGCCGCTGATTTGGAAGGATGGAAGCTTGGCTCAGTGTACTATCTCCAGGCAGGTCTGACCACCACAAACACTATTCTGAGGCATACATTGATGCCCAAGTCTGGAGACCACCGCATGATTCGAGGCTATTCTATCAACATGCTGCACATTCTTGATGAGAAGGCACCTTTCAAGGTGATGGACTTAATGGTAGAGACCATTAAGAGGACTGCAGCTGACCAGAAGAGGTCGTGTGGATTTGCCCTGCAAATTCAGATGCTCATCAATGCCAAGTTTGGCACGGGCAAATTCATGTTGGATAGGAAGCACTTGCCACTACAGCCAGAGCATGAAGATAACGTAGTTGTGATGGATGAATAGGATCCAACCTCAGTTGAAGGTCAAGCCAAAATTGAAGCTGCGAAGAAAGCCAAAGCTGATAAAGAGGCAGCAGCAGCAGCTAAACCAAAGAGCTTCGGAGAGCAGATTCTTGAAGCTACCCAGAGGATTGAACAACGCCTGGCCAGCATTGAACAATCTCAGGAAAGCCTAGAGAGGATTGTTGACGACAAGATCCACGCTCTGGACGTGAAGCTGACTGAGATTCAGGTGACCGTCAACAAGCTTGAGGCAGACATGGAGGAAGCAAGGCAGGAGAGAGCAGAGCTCATGCAGGATGATCTAGTCCAGGACTCTCATAGCCAGACTGCTCAGGTTCCCAGAGGATCCCGATCTGCAGCTATCCTAGTGACTGACTCCAGGGCTACCACTTCAGCACCTCCTACAGCTCCAGCCACAGCTCCAGCATCCACTCCTCCAGCGCAGACATCAGCAGAAGTCTTCGCCGATGCCGTCATTTCTACTCCGACATCTACCCAGACGGGAGCCGCCAGCAGAGCCCACAGTGACGTTTAGCTCTATGCTTTTTCGAACTTTTTGGTAACTTGTTGCCAAAGGGGGAGAAATTGTATAGATCATAGGGCTTCGAGAGAGAGAGTGCTCTTTCGTTCTTTTGCCGGTTTTCTTTGAGATACACTTGGTTCTTTTGGTTCTTGAAACTTTCAGTGTGCTTGCTACTACGTTTGATGGTACCTTAATGAGTGCTTGGTCATACTATGCTTTAATGTGTGCTTAATGCCTATCATATGCTATTCCTTCTTGTATGATCATTTACTCTTGTCTTGGTGATTGAGTGTGTGTTATTCATTCTTATCATTTTGTGCGCTCCACCAAGATGTATGTGACATGGAAGAGTGACCCATAATCCTAATCGATTGTGCATTTGCATTCAAACGCAAATTTTAAATAATGCACAAATTTAGGGGGAGCTCTTGTTTATCACATACTTCTCAAAGCGACGATATTATTCATTGATTATATCTTTTGTCGAAGCTTTGATCTATATGTTGTCATCAATTACCAAAAAGGGGGAGATTGAAAGTGCAACTAATCTCTGGGTGGTTTTGGTAATTAATAACAACATATATATCATTGAACTAATAGTTACTTAAGAATCATTTCAGAGAAGTTCGATGATATGGGTATGGAAATGTCTGAAGAAGTGGACCCCTCAAAATGCTAAGGCAAGCATTGGCAAAAGCTCAAGACTCCATTTTTGGTTTAGTGATCAAAGATCACATTGAGTCCATAGGAAAAGCCAATACTATTAAAAGGGGATGAGGTTGTGTTGATGATCTGGTTGCTCAAGTGCTTAGTGATTTAGCTCCTTTAACTATCAGCAACTTTCACTTCTAAACACACTCATAAGTAATCTCGGACAAACCGATTCTTCCATTTCAGTCCCACCGAGATGAACCACCTCAGCTATATTCCAAACCCTAGAAATTTCGGTCTATCCGATTTTGAGTTCGGTCTCACCGAAACTGGACTGCCAACCTTCTGTAACCATTTGACATCATATCGGAATATCCGAGTTGTTAATTTCGGTCCCACCGAAAATGGCAAGCTCCTACCTTTGACTCATATCGGACACACCGAGATGGTATTTTCGGTCCCACCGAAAACCCCAACGTTCACTATATTTGAACTTTCGGTCTGACCGAGATTCCACTTCGGTCTCACCGAGATTACTCAAATATGTGTGTAACGGTTGGATTTTGTGTGGAGGCTATATATACCCCTCCACCCCCTCTTCATTAGAAGAGAGAGCCATCAGAAAGTACTACCACTCCTACCTTACACTTTCTGAGAAGAGAACCACCTACCCTTGTGTTGAGATCAAGTCATTCCATTCCTACCATACGAAACTTGATTTCTAGCCTTCCCAAGTTGCTTTCCACTCAAACCTTTCTTCCACCAAAGCCAAATCAGTGAGGAGAGTTGAGTGTTGGGGAGATTATCACTTGAAGCACAAGAGCAAGGAGTTCATCATCATCAACCACATCTATTACCTTTTGGAGGGTGGTGCCTCCTAGATTGGTTAGGTGTCGCTTGGGAGCCTCCGTCTTCGAGATGTGGAGTTGAACCAAGAAGTTTGTAAGGGCAAGGAGATCGCCTACTTCGTGAAGATCTACCCCGAGTAAGGCTAGTCCTCCGTGGGCGTAGGCCATGATGGAATAGACAAGGTTGCTTCTTCGTGGACCCTTCGTGGGTGGAGCCCTCCGTGGACTCGCGCAGCCGTTACCCTCCGTGGGTTGAAGTCTCCATCAACGTGGATGTACGATAGCACCACCTATCGGAACCACGACAAAAATCTCCGTGTCTCCAAATTGCGTTTGATCTTCTCCACCTCTCTTTACTACATGTGCAATTTACTTTCCGCTGCTTACACTCTAGAATTGCATGTGTAGGGTGATACTTGAACTGATCATAATTGTGAAACTGCCAAAAACTGTTCATGATCTAAAGGCAGAATTTTTATATTGTCAAGTAGTCTAATCACCCCCCCTCTAGACATACTTTCGATCCTACACCGATACCTTGTTCAATCTCGTTATGGCAAGTCTCTTTACTCGATCCGTAATCCATCATCCCGTGACTAACTACTTAGTCACATTGAGCTCATTATGATGATGTCTTACCGAGTGGGCCCAGAGGTACCTCTCCGTCATACGGAGTGACAACATCCCAGTCTCGGTTCGTACCAACTCAACAGACACTTTCGGAGATACCCGATGCGTACCTTTATAGCCACCCAGTTACGTTGTGACGGTTGGCACACCCAAAGCACTCCTACGGTATCCGGGAGTTATACAACCTCATGGTCTAAGGAATAAATACTTGACACCGAAAAGCTTATGCATTACGAACTATACGATCTCGTGTTATGCTCAAGTTTGGGTCTTGTCCATCACATCATTCTCCTAATGATGTGATCCCGTTATCACTGACATCTCATGTCCATGGTCAGGAAACCGTGACCATCTGTTGATTAACGAGCTGGTAACTAGAGGCCTACCAGGGACTCATTTTGGTCTATGTATTCACACATGTATCGCTGTTTCCGTACAATACAATTCAGGCATGAATAACAGACAATTATCATGAACAAGGAGATATAATAATAATGCTTTTATTATTGCCTCTAGGGCATATCTCCAACACAAACTCCTTGGTTCAACACCACAATCTTTTCGGAGGCTCCCAAGTGACACCTAACCAATCTAGGAGACACCACTCTCCAAAAGGTAATAGATGGTGTGTTGATGGTGAACTCCTTGCTCTTGTGCTTCAAGTGATAGTCTCCCCAACCCTCAACTCTCTCTCACAGATTTGGATATGGTGGAAAGAAGATTTGCGTGGAAAGCAACTTGGGGAAGGCTAGAGATCAAGATTCATATGGATGGATTGGAATATCTTGGTCTCAACACACGAGTAGGTGGTTCTCTCTCAGAAAATGAATAGTGGAAGTGTAGGCACGTTCTGATGGCTCCCTCACTAATGGAGAAGGGCTGGAAGGGTATATATAGCCTCCACACAAAATCTAGCCGTTACACACATTTGACCCAGCTCGGTCAGACCGAATAAACGAACTTGATCAGACCGAAGTAGTTTAAAATGTGAATGTTAGACATTTTGGTGGGACCAATACTATCAACTCGGTGAGACCGATGTGTTAGGGTTAAGGCAAAACCTCAACTCGGTTTGACCGATTACACAAACTCAGCGAGACCGATTTTGGTAATAGGTTAACAGAGACTTGGCCAGGCAAACTCGATGGGACCGATTCGCTCATCTCGGTGAGACCAAAACATTATGAAGAGGAAACATAGAGTTTGCAATGCCAACTCGGTGGGACCGATTTGCTCATCTCGATTAGACCAAAACATTACGAAGAGGAAACATATAGTTTGCATTCCTATCTCGGTGAGACCGATATCCCTATCGATGAGACCGAACTGATTAGGGTTTGTGGCGGTGGCTATGTCATGTGAACTCCGTGGCGCCGGGTAGATCAAATTGGTGGGGCCGAGTTTGACTTTTAGGTTTGGGAAATATGTGGAAATGAGAAAGTGGTTGAGGGATTTGGAGCATATTACTAAGCACTTGAGCAAGTAGACCATTAAGCAACACCTCATCCCCTTTTAATAGTATTGCCTTTTCCTATGGACTCAATGTGATCTTGGATCACTAAAATGAAAATGTAGAGTTTTGAGCTTTTGCCAATCTTTGTCCTTAGCTTTTTGAGGGATCCACATTTCTAATCAATGCCATGCCAACCATTGAACTTCCTGAAATGTTTATCTTGAAAGGATATTAGTTCAATGAGCTATATGTTGTTATTAATTACCAAAACAACGCGGGGATTAGTTGCACTTTCAATCTCCCCCTTTTTGGTAATTGATGACAGCATATAGATCAAAGCTTCGACAAAAGATAATAAGAATGAAATATATCGTCGCTTTGAGAAGTATGTGATAAGCAAGAGCTCCCCCTAAATTTGTGCATTATTTAAGATTTGCTTTTGAATGAAAATGCACAATCGATTAAGATCATGGGTCACTCTTCGATGTCACATACATCTTGGTGGAGCGCTCAAAATGATAAGATTTACGCAATAAGCACTCATCACCAAAATGACAAGTAAATGATCATACACAATCAAATATGCACACATTAAGCATAGTATGATATGATCAAGCACATAGAGTATCTCACACACTTAAGCAAATTGTAGCAATAACCAAACAACCAAACGAAGTAGCACGTAAAAACCAACAAAAAGAAGCAAGACACTCTCTCGAAGCCTAATGATCTATACACTTTCTCCCCCTTTGGCAGCAAGTTACCAAAAACCTCGAAAATGCATAGTGCTATGTGACACTCTAGGCACGATCTCCGGGAGCTACAGAAAAAGTCTTCTCCCTGGAGGCTCCGGTGTATGTAGATGGCGTGGAGATGAGAGAATCTGCAAACACTTCCGATGAAGTCTGTGGAGCTGGAGGTGTTGAAGTTGGAGGAACAACTATAGCAGTGGCTGCGGGAGCTGAAAGTGTAGGTCTAGGCTCGACAAGTGGCACAACTGAAGATCTTGGTCCTCTTGGGACTCTCTAAAAAGAATCTACTGTATCTCTATACTCATCATCTTCTTTGAGCTTCTCCACAGTAGTCTGGATCTCTATGACCTTCACATCTAGATCATAGAACTTTGTCTCAATGATCCTCTCAAAGCTTGCTTGATTCCGAGTCAAGTTGGCCAAACTCTTCTCAATCCTCAGAGTGGCCTCAAGCAGATAACTGAGCTAATCTTTCTTGGTATTAGGAGCTCTAGAAACACTTGCTTGCTTGGCTGCCTTTGCTTGAGCAATCTTCTCTTGGCCTTCAACTGAAGTAGGATGGGATGCATCCATGACAACTTCATTGTCCTCGAAGTCTGGCCTAAGAGGTAGATGCCTCTTGTCAAGTAGATATGTACCTTTCTCCAACTTGGAGTTGATAAGCATCTGAATATGAGGGGCATATCCACAAGACCTTTTTTGGTCTGCTGATGTCCTCTTGATTGTCTCTACAATCAGGCTCATGACTTTGAACTTCTCGGGAACATCAAACATATGGAGCAAATTGATGGAGTGACCTCGGATCATTCTTTGATCTCCTGAATTGGGCAACAAAGTGTGCCTTAATATAGTGTTGATGGTGGTCAGTCCAGACAACAGATGATATATGGAGCCAAATTTGTGAGTATTCAAATCTTTGCCATGAATTCGCTTGTACATGTTTGCCACAGAGTCATGATCCTTCCCGGGCTTGGCATACACATCTGTGCCATTTTCATCCTCCTTGGGGGCATTTATCGAACTTGCCCATTCAGCAACAGTTGACTGGTACCTGGTTCCTTCAGTCATCCATACAATTCTACCATCTGGATAGAAATGAGCAGTGGAGTATAATTGCATGATCATCTCATCGTTCCATCTGGTCAGTTTCTTTCCAACAAACTTGTCAACTCCATTTTGTCTGAAGCTTTCATGCACACCTGGAAAGAAATCAGCATGTTTGTCGATGTATTTCCAATCAACCCACTTCATGTCACAGACAATGGGCTTCTTGTCCAACAACACTGTCTCATAGAAATCCTGCTGTTCCTTGGTGTGAAATCTATAGTTTGCAACCATCTTTCTCCTTGTAGCATATGGATCAGTCTGTCTCCATCGTCTCAAACCTGCATCCTTTCTCAGTTTCATGTTTTCAACAACAAGATGGGCATCATTATGATATGGAATTTTTGTCTTAAGTTTTCTAAGCATCATGGACTCATCACCATCTGAGGATTCTTGTTCTTGTTCTTCCACTTCCTCTGGAACATCTGGCACTCGGGCCTTGTGCTTTTCAGCAGCTGGAATGTCTCTAGTGGACCTCTTGGGTGCAGAAGCTTTAGGGGCAGCTTTGGGCTTGGATGTAGCAGCCCTGGCTTTGATGGCATCCCACATCAGCTTCTGAGTCTTTGCAGCAGGTGCAACATGCTCATCAGCATCATCAGCATCTCTCATAGATGGCTTGCCAACCACTCTGGTTGTGGTCTTCCTAGATCTCTTCTTAGATCCTACTGGCTCATCATCTCTTGTTTCAAGAGTAAACATCATGGTTTCTTGACTGGAGGCTTTGACTTTTGACATTGGAGCTCTCTTGGCAGGGGCCTTCTTATTCAGACGAGGCCTGACAACTCTAGCATATTCTTCCTTGTTGACAGCCTTCTTCTTTGAAGTGACCTCTTCAGCCACAAAATCTTCATCCTCACTATCAGAAGTTTTCTTCTTCCTTGACTTGGTAGCAGCCTTTGGCAGATTTCTTGGAGTGCTTCTGCTGCTCTCATAGTAACTACTATTGGAGGGACTAGAGCCCTCACCCAGTTGTGCCTACTCCTTTGACCTGTTCTGACTGTCACTGCCCTCAGACATCTCTGAAACTGCAAGTGGACCTTGTGAATAGATATAGTTGAGGTAGAGTGGATGAGCATCAGAAAGTGCAGAGATTTTGCAAAACAAATTCAGTCAAAAACTTAGTTTTAGGTTTCTACAGAAAGCATTTCAGAGATACTGATTTGTTAAACTCAGTGACATCGAAGCAACTTCGAGAGTCTAAACTAGCGAAATCGGTTAGACAGAGACACAGTTCGGTGACTTCGTGATTGCTAGGGTTCCACTGAGAGTTGAACTCGGTCACACCGATTTGTACGTTTCGGTCAGACCGAACGTTACAAGTGCAATGGCCTAAGCCAAACCGGTGAAACTGATTTCTACAACTCGGTCGGCCCGAGATGAGTGATACGTCTCCAACGCATCTATAATTTATGAAGTATTCATGCTATTATATTATCCATCTTAGATGTTTTATATACATTTATATGCTATTTTATATGATTTTTGAAACTAACCTATTCACCTAGAGCCCAATGCCAGTTTTTGTTTTTTCCTTGTTTTTGAGTTTTACAGAAAAGGAATACCAAACGGAGTCCAATTGACGTGCCAATTTTTGATGATTTTTTATGGACCAAAAGAAGCCCCTGGAGTGAAAGAGTTGGGCCAGAAGAGTCCCGGGTTGTCCACGAGGGTGGGGGGCGCGCCCACCCCCTGGGCATGGGCCCTTAAATCGTGGACGACTCGGAGACCCCCTGGACGTGAGACCGTCGCCAAAAATTCCTACAAATACAGAAACCTCCAGAAAATAACCTAGATCGGAAGTTCAGCCACCGCAACCCTTTGTAACCATGAGAAATCAATCTAGGCCCTCTCTGGCACCCTGCCGGAGGGGGCCATCATCACCGGAGGCCATGTAGGAGGATCCCGGAGGGGCCACATCGCCATGAAGGCCAAGGACCAAAGGGAGAACCTCTCCCCATCCAGGGGAGAGGACATGGAGGAGGAAGCACAAGGGGGAGAACTTCTCCTCCTCTCTCTCGGTGGCGTCGGAGTGCCACCGGGAGAGGAATCATCACCTTGGTGATCGTCTTCATCAACATCACCATCATCATCACCATCCTCATCTCTTTTACGGGGTCCACTCTCCCGCACCCCGCTGTAATCCCTACTTGAACATGGAGCTTTATGCCACATATTATGATCCAATGATGTGTTTCCATCCTATGATGTTTTGAGTAGATATCCTTTGTCTTTGGGTTGATTGATGATCTAGATTGGTACGAGTTGTATGTTTTATTTTGGTGCTGTCCTATGGTGCCCTCCGTGTCGCGCAAGCGTGAGGGATTCCCGCTGTAGGGTGTTGCAATACATTCATAATTCGCTTATAGTGGGTTGCTTGAGTGACAGAAGCATAAACCCAAGTAAGGGGGTTGTTGCGTATGGGATAAATGGGACTTGATGCTTTAATGCTATGGTTGGGTTTTACCTCAATGATCTTTAGTAGTTGCGGATGCCTGCTAGAGTTCCAATCAATAGTGCATATGATCCAAGGAGAGAAAGTATGCTAGCTTATGCCTCTCCCTCGTATGAAATTGCAATGACAACTACCGGTCTTGTTAACAATTGCCTAGGACAATTCCACACACCGATCCATCATTATTCCACACTCGCTATTTATAATATTTAGTAATATATTCTAACTTTATGATAACATCACCTACTTTTATATTTTAGCTCTTCGATATCATGCAAAGTTATCCTCTTCATACCCACAACGTAGTTTTATTTCTCATTTCTAGTTGGAAGCAAACGTTCGGCGTACATAGAGTCGTATCAGTGGCAGATAGGACTTGAGAGAATATTTATCTTACCTTTAGCTCCTTGTGGGTTCTACACTCCATACTTATCACTTCCACCATTGGGAATTGCTACGATGATTCCCTGCACTTGGGGATTATCAAGCTCTTTTCTGGCGCCGTTGCCAGGGAGCAATAGCGTGGGGTTAATATTCTCGTGTGTGCTTGTTTGCTTTCTTCACTAAGTAGATTTTGTTTTTCCTTTTTGTTTCTGTTTATTTGTGGGTGAAACATAGAAAAAAATATATTTAAAATAATGAGAATACAAAAAAAATACTTGCCTCTTATGCCTAAAAAGTTTTTTCAAAAAGAGAAGTGATTGGAAAGTTATGCATTGAAGAAGTGAGGGTCGACCTTGAGCACTTGTGTTTATGCTCACGGAAACAACGTAGAATTTTTCATGGAAGTTTCTTTGTAAATAATTATCCCCTTGTATATATCCATTGTATTATAAAAATAATATGCCAAGCTTTGGTTTTAGGATGATTAGATTGCTTGTTTTCTATGTGCAGAACAAAAAACAGAAACTTTGGTTGTAGCACGTGATTTTACGTTTTTTACTAGAAGGTCAAATGGGTCTGAAACTTTTTGCACATTACTTCTGTACAAATTGTTCAAATTGTCATATATTTTTAGAATTTTTTGGAGTTACAGAAGTTTTCTATGTGCCAAGTAAGACCTTTGGGAAGACTTGGGTGAAAGTTAATGTGATCTTGCTGTAAAAATACAGAAACTTTGCGCTCACGGGATTAGCTGCCATTTTTCTACAGAAGAGTGATTTTAGTTGATTCTTTTTGCAGAAGATTAATAGACAAATTCCTCACGTTCACCAATTTGTTTCATAATTTTTAGAGTAGCAGAAGTATGGTTTGATGTCTACTATGCAACCTTCTTCTTGTACACGTTATTGGGCCTCCAAGTGCAGAGGTTTGTAGGGCAGTAGCAAATTTCCCTCAAGTGGATGACCTAAGGTTTATCAATCTGTGGGAGGCGTAGGATGAAGATGGTCTCTCTCAAGCAACCCTGCAACCAAATAACAAAGAGTCTCTTGTGTCCCCAACACACCCAATACAATGGTAAATTGTATAGGTGCACTAGTTTGGCGAAGAGATGGTGATACAAGTGCAATATGGATGGTAGGTATAGGTTTTTGTAATCTGAAAATATAAAAACAGCAAGGTAACTAAAGATAAAAGTGAGCACAAATGGTGTTGCAATGATAGGAAACAAGGCCTAGGGTTCATACTTTCACTAGTGCAAGTTCTCTCAACAAGGATAACATAATTGGATCATATTACTAGCCCTCAACATGCAACAAAGAGTCACTCCAAAGTAACTAATAGCGGAGAACAAACGAACAGATTATGGTAGGGTACGAAACCACCTAAAAGTTATTCTTTCTGATCGATCTATTCAAGAGTCCGTAGTAAAATAACATGAAGCTATTCTTTCCATTCAATCTATCATAGAGTTCGTACTAGAATAACACCTTAAGACACAAATCAACCAAAACCCTAATGTCACCTAGATACTCCATTGTCACCTCAAGTATCCGTGGGCATGATTATACGATATGCATCACACAATCTCAGATTCATCTATTCAACCAACACAAAGTACTTCAAAGAGTGCCCCAAAGTTTCTACCGGAGAGTCAAGACGATAACGTGTGCCAACCCCTATGCATAGATTCCCAAGGTCACGAAACCCGCAAGTTGATCACCAAAACATACATCAAGTAGATCACGTGATATCCCATTGTCACCACAGATAAGCACATGCAAGACATACATCAAGTGTTCTCAAATCCTTAAAGACTCAATCCGATAAGATAACTATAAAGGGAAAACTCAATCCATTACAAGAGAGTAGAGGGGGAGAAACATCATAAGATCCAACTATAATAGCAAAGCTCGCGATACATCAAGATCGTGCCATCTCAAGAACACGAGAGAGAGAGAGATCAAACACATAACTACTAATACATACCCTCAGCCCCGAGGGTGAACTACTCCCTCCTTGTCGTGGAGAGCGCCAGGATGATGAAGATGGCCACCGAAGAGGGATCCCCCCCTCCGACAGGGTGCCAGAATGGGTCTAGATTGGTTTTCGGTGGCAACAAAGGCTTTCAACGACGGAACTCCCGATCTAGGTTACTTTCTGGAGGTTTCAGTATATATAGGAGGTGTTGGAGTCAGGGGCAAGTAAAGGGGGTCTCCGGGCTGTCCACGAGGCAAGGGGGCGCGCCCAGTAGGGGGGGGGGCCTACCCTCGTGGGCAGCCCCTGGACCTTCTGGCCCCCTCTGGCACTTTCTAGGCTTCTTCTGGTCCAAAAATAACCTCCGTTGAGTTTCAGGTCAATTGGGCTCCGTTTGATATTCATTTTCTGCGATACTCTAAAACAGGAGAAAAACAGAAACTGGCACTGGGCTCTGGGTTAATAGGTTAGTCCCAAAAATCAAATAAAAGTGTATATAAAAGCCCATAAAACATCCTAGAAGGATAATATAATAGCATGGAACAATAAAAAATTATAGATACGTTGGAGACGTATCATGGTTGTTGCTCATATCATTATAGACTATTCTGTTTCTGACAAATTCTTTTTTCACTACACAGTTTGCTTGTTTTCAGCTTATATTTCTCAATATAAATTGTAGAAATGATATGGTACAGTAGGCATTGTGTGAGAAAAATTATGAACCTTGTCTTTGATAGTACCAAAGTGAATGGTTTACTCTTTATCATACTAACCTATCTCACGAAGTTACGTTAAGTTTTGTGTTATTGAAGTTTTCAAGCTTTGGGTGAGATATTGATATGAGGAGAATAAGGAGTGGAAAAACCCTAAGCTTGGGGATGTCCAAGGCACCCCAAGGTAATATTCAAGGAAGACTCAAGCGCCTAAGCTTGGGGATGCCCCGGAAGGCATCCCCTCTTTAGTCTTCAAAACCATCGGTATACCTTACTCGAAGCTATATTTTTATTCGTCACATGATATGTGTTTTGCTTGGAGCATTTTTTCAATTTTACTTGCTGTTTGAATAAAATCATTGGATCTGAAATCTTGAATGAAAAAGAATCCTCCCATGGCTAGTTAATTATTTGACTACTCAGTGTCCTTCACTTATATCTTTTGGAGTAGTTTGTCATTTACTCACGTGCTTCACGTACATCCTAAGAGTAAATGCTTGAATGAATTGAATATCATAAATCTGAATTTATATATGTTTCATATGATTATACAATGGGGAGTAATGACTTCACACAGAACAAGTATAGGTAGTAAACTTATTGAAAGTTAGCAAACGCAGAATTGGTCACTTGAACAATTCATGAAAGAATATTGAAGGAAGAGAGATTTCACATATAAATATACTATCTTGGACATCATTTGTAATTGTGAGCACTCATTAAAATATGACATGCTAAAAGGTTGATGTTGGACAAGGAAGACTACTTAATGGTTTATGTTTTCCTATATCCGAAACGTTATATTGTCTTGGATCATCCAACATGTTGGGCTTGCCTTTCCCTCTCATGCTAGCCAAATTCTTTGCACCAAGTAGAAATACTACTTGTGCTTCCAAACATCCCTTAAACCAGTTTTGCCATGAGAGTCCATCATACCTACCTAAGGATTGAGTAAGATCCTTCAAGTAAGTTGTCATCGGTGCATGCAATAAAAATTGCTTGCTAAATATGTATGATCTATTAGTGCAAAGAAAATAAGCTTTATACGAACGTGTGATAGGGAAGAAATAAAAGTGACGAACTGCATAATAAAGGTCTTTATGACAAGCGTCAATATAAAGTGACGTCCTTTTGCATTAAGATTTTGTGCATCCAACCATAAAAGCACATGACAACCTCTGCTTCCCTCTACGAAGGGCCTATCTTTTACTTTTATCTTCTACCCTTATACAAGAGTCGTGGTGATCATCACCTTTCGTTTTTACACTTTTTCCTTTGGCAAGCACTTTGTGTTGGAGCGATCCTGATATATATATCCACTTGGATGTAGGTTTTCATAAATTATTATTGTTGACATTACCCTTGAGGTAAAAGGTTGGGAGGCGAAACTATAAGCCCCTATCTTTCTCTGTGTCGGATTAAAACTTTGAACCCATAAATATCACATGAGTGTTAGCAATTGTGAAAGATTAAATGATAGTTGAGTATGTGGAGTTTGCTGAATCAAAGCTCTTACATAGACCCCTCCCGAAAATAAGATGAATTCAATTGTTTGATGACTAAGAGCACTTTTTGTTAGTTTTCAACAAAGTTTATGATCTATACTTTAACATGTGAATAGCTTGCTACTTGATCTTGAAAAGTTTTATGAGATGAGCTACTGTTATGACATATAATGATGCTAGAAAAGGTGATTGAAATTATCATTGATCAAACTTGTGCACCTGCTAGCATTCACACTACATAAATTATTTCTTTTATCATTTACCTACTCGAGGACGAGCAGGAATTAAGCTTGGGGATGCTGATACGTCTCCAACGTATCTATAATTTATGAAGTATTCATGCTATTATATTATCCATCTTAGATGTTTTATATACATTTATATGCTATTTTATATGATTTTTGGGACTAACCTATTAACCTAGAGCCCAGTGACAGTTTCTGTTTTTTCCTTGTTTTTGAGTTTTATAGAAAAGGAATACCAAACGGAGTCCAATTGACGTGCCAATTTTTTATGATTTTTTACGGACCAAAAGAAGCCCCTGGAGTAAAAGAGTTGGGCCAGAAGAGTCCCGGGCTGTCCACGAGGGCGGGGGTGCGTCCACCCCCCTGGGCGTGGGCCCCTATCTCGTGGACGACTCAGAGACCCCCTGGATGTGAGACCGACGCCAAAAATTCCTATAAATATAGAAACCTCCAGAAAATAACCTAGATCAGAAGTTCCGCCGCCGCAAGCCTCTGTAACAACGAGAAATCAATCTAGGCCCTCTCTGGCACCCTGCCGGAGGGGGCCATCATCACCGGAGTCCATGGAGGAGGACCCCGGAGGGGCCATCATCGCCATGAAGGCTAAGGACTAGAGGGAGAACTTCTCCCCAACCAGGGGAGAGGCCATGGAGGAGGAAGCACAAGGGAGAGAACTTCTACTCCTCTCTCTCGGTGGCGCCAGAGTGCCATCGGGAGGGGAATCATCGCCTCGGTGATCGTCTTCATCAACATCACCATCCTCATCTCTTTTACGCGGTCCACTCTCCCGCACCCCGTTGTAATCTCTACTTGAACATGGAGCTTTATGCCACATATTATGATCCAATGATGTGTTGCCATCCTATGATGTTTTGAGTAGATATCCTTTGTCTTTGGGTTGATTGATGATCTAGATTGGTACGAGTTGTATGTTTTATTTTGGTGCTGTCCTATGGTGCCCTCCGTGTCGCGCAAGCGTGAGGGATTCCCGCTGTAGGGTGTTGCAATACGTTCATGATTCGCTTATAGTGGGTTGCTTGAGTGACAGAAGCATAAACCCGAGTAAGGGGGTTATTGCGTATGGGATAAAGGGGACTTGATGCTTTAATGCTATGGTTGGGTTTTACCTCAATGATCTTTAGTAGTTGCAGAGCTTCCTAGAGTTCCAATCATAAGTGCTTCTGATCCAAGAATAGAAAGTATGTTAGCTTATGCCTCTCCCTCGTATGAAATTGCAATGACGACTACCGGTCTTGTTAACAATTGCCTAGGACAATTCCGCACACTGATCCATCATTATTCCACACTCGCTATTTATAATATTTAGTAATATATTCTAACTTTATGATAACAACACCTACTTTTTTATTTTAGCTCTCCGATATCATGCAAAGTTATCCTCTTCGTACCCACAATGTAGTTTTATTTCTCATTTCTAGTTGGAAGCAAACGTTCGGTGTACGTAGAGTCGTATCAGTGGCAGATAGGACTGGAGAGAATATTGATCTTACCTTTAGCTCCTTGTGGGTTCGACACTCCATAGTTATCACTTCCACCATTGGGAATTGCTACGATTATTCCCTACACTTGGGGATTATCAATGAGTTCGGCGGAAACCTGACCCTAAAACTTTGAATCAAAAATAATCTATACGGAGTTTTTGCTGGACAGGATGATTTCAAATGTGGCAAGAATCATGGCATTGACTTTGTGCTAAGAATCAGGTTTAGATAACATAAAGGGTCGAACTTATACCCTAACTCGGCGATGAGTTTGCTATGGCGACAACGGCGATGGATATTTCCGTTGACGACGGCGGAGACCAGCGGCAGGAGGTCGCGGGCGATGAGAGGATGATCCGGAGACCTTGAGTCGGCAGCGCTAGATAGGCATGGGTGAAAAGGATTCGGAAAACTTTCCAAGGTTCGGCCCGTCGGTATATATATCCAGACTCTATTGGTGTGACCGAGTGGAACGACTCGGTGGCACCGAGATGCAAAATTGCTAGCAGTTACTGGAACTCGGTGAGACCGAGTTGTTCTAATCGGTTGTGCCGAGGTTGAAAACTTAGATCAACTTAATGAACTCGGTATGACCGAAGGAAAGAATCGGTCAGACCGAGATGCACTAATAGCCTGTTTGATTGGGGGTAATTAGAGCTAGGGAATGGGAATTTAAGTGGTACGAGACTTTAAATCTATTGTTTGGTTGGAGGGATTGGGAATTCATAAGGGAATAGCCATGGGACTTGAGACTCCAACTCCCACCGTTTTATTAACAGGGGAGGGGATGGGAGTTGGGAGGGAATTGTTTTAGCGAGTCAATCTTAACCGTTCATCAACTTATGTTAACTTTGTTTGTCTAGTCCCTTGTCAATTCTCACGAACAAAACAAGGGAATACAATTTGTCCTCAATTCTCACACATAATTTCTACCGTGTGCCAAACATAGGATTGGGAATAAAATGACTCATCCCATGTTTAATCTCAATACAACTCCCTACTCTAAACTCCCATTCCCCTTCCCAAATATTGCCAAACATGCTATAAGAGGTTTTGGAAGTTTAAGTCTATGACGAATCGGTGACTCCGAGTGCTCCTCACTCAGAGGGTTTGAATCTGACTTGATCAAACTTTGTGATGTAGCATGAATAGAGTTTGAGACAAGAAAAGCATAGATAGCTAGAGGGGGTTCCTAGGCATTCTTGTCCATCCATTTGGCAAAAGAAGCAAGCCAAACAATCAAAGCAACAAATGGATGTCCTCAAATGAGAAAAATGTGCACTCAACATGCTCACACAATAAGATAGCAAATGAAATATGTGGCAAAGCATGCACAAACATTATAGCATCTATCAAGCAATTGGCGATGGCTAGGTCATCTATATATGAGTATATTGACTTAGGAATCAAACGAAAACATTTGATCATAGGTCATACTCATCGTTTAAGCTCAACTGGGGTTATCAATTTTACATAAAGCATTGTTGTGTCCACATCATTAGAGTTGCTTTAGCTCAGTTCTTAGAGTAAAGCTCCCCCTAGATGTGATATCCCCCCTAAGAGGTATGAACTAACTTTGGGTTTTGTCGACGATGACTCATGTAGGTGTTGAAGATGTAGATGCTCAATGTTGATGTAGATCATTTGGAGCAATCCATTGGAGTGAGTTCCACTTTCAATACCTACATGGGTTAGTCCCACAAGGAACGTACAAATATATCCATGGACATAGAGTGAATTGCACACAAGATGATGTCCATGAAAGTATTAGGTTACCTTGTCCCTTGTCTTACCAACAAGAGGGTTTGTGACTCCTTGAACTAGTGCAAGATCTGAAAGTTGATTGCACTTGTCCTTGCCAATATGAGTAAGAATGAAGTATGTTGGCGGAGTCGCCCTCAAGAACACTCTAGTTCTTATTCTTCGAGATCCACATCATCTTGATGGGAATCCTTGGAGTTTTAGATGTACTCGATGAAGTAGAACTTGACGTAGTCTTGGGAACCCACTTGACCAAGGCCTTAGGAGCTTCTTCAAATGCATCAACCTCTTCTTGAAGCTTGTCCTTGCCCTTTAGCTTGTGGTCTGGTGGTGGAAGATCATCTTGGGCTTGTGTCCCCTTGAAGGAAGTAGGATCATACTTCACTTGTTGAGGAACAAACTTTGTCTTGGTGTATTGATCTTCTTCCCACTCAACTCCATTGGCATTGAACTTCCATTCAAAACCAACACCTTGATTCTTCCAGTGCCTTCCTTGCTTGCGTACAATTTCCTCAAATTGCTTACTCCCGGCAAGGATATTATAAACACCTTTCTCTATAATTCTGTTCAATAAGCTATTTTCTTGCTCAAGTGTAACTTGGCTAAGAGAATCACTAGTGGAATCAAGAGAACTACTAGAAGTAACAATATTGGATTTATCATGATTATTGTTACTACTAGAGGAAGAATCTTTCTTGTTCTTATTGCTAGATTTTACTTGTGGCATATAGGCAGAAAAGAGTAAATGCTTGGCAATGTAAGAAGAACTTTTCTTACGAAGATCATCATTGATTGCTTTTAAGAACTCATGTTCTTGCTCTAGATTTAGCTTTTCAAAGCATAGCTTCTCATGAGTCCTCAAAAGTTCTCGTTGATCCTCTAAGGTAGTTTAATGATCTAACTTAAGAGTGTTTAATTCTTTAGTTAGACGCTCAATCTCCTTCTTATCATTGTCATTCATTTGATCTTGATTAGCATTATTAATAGCAATTCCATCATAGTTTTCATCATTGTTTTCATCACTATTGCTACCAACAAGTAAATCATCATCTCCTAGCAAATCATCTTCATCACTATTGAAATCAAGATATTCAGGGTGTGATACCTTAGGACCTTTAGCCATGAAGCATCTTCCAATTCCTTCATTTGGTGAGTCAAATATGCCGTAGGAGTTGGATGACACAAGAGCAATTATGGCAACACCTTCATCTTGAGTATCTTCGGAGTCGGAGTAATAGCTTCTCTCAGAATAGTTATCGGAGTCAGAACCGGATACCCATTCACCAACATGAGCTTGATGTCTTCGTCTTGTATAGCTCCTTGATGATTTGTCCTTCCTTTCCGAATCCTTGCTTCTACGAGGGGGTCTTCGTTCATAACAATCATCTCTACTCCTTCTCTCTCTTGGTGGTGAATCTTCTCTTCTACTTCTCCTTTTGGGTGAGTCTTCTCTTCTCTTGTGAGGAGCCGTACACTCATTTGAATAGTGTCCGGGCTTCCCATAATTATAGCAATTCCGATCACGACTTGAAGATCTTTTGTCATTGTAGGACCTTGATTTGGAGTTTCTCTCTTTGCTTCAATTCTTGTAGAATTTGTTGAAGTTCTTCACCATTAAGTTTAATTCTTCATTGGAAACTTGTTTCTCACTT
Source organism: Secale cereale (assembly GCA_902687465.1). Lineage (NCBI taxonomy): Eukaryota > Viridiplantae > Streptophyta > Magnoliopsida > Poales > Poaceae > Secale > Secale cereale. The sequence goes on from LR738712.1 coordinate 383,196,812, forward strand.
GATGATGTAGGAGGATCAGATGAAGCTTTGTAAGCACCATTAGATTTGTTGTGAAGCTCTTCTTTATCCTAAAGTGACATCTCATGAGCAACAATTCTACCAATGACTTCCGTTGGCTTGAGATCTTTGTAATTGGGCATCATTTGGATCAATGTGCAAACAGTGTCATATTTTCCATCGAAGGCTCTTAGGATTTTCTTGATGATGAATCTATCGGTCATTTCTTCGCTTCCTAAGCCGGCAATCTCATTTGTGATGAGACCAAGCACAAGCTACTGCCACAATTCGATGACGAGGCACTTGCGCCAATACCATCGAGGTACAATCAGGCCGATCAACCTGACCGACCACCACGTGGACGGGACAAAGCGGCCAATAACGTCGAACAACTGTCCGCGCCCGCCCACCATAAAGGCAAGGAGATAGCGGCTCCATGCTACAAGTATGACCTACGTCAGGACCTGGCCAATAGAGCCAGTCAGACCAAATTAATCTACGGGTAAGAGGACGTGCTCCCACACGGGATGTGTAGGATCGACATTATGTCTAGAGGTGGGAGGGGGGTGATTAGACTACTTGACCAAATAAAAACTTAGCCTTTTCTCAATTTTAAGTTTTGACACTTTTTAGCAATTTAGCACAAGTGAAGCAATCTTCCTACACATGCAATTCTGGCAGCCGAAAGTAAATCATTGCATATGAAGGTAAAGGGAGGGGTTGGAGAGTGCAAACGCAATTGGAGACACATATGTTTTTCGCGTGGTTCCGATAGGTGGGGCTATCGTACATCCACGTTGATGGAGACTTCAACCCGGGAAGGGTAACGACCGCGCGAGTCCATGGAGGGCTCCACCCACAAACGGTCCACGAAGAAGCAACCTTGTCTATCCCACCGTGGCCATCGCCGAGGAAGGACTTGCCTCACTAGGGTAGATCTTCACGAAGTAGGCAATATCCTTGCCCTTACCAACTCCTTGGTTCAACTCCACAATCTTGTTGGAGGCTCCCAAGTGTAGGATCGAAAGTAGGTCTAGAGGGGGGGGTGATTAGACTACTTGACAATATAAAAAATCTGCCTTTAGATCATGCAATGTTTTTGGCAGTTTCACAATTAAGATCAAATCAAGTATCACCCTACACATGCAATTCTAGAGTAATAGCAGCGGAAAGTAAACTGCACATGTAAAAGAGAGGTGGAGAAGATCAAACGCAGTTTGGTGACACGAAGATTTTTGTCGTGGTTCCGATAGGTGGTGCTATCGTACATCCACGTTGATGGAGACTTCAACCCACGGAGGGTAACGGCTGCGCGAGTCCACGGAGGGCTCCACCCACGAAGGGTCCACGAAGAAGCAACCTTGTCTATTCCATCATGGCCTACGCCCACGGAGGACTAGCCTTACTCGGGGTAGATCTTCTCGAAGTAGGCGATCTCCTTGCCCTTACAAACTTCTTGGTTCAACTCCACATCTCGAAGACGGAGGCTCCCAAGCGACACCTAACCAATCTAGGAGGCACCACCCTCCAAAAGGTAATAGATGGTGTTGATGATGATGAACTCCTTGCTCTTGTGCTTCAAATGATAATCTCCCCAACACTCAACTCTCCTCACTGATATGGCTGTGGTGGAAGAAAGGTTTGAGTGGAAAGCAACTTGGGAAGACTAGAAACCAAGTTTCATATGGTAGGAATGGAATGGCTTGATCTCAACACAAGGGTAGGTGGTTCACTTCTCAGAAAGTGTATGGTAGGAGTGGTAGACTTTCTGATGGCTCTCTCCACGAATGAAGAGGGGGTGGAGGGGTATATATAGCCTCCACACAAAATCCAACCGTTACACACACATTTGACCAATCTCGGTGAGACCAAAGTTAAAACTCGGTCAGACCGAAAGTTCAAATATAGTGAACGTTGGGATTTTCGGTGGGACCGAAAATACCATCTCGGTGTGTCCGAAGTGAGTCAAAGGTTGGAGCTTGCCATCTCGGTGGGACCGAAAGTAACAACTCGGATATTCCGAAGTGATGTCAATTGGTTACAGAAGGTTGGCAGTCCATTTTCGGTGAGACCGAAACTCAAAATCGGATGGACCGAGAAATTAGGGTTTGGAAGAATAACTGAGGTGGTTCATCTCGGTGGGACTGAGTTTGCAGAATCGGTTTGTCCGAGATTACTTATGAGTGTGTTAAGTAGTGAAGAGTGCTGATAGTTGAGGGAGCTAGATCACCAAGCACTTGAGCAACCAGATCATTAACACAACCTCATCCCCTTTTAATAGTATTGGCTTTTCCTATGGACTCAATGTGATCTTTGATCACTAAACCAAAAATAGAGTCTTGAGCTTTTGCCAATGCTTGTCTTAGCATTTTGAGGGGTCCACTTCTTCAGACATTTCCATACCCATATCATCGAACTTTTCATAAATGATTCTCAAGTAAATATTAGTTCAATGATATATATGTTGTTATTAATTACCAAAACCACCCAGGGATTTGTTGCACTTTCAATCTCCCCCTTTTTGGTAATTGATGACAACATATAGATCAAAGCTTCGACAAAGGATATAATCAATGAATAATATCGTCGCTTTGAGAAGTATGTGATAAACAAGAGCTCCCCCTAAATTTGTGCATTATTTAAAATTTGCGTTTGAATGCAAATGCACAATCGATTAGGATTATGGGTCACTCTTCCATGTCACATACATCTTGGTGGAGCGCACAAAATGATAAGAATGAATAACATGCACTCAATCACCAAGACAAGAGTAAATAGCCATACAATAAGGAATAGCATATGATAAGAAATAAGCACACATTAAAGCATAGTATGACTAGGCACTCATTAAGATAGCATCAAACGTAGTAGCAAGCACACTTAAAGTTTCAGGAACCAAAAGAAATCAATGTATCTCAAAGAAAATCGGCAAAAGAACGAAAGACGAAAGAGCACTCTCTCTCTCGAAGCCCTATGATCTATAACAATTTCTCCCCCTTTGGCAACAAGTTACCAAAAAGTTCGAAAAGGTATAGAGCTAAGCGTCACTGCGGGCTCTGCTGGCGGCTCCCGTCTGGGTAGATGTCGGTGTAGAGATAGCTGCATCAGCGAAGACTTCTGCTGATGTCTGCGGTGGAGGAGTGGATGCTGGAGCTGGAGCAACTGCTGGAGCTGTAGCTGGTGCTGAAGTGGTAGCCCTGGAGTCTATCACTGGGATAGCTGCAGATCTGGATCCTCTCGGAACCGGAGTAGTCTGGCGATGAGAGTCCTGGACTAGATCATCCTGCATAAGCTCTGCTCTCTCCTGCCTTGTCTCCTCCATGTCTGCCTCAAGCTTGTTGACAGACACCTGAATCTCAGTCAGCTTCACGTCCAGAGCGTGGATCTTGTCCTCAACAATCCTCTCTAGGCTCTCCTGAGATTGCTCAATGCTGGCCAGGCGTTGTTCAATCCTCTGGGTAGCTTCAAGAATTTGTTCTCCAAAGCTCTTTGGCTTAGCTGCTGCTGCTGCTGCCTCTTTGTCAGCTTTAGCCTTCTTCGCAGCTTCGATTTTGGCCTGTCCTTCAACTGAGGTAGGATCCTCTTCATCCATCACAACTACGTTGTCCTCATGCTCTGGCTGCAGTGGCAAGTGCTTCCTATCCAACATGAATTTGCCCGTGCCAAACTTGGCGTTGATGAGCATCTGAATCTGCGGAGCAAACCCACACGACCTCTTCTGGTCAGCTGCAGTCCTCTTAATGGTCTCTACCATCAAGTCCATCACCTTGAAAGGTGCCTTCTCATCGAGAATGTGCAGCATGTTGATAGAATAGCCTTGAATCATGCGGTGGTCTCCAGACTTAGGCATCAATGTATGCCTCAGAATAGTGTTAGTGGTGGTCAGACCTGCCTGGAGATAGTACACTGAGCCAAGCTTCCATCCTTCCAAATCAGCAGCCGGGATCTCCTTGTACATGTTCTTCATGGAATCATGACTCTTCTTAGGAATCCCATAGACATAAATGTCGTCCTCTCTCTGCACTGGAGTGTTCAGAAGTTCTGCCCATTCTTCAACAGTCGAAGAAAACCTTTGACCTTCAGTCATCCAGGTGATCTTGCCATCAGGATAGAAGTGGGCTGTGGCATAGAACTGCATGATCATCTCGTCATTCCAAGCTGTCAGCTCTTGACCCACAAAATCAGCAACTCCACATGCAGTAAAGCTCTCATGCACATGGGGAAAGAAGTCCCGGTGCTCTTCACTGTCAATATACTTCCAGTCAACATACCTGGTGTCAGCAACAATGGGCTTCTTATCCATCAGCACGGTCTCATAGAAATCCTGCTGCTCTCTGGTGTGGAATCTGGGGTCCACAGCAGTCCTTCTCCTTACAGCATATGGATCAGACTGTCTCCATAGCCTGAGACCTTTGTCCTTCCTTGCCTTCATGTCCTCAGCTTGAGGATGAGCATCATTGTGGAGTGGCAACTTGGGACGGAGCTTAAGCAACACATGCTCTTCATCTGATTCAGACGGTGGCATCTCACCTTTGTTCTTCTCAGAAGCTGGAATGCTTCTGGTTGTTCTCTTGGGCTTAGCTGGAGCTGCCTTGGCTTGAGCAGGCTTCTTGGGTTTAGAGGAGGCTTGAGCCCGAATAGCATCACCCATGAACTTAGCTTTATGAGGAGGAGGCTGGGGTGCATCTTCTTCTTCTTCTTCTTCTTCTTCTGCAGCATCAACTTGAGGTTCAGCATATACTACCCTCTTCCTTTTGGAAGTCTTCTTCACCTTGCTTAGAGCAGGCTCTTCCAAGTTGAGCTTCTTTGCAACTGCTGACTGCTTTACTTTGCTTGTGCCTTTCCTTGACTGCTGCCCTTGGTGCTCTTTGGCAACCACATTCCTCTTTGGCTTGGAGGTAACTTCCTCAGCAACAAAGTCAGAGTCCTCATCATCAGAAGTTCTCTTCTTCCTGGTTCTGGTGGCTGCAGGAGGCAAACCACTAGGGGTGCTCCTCTCACCATCATCACTGGAGCTGCTAGCAGGACTTGTATCTGCCTCTGGAATTTCAGCAAACGGTGATTCAGACCTGTTCTGGCTGTCACTGACATCTGACATGGCTGAAGAACCTGTGAAAAGATAAGGTATAGGCAGAGTAGAAGAGTTATCACAACTGCAGAGGTTTTTGCAAAAAAAATGAGTTCAAAACTTAGTTTTGAGTTTTCACAGAATGTATTTCGGTCAAACCGATTTCAAGTTTCGGTGAAACCGAAGTGTTCAACAGAAACCTACACACCACTTTCGGTCAGACCGAAATGGGTTTCGGTCCTACCGATAACTTAGGGTTTCACTGAAACTACGTTTCGGTCATTCCGATTGGCACAACTCGGTTAAACCGAATGATGCAGTGCAATGGCCAGAGGCCAAATCGGTCATTCCGAGTTTCAAAATCGGCTTCACCGAGATGCATTCCGTGGAAACCTAAACCTAAGAATTTTGCTCGAAACTAGAGGATCTGAACTAATGTATAGGGAATATCTCAAACGTGGATTGAATCATGGCAAGCCTATCGTGCAAGAATCGGATGGGGAGCACGAAAGGGATCGGGATACACCCTAACTTGGTGGAATCCCTCTACGGCGGCAACGGTGGAGATGATTACCGTTGACGGCGGCGGAGACCTGCGGCGAGGGCGCACAGGCGACGACGGCGACGATCCGTAGACCAGGGCGATGGCAGCAGGGGTCTTGGGGGCGAACGGTTTGAAGAATTAAATCGCGCGCAGCCCTCAGGTATATATAACCCCATGCTGTCGGTGGGACCGAGTTGAAAAACTCGGTGTCACCGAGATGTATAACTGCTGTGCAGTTACGCATATCGGTCAGACCGAGATTTTGAACTCGGTTTCACCGAGATGAAACCTAGATCAGTCTAAGCGTTTCGGTTGGACCGAGATTGAGAAGCCGGTCAGACCGAAATGGACTTAGAAGGTTTTGGAAGTCAGCCTTAGACGAATCGGTGGTTCCGAGTGCTCCTCACTCGGACTGTCCGAAAAAGACTTGTTCAAAGTTGTGATATGAGCATGAATAGAATTTGAGACAAGAAAGCATAGATAGCTAGAGAAGGTGCTTAGGCATTCTTGTCCATCCATTTGGCCAGAAAAATCAAAACAATCAAAACAACAAATGGATGTCCTTGAATGAATAAAATCATGCATTCAACATGCTCACACAATAAGATAGCCACTCAAATATGTGTCAAACATGCACAACCAACACTCTAGCTACTAGCACACAATTTGTCGATGACTAGGTCATCTATATATGAGTATATTGACTTAGGAGCCAAATGAGAACATTTGATCATAGGTCATACTCATCGTTTAAGCACAAGTGGGGTTACCACTTTTACATAAAGCATTCATGTGTTCACATCATTTGGAGATGCTTTAGCTCAATTTTTAGAGCAAAGCTCCCCCTAGATGTGAGAACCCCTTTCAAAGGGTCAAACTAACCTTGGGTTGTCGTAGAAGACTTCATGTAGATGTTGAAGATGTGGATGCTCAATGTTGATGCAGATCATCAAGAGTTGGGAGCAATCCTTTGGATTAGGGCACTTTCAATACCTACATGGGTTAGTCCCACAAGGAACAAACAAGAATATCCATAGACATAGAGTGAAGTACACAGAAGATGATGTCCATGAAAGCAATGATTACCTTGTCCCTTGACTTACCAACAAGAGGGTTTGTGACTCCATGAACTAGTGCATGATGTGGAAGTTGATTGCACAAGTTCTTGCCAAAATGAATATGAGTGAAGTTTGTTGGCGGAGTCACCCTCAAGAACCTACTAGTTCTTCTTCTTTGGGATCCACATCATCTTGATGGGAATCCTTGGTGTTGTAGTTGAGCTTGACGAAGTAGAACTTGATGTGTCCTTGGGAACCCACTTGACCATGGCTTGAGGTGCTTCAATGAATGCATCAATCTCCTCTTGAAGCTTGTCCTTGGCCTTTAGCTTGTGGTCTTGTGGTGGAAGGTCATCTTGAGCTTGTTCCACATTGGAAGAAGTAGGGTCATACTTCTCCTTTTGTGAGACAAACTGTGGAGTAGGGTATTGACCTTCTTCCCACTCAACACCTTCGGCGTTGAATTTTCGCTCAAAACCAATCCCTTGATTCTTCCGGTGTCTTCCTTGTTTGCGAACAATCTCCTCAAAGTTCTTGCTTCCGGCAAGACTCTTGTAGACACCTTTCTCTATGATTTCCTTCAATAAGCTATTTTCTTGCTCAAGTGTAACTTGGCTTGAAACATTGTTAGTGGAATCAAGAGAACTACTAGAAGTAACAACATTTGATTTAACATTGTTATTGTTACTACTAGAGGAAGAATTTTTCTTATGCTTGTCATGCTTAGTCTTAATAGGTGGCAAGAAATTAGACAAGAGAAGTCGTTTGGCAAGATATGAAGAACTCTTCTTTCGAAGATCGTCATTGATCGCTTTTAGAAACTCATGTTCTTGCTCTAGGGTGAGCTTCTCGAAGCGTAGCTTCTCATGAGATCTTAGGAGCTCTCTATGATCTTCTTGAGTTGTTTCATGAGCTAACTTAAGAGTGTTTAGTTCTTTAGTTAGACGCTCAATCTCCTTCATAGCATTGTCACTCGACTCTTCTCGACTATAAAGACTACTAGCATTTTCATCATTACTAAGCTCACTAGATTTATCATGCAAGAGCTCATCTTCACCAAGCAAGTCATCCTCATCACTATCAAAGTCAATGAATTCAGGGTGTGTTACCTTGGGGCCTTTAGCCATGAAGCATCTTCCAATTCCCTCATTTGGTGAATCAAATAAGTCGTAGGAGTTGGAGTTGGAGGATACGAGTGCAAGTCCGGCAACACCTTCATCTTGACTATAGTCGGAGTCGGAGTGATAGCTTCCATCGGATTGATTGTCAGAGTCGGAGCCGGAGACCCATTCACCTACATGAGCTTGATGTCTTCTTCTTGTGTAGCTCCTTGATGACTTGTCTTTCCTCTCCGAATCCTTGCTTCTCCGAGAGGGTCTTCGTTCATAACGATCATCTCTGCTCCTTCTCTCTCCCGAGGTGACTCATCTCTTGCTCTTCTCCTTGGAGATTCTTCTCTTCTCTTGTGGGGAGCCGTACACTCATTTGAGAAGTGTCCGGGTCTTCCACAATTGTAGAAGTTTCGATCACGACTAGAAGATCTCTTTTCATCATATGATCTAGACTTTGAGCTTCTTTCTTTGCCTCTATTCTTGTAGAACTTGTTGAAGTTCCTGACCATTAGGCTTATCTCTTCATTGGAAATTAGCTTGTCACTTGAGGTAGTAGGAGCATCACTTGTAGCTTTGTAAGCACCACTTGACTTGTTGTGAAGCTCTTCCTTATCCTTAAGTGTCATCTCATGAGCAACAATTCTTCCAATGACTTCAGTTGGCTTGAGGGTCTTGTAGTTTGGCATCATTTGGATCAAAGTGCACACGGTGTCATATTTTCCATCCAAAGCTCTGAGAATCTTCTTAATGATGAATCGGTCGGTCATTTCTTCGCTTCCTAAGCCGGCAATCTCATTTGTGATGAGAGCGAGCCTAGAGTACATTTCAGCGACTCCTTCACCATCCTTCATCTTGAACTTGTCAAGTTGACCTTGAAGAATATCTAGCTTTGATTCCTTCACAGATTCAGTACCTTCGTGCATTTCGACCAAAGTATCCCAAATCTCTTTAGCATTCTCAAGACGGCTGATTTTGTTGAACTCCTCGGGACACAAAGCATTGAAGAGAATGTCACAGGCTTGAGCATTGTTTTGCAACATCCGCAACTCTTCCGGTGTAGCTTCGCGATCCGGAACTTTTCCTTCCTCGAAGAATTCACCTTGCATACCAACACAAATAATGCCCCATGCGGCTGGGTTATGACCAAGAATATGCATTTTCATTTTATGCTTCCAACTAGCAAAATTTGTACCATCAAAGTAAGGACCTCTACGATAATTACCCTCACTAGACGCCATACTCTCCTAGGTTGTGAAACCAAGCTTATGGAGTTCAATGCAATGGAAACCAAAACAATGGAGACCAAAGCTCTGATACCACTTGTAGGATCGAAAGTAGGTCTAGAGGGGGGGTGATTAGACTACTTGACAATATAAAAAATCTGCCTTTAGATCATGCAATGTTTTTGGCAGTTTCACAATTAAGATCAAATCAAGTATCACCCTACACATGCAATTCTAGAGTAATAGTAGCGGAAAGTAAACTGCACATGTAAAAGAGAGGTGGAGAAGATCAAACGCAGTTTGGTGACACGAAGATTTTTGTCGTGGTTCCGATAGGTGGTGCTATCGTACATCCACGTTGATGGAGACTTCAACCCACGGAGGGTAACGACTGCGCGAGTCCACGGAGGGCTCCACCCACGAAGGGTCCACGAAGAAGCAACCTTGTCTATTCCATCATGGCCTACGCCCACGGAGGACTAGCCTTACTCGGGGTAGATGTTCACGAAGTAGGCGATTTCCTTGCCCTTACAAACTTCTTGGTTCAACTCCACATCTCGAAGACGGAGGCTCCCAAGCGACACCTAACCAATCTAGGAGGCACCACCCTCCAAAAGGTAATAGACGGTGTTGATGATGATGAACTCCTTGCTCTTGTGCTTCAAATGATAATCTCCCCAACACTCAACTCTCCTCACTGATATGGCTGTGGTGGAAGAAAGGTTTGAGTGGAAAGCAACTTGGGAAGACTAGAAACCAAGTTTCATATGGTAGGAATGGAATGGCTTGATCTCAACACAAGGGTAGGTGGTTCACTTCTCAGAAAGTGTATGGTAGGAGTGGTAGACTTTCTGATGGCTCTCTCCACGAATGAAGAGGGGGTGGAGGGGTATATATATAGCCTCCACACAAAATCCAACCGTTACACACACATTTGACCAATCTCGGTGAGACCGAAGTTAAAACTCGGTCAGACCGAAAGTTCAAATATAGTGAACGTTGGGATTTTCGGTGGGACCGAAAATACCATCTCGGTGTGTCCGAAGTGAGTCAAAGGTTGGAGCTTGCCATCTCGGTGGGACCGAAAGTAACAACTCGGATATTCCGAAGTGATGTCAATTGGTTACAGAAGGTTGGCAGTCCATTTTCGGTAAGACCGAAACTCAAAATCGGATGGACCGAGAAATTAGGGTTTGGAAGAATAACTGAGGTGGTTCATCTCGGTGGGACTGAGTTTGCAGAATCGGTTTGTCCGAGATTACTTATGAGTGTGTTAAGTAGTGAAGAGTGCTGATAGTTGAGGGAGCTAGATCACCAAGCACTTGAGCAACCAGATCATTAACACAACCTCATCCCCTTTTAATAGTATTGGCTTTTCCTATGGACTCAATGTGATCTTTGATCACTAAACCAAAAATAGAGTCTTGAGCTTTTGCCAATGCTTGTCTTAGCATTTTGAGGGGTCCACTTCTTCAGACATTTCCATACCCATATCATCGAACTTTTCTGAAATGATTCTCAAGTAAATATTAGTTCAATGATATATATGTTGTTATTAATTACCAAAACCACCCGGGGATTTGTTGCACTTTCACCAAGTAACACCTAACCAATCTAGGAGACACCACTCTCCAAAAGGTAATAGATGGTGTGTTGATGATGAACTCCTTACTCTTGTGCTTCAAGTGATAGTCTCCCCAACACTCAGCTCTCTCTCACAGATTTGGATATGGTGGAAAGAAGATTTGAGTGTAAAGCAACTTGGGGAAGGCTAGAGATAAAGATTCATATGGTTGGATTGGAATATCTTGGTCTCAACACATGAGTAGGTGGTTCTCTCTCAGGAAATGAATAGTGGAATTGTAGGCACGTTCTGATGGCTCTCTCACTAATGGAGAAGGAGTGGAGGGGTATATATAGCCTCCACACAAAATCTAGCCGTTACACTAATTTTACCCAACTCGGTCATACCGAATAAACGAACTCGGTCAGACCGAAGCAGTTTAAAATGTGAACGTTAGACATTTCGGTGGGACCGATACTATCAACTCGGTGAGACCGATGTGTTAGGGTTAGGGCAAAACCTCAACTCGGTTTGACCGATTACACAAACTCGGCGAGACCGATTTTGGTAATAGGCTAACAGAGACTTGGCTAGGCAAACTCGGTGGGACCGATTTGCTCATCTCGGTGAGACCAAAACATTACGAAGTGGAAACAGAGAGTTTGCAATGCCAACTCGGTGGGACCGATTCGCTCATCTTGGTTAGACCAAAACGTTACGAAGAGGAAATAGAGAGTTTGCATTCCCATCTCAGTGAGACCGAGATCCCTATCGGTGAGACTGAACTGATTAGGGTTTGTGGCAGTGGCTATGTCATGTGAACTCGGTGGCGCTGGGTAGATTAAATCGGTGGGGCCGAGTTTGACTTTTAGGTTTGGGACATATGTGGAAATGAGAAAGTGGTTGAGGGATTTGGAGCATATTACTAAGTACTTGAGCAAGTAGACCATTAAGCAACACCTCATCCCCTTTTAATAGTATTGGCTTTTTCTATGGACTCAATGAGATCTTGGATCACTAAAATGAAAATGTAGAGTCTTAAGCTTTTGCCAATCTTTGTCCTTAGATTTTTGAGGGATCCACATTTCTAATCCATGCCATGCCAACCATTGAACTTCGTGAAATATTTATCTTGAAAGGATATTAGATCAATGAGCTATATGTTGTTATTAATTACCAAAACCACCCGGGGATTAGTTGCACTTTCAGGATGACGGCTATCAAGCCTGGCATGACCAAAACAATCTACTTCGGGGGTAAGCACCAAACACAAATGTCATCCGAACTCCACCGCGATGTCGCCCGATATAGAGGTGCCGTACACCCTATGCGCTTTACCGATGAGGTAATGCATCACCAATTCTCGGAAGGGTTTAAACTCGTGAACGTCGAGCAGTACAATGGAACGACGGATCCTGTAGTATGGATTGAGGACTTTATTCTCCATATTCACATGTATCGCGAAGATGACCTCCAAGCCATCAAATATCTCCCTCTAAAGTTGAAAGGACCAGCAGGACGCTGGTTGAACAGCCTCCCAGAGAACTCCATTGGAAGCTGGGAAGAATTAGAGGATGCTTTTCGGGCCAACTTTCAGGGCACTTATGTCCTACCATCGGATGTTGATGGCCTGAGCCATATTGTCCAGCAACCCGAGGAGCAGCCCGCAAACTCTTGAATCGGTTCTTGACTAAAAGGAACCAAATCGTCGACTGCCCAGATGCCAAAGCCTTAGCTGCATTCAAACACAGTGTCCGTGACGAATGGCTCGCCCGACACCTTGCCCAGGAAAGGCCGAAGACCATGGCATCTCTCACTGCACTAATGACCCACTTTTGCGCGGGCAAAGATAGCTGGATGGCTCATAGAAGCAACAACACCAGCGACCCAGGCACCTCGGAGGTCAGGGATGGCAATGGCATGCCACGATGCAACAAAAACAAGCACCGGAACAAAAACGGAGATACAGAGGATACGACAGTAAACGCCGGATTCAGTGGCTCCAAATCCGGTCAGCGAAATAAGCCGTATAAATGCAATCGAGATGGTCCATCCAGCTTGGACAGGATATTAGAGAGGCCTTGCCAGATTCATGGCACCCCTGACAAGCCTGCCAACCACACCAACAAAAATTGTTGGGTTTTCAAACAGGCCGACAAATTAAATACCGAACACAAGGGGAAAGGACCTCAAAGCGAGGATGATGATGAGCCTCGCCCACCAAACACTGGGGGACAGAAACAATTTCCCCCTAAGGTGAAAATGGTGAACATGATATATGTCACCCATATCCCTAAGAGGGAGCGCAAACGCGAATTAAGGGACGTCTACGCCGTAGAGCCTTTCACCCAAAAATTCAATACATGGCCGGCTTGTCCGATCACATTTGATCGCTGGGACCACCCAACCAGTATCCGCCACGGAGGTTCGGCGGCCCTGGTTCTCGATCCCATCATCAACGAAAACCATCTCACCGGAGTCCTCATGGACGGCGGCAGCAGCCTCAACCTGATATATCAGGATACTGTCCTTAAGATGGGGATCGACCCGTCAAGAATCAAGCCAGCAACACTACTTTTAAAGGAGTGATACCCGGCGTGGAGGCCCGCTGCGCGGGCTCATTAACACTGGAGGTAGTATTCGGCTCCCCATACAACTTTTGAAGTGAAGAATTGATCTTCGATATCATCCCCTTTCGCAGTGGTTATCACGCACTGCTTGGAAGAACCGCCTTCGCCTGCTTTAACACAGTCCCACACTATGCTTATCTCAAGCTCAAAATGCCTGTACCTCATGGCGTCATCACAGTAAATGGGAATATGGAGCGCTCCCTCCGTACCGAGGAGCATACAACGGCCCTGGCAGCCGAAGTTTAAGGCAAGCTTATCAAGCTGAACAACTTATCGGTCATCAAGACCCAAGACACTGCTAAACGTGTTCGACCCGCATTGCAACACGGTAGCTCGGTGGAACCTCAGCTCGAGTAGCAGTTTAGCCTCCGCCAACCACTCCATAAGGTTGCGGTATACATACCTCACACACACAATTACGCACTCGAAATACCTTGGGCAGTGCCAGAGGCACACTACCAAAAACGGTCCACAGTACAGTTTGACCCTATTCGGACCTTACATATGTTTTTCACTTCAGGTTTGTTAAAGAACCCACTTCATCTACGGCTGCGCAAGGACTTCTTTCCGGAATCCTGTTTTTCAGGCGACCATCAGACTCCTCTCCTTCAAGGACGTGTCACGAAGGAGAAACGACGCATACGTGCAGCAGGGCATCAGTAGGATTTTCAAATCATTTCATTCAGGCTCTGTGTAAACCTTTCCCTTGTTTAAATTTTGGGGCATGTAAAATGTCCTTGATGCTTTTGGCATTATCTGTAACTACATGGCTCACCTTATTAATCAGGGTATAAAGGAAGTAGTTGATTCCCACTTTGTTTGGAATTTATTTTATCTTACATTATCATCTGTGTTCCCTCCCTACATCAGGTCGCCAGATGTGCTTCAATCCGGCTTTAACACCAGGGGTTGTATGCGGCCCAGCACACTTCAAAGTCCGAACACCAATAGGGAACTATTCGGCGTCCCGGATATTGCACTGTATGCATCAGCTACGAATTATGTCTTGGGTATATAGTTGGGTTCCCCGGCTCTGTGCTTACCACCTTGTGTTCCGCATTGTTCGGCTAAGGTAGTAAAGGGAGAACTACTGCGATTGTATTTCTGGTTCGTCCGGTCAAGTACCTCAGTAGAGAAAGTCGAAAACTGACTGTCATGATAAGCGAGAAATGGTCGGTGATTCGGCGAATTAGTACTATACTATAGATCATTAGCGATCTACCCCGTGTTATACGAGAGGCTGGTCTTCGCCGAACCGCGTGAAGAAGGCACAGTAATCCGGATAACTGCACACGCACAATGGGCTAGTACTTAGCCCCACAGTGAAACTCCTATGGCCAAGTGAAAGTAATAAAGCCGCATAGTCTGATTGCGTGGTTCACCCCGCGGACACCTCCTTTACGGACCAAGACGTTGGATAAAGTGTGATCACGTGTCATGCCGAACACCCTTGTAGCATCTATATGGGGGCTGAAGCCGACGACTGGTAACTTTCAGAAGTATAAAAATAAACGGCCACACAGGAGGAGAAGTCGCTAGAATACCAGGTGCATAAACATAATCATACATAATAACATGGGTTCATAACATAGTTTTTACAACCCAAACACACTTAACTAAAAATTCCGTCCTTCGAGCATTGGCCCTCTACAATGCGGGCCCCTTCTAGGACGTCATTGAAGTACCTCTTCGGCTTCCGTTGATCTTTGCCTTTAGGCGGGCCTGCGGTCGCCACTTCGGTGGCCTTCATCTTCACCCACTTCATCTTGATGCGAGCGAAGGCCATCCGGGCACCCTCTATGCAGGCCAAGCGCTTCACAACATCAATCCGCGCCTGCGCATTGACCAGCCGCTTTACCAAGCCGAAGTAACTACTAGGGATCGACTTGGTTGGCCAGAGGTGGACTATTAAGTCCTTCATAGCTAAACCTACCACCCCATGCAGCTCCACCAGCTGTTTCAGCTGGTCGTTAAGAGGTGTCTGGTGTTCTGGTGCAAGAAATTGCGACCAGAACCACTTCTCCGTCGAGTTCCCCTCCTGGGCTCTGAAGAACTGTGCGACATCGGCGGCACTCTTCGGAAGATCCGCAAACACACCCGGAGAACTCCACACCCGGGTGAGCAACGCATACCTCTGACCTCCAAAGATACTCTACAAAATAAAGGCCTTACCAGCCGCTATCTGCCTCGCCTGGTGGATCTCTTCACAAGCACTCTGCGACTCGCTCCGTGCCTCTTTGGCATCATTGAGAGCCTTGGTAAGCTCGGATGATTGGTCTAAAGTCTTTTGCTCCAACACCTCGCATTTGCGAATGGCGTCCTTGAGCTCCTGCTCGACTTACATTATATTCGTATGCGGCCAACAGGGAAGCATGTTTCAATAAAACGGCACAATACATTATATTCCTGAATACTACATGGATCCTTTGTCCGATTCCTTTCAAAATAGAATAGAGCATCAGGGGCTACCGTCCATACACTGGTTTTATATCCTACACAAATGAAATATAAAGCTCATTAGAGTATTACGTCGCATACCTCAAAGCCGGTCAGTAGGCTGTGGAAGGCTTCATCCAGTCCACTCTTGGCAGACTGAATCTTCCCCATAATTGCACACATCAGAGTGCGGTGGTCTGCTATGATGGAAGCACTTTGCAGTGCTTCCTCCAGAGCGTTGGGCGCCTCCGGGTTAACGGAGGCCGCTGCTGGAGCTGCTGCTCCTCCCCCTTTCATAGGGGATTGTTTACTCGATTTCGGAGCCAGGCTGGCTGCCGGAATGGTGTTCGGTGGGAGCCCGGATTGCATAGGCTCCGCGTCGTCGGTTGCCATAGGGACCGCTTCACCTTGGTTTTTGGTGACCGATGTGTTAACCTCGGGTACGCTCTTGTCAGCCCAGCTCACCCACCTCTTGGGCAGGGGATGTCCGCAGGGACGACACCTCGGTGTCCCCCATGGCGGTAGGTGAGGGGGCTTGCAGCGGTGTCTCGCTCTCTGCCATCTCGGCTGGCAGAGAGTTCCCCTCTGATGATGTATTGGGGAGTGTGCGGGCAGGACTGAAAAACAACAAACAAGATTACTTATACAATAAGAGAAAATGGGCCGATAACGACAATAAGTTTCTGAATACTTACGATGCGGCTGGGGGCTTAACCTTGGGCTATCTTCGGGGGACAGCTTCAGATCCTAAATTCATACTGTCCGGGAGGTTCATTTTCCTTCTCCTGGGCGCCCCCTCCTCCATGTCTTCGGGGCCACCCACTTCTTCTTCTTCCTCCCCTTAATGGGGGAGTCACTTTCCACCTCCTCTTCCTCCTCGTCATGGGAGGAGGGGCCATTGGTCTCTCCGGATATGGTTTCCGAAGGACCCTTGGGGCAGGGTCCGCCCTTGGCCTCCTTGCCCTTCTTCTTCTTGACTTTCTTCTCCTGCGCTTGGTATTTCACCGGCACCAGTATCTCCATCAGCTAGGGCGTGGCTAGTGTCACATCCCTAGTTAAGCACTTGCATTAGGGCTAGCTAGAGTGTGCATCATGTTTACTTATCAAAGAAACTTGAAATGGGAATGACAGAAACCCCAGCACCCCTCTTCTAACAACTAGGGTTTGATAAAATATTTTCCAATGTACCCAAAATGCCCTTCAAAAATGTTCATCATTTCTGCCTTGGTCTCAAACCTTTGCTAAAAATGGTGCACAATTTTTTAGTACATCCAAGGGCTCTGGATTAAATCATATGGTATTTGTATTTGGGCATTTAAATGCTATAAAATATTTTAAATGCTCAAATAATCATAAACTATAATGTTCCATACTGTTCATATTATATACAGTGGGCATGACAAGTTTCATGAGTTAGCATTTTTATTAATTAAACAAAGTTGCAAAACAAATGAAACAGAAAAGAAATAGGAAAAAGAAAGAAAGAGAGAAAGGACTTACCTCGGGCCCAGCACTGTAGCAGGCCGGCCCAGCCCACATCCTCGTTCTGTCGCCTTCCTCCTCGCGCCAGTCGGCAGCGCGCGTGGCCGCCGCGCGCCGGCACGCGCCCGGCCACCTCCACCCTGCCTGCCTGCCTCCCGACGGCCTGGACGTCTCCTGACGTCGCCACGCAGCTGCCCCGACCCCTCTCGCACTTTCCCCTCGTCCCCGTCGCCTCCCCTGGCTCTCTCCCTCTCACCACCGAGCCGCTCGTCGCCGCCGCTCGTCGTTGCCGCACCTAGACCCTCCCCCTCGACCCGTGACCGTGTCCAAAAGGTTCGCCGCAATGCCCTCTACCTCTTCGCTGAGCCACGGATCGCCGGGAGCCCTGCAACACCCTCACGCCGTCGTCCCCAACCTCGGATCGCCGGAGCACCTCGCCGTCGATTAAGAAGCTGCAGCGCGTCCCCGACCTCTCCGTCGAGCTCGTTAGCACCGCTGTGAGCTCCTACGCCGAACCCCTCTCTTCTCCGCTTCGTTTGCGCCGTGTAGCCGCCGCTCCGTTGATCACCGAAACTCACCGCCGCCGTGCTCGCCGCCGGCGATGCTCCGGTGACCATTTGGTCACTGGCACATGTCCATCTCTCTCGCCGCAGCACGTAGACGAGCTAGGTACTACGCACGCATCGCCAAGGCCACTGCAGCCGCGTCTCCACACACGCCCGAACGCCGGCGCCGCCGTCGAGCTCGTTGCCGTCGTCTCCGGCCACCACAGGTCCGGCGACCACCACCGTTCGACGCGCAACGACGAGGGCTCTCTAACGCGCCCAACCGCAGCTCGAACCGAGCCCTATGGACGTTTTCCGAAGCACGCCGCCGTGTCTGGCCTCGCCGGCGTCACTTCGCCCGCGAGTTTGACTCGTTTGACCGGGGGGTTGACCACCCCTGGGTCACTGACACGTGGGCCACCCTTTTCCTAATTAGCTAGTTTAACTAATTAAATGTTAATTTAATTAGTTAGTTAGTTTAGTCACTGACCCGTGGGCCCAGACCCCACTGACAGCTAATTAGTTCACTAATTAACTTTGTTAGTTAGCTGTGACACTGACATGCCGGGCCCACATGTCATGTTTGACTTGGACTAGCTCCTGTTGACTGACTCACGTCAGCATGATGTCATGCTGACGCAGTAAAGGTTTTTCTGGGATTTTTAGATTTAAAAATAATTCAGGAAATTCCAGAAAATGCCTAAACTTCAAAAAAACATATAAATTCAACAGTAGCTCAGATGGAAAAGATTTATATATGAAAAATGATCAGAAAAATCCAATATTTCCAATGGCACTGGTTTCATGCATGTTTGAGCAAGTTAACCTTGCTATATACATTAAAACATGATAATGCACTTTTTTAAATAATAGCTAAAGTGCCAATTTGAATCCTTGATTCAAATAAGCTCAAACCCTTCTGGTTATAGTTGCATTAGCCCAAAACACATGCATCTTGCCATGTCATGAGCATGCATCATATTGTTGCATTTGTTTGTTTAATGATTGTATCGCCGGTAATCTCTGTGTTAGGTCCTGCTCCCGAGGATACTGCTGCGTATCCAGTTGAAGAGCAGTACCCGACAACCACTTTGTCAGGCAAGCAATCATTGATCATTCCGATACTAACCCAATCTTCTCGCTCCTGCTCTCTTTACTGCATTAAGGCAACAACGTGTGAACTGCTACTTGCTGCGGTAGTTGAACCCTATTCCCTTGCATGACCTGTCATTGCCACAGTAAATAGTTGAAACCCAGTAGCATGTGTAGGAGTTGATTGAGCCATGTGATGTGTGATCCACCATGCTATTTGTTTATGTTGCCTGCTATGCTTAGAGTTGTGTCTGGTCTGGTTCATCTGGGTGATGGATCAGAGTGAAACAATCTTTCGTTAAAGAGAAGGAAGTGTGGAATACGCTTGGTAAAGGTATCGATGAAAGGCCATGTAGGAGTACGTGGTGGGTTGTTTCATTGGAACCGTACATAGGACCCGAGATCTGTATGTGTTGTTCAAGTTCCAGTTACTACCATGCATTGGGCCGAAACCAATGGACCCTCTCGGCTTATTAATTACCCTCGATCTCTGTCCAGGAGTTGCAACTAGTTTCTGGTGTTTATAGTTTACTGGACGTCGTGCACAGCGCTGACCCTCGGGGTGGGTTGTGATGCGACAGGTACGTGGCACGGTGTACCGGTTGCCCGTTTGGTGACTCGAGAACCCTGTACACATCGTTTGGGGCCGTGAGCGACACCCCGGCCGGATCTCCCCACGGATGGAACCCAAATAGGCGATAAACCTGGACGAGAGACTTGAGTAGTTAGTCAAGTCGTGGCCGACACCCTCGCTGGGCTTCCGCTTGAAGGTTGCCGAGTACATGTCGAGTAAACGGCGATAAGTGGTGGAAGCGTGTGTGAAGAGGTACACCCTGCAGGGTTATCAATCTATTCGAATAGCCGTTGTTCGCGGTACGGATTACTTGGTTACTCTTACAGTTCATAGACAAGTTGATGGATACTACTAAAAGCCTCAAGATAAGTGTGAGTGTCGTGGATGGCCCTTCCGTAGGATGACGGAAGAGGATCCTTGGTAGTGTATTGTTGTGGTGATTAGAGGACTCATGTTCATAATAACATCTTGCAATCTGTTGAGAGTTGTAGTATAGGTTAGCCAAGAGTCAAAGGTGGCTTCCTGCTATGAACTCCACTACCCCCTTTGATAATGTTGCATGTATGATAGGTTCTGTGGTAAGACTTGCTGAGTACCTTTGTACTCATGTTTGCTTAATAACTGTTGCAGAGGAGAACCTTGCCCCTGCTGATGGGTTCTACATAGACGTTGACGTCGACGAGTAGGTTGACACCCAGACGGAGATCTGGAGCTTGTGAAGGGCCTTGTAGATAGTCAGGCTACACCAAGCCTGTTTTATTTTCTAAGTTGTCTGTACTCAGACATGTAGCTTCCGCTTGTGCTTGTACGACTGTATGACTTGAGTGTTGGGTCATGTGACCCCTACCTGTATGGATATGTTATGTATGGCTCTTGGAGCCTCTTAAATAAAGTACTTTGAGTCATAGAGTTCTGTTGTGGTGCAATGTTTTATTTGCACACATTGAGCATATTGTGTGTATGGTTGAAATGCTTGGTATGTGTGGGATCCGACACCTAGTTGTTTTCCTTTGGTAGCCTACCTTACAGGGAAATGCCTCCTAGTGATTCCAATGAGCCTTGGTAGCTTGCTACTGCTCGGAACACGTAGGCTGGCCGGCATGTGTCCTTCTTCGTTCCTGTGTCTGTCCCTTTGGGGAAATGTCACGCGTTGTTCCTTTAAGTCCATGTAGCTTGCTACGACTTGGGTTCATACGTTGATGACCGACACGTTCGTTGCTGGGTCATGGATGCCTGTCTCTGTAATCTAGTGCCACTTTTGGTTTATAACTAGCCATGTCGGCCCGGGTTCTTTGTCATATGGATTCTAGCGACACTGTCATATACGTGTGCCAAAATGCGCAAACGGTCCCGGGCCAGGTAAGGTGGCACCCGTGGGGTTACCGTGCGTGAGGCCGCAAAGTGATATGACGTGTTACAGCTAGATCGGTGTGACTTAGGATCGGGGTCCTGACAGCGTTGGTATCAGAGCTGGACTGCCTGTAGGTTTCTCAAGCCAAACTGGTCGATGTTGAGTCTAGAAAAATTCTTAGTTATATGTAGGGGAATTGATTGTGGAAGGGAACGTAAGGCTCTTTTTTACTCCTGTACCTTATGCCCTTCTGATCTGAGTCAGTCTATTCTTTCTACGGGGATTTAGGACTAGGCCTCTTATCCTTACTAGGTTCACGTGTTACTAATCCGTAGACTCTTAGGATTGTTGGTTTCAAGCCTTAGTTCAGTTTCTATCCTTTTAGTATGATGATTATTGGACCCGGAACCTTGATATGGAATTGTTGAGTGGCTATGCTATCATTTGTATGATGTCTCAAATCTTTGTTTGAGCATTTACAGTTGTTATGCTGCCCGATTTCTTCCAGAAACACTAATGCCTTTGCATTATTTCGTGTTTCAGATGTCTGGCCGCATCCCTCACCAAGTGGTTCGTTTGACTCGGTGCATCAATGTGCCCGGTCACACGGCCATGCTAGTCCGTGTGCTGACTGAGACCGGTTATCGCTGGTATCCTGAGTACACCGTGGAGGAACAGTACCGGGATTTCAATCAGAGTCAGTATTTCTGCACAGTCCGGATATACCCCTCATATCCTGGAGCTAACGACCCCATCCATTGGTCTTATGGACTCGGGGTTACCATCAAGATGGCAGTGCATGATGCCGCCTATTCGATGATGACCATTCTCCGGGCTAGGCATGCCCTGTTGCTGAACACTGAGTTCTGTTACATGCCAGCCTCACTTCCCGGAGAGGAAGGCTACTACACTCGTCTGTATACTGATGCTGCTCATGAAGAGCCACTGCTTCAGACTACTATTCAGATGCTGGAGGATAGGGACCGTGAGGTCCGTGCCCTCCGAATGGAGCTGTATAACACTCGAGCCGCTCACTGGACTACTTTGACACGGCTTGCACCTGCTGTGCACGCCGGATATCTGGACATGCGGGATTTGTACCCCGTGCGGACTCGTCTGCCTGATCGGATGGATTGGCGTGACGTTGGGGGTATTACACCTCCACGTGGGCGTCGGTTACCACCAGCATCAGGACCGAGGCCACATCCATGTCCCTATGGTCCACAGCCTTCGAGTGCTCGCGAGTTTCAAGATCCGTCTGTTCCACTTCCAGGCTACGGTGGTAATCTTTACGAAGATTACTACGGGAATGTCTGAGTTAGACCGTGGTAGTAGTAGTATTGTAGTAGTCGTATTTCCACAGTCCTGCGCGTCTTGTGGAATATGACTTAGTGTGTACTGAGTTCCGGAGGTGTAGTTAAATAATGTATAGGAGCTTGGAATGCCTCTGATGGGATGTGTCGTCTTTCACCGCAGTTGTACTTTAGCCTTGGCTTGAACTAAACTATGTATGGTGTGTATGACCACTAGTGTATATATAGCAGTTTCTATATTACCATGTCGTACGGATGAACATCTCTGCATCCCGTGTCATCCATTACATTCTGCACTTCTATGTCAAATTTTTGCCATCCTTGTCTAAACCGTCGTTTTGTTTTCCTAGGATGGTCAACACTCGCAACACTCCTGCTGCTCAGGAGCAGGGTGAGGCTAGTGGGGCTAGAGATGGGAATCTTCCCCAGCCACCCTCCTTGGCGGAAGTTATGCTCGAGGCAGAACAGAACAAGAGAGAGACCAACCGTCTGCTGGAATGCATAGAGCAGAACACTGGGTTCCGTCAGAGAAATGACGTGGTGTCAATCAATGACTTTATCAAGATGTGCCCACCGAAGTTCCATCACTCCATTGAACCTCTGGATGCGGATGACTGGCTACGTAGTATCACCCATAAGCTACACTCTGCCCGTGTGGCCGAAGCTGACAAGGTTACCTATGCCGCCTACCATCTTGAGGGCCCTACCAGTCTTTGGTGGGAAAACATTGAAGCCATGCGTCCTACTGGCCAAATCACTACTTGGGTTGAGTTCAGTGAGGCATTCTGTGAACATCACATTCCGGAAGGTCTCATGGATCGCAAGCGGGAGGAATTCTGCAATTTCACCCAGGGCCGATTAACTGTGGATGGCTATAGTCACGAGTTTGGCAACTTGGCACGCTATGCACCTGAGGAAGTATCCACCGATGCCAAGAAGCAGGCGAGGTTCCGCAAGGGACTCAGCCCTGAACTCCGCCGAGATCTACGTCTGCACGAGTGCACTTCCTTCCAGAAGTTGGTAAACAAGGCTATAAGGGCTGAAACGGGGCAGACCAACTTCGTGGCCACCCGCAAGCATACTCGAGACTTTGGTTCCTCATCCGGCTCTGGCTCTCACAAGCGTCGGGTGTGGGTTCCTAACACTGCTCTGCCACCCAAGTACACACCGAGGCCATCCTATGAGGCGCCTCGCCCAACTCAACAGTATGCACCTTCTAAGACCTATGGAGGACCACCTTCCAACTTTGCTCCACGCACTAGCACTGTGACATGTTTCAAGTGTGGAGAACCGGGACACTACATGCGTGAGTGTCCTCAGAACCAACCAGGAAAACCCGTTGGCCGTGGTAAGCCAACCGGCAAGGTGAATTATGTCAAGCCAATCCCCACTGCACGTGGTCATGTCAACTATGTCTCTGCTGAGGAAGCTTATGAGGATCCTAACGTCGTCCTTGGTACGCTTCTCGTTAACTGCCATCCGGCATCTGTTCTTTTCGATACTGGAGCATCCCATTCATTCATATCTGAGAGCTATGCACGATTGCACAACATGACTTTTTGTGACATGCCTACTTCCATGGTTATTCAAACTCCTGGTTCAAAGTGGCAAACCTCTAGGGTAAGCCATGGAAATGAAATCCTTGTCGATAGACTTGTTTTCCTAGCATCTCTAATCGCTCTCAAGTCCTCGGACATAAACATCATTTTGGGTATGGATTGGATGAGAACTCATTACGCCAAGATTGATTGCTATACTAGGACCGTTCAACTTACACACCCATCCGGCAAGATAGTCAATGTCTTGACCCGAATGGCCGAGCGTCAGCTCTACTCTCTTAATGCCAGCCCTCTACGCGAACTCGAAGATATCCCGGTAGTCCGTGACTTTCCAGATGTTTTTCCAGAAGAACTGCCAGGAATTCCACCTGACAGAGATGTCGAGTTTGTGATAGATCTTATCCCTGGAACTGTCCCAATCTCTAGGAGACCTTATAAGATGGCACCACTAGAATTAGCTGAGCTAAAGAAACAACTCGACGAGTCCTTGCAAAAAGGTTTCATCTGTCCTAGTTCTTCCCCTTGGGCTTGCCCCGTCCTCTTCGTCAAGAAGAAGGATGGAACGGAGCGGATGGTTGTAGATTACCGACCTGTCAATCTGGTCACCATAAATAACAAGTATCCGCTTCCCAGGATCAACGACCTGTTTGATCAGCTCGCTGGATCCTCAGTCTTCTCTAAGATGGATTTGAGGTTGGGTTACCATCAAATCAAAATCAAGAACGGGGACATTCCTAAAACGGCTTTTGTTACTTGTTATGGCCAATATGAGTACACCGTCATGTCCTTCGGGTTAACCAATACCCCAGCCACCTTCTCCCGGCTAATGAATTCTATATTCATGGAGTACTTGGATAAATTCGTCGTGGTATACCTCGATGATATACTCATCTATTCCAAGAACAAGGAAGATCATGCCGAGCATTTAAGGCTGGTATTGACGAAACTTCGAGAGCACCGCCTTTATGCCAAATTCTCTAAATGTGAATTTTGGTTGCCGGAAGTAAACTATCTAGGTCATGTGATCTCTGGCAAGGGTATTGCTGTCAATCCCGAGCAAGTTCAAGCCGTCCTTGATTGGACTCCCCCTGAATCGGTCAAGCAAGTTAGGAGTTTTCTTGGCCTAGCGAGCTATTGCCGACGCTTCGTCGAGAATTTCTCCAAGGTTGCTAAACCTCTAACTGAACTCCTCAAGAAAGATAAAAAGTTTGAGTGGACCCCACAGTGCGAGTCCAGTTTTGAGGAACTGAAAAGACGCCTGACATCTGCACCTGTACTGGTACCACCAGACTTTTCCAAGGATTTTATAATCTACTGCGACGCCTCGCGGCAAGGACTAGGTTGCATACTCATGCAAGATCGTCAAGTGATTGCTTACGCATCCCGACAGTTGCGTCCACATGAGGATAACTATCCTACTCATGATCTAGAGCTTGCAGCTGTAGTCCATGCACTCAAAACATGGCGACATTACCTCCTTGGTAATCTCTGTGAAATCTTCACTGATCATCAAAGTTTGAAGTATATCTTCACCCAACCGGATCTAAATCTCAGGCAAAGACGTTGGGTTGAGTTGCTCACAGATTACGACTTAGGAATCACTTACACCCCTGGGAAGGCCAATGTCATGGCTGATGCACTAAGTCGTAAATCTTATTGTAACAACTTGATGTTACAACAAGGACAACCACTTCTCCACGAGGAATTTCGTAAGCTTAACCTTCACATTGTTCCTCGAGGATTCCTTTCCACCTTGGTGGCGGAACCTAACCTTACGGATCAGGTCATCAAAGCACAGAAGGTTGATCCGGGAATTTCCCGTATTAAGAGGAACATCAAGAAAGGAGTCGCGGGCTGTTTCTCAATTGATGATCAAGGAGTCGTACTCTTTGGCAACCGTTTAGTGGTTCCTAAAGTACGAAACCTGAGACGTTTGATCCTTAAGGAGGCTCATGAATCTCCTCTCACAATTCATCCCGGTAGTACCAAGATGTATCAGGACCTACGTCAGAGATTCTGGTGGACTAGGATGAAGAGAGAAATCGCTCAATTCATTGCTAACTGCGACGTTTGTCGCTGAGTCAAGGCAGAGCATCAACGGCCTGCTGGCACCCTTCAACCTTTAGCTATTCCAGAATGGAAATGGGACAAAGTCGGTATGGACTTCATTACCGGGTTTCCTAGGACCAGGAAAGGGAATAATGCTTTCTTCGTCGTTATCGACCGCCTCTCTAAAGTAGCTCATTTCCTGCCTGTTCGAGAGAGTATTACCGCTAGCCAGCTAGCAGACTTGTATGTCTCTCAGATAGTATCACTTCATGGTGTGCCGTTGGAGATTAACTCAGACCGTGGAAGTCTTTTCACTTCAAGATTTTGGGAAAGTTTCCAGAATGCTATGGGAACTCATCTCTCTTTCAGTACTGCCTTCCATCCCCAGTCAAGTGGTCAAGTGGAACGAGTCAATCAAATTCTGGAAGACATGCTTCGAGCCTCTGTCATTTCTTTCGGTATGGAATGGGAAAAGTGTCTTCCATTTGCCGAATTCGCTTATAACAATAGTTATCAAGCCAGCTTGGGAAAAGCTCCCTTCGAAGTTCTATATGGACGAAGGTGTCGGACACCTCTTAACTGGTCAGAAACCGGGGAAAGACAATTCTTTGGCCCGGATATGATCCAGGAAGCAGAAGAGCAAGTTCGCATCGTTCGTGAGAGATTGAAAATAGCCCAGTCTCGCCAGAAGAGCCAATATGATAGTCATCATAAGGCTGTGACTTTTGAAGTCGGCGATAAGGCTTACCTTCGGGTTACTCCTCTTAAGGGAACCCATCGCTTTGGTATCAAAGGCAAATTGGCCCCTCGTTACATCGGACCTTTTCGCATTCTTGCCAAACGAGGAGAAGTTGCCTACCAACTGGAACTACCTCCGCACCTATCCAGAGTTCATGATGTTTTCCACGTTTCTCAACTCAGGCGTTGCTTCTCGGATCCTATCCGCGGAGTGGACCACGAAACGCTTGATCTCCAGAACAATCTCACATATCGAGAATACCCCGTTCGTATTCTTGATCAAACCGAGCGCACCACTCGACGCCACAATATCAAGGTTCTCAAGGTTCAATGGTCACATCATTCCGAGAGTGAAGCTACTTGGGAAAGGGAGGATTGTCTTCGACTTGAGTACCCTACCCTCTTTCCGGAAGAACCCGAATCTCGGGACGCGATTCTTTTAAGTGGGGGTGAGTTGTCACATCCCTAGTTAAGCACTTGCATTAGGGCTAGCTAGAGTGTGCATCATGTTTACTTATCAAAGAAACTTGAAATGGGAATGACAGAAACCCCAGCACCCCTCTTCTAACAACTAGTGTTTGATAAAATATTTTCCAATGTACCCAAAATGCCCTTAAAAAATGTTCATCATTTCTGCCTTGGTCTCAAACCTTTGCTAAAAATGGTGCACAATTTTCTAGTACATCCAAGGGCTCTGGATTAAATCATATGGTATTTGTATTTGGGCATTTAAATGCTATAAAATATTTTAAATGCTCAAATAATCATAAACTATAATGTTCCATACTGTTCATATTATATACAGTGGGCATGACAAGTTTCATGAGTTAAAAAAATGTTCTAGCATTTTTATTAATTAAACAAAGTTGCAAAACAAATGAAACAGAAAAGAAATAGGAAAAAGAATGAAAGAGAGAAAGGACTTACCTCGGGCCCAACACTGTAGCAGGCCGGCCCAGCCCACAGCCTCGTTCTGTCGCCTTCCTCCTCGCGCCAGTCGGCAGCGTGCGTGGTCGCCGCGCGCCAGCACACGCCCGGCCACCTCCACCATGCATGCCTGCCTCCCGACGGCCTGGACGTCTCCTGACGTCGCCACGCAGCTGCCCCGATCCCTCTCGCACTTTCCCCTCGTCCCCGTCGCCTCCCCTGGCTCTCTCCCTCTCACCACTGAGCCGCTCATCGCCGCCGCTCACCGTTGCCGCACCTAGACCCTCCCCCTCGACCCGTGACCGTGTCCAAAAGGTTCGCCGCGACGCCCTCTACCTCCTCGCTGAGCCACGGATCGCCGGGAGCCCTGCAACGCCCTCACGCCGTCGTCCCCAACCTCGGATCGCCGGAGCACCTCGCCGTCGATTAAGAAGCTGCAGCGCGTCCCCGACCTCTCCGTCGAGCTCGTTAGCACCGCTGTGAGCTCCTACGCCGAACCCCTCTCTTCTCCGCTTCGTTTGCGCCGTGTAGCCGCCGCTCCGTTGATCACCGAAACTCACCGCCGCCGTGCTCGCCGCCGGCGATGCTCCGGTGACCATTTGGTCACTGGCACATGTCCATCTCGCTCGCCGCAGCACGTAGACGAGCTAGGTACTACGCACACATCGCCTAGGCCACTGCAGCCGCGTCTCCACACACGCCCGAACGCCGGCGCCGCCGTCGAGCTCGTTGCCGTCGTCTCCGGCCACCACAGGTCCGGCGACCACCACCGTTCGACGCGCAACGACGAGGGCTCTCTAACGCGCCCAACCGCAGCTCGAACCGAGCCCTGTGGACGTTTTCCGAAGCACGTCGCCGTGTCTGGCCTCGCCGGCGTCACTTCGCCGGCGAGTTTGACTCGTTTGACCGGGGGGTTGACCACCCCCGGGGTCATTGACGTGTGGGCCACCCTTTTCCTAATTAGCTAGTTTAACTAATTAAATATTAATTTAATTAGTTAGTTAGTTTAGTCACTGACCCGTGGGCCCAGACCCCACTGACAGCTAATTAGTTCACTAATTAACTTTGTTAGTTAGCTGTGACACTGACATGCCGGGCCCACATGTCATGTTTGACTTGGACTAGCTCCTGTTGACTGACTGACGTCAGCATGATGTCATGCTGACGCAGTAAAGGTTTTTCTGGGATTTTTAGATTTAAAAATAATTCAGGAAATTCCAGAAAATGCCTAAACTTCAAAAAACATATAAATTCAACAGTAGCTCAGATGGAAAAGATATATATATGAAGAATGATCAGAAAAATCCAATCTTTCCAATGGCACTGGTTTCATGCATGTTTGAGCAAGTTAACTTTGCTGTATACATTAAAACATGATAATACACTTATTTAAATAATAGCTAAAGTGCCAATTTGAATCCTTGATTCAAATAAGCTCAAACCCTTCTGGTTATAGTTGCATTAGCCCAAAACACATGCATCTTGCCATGTCATGAGCATGCATCATATTGTTGCATTTGTTTGTTTAATGATTGTATCGCCGGTATTCTCTGTGTTAGGTCCTGCTCCCGAGGATACTGCTGCGTATCCAGTTGAAGAGCAGTACCCGACAACCACTTTGTCAGGCAAGCAATCATTGATCATTCCGATACAAACCCAATCTTCTCGCTCCTGCTCTCTTTACTGCATTAAGGCAACAACGTGTGAACTGCTACTTGCTGCGGTAGTTGAACCCTATTCCCTTGCATGACCTGTCATTGCCACAGTAAATAGTTGAAACCCACTAGCATGTGTAGGAGTTGATTGAGCCATGTGATGTGTGATCCACCATGCTATTTGTTTATGTTGCCTGCTATGCTTAGAGTTGTGTCTGGTCTGGTTCATCTGGGTGATGGATCAGAGTCAAACAATCTTTCGATAAAGAGAAGGAAGTGTGGAATACGCTTGGTAAAGGTATCGATGAAAGGCCATGTAGGAGTACGTGGTGGGTTGTTTCATTGGAACCGTACATAGGACCCGAGATCTGTATGTGTGGTTCAAGTTCCAGTTACTACCATGCATTGGGACCGAAACCAATGGACCCTCTCGGCTTATTAATTACCCTCGATCTCTGTCCAGGAGTTGCAACTAGTTTCTGGTGTTTATAGTTTACTGGAGGTCGTGCACAGCGCTGACCCTCGGGGTGGGTTGTGATGCGACAGGTAGGTGGCACGGTGTACCGGTTGCCCGTTTAGTGACTCGGGAACCCTGTACACATCGTTTGGGGCCGTGAGCGACACCCCGTCCGGATCTCCCCACGGATGGAACCCAAATAGGCGATAAACCTGGACGAGAGACTTGAGTAGTTAGTCAGGTCGTGGCCGACACCCTCGCTGGGCTTCCGCTTGAAGGTTGCCGAGTACATGTCGAGTAAACGGCGATAAGTGGTGGAAGCGTGTGTGAAGAGGTACACCCGTGCAGGGTTATCAATCTATTCGAATAGCCGTTGTTCGCGGTACGGACTACTTGGTTACTCTTACAGTTCATAGACAAGTTGATGGATACTACTAAAAGCATCAAGATAAGTGTGAGTGCCGTGGATGGCCCTCCCGTAGGATGACGGAAGAGGATCCTCGGTAGTGTATTGTTGTGGTGATTAGAGGACTCGTGTTCGTAATAACATCTTGCAATCTGTTGAGAGTTGTAGTATAGGTTAGCCAAGAGTCAAAGCTGGCTTCCTGCTATGAACTCCACTACCCCCTTTGATAATGTTGCATGTATGATAGGTTCTGTGGTAAGACTTGCTGAGTACCTTTGTACTCATGTTTCCTTAATAACTGTTGCAGAGGAGAACCCTGCCCCTGCTGATGGGTTCTACATAGACTTTGACGTCGACGAGTAGCTTGACACCGAGACGGAGATCTGGAGCTTGTGAAGGGCCTTGTAGATAGTCAGGCTACACCAAGCCTGTTTTATTTTCTAAGTTGTCTGTACTCAGACATGTAGCTTCCGCTTGTGCTTGTATGACTGTATGACTTGAGTGTTGGGTCATGTGACCCCTACCTGTATGGATATGTTATGTATGGCTCTTGGAGCCTCTTAAATAAAGTACTTTGAGTCATAGAGTTCTGTTGTGGTGCAATGTTGTATTTGCACATATTGAGCATATTGTGTGTATGGTTGAAATGCTTGGTATGTGTGGGATCCGACACCTAGTTGTTTTCCTTTGGTAGCCTACCTTACAGGGAAATGCCTCCTAGTGATTCCAATGAGCCTTGGTAGCTTGCTACTGCTCGGAACACGTAGGCTGGCCGGCATGTGTCCTTCTTCGTTCCTGTGTCTGTCCCTTAGGGGAAATGTCACGCGTTGTTCCTTTAAGTCCATGTAGCTTGCTACGACTTGGGTTCATACGTTGATGACCGACACGTTCGTTGCTGGGTCATGGATGCCTGTCTGTAATCTAGTGCCACTTTTGGTTTATAACTAGCCATGTCGGCCTGGGTTCTCTGTCATATGGATGCTAGTGACACTGTCATATACGTGTGCCAAAATGCGCAAACGGTCCCGGGCCAGGTAAGGTGGCACCCGTGGGGTTACCGTGCGTGAGGCCGCAAAGTGATATGACGTGTTACAGCTAGATCGGTGTGACTTAGGATCAGGGTCCTGACAGCTGGGTTCTCGGGCAGTGGGGCTGGACAGTTGATCCGCTCCGGCTTTACTGCCCAGGCCTGTATGGAACGCAAATATTCTAATTCCTGTTATACTTGAAATATTTACCAGATAGAGCTTCAGCAACATTGTGCTTACCGCCATAGCCAGAGTCTCATCGTCGAATCCGATGTCCTCGTTCTTATTTAGCCACTTCTTTTGGTCCTTGAAGAGTAGCTTCCAGATGTTGTCGTGCGTGGTGCCGAAGAAGCGCTTTAAGGTCTGTGGCTCCTCCGGATCGAACTCCCACAAGCGAGAGGACCGGAGCTGACAGGGAATAATGCGGCGGAAGAGCATCACTTGAATCACGTCAGTGAGTTTAGTGCCCTTTGCCAGCATATTGGAGACGCGATTTTGGAGCGTCTTCTCCTCCGACTGGGACCCCGAGTTAAGGCCCTTGGTGGTCCATGAGGTAAGTCTCTCTGGGGTCTGGATGTTAAATCGGGCATGGCTTCCCAGGTGGCTTCGCGGGGTTCGGTGATACAGAACCACTCATGCTTCCATATTTCAACTGTTTCCACAATGGCCCCTTTGGGCCAGGTGTTGTTGGAGAGCTTGCTTACCATGGCTCCGCCGGAGTCCGCATGCTGTCCATCGACCACCTTCGGCTTCAGATTGAAGACCTTGAGCCATAGGCCGAAGTGTGTGTGTGGGGGGGGGGGGGCTGTGCGGAGGAAAGCCTTAGACACGACTATAAAAGCCGATATGTGTAGGATGGAATTTGGGGCTAGATCATGGAAATCTAGCCCGTAGAAGAATAGAAGGCCCCGGACAAAGGGGTGAAGGGGAAATTCGAGCCCTCGAAAAATGAGGGATGAACACAACCCTCTCACTGGGCCGTGGAGTTGGGATAACCTGATCTTTGTTAGGGAGCCGGTGCACTATGTTTGCAGAAAGATAGCCTGTGCTCCGGAGATCCTTCACGTCTTTCTCAGTGACGGTCTTGCCCTTGGAACCAGATCCGGCCATTGCCGGGGAAGGAGGCGGTGGTGGAGAAGATGGGAGCTGCGGGCGCTGGAGTATGAGATTGTGAAGCAGAGGATAGAGGAAAGCGTGAGGAAAAAGGAGGGGTCTTTATCCTTTTATAGACGGTGGAAATACCAAACGCCCCCCACTCAGGCCAGGAAACTCGCATGTTCCTGACAAAATCATGCGTAAGGCACAGTTGGGTTACCCAAACCATATTGATGAGGATCCCATAATGGGCGGGCATGATCTATGATTCGACAAGACGTGCCAATGGAGGCTATGCCTCGAAGCATGAAACAAGGGCCAAGAAAATAGTTCGAAATGTTAAAGGGTCAAATGTGATGTTTCGCCAAAAAAAGTTTTCAGTAAAGACACTGTACCTGTTTGGATGTTTATGCCTTCATTGCTAAGGGTTGTACTAATCATGTAGAGCCGGACATAGTTCCTTTATGCAGGAAACATACTTCATATGTTCAGAAGGAGGAACTCGCCTTGCAATGCCGAAGACAATATGCGTGCCGAATACCTCGTCATCGAAGACTGGTTCAGGGGCTACTGAGGGAGTCCTGGATTAGGGGGTCCTTGGGTGTCCGGATTACTCGATATGGTCCGAATTGATGGGCCGTGAAGATAAAGCAAGATATTATCCCCCGTGACCGGTTAGGACTCCTACATGCGTATAATGGCAAGTTTTGTGTCTGGGTGTAATGTTTCCTTCATCTGCAAGATGACTTTATACAACCCTAGGTCCCTCCAGTGTGTATATAAACCGGAGTGTTTAGTCTGTAGAGGTAATCAGAAAATCTCTGGCTAGACATCTAGGGTTTAGTCAATACAATCTCGAGGTAGATCAACTCTTGTAAGCCCTATATTCATCATATTCAATCAAGCAGGAAGTAGGGTATTACCTCCATTAAGAGGTCCCGAACCTGGGTAAACATCGGGTCCTTGTTTTCCCCCTGCTACCATTAATACTCAGATACACAGCTCGGGACCCCCTACCCGAGATCTGCCGGTTTTGACACCGACACCCACCTTTTCAGCCATACGGTCTCCGTGTGTATATATGCCAACCCTGGATCGAATCGTCAGCATACATGGTAATGATGTTGTATCATACTTAAATGCGTCCTTTATTACATCGCATGACCTAGAAAGCAAATAGTCTTACATAATCTAGCTATAGGCTAGTCAAATACACAGTCTTACAATAAGCAAACAGAGTTCTTAACAAGCGGAAACGAAAGCAAATATAAGGTAGACGTCTTGATTGTTCCATCAACACCACATGGAAGCATGTCGAGTGGAGACACGAAACTCTACATAAATCACTCCTCATAGTAATCACCTGCAACATGATACGTTGTAGCCAGTAGGGTCAATAGTTGGAATGTATTGGCAAGTCCACAGTTCACTGGAAACCTATTCACCTACATGCACTTTGGTTGGTGGTATTCAAGGCTCTATGTAGATAATATAGTTTTGCCCAATTATGTTAGAGGTGGTCTACTCTAGTAGCTAGACATACTGTATCACACAGTAGCCTTGGGCATATCGTATCACGCGATCACCCACAATGCAATTTGAGTATGTGGGCTCCCGTCTCATACGGTAACCCAACCTTCCCAGATAATGCTAATGGTATCATGCTAGCAATTTGAGTTGGTCCACACTCCCCTTTTGTTCAACCCATTATTTTCAATTGGAAGAGGTCATGAGATCAAGCTAACAATTCTCAAATGAGTTGCTCATAGTTGTCCATAACCGGGGACACGACTAATCATGATCTGTTTTATACACTTTGTAGAGGTTTGTGTACTTTACTCATGATTCTTGATCTCACCCATGTGCTACTAAACTTCACTTGTGAAGTAGCTAGGTAGATCAAGACGAGACTTTTGGGAAGTAGTATCCCTCCCAGAAATGGCAGCCCCAATTCAACTTACACACCAACATCCGCTAGTCTGCCAAGAGGGTTCCCACAACTTACTTGGTCCAGAAAGGGCACATACTGTCTCACGGTTACACATGGAAGCTACTCAACTTTGAACACGTATAATCCCTTTGATACCTGGGTGGCATTACCCTCCAAAGGATACACTCCGATGACCCAATCAAAGTGAGTCCATAAAGATTGATTCATTAATTAAGTTGTTGTTAAGTAGTCAATCATGAGGTTGTATGGTGGAATAATAATTAATGTTTCCCAATCCACGTCATAACAGCTAAGCATCTACTCGATGGTTACAACGTTAGTGTATGTTTGGACCTAAGTTGTCAACTAGTGGGTTGTACAGAATTTAGCATCCTAAACTCACGCAACTATCATGGAAAAACTACAATGCAAATAAAATACTAGGTAACACGATCAAAGTGGAACTTGCCTTGGTTGTTGTTGTCACTGGTGCACTCCTCGTAATCTAACATTGACAAAAATACGACACATTGCAATCAGAAGCACTCAATTCATGCAAAGGGGAAACTTGCATGAATGCAAAAACACAAGTCACACAACATAAGTTTTGGGTTATTGGGTTTGACTTCATTCACAATCCTCAACTAGGGTGAGCTATCTAGGTTCAAATTCTAATAGATTCGACTTAACAAACCTAGTTTGATATTTTGAACCCTTCATGAGTTACACCTCATTAACTAACGCAACTTGGTTTGAATTTGGGATTTGACTTGCATTATTTGAAATCATTTGGCCTAAGTTTGACTTTTATATTTGAAGTTCATTTATTTCAGGTCATTATGATTCAATTATTCAATTTGAATAAACCATAATTGTTCTACCCTCTTCTTTTATAAAATAATTAGGGTTTATTAATTTAATTTATTTTTAATTGAAACTATGATTCAAAATATTTAATTAAATGACCCTAATAATTATCTTATTGTTTCCTTTTAATAGTTTAATTAGGACTCATCATTCAATACTGAATTCCCATTAATTCAACTTTAATTCAAATTATATTAACATTATTGCCAAATTAACTACACACATTTTATTTATTGTTCTAACATGTCCCAATTAAGTATATTATTTATTCCAATTGAATTTGATTTCTTTTCGTATTTTGTTTCACTAAATGAATTCAAATAAATGTGAAACCATCGTTTTTATGTTTCTGTCCAAAAACTATATATATATATATATATATATATATATATATATATATATATATATATATATATATATATATATATATATAGTGGACAAATTTAAACTACATTACACTGTTGGGAAACGTAGCTTGCAATTTCAAAAAAATTCCTATGCTCACGCAAGATCCATCTAGGAGATGCATAGCAACAAGAGGGGGAGATGGTGTCTACGTACCCTCGTATACCGAAAGCGGAAGCGTTTGACAACGCGGTTGATGTAGTCGAACTTCTTCTAGCCCCGACCGATCAAGCACCGAACGTACATCACCTCCGAGTTCTGCACAAGTTCAGCTCGATTACGTCCCTCATCCTCTTGATCCAGCAAGATGTCAAGGAAGTAGATGAATCCCGTCAGCACGGCGGCGTGGTGATGGTTATGGTGAAGTGATCCGCGCAGGGTTTCGCCTAAGCACTACACAAGATATGACCGTGGGAGTAAATGGTGGAGGGGGCGCCGCACACGGCTAACAATTGATGTTCGGTGTTCTAGGCGCCCCTCTCCCCACACACACACACGCGCGCGCGCGCGCGCACACACACACACACACACACACACACACACACACATATATATATATATATATATATATATATATATATATATATATATATATATATATATATATATATATATATATAGAACTCCTCTTTTATACTCCCAAGGGTATGTACTCCCATCCAATTGACTAGTGCGATCGCCACGTTAAACACCCACACCGCCTACTAAAAAAACAAACTTTTGTTGGGTATGTAAACAACCTCCAATAATTAAGGAATCCCATGCATGTTTTTTCTTGGACGCCATATGTTTTGAACTTGCGATCAGGTAGCTACTATGACGGATAAGATTACTTGGCCTTATCCTCACGGAAGGAAATCTATTATATTTTAAGTGTACTCCTACTCAGATTTACTTGTGTACGCATGCATGTACTCAAAGTATATACCATCTTTTCAAACTGTTTTTGTGAGTATATACTGCTTAACTTGTTTGAACAAGTATATACCACATTTCACTGAGAAGGTATTTTTCGGTATATTATATTTTTCTGGATAGTCTATGTGCTATTTGTCCGTGAGTGAGTATATACCTCTTTTTTTTTTAATTTTTTACAAATGACCACATTTAAGTTACTGTGATGGTATATGCTACTTTTTCTTGAGCGTGTATATATATACTCCAAAAAAAGAGTACATACCGTTTTTATGAGTAAGAGGGTATATGCAACTTTTTTGGGTATATACTATATTTTGCTCGATAGTCTCTGTTACTTGTCTTGTCTGTGAGTGAGTATATACCACATTTAAGTTGCAACGAGGGTATATGCTACTATTTGATGAGTGAGTATTTACCGGCAAAAATAGGTACATATATACTCCATTTTGCGGAGAGGATATATGCTACTTTTTCATTAGTGGCATATACTCTATGAACGGAGTATATACACTACCCTGCGAATAGAGAGTATATATCACTGAAAAAAATAAAAAATATACTTCCCAGATCATAAGTTTCATCTTAGGGGACACAAATACATTTCAAAGAAAACTGATGGAACATGCATATGCGTTTTGCTTCTACGTCTCCATAATGTGTACATGGCCACTAGAAATTTGAACACCAATCACACGATGCACCTTGTGATCGAATTAGCTAATTCATTGGCGCATCAGCTTGATGTGTGTTCTGATGTCTTGTAAACACACTGGATGAAACTGCATGCACACATCAGCACGCATTGCGTTAAGACGTTGGTCCCCCGGCGGCCAGGCATTCTAGACGCCGGCCGCCAAGTCTCATTTTCATCGTCGTTTCGTTGCCGGCCATGCGTCGCGCCAATCTCTTTTTCCATCTTCATCGCCCGTTGCATGGACAAATTATACTGCCGCAGAACAATACTCCATTAGATCTGATCAAAACAAGTGCATAGAAACAGAAGAAATTCAATGAAAGTACTGAATGATAATGCATACCTGGTTTCGGATGACGATATGTCGCCGGCTATGTACTTCGCCGTCGTCGTCGGATGTCGTTGTGGCCACCCGTGTATCTCGTCGTCGTCGTCGCCATGGTCGGACGCCATCCCCTCCACCACAGGATGTCCTACATACGTAGCCACGCTGTGATGGCCATAAGAAGTTGCGGTGAGAATGATGGCCAGAATCCCTATAAATATGGATCAGCCAACAAACTTCACAACAGACGTCACCTCTGCATGTGATAATAATTGTTATTTTCATAAATCAAAAGTTGAATGACTTTAAGAAACAACCCGGGCACCCATTTACCCACGCAAAGAAGGGACACGTGGCACAGGAGTATGTACACCTAGGAGTACTAACCCATATATATGTTGGAGGGTATGAGAGGCAGCCAGGGGGCGCCCCAAGTAGGCCGAATCCAACTTGGGGTCTTCCCCAATTCGCCCCCTTACAATATTTCACAGGGAGAAGAAGGAAGGAGGAAGAGAGAAAGGAAGGGGCCGAACCCCCTTTGTTCCTTCTCCAATCCGGCCACATGCCAAGTGGGGGGTGCTCCACCCCTTGTGGGCTGGTGTGCTCCCCTCTTATGGCCCATATGGCCCATATACCTCCCCTGGGGGTTCCGATAACCCCCCGGTACTCCAATAATTACCTGATACACTTTAGAACACTTCCGGTGTCCGAATACTATCTTCTTATATATCAATCTTTACCTATCGACCATTTCGAGACTCCTTGTCATGTCAATGATCTCATCCAGGACTCCGAACAACATTCGGTCACCAAATCACATAACTCATATAATACAATATCGTCATCTAACATTGAGCGTGCGGACCCTACGGGTTCGAGAACTATGTAGACATGAACGAGACACTTCTCCAGTCAATAACCAATAGTGGAACCTAGATGCTCATATTGGCTCCTACATATTCTACGAAGATCTTTATCAGTCGAACTGTTATGACAGCATACATTATTCCCTTTGTCCATCGGTATGTTACTTGCCCAAGATTCGATCGTCGGTATCTTCATACCTAATTCAATCTCGTTACCGGCAAGTCTCTTTACTCGTTCCGTAATACATCATCCCGAGACTAACTCATTAGTCATTTGTTTGCAAGGCTTATTAGGATGAGTATTACTGAGAGGGCCCAGAGATACCTCTCCGATACTCGGAGTGACAAATCCTAATCTCCATCTATGCCAACTAAACAAACACCCTCGAAGATACCTGTAGAGCATCTTTATAATCACCCAGTTACATTGTGACATTTGATAGCACACAAGGCATTTGTCCGGTATTCGGGAGTTGCATAATCTCATAGTCGGAGGAATATGTATTTGACATGAAGAAAGCAATAGCAATAAACTGAACGATCATTATGCTAAGCCAACGAATGGGTCTTGTCCATCACATCATTCTCCTAATGATGTGATCCCATTATATAATGACAACTCATGTCCATGGTTAGGAAACCTTAACCATCTTTGATCAACGAGCTAGTCAAGTAGAGGCTCACTAGGGACACAGTCTTTGTCTATGTATTCACACATTTATCAAGGTTTCCGATCAATACAATTCTAGCATGAATAATAAACATTTATCATGCATAAGGAAATATAAAATAACAACTTTATTATTGCCTCTAGGGCATATTTCCTTCATACACTAGCTCCAATTTGCAAAAATAATCACCTAAATTAGATTCGTAGATTAAAAATTATGCCCAATTAGTATTTGAACTATTCGGTTTGAAATTCAAATTTGAAAATTTCAAAATTGGTTTTCCTAAAATTATTCTGAAACTACATTTTTGATGGTTTTCATTTGCAAAAATAATCATTCAATTTGGACCTCTGGATAATTAGGCACGATGATTTGAAGTTCTAAGGCTTTTTTAGAAAACTGCATTTTCTTTTTAATTAAGGAATTAGTTCTGGATAATGTTTCAGACAAGGTGCTACTTGTAATTGCGTTGGGATTTTTCCCAAAGAGGAGAGGAGATGCAACACAGTAGAGATAAGAATTTCCCTTAGTACCAATGTATTGATCTAGTAGGAGAAACACACAAAGCCTGGTGAACATCACGTGCACACACTAAAGCAAATACTTGCACACAACGAGGGAAAGAGGGTTGTCAATCCGCTTTAACACATTACTTGCAAGGATAAAATCTTATAGTGGTAGATAGATAAATTGAAAAACCAACTAAAAGTAAATAAATTGCAGCAAGGTTTTTTATATATGATAAAAGTAGACATGGGGGCCATAGTTTTCACTAGAGACTTCTCTCTCGAACACATAACATAATGCAGGTGAACAAATTACCATTGGGCAATTGGTAGAAAAGCACATAGTTATGATGATATTCAAGGAAATGATCATGTATATAGGAATCACGTCCGAGACAAGTAGGCTGACTCCTCCGTGCAACTACTACTATTACTCCACCCATCGACCGCTATCTAGCATGCATTTGTGACGCCCCGATAATTAAGCTACAGTAACCTCACCCTAATGTGCCATGTCATCATGTTTTGCTAAAGCCATTTTGCCACTTGATAAAAACCGCGTCGAATTCAAATTTCAAATAACAAGTCAAATTCTTACTTATTCAAGCCGTCAAATAAAAATGTTGGTGGTGTTACAAATATTCATTAACTAATATTCATGAATAAGCCAACATTATTTGAATTACTAAACTTACCCTAACCTAATTAGAACTGAGCTGGCAACGATTAATTGATCCATTTCAATTTAGATAAATGTTTAGGCTTTTCCAAATATTTCCAAAGCTTGTGTGTGGTCTTGATACATTGTCTAGTATTTATGTGTGGAATTTCAAGTGCAATGAAAATCAATTGGTACTTACTTAAATTGCAAAACGGCGTGGAAAATGAAAACAGAACAAAATATGAAAAGGAACAAAACCTACTGCTCAACTGGTCTCTAGTCGATAGGAGCTGGCCCAACCCAGCTAGCGACGCCCTCCTCCCCTCTCCTCCACCTGTCGAACATGACCGAGCGCTGAAGGCCGTCCCAGCCGCGCTAGCTCGTCGCACGCATCGCTACAGACGCGGTGGGGTGGATAAGAACGCCAGCGTCGACGCATTGGATACTGCCGAGATCTTTTTCCCCTCCTCCACGAGCTGTTGCATCTTCTCCCGCCATGGCCGCTTCTGCCGTCATCGCCGCCCTGCCTCACGCATAGCCACAAAGCACCCCGCACTAAGCCACCTCGTCCACCGGCTCTGCCGTCGACTGCATCGTCATCCACATCAACCTGTTGGAGCCGGGAGCCCTTGCATCAAGCCATGTGACGTCGTCTTCTTCCTCGGCCCCAACAAACTTCGCCATCGATTCCGGCAGCGTCGAGCCCTCCTCGAGCCCACCTTTCTCATCTACAGGCTCACTGTGAGCCCCTCTTCCTTTCCCGTCGGCTTCCCCCTCGGATTCATGTCGTATCACTGGCGTCCACGAGTGCCGAACTCTGCCGTTCGCCATGGCCGACGGGGGTCGAGCACCCCATGCTCCTCTGCCCGAGCCAGTGTTCCCTGTGTGCTCCTGGCACTGCCAGGAGGCCTACGAGCCCATCCGCTCGCCTTGCCGCGCCCTCTAGCCTTGGATCCACCCTTGCCGTCGCTCGACCGCCGCCTCGCTCATCCCCTCCGCCTCGCCACACGCATCCGCGCACGCCCCGACTGCCCCCTGCTCGCCGCGCCCGCCGTGCTTTCATGTTCGCCACCTGCAAGTCATGGCCTCTCCCCTGCTAGACCCGCTGCCGCGTGCTATTGTTGCGGCTACTGCGCATCATTTGCTGCTGCTGCAGCTGACCGCACCTCGCCGCCGCCCCATTTGCTGCTACTGCCGCGCCCTGCACCGCGCGCACCCATTGCCGTCCGCTAGCATGCTCCCCTGCAACGCTGCTACTGCCGCTGCTGTAGTTACTACTTGCGGTCGCTGCTCTGCTGCTGCTTGCCTGCTTCTGGCCGCCACCGCTACCCCTTGTACTAATACTGATGAGTACTGTAGCTATGGCTAGCTTTATGAATATTGCACTGATTAGCCATCTAGACAGCACCTAAACAGCGCCTAAACGACTGTTAACATGAGCAAAAATAATATGTGAAGGTAGTATACTTGACAAACTCCATTTTATCTCACTGGACCAAATCCATTTGATGCATAGATTAAATCCTATAAAAATGACAAAATGATATCTTGTGTTAACAGAGAACATATTTTACCTCTAGCATGTGTGTTGCGTGCCGTGGGTGTGGCCGGCTGGGTTCTGCCCAGTAGTGGCCGACCCGTTTAGCTAGTAGTATTAATTAATGCTAAGTTAGTCTAATACTAAATGACATGTAGGCCCCATTATATAAGTTAGGTTTATTTAATTGTATAGGTAAATAGTCCATGACATGTGGGTCACAGCTCTCCTTTTGACTAGTCAAATTGACTTGGTCAACTCGAATTAAAAGTAATTTAGAAAATCTAGAATATTATTAATACTTTGAAAAATCATATAAAATAATCCGTAACTCGGATGAAAAAGTTTAATACATGAAAGTTGCTCAGAACGACGAGACGAATCCGAATACATAGTCCGTTCGTTCACCACGCTTCCCTAGCATAACGGACATGCAACAATCCTCTCCGGTTCATCTGTCTGAAAACGTCAAACATCGGGAATACTTTCTTGGATATTTTCCTCCTTCGCCAGTAGCACCTAGTACTGTGTTAGGTCACCACTAGCATCGCGTATTGCCATGCTATACTTTGCGTTGCTTTGATTGCTCTATTATTTATTTATGTTCTCCCTCCGTTACTTCTTTCCGGTAGACCCCGAGACTGACGGCGACCCCCAGTTCGACTACGGTGATGACGACCCCTCCTTGCCAGAGCAACCAGGCAAGCCCCCCCCTTGATCACCAGATATCGCCTATTCTCCTCCCTCTTACTCTTGCATTAGTTTACTACTGTTGTTGATCAATAACTCCTATTCTGATGCATAGCCTGTCATTGTTGCTACCACTATTGATACCTTTACCTGTTATGATGCTAGTATTCCATCAGTGGCCCCACATCCTTGTCCGTCTGCCATGCTATACTATCGGACCGTGATCACCTCGGGTGGTGATCACGGGTATATGCTTTATACATGCATTACCTGACACATGATGTGACTAAAGTCGGGTCGGCTCATTGAGTACCCGCAAGTGATTCTGATATGGGGGCTGAAAGGACAGGTGGCTCCATCTAGGTAGTGGTGGGCCTGAGTTCCTGACGGCCCCCGAGTGGATCTTTGTGGCGGAGCGACAGGGCAGGTTGAGACACCCAGTGGAGAGGTGGCCTAACCCTGGTCGTTGTCCACGGTTAATTCATAATAACACGCTTAACGAGTTTGGATATTTGATCTGAGTCTGGCAATTGGCCTATACGCACTAACCAGCTACATGGGAATAGTTATGGGCACTCGACGTCATGGTATCAGTCGAAGCCTTCTTGACGTCAGCGACTGAGCGGCGCGCGCCGGGTTGGACCGCGTAACGTAACTTCCTTAGTAATGGAGGTTGCTAGGTCTGCTTACCGGCCACGTACGCAACGTGCAGGTGTGCGTTGGGCGATGGGCCCGGACCCCTGCGCGCCTAGGACTTAGACCGGCGTGCTGACCTCTTTGTTGTGCTTAGGTAGGGCTGCGACGTGTTGATCTTCCGAGGCCGAGCATGACCCTGGAAAGTGTGTCCATCCAAATGGGATCGAGCG
This sequence comes from Secale cereale, assembly GCA_902687465.1. NCBI lineage: Eukaryota > Viridiplantae > Streptophyta > Magnoliopsida > Poales > Poaceae > Secale > Secale cereale. The sequence goes on from LR738712.1 coordinate 383,239,651, forward strand.
TGCTGGGTTATGTGGTGCACCCCTGCAGGGAAGTTAATCTATTCGAATAGCTGTGTCCCTCGGTAAAAGGAGGACCCGGAGTTGTACTCTGACCTCATGACAACTAGAACTGGATACGTAATTGTCGGGGAAACTGATCGCCCACGAACACCTATGGGACCGGAGCCCCTTTTCGGTACGGCAAGGGAGCGGAGGGTACATGAAAAGCGGATCGAGGCGAGCACGCGAGCAGTTTACCCAGGTTCGGGCCGCACGGATGCGTAAAACCCTACTCCTGCCTTGGTTTGTATTGTGTTCTTAGCTCGAGAGCGAGAAGAGCTACAGTGCTTGTCGCTGGCTACACCGAGCGTGAGAGTGATCGAGGATCGGAACCCCCTCTACGTCGCGCATGGGCCTCCTTTTATAAGTCAAAGGGGTCACCGACAGGTGGCAACGTAGATGAGGGTAAAAATGTAAAAAAGGTGGTAGTTGGAATAGTGTATGTACAGTGCTCTGTACCTAACCCTGACGGCAGGGGACAAGGGCATTGAATGCCCGTCGCCGTCGCCCCAAACCGTGCAAAAAAGCGTCCGTCCGGGCGTCTCCGTTAGCCACGAGGGTGGCTTCGTCATCGCGGCTTGCCACCGTGTACCCCAGGCTGCACAGCCTTCCACCACATGCACCTGGAAGGGCCCCAGGGCGACGCGTGGCCGGATGAGCTGGAGCGCGGGCACGTAGTAGAAGCTTCCCGCGGCTTGCACCTTGCCGCGGTTGATAACTTGTCACGCCCAGGAGCTTGTCGCTCTCCGGGCCTTGCCGGGGCGCGTGAAGCGCCACGGAAAGTCTCCTGAAATGCCATGTTTTGGCCTTCCTGGCAAGCTCCTCTTGCCAGGGTCTTGTGTCAAAAGGGTGGTTTTGAGCCTGGAGCGGCCTTCCCGGCAAGCTCCTCTTGCCGGGGTCTTGTTTCTTTAACTTGAATACTTTGTTCTTGAATGGCTCCAAAGGATCCATAGTGGGCCTTGGCGAGCGCGTGGCAAGCCCTGCCACGGGACGCTGCTACTGCCCGTGCACAGGTTGGGATACTAAGGTAACCCTACTTTAGTACACCGACAGGAGCCCCCGGGCCTGGGCCACACACGGTGTCGAGCGCTGTTGGGCCAGGCCCAAAACAGTGCACGGGCACATGCGGCCCACGGCGCGCCGTATCCCACTCCGTATCCACCGCGCCCCTCCCTAACGGCACACGTCGATTGCGGCGTCGTGGGAGGGATCGTGGCCTGTTTCTTTAATGGGGGAAATGCGGAACGCCCCCCTTTCCCCCTTAAAAACAGGGGAAACAGGGGCAGTTCCCTCCATTCGTCCATTGCTTCTTCAACCTCCAGAAACCCCCGCCGCTCTCCTCCTCCCCGAAGGTCGAAAGAGAGCAGCGCTCTGCCCTTCCTCCGCCGCCGCCAGTCTCTCTAGCGCCGTCGACTTCTCCCGCCGTCCCCGCCATGGCCCCGAAGGGCGACAAGGCGAAAGCCGCGAAGACCGCCAGGGCACTGAAGCTAGCGGCAATGCGGAAGAAGATGGTGGTCTTCCCGCCGAGGCTCGGCGCGAGGGAGTTGAAGGACTCCTTCTACCTCTTCTGGTCGAGGGAGACAAAAGCGCAACCGCGCACCAGGGTACTCCCCGCCGAGGCCTGCGACATGTTTCCGGGAGGGTACGCCTGTTTCGCTCTGTTCTTCCATTGCGGACTCTGCCAACCATACTCTAAATTCTTCTGTGATATCATGAATACCTACGGGTTTCATCTCCTTGATTTCACCCCAAACGCCGTCTTGACCATGGCCGTTTTCGCACATCTGTGCGAGAACTTTGTCGGAGTGTACCCCAACGTAGCCCTCTTCCGCCATTATTTCACGCCTCGAGTCGAGTCTGGGTCTCCTCTGTCCGGCGGGATTTCTTGGATATTTAGGCTTCATAAGAAAGAGGCATACTTGACTGGGGTGCTCCGCGGCAAGTGGGAGGAGTGGAGGGCCAACTAGTGCTGGATCATGGAGGACGCCCCAGAGCAGTTCACTTCCCCGCGCCAAGTTGCAATAGTGCGCGGCAATGATTGGAGCGATCTGGCCACTGAGGACGATAAGCTGAAGATAGCCACCACTAGGATCCTTCGCCTCCGACAAGCCAAACTCACTGTAGGGGCTGTCGGAGCAGATTTCCTTCGCCGCCGCATCGCTCCCTTGCAGGAGAGGAAAAGGCCTGCTTGGGAATTTGGAAACGCGGCAGACTTTATGAGGCTGCGCCCAGGCCTCAACTACAATTTCACTGTCCTGGAGCTCAAAGGGATGCTCCGTGAGCTGTTCAAGCACGACCCCAAACGTCCAGAGTGGTTCGCATTGCCGCGGGGGGTAGTTCCGCTATGCAACAATTCGTCGCTCAGCGCTATCCGCGCGGCGATGCCATGGTGTGACTCTCATGGGATTGACCCCACTTGGCGGGAGCCTTCTGACGAAGCCGTGCAAACGTTCTTCGATAACTTGGTGGAGCTGCCCATCAATCCCGACGAGAAGAAAGGCCTCACCCGCGACACCACCGACGAGGAGATGGCTTATATTGCCACCAGGTTGGAGGAGGCAGCCGCAGCCGCGGCCGCGGGCGAGTTTGGGTATACCTTGGAGGAGGCAGATGCAGCGCAGGCGGTAAGTCTGGCCGAGGAGGAAGAGATCCTCAAGCTGATAAAGCCTGCCGGGCAACCTGCTGGGACGAGCGAGGCCACCGGGCAAGGTACAGAGTCGAGCGAGCCCGTCGAGCAGGGCGCCGAATCGAGCGACTCTGCAGAAGACTCAGGCGGGTCTCTGAACCTTGGTTCTTCTTCATCCTCGGGGAGTTCACCGCCACCGGCAAGCCCTCCGGCTCCAGTGAGGAGGCGCCTCCGCAAAGTGGCGGAGCGTCTGACGGGCCAGCAGCCGCAGCGCCGCCCGTCGCGCGCCACCACGACGAGCAAAACCGCCAAGGGAATGCCCCGCGCTTCAGCAGCGGCTGGAGGAGGGGGATCTTCCCACGCCGACTCTACCGTTCCTTTCGCCCCTCGTGCCTCGGCGACAACTGGAGCGGGGTCCTCTCAGACCACCGTCCCTGCTCCCGCCAAGCGGCCGAGGGCGCCTACTCCTCCAGCTCCTCGCGCCGGGACGCGCGAGGCGGATTTCGACTTCTCCGCGCTCAGTTCCGACGAGGAGGAGGAAGAGTAAGAACTGTCAACTCTTGTTTCCTTCGATTTTTGTTGCTCTTGTCTTGAATCTTCTTTGCCTAATTCTGATCTTGTTTTTCTTCCAGGACCCTGGCCCAGAGGGCGGCGAAGAGGGCCAAGATCCCGGTGGTCGACCTTGAGGATGAGCCCGTCGCAGCAGCAGGGGATGCGCCTGCGACAGGTTTGCCGGACCAGCCAGCTGCTCCGCAGAGCAGCCCCCAGCGTAAGTCTTCTGTTCACTTCTTCGCTTGTCGGGCACGCGCAGGCTTCTCATCCTTGTTAATATTTTTGCTTGTTTGTTGACTTGTACAGAAGTAGAGCCGCAGCCTCAGGAGCGCCAAGAGACTGCTCCCGACGAGCCGCACGCCCCGACCCCTCTGCCAAGGAGGAGCCCCCCGGTGAGGGAGAATACTCCGCCAAGGGCGGGTACTCTGCCAAGGGCGAGTACCCCGCCGAGGGCGGGCACTCCGCCAAGGGAAAGCGCCAGCGACCCTCCGCCGGCGGGGGCTACCACCACGCCGCCGAGGGAGGATTCCCCGGCAAGGAACCCCAATGAAGAGGAGGCCCGCGCAGGTAACCCTTGTGCTTTTCTTCTCTTGGATTTCTCTTTTTTGGATATTTGCTTGACAATTATTTTCTTCTTTCTTCTTCTTTTCTTGTCTTCAGACTCGTCCGCTCCAGAGCCTATGGAGACGGAGGCCGCGCGCGGCAACGCTAGTGACGCCGCGGCCATCGAAGAGGCGATCGGTACCGACGAGCCTGCCGTCGAAGAGGCAGCCAGGGCCGCCGACGCGGCAGCTGAGGAGGGGACCGGCGGTCGCACTGACGGCCCTGAGGCCGCAGGAGCGTTCGACGCTGCGCCGACCGCTGACCCTGCTTCTGCCGCGGCCGGAACTGGCGCCTACTTGGAGGCTGGAAACGGGGTCTTCATTCAGCTCCCGTGGGCATCTACGTCAAGGGCACCCGCGGAGGGAGAGGTCTTCGATGGGGAAGTCCTTGCCTCCGCTGGGTTGAAGTTCGTCGACGCGCCCGACAGCAGTAGCGAGCCCGAGGAGGAGCGGCTCCTGCGGAGGCTCCTGGCCCTGTACCGCGCCAGGCAGGCCAAGCTGGAGTCCCGAGAGGCTCTGGCCGCCAAGGCGGGCGTCGACTTGGAGAAGCGCGCCGAAGAGCTCCGGGCCGCCAACCAGGCGGCCCTCCGGTCCTTGGCGGAGGAGCGGGAGGAGCTCGCCGAGGCGCATCAGGCGTTCATACTCGAGAAGGCCGAAGCAGAGGAGCAGCAACGGCTCGCCGCCGAGGAGTTGTCCCGGCGGGAAGGAGAGCTAACGCAGCGGAAGGTCGACCTCGACAGCCACGAGGACGACCTTGCCGCGCGCGAACAGTCCCTTGGCGGAGCTCTGCAGGAAGCGAGGGACGTCGCTGCAGCTGCAGAGACCGCCAAGAGAGACTTGGAGGCGAGGGTGGCGCAACTGGAGATCCACTTGAAGATGAGCGAGGAGAAGGTTGCTGCGCTCAAGTTGGAGAGGGAGAAGGACGCCCACAGCCACTCCGAGCTGCAGGTCCGTCTCTCCGACAAGGGCAAGGAGCTCGCCATCGCCAAGGATTCCGTTGCAGACTTGGAGTTGAAGCTGTCCACCCTCACCGCATCACTTGACAGCGCCAGAAATCGGGAGACGAAGCTGAAGGAGGACCTCAGGGCTGAGAGGGCGCTGTTGGACAGCGCCGCCCTCACTCAAAACAACTTCAGGCAGACGGTTGAGCAGTGGACCGAGGGGCTTGTCGCCGCCGCCGCTGACATCGACAGGGAGTTAGCGGGGCTGGGGACGGAGCACCTCGGGTACTCCCCCGACGAGAACCTCCCTCACAGCGCCAAGTTGAGCTTGTTCTTCAGGGGAGTGGCGCCGGCCCTCGAGCAGCTCCGGGAGAGGATCCCCACGCAGCTGGCAAACGAGGCGCGCAGGCTTTGCACAGGAGTTGTGGAGAGGGTGCTGACGAAGATAGTCTACCACAACCCAGGACTCAACCTCGAGAACGTCCTCAGGACCTTGCCGCCCAACGCCGACCAGGAGGCGCTGAAGGCCCTTGTCGCACCCATCGTGGCCAAGGTGGGCAAGATCAGGAGAGTTGATGGCGACCGCGTGGAGTAGGCTGTTTTCTTTCCGCTTCCCTTGTCGGCGCCAACCATGTCATGGGCAAAAATCTATTAGTGCTGCGACAAGTTGCTTTTGTAATATAACTCTATTTTGGGTAGTTAACGCAGTGTTATTTCGTTTACTTGACTTCTTTGCTTTGTATGCTTTTACCCTACGCTTTTAGGGAACTTGCCGGCAAAGGGACCCTTGCCGCGAGCGCTGAGTGCGGAACTTCAGCAGCCTGCTGGCAATGCCGCTACCGGCAAGAAACCTTGTCGCGGCTAGTCGCAGCACACTTAGGTTGTTGAGCGAACTCGAAAACGAAGTAAGGGCGCGACACTCATCGCAGCACGCTTAAGTCGTTGAGCATGCTCGAAACAAAGTAAGGGCGCGGCTAGCTACGAGTAGGTTCCTCCGCGCACAGGTTTTCCATACAAAGTGTGGTCGTTCAAGGAAGATAACTTCAAAATTTAAAAATTTTGAATGTTCAAACTTTGGCAACTTAGCTTTTGTGTTGTTTGCTTCCCGACAAGGTGAGGCTTTCTTGAATGGCACTTGGTCCATACAACGGCACTTGGTCCATACCACTGTCTCCTTCCCCCCCCCCGGCAAACTTGTGCGCGAGGAAAAGCTTCCTTCTGCTTGAGAGAAAAAGAAAGAGGGAGGAAACATAGATATGGAGCCTTGCGGCTGGTTATTGCTTACCGGGGGCGCGTGCTGCACAAAATGTCAGATAATTCATGCAAGAAAAGCGAAAAGGCATAGAATCGACAAGTTGTGCAAGGCACAAATGTTTTACTGATGCACGGGGTCTGCGCCCGGCTTTGTACAAAGGTTTACATGCAACAGCGGCAAGACTTGTACAAAAGGTGGTTGCCGGAGCGGATCACGGCAACCGTGCCTTATGGGTGAAACTTGCGAAGGTGCTCAATGTTCCAGGAGTTGCTCACCGGTAAGCCCTCTTCGGTCTCAAGGCGGACAGCGCCGGGTCTTGTGACTTGTCTCACCCGATAAGGGCCTTCCCACTTCGGCGTCAACTTGTTGGAATTCTTGGCGGACTGAACGCGCCGAAGAACAAGGTCGCCTTCCTCGAGACTTCTGGCTTTAACTTTGCGGCTATGGTAGCGGCGCAAAGCTTGCTGGTATCGAGCAGCTCGTACAGCAGCCTGAAGACGATCCTCCTCAAGGTGCAGTGCATCGTCTTGCCGCAGCTGCTCTTGCTCGAGCTCATCGTAAGCGAGCACTCGAGGCGACCCGTATACGAGTTCCGTGGGGAGAACTGCCTTTGCTCCATAGACAAGAGCAAATGGTGTCTATCCAGTGGCTCTATTTGGTGTCGTTCTGATTGACCAAAGAGCTGCCGGCAACTCTTCAATCCAGTTTCTTCCGCATTTGTGCAGCATGTCGAAAGTTCTTGTCTTGAGCCCGCGCAGCACTTCAGCGTTTGCCCTCTCCGCTTGACCATTGCTCCTCGGGTGAGCAACAGAAGCGAAGCAGACCTTGGCGCCAAGGTCTTGGACGTATTGCATGAAGGTGCGACTTGTGAATTGCGTGCCGTTGTCGGTGATGATCCTGTTAGGGATTCCGAAACGGCAAACAATTGACCTGAAGAACTTGACTGCTGACTGTGCGGTCACCTTCCTCACTGGTTCCACTTCCGGCCACTTTGTGAACTTGTCGATGGCGACGTACAAGTACTCAAAGCCCCCGGCTGCGCGGGGAAAGGGGCCGAGGATGTCGAGCCCCCAGACCGAAAATGGCCAGGACAAAGGGATCGTCTGGAGAGCTTGAGCTGGCTGATGTATCTGCTTGGCATGGAACTGGCACGCTTCACACTTGATTACTTGTGCAGTTGCGTCCTGGAGGGCTTCTGGCCAAAAGAAACCTTGCCGGAACGCCTTGCCGGCAAGTGCTCTTGCGCCAATGTGGTGACCACATATGCCTCCATGTATCTCTGCTAACAGCTTTTGCCCATCTTCCCGTGGAATGCACTTCAGTCTAACACCGTTGAGTCTTCTTCTGTACAGCTCATTGCCGACGAACTGATACATACTTGACTGCCGGGTTATTCTTTCTATTTCTTCTGGCTCTTCAGGAAGTTCTCCAGTTTGAAGAAAACGGACAATTTGCTGCGCCCATGCTGGAGCCTGAGGCTCAACAACAAGGACTAAGGGCATCAGTGCTGCTGCGGGAACGTCAGCTTCTACGGCAAGAACTTGTGGCTCGGCCGGAGCTTGACGTTCCCCGGAAAGCTTGCCGGGGCAAAGCTTGTCGGGAACGCCTGCTTCAACGGTACAAACCTTTAGGTCTGCAGGAGCAGACTGTTCCTCAGCAACTTTGTCGTTGATCTTGGGGACCTTGTTGGCGGCGGCTTCGGGAAGCTCTGCCGGTAAGTAGTCACCAGAGACCAACTTTCTCTTCTTACTTTGTCCAATTGATCGTGTAACGGATGGTTGAGTTAACTTGAGCACAAAGATCCGTGGTTCCACAGGTAGCTTTAGTGCAACACACTTTGACAGGCCGTCTGCGACGTCATTTTAAGCTCTTGGAACGTGCTCCATCTGCAAGCCTTCAAAGTGTTCTTCAAGTTTCCTCACTTCGTCGACGTATGCTTCCATCAACGGACTCTGGTAGCTCTTGTTCACTTGGCGGACAACGAACTGCGAATCACCCCGCACAATCAGCTTTTTGATCCCAAGTTCTGCTGCGATTCTGAGGCCGGAAAGCAAGCCTTCATACTCTGCAGTATTATTCGTTGCTTGCTCCTTGGGAAAGTGCATCTGGACAACGTACTTGAGGTGCTCTCCGGTGGGCGCGACAAGCAGCACGCCAGCGCCAGCGCCGGCGCCTTGCAGCAAGAAGGCACCATCGAAGTACATTATCCATTCTTTGCTCGCTTCTTTGACGGGGATGCTTGTCTCTGGAATTTCTTCGTCTGGCGTTGGTGTCCATTCTGCTATGAACTCTGCCAAGGCTCTGCTCTGGATAGTAGAAGTACTTTCAAACTTGAGGCCAAAGCTCGACAGCTCTAGTGCCCACTCGACAATTCTGCCTGTTGCTTCTGGATTTTGCAATATCCTCTTCAGCGGAAAGCGAGTGACCACTGTTATCTCGTGTGCTTGGAAGTAGTGGCGCAGCTTTCTCGAGGCCATGAGGAGGCCGAAGAGCAGCTTCTGTACCCCAGAGTATCTTGACCTAGCCCCCTGCAAGAGGGAACTGAGAAAATAAACTGGGCGCTACACCATCTTCTTCCGCACCTCTTCTTGCATCTGCACAGACTCATCCTTGTTGGGGCCAGAGCTTATCGGGGAAGCCCCCTGCTTGTCGCTGGATGTGCTTCATCTGCCTCCCTTTCCGCTACCAACGCAGCACTAACCACTTGATTGGTTGCTGCTAAGTACAACAGCAACTTCTCTTGTGGCTTAGGTGCGACAAGTATTGGAGGGGAGGACAGGTACCCTTTCAAGTCCTGCAGCGCTGCCTCCGCTTCCGGAGTCCATTTCATTGGACCTGCCTTTTTCAAGATTTTAAAAAACGGCAGGACGCGTTCTGCAGACTTAGAAATGAACCTGCTGAGGGCAGCCACGCAACCGGCAAGCCTTCGTACATCCTTGACGCGCTTCGGAGCTTCGATCTGCTCGATGGCTTTGATCTTGTCGGGATTGGCTTCAATCCCCCTCTGGGACACAAAGAACCCGAGAAGATTGCCGGAGGGGACTCCGAACACGCACTTCTCGGGGTTAAGCTTGAGTTGTATCTTGCGCAGATTCGCAAAAGTTTCATCTAAATCTTGAATCAGGGTGTCCTTGTCCTTGCTCTTGACCACTATATCATCCATGTAAGCTTCTACATTCCTGTGTATCTGTGGCTCAAAAGCAGTGTGGACTACCCTCGCGAACGTTGAACCTGCATTCTTCAATCCAAAGGGCATGCGTATGAAGCAGTAAGTGCCACATGGAGTAATGAACGCGGTCTTCTCTTCGTCTTCTTCAGCCATAAATATCTGGTGGTACCCGGAGTATGCATCAAGGAATGAAAGCGACTCACACCCAGCCGTGGAGTCAACGATCTGGTCAATGCGCGGCAAGGGAAATGGATCTTTGGGACAAGCTTTATTCACATCGGTGAAGTCTATACAAAGCCTCCGTTTCCCATTTGCCTTGCGCACGACAACAGGGTTGGCCAACCACGTGGGATGAAGTACACCTCTGACAAGGCCTGCTGCTTCTAGCTTCTTGATTTCTTCAGCGATAAACTCTTGGCGCTCCACCACTTGCTTCCTGACCTTCTGCTTGACGGGCCGCGCGTGAGGACAAATGGCAAGCTTGTGCTCAATCACTTTCTTGGGAACATCGGGGATGTCAGACGGTTGCCATGCAAACACGTCGACATTCGCCCACAGGAAAGCAACGAGCACGCTTTCCTATTTAGGATCGAGCGTGGCACTGATGGTGAAAGTACCACCAGTGCCGTCCTCCTTGGCGGACACCTTCTTGGTTGCAGGTGGGGCTGCCATTCCCTTCTTGCACTTGCCGGTGGAGCTCGATGGTGCGTCCTCGACGGCAGCGCAGCACTCCGAAGAGGTGCGTTTGCCGGAGTGGGCCCCAGAGCTCTTGCCGGACTTGGTCTTGTTCTTCCTCCCGGGAGCTTCAGCGGCAAGTGTCTTGCTGTCCGTTGTGGCTGCTGCGTCCCGGTAGATCTTGTCGGCACAGATAAGCGCGTCCTTCTTTTCACCGGGGACAGAGATGACGCTTATCGGGCCTGGCATCTTGAGCATGTTGTAGGCGTAATGAGAGGCTGCCATGAACTTGGCGAGCGCTGGACGGCCAAGTATCCCATTGTAGGACAATGGGATATCGGCAACGTCAAAGGTGATCCTCTCAGTCCTGAAGTTCAGCTCTCCGCCAAAAGTTACTGGCAGTGTGATCTTCCCCTTTGGCTTGCTCCTTCCCGGGTTGATCCCTTGGAATGTTCCGGTCTCCTCGAGCTTGTTGTTGGGGATCTGCAGTTTCCGGACCACAGTAGAGGAGATCAGGTTCAGGCCGGCCCCGCCGTCAACCAGCATCTTGGTGACCTTGAGGTTGCGGATAGTTGGTGAAACCAACATCGGCAAACACCCGACCGCAGTTGTGCGGTCAGGGTTGTCCTCAACGTCGAAGATGATGGGCGTGCTGGACCATTTCAGGAGTTTGCGCGACTCGACGGGTGGCTCTGCCGCATTAACCTCCCGCACCCATTGTTTGAGTTGGCGGTGGGAAGTATGCAGAGAGGCACCTCCATCGACGCACAGAACTTCTGTGGCCTTCTAGAACTCCTGCTCGCTGTTGTCTCCATCATCCATGTCTTCGTCGTCGTCTTCGTCTTCGTCCTTGTCGCGGCCGCGGGGAGGTCTATCTCCTTGCCGCTGCTTGGCCTTGCCGCGGCGTACTCCCCTGCCATTGAATGGCCGCTTCTTGCCGGACTCTCCTCCACCTCCCTTGGCCTTCTCCTTGTCGCGTCGCTCGTACTCAGCCTTCTGCTGTTCGACGAGGTACTCGACCCTTTTGTAGTTCTGGAGATCATGGCCCTTGGTGCGGTGGATCTTGCAGTACTGCTTGTCGGAGCCGTCCTGCTTGTCGGCGGCCGCTACAGTGGTAGCTTCCTTGCCGGAGCCACCAGCCTGAGCTTTCTTGGCGCCAGCCTCCTTGCCGGACTGCTCAACGACCAGTACTTCCTTGTTCTTCTTTTTCTTGTTGTTCCGCCGCCGGTTCTTCCTTGCCGGGGCGGCATCCTCACTATCTGTTCCCCATGCTCCAGTATCCTCTCCGGGGAGTCTCCTCCCCTCTTCAACGCATGCGCACTTGTCGGCCAGGGCATAGAGCTCACTGACGTCTCGTATCTTGCACATCGCCATATCCTCCCTCATCCGGCGGTTACACACGTTCTGGTGGAACGCGCTAATAACCGCGACAGGGTGGACATCTGGGATGTTGTGCTGGATGCGGCTGAATCTTTGGATGTACTTTCGCAGGGATTCTCCTTCCTTCTGGGCGAGTATATGAAGGTCTCTCTCCTGGCCATGGGGCTTGTGGCCGCCCGTGAAGGCGCCGACAAACTGATGGCACAGGTCGGCCCAAGAAGAGATGGAGTTCTCCGGCAAGTGCATGAGCCAAGATCTGACGTTTGGCTTGAGCACGAGCGGGAAGTAGTTCGCTAATATCTTCTCGTCGCGTCCCCCGGCAGCCTGCACCGCGATGGTGTAGATGCTGAGGAACTCTGACGGATGAGTCTTGCCGTCGTACTTCTCGGGTACGTCGGGCTTGAAATTCTTCATGCTGGGCCACTAGACTTGCCGCAGCTCACGGGTGAACGCAGGGCAGCCTGCCGCGTACGGCAAGTCGCCTGGTTCCCTGGGCGTGTGCATGTCGACAGGGGGCCCAGCGCGCTGGTCGGATTGCCGCCGCGCTTCTCTTCGACGCTCGATGCGAGTTCGAGCGTCTTCTTGTCGTCGGTCGTCGAGGACTTGGCGTTGATCGCAGCGAGCTCGCGGATCCGATGACGCCGTGGAGTCGTCGTCGATGTTGATCCGGCGAGTTGGCGATTTCGGCCTTCGGGGCGGGGAGTGCACGGTAGTTGCACCCCCGGCGGTCTTGTCTCCATCAGCCCGCGCCTGGCTGACTTGCCGCGGCCGCGACGTCGTCGGCTGCTGCGGCGTGTCGTTGTTGGCGAAGGCGATGAGGCTCTGGATGGTGGCCCTCCAGTCTTCGGCCTTGTCTGCTGCTGGAGGGAAGTCGGGGAGCAGCTGAACTCGAGCTAGAGCTTCTGCTGGAGTGGAGGGGAGCGGTGGCGAGCGGTGCGAGGAGCGAGATATGCTCGGACTTCTAACTGCGTTAGAAGGAGCAGGGTCTCATCCCGGCGACCGTGCCTTGCTCGTGCCAGCACGTTGGCCTTGAGCGTCCCGCGACCCGCCAGCTTGACCTTGTCCCAGCAAGCGTATGGTACCTTGGGTACCACGTCGCTGCCGGTCCGGCACCTCCTGAGAGGGGCGCGGTGCGTGCACGGACGCCGAGGTCTTGGAATGCGCCCGGTCGTCCGTCTTGTCCTTGGATTTGGCGGCGCCGTGAGTTTCCTCGCCGGCGTCCGTCCTTCCGCCAGCGTCTACCCCACCGACCGTTGGCTCCGGTGGTGGCGGGATCGACGCGGACGGGCCTGCTACCTCCGAAGCCTTCTTCTTCGGCGGCATGTCGACGAAGTTGATGAAGTTGCTGAAGATTTCTCCCGCGTGAACGCCGGATCAGGTTCGCACAACCTCGACGCCCCCCTACCTGGCGCGCCAAAGATGTCGGGGAAACTGATCGCCCACGAACACCTATGGGACCGGAGCCCCTTTTCGGTACGGCAAGGGAGCGGAGGGTGCACGAAGAGCGGATTGAGGCGAGCACGCGAGCAGTTTACCCAGGTTCTGGCCGCACGGATGCGTAAAACCTTACTCCTGCCTTGGTTTGTATTGTGTTCTTAGCTCGGGAGCGAGAAGAGCTACAGTGCTTGTCGCTGGCTACACCGAGCGTGAGAGTGATCGAGGATCGGAACCCCCTCTACGTTGCGCATGGGCCTCCTTTTATAGGTCAAAGGGGTCACCGACAGGTGGCAACGTAGATGAGGGTAAAAATGTAAAAAAAAGGTGGTAGTTGGAGTAGTGTATGTACAGTGCTCTGTACCTAACCCTGACGGCAGGGGACAAGGGCATTGAATGCCCGTCGCCGTCGCCCCAAACAGTGCAAAAAAGCGTCCGTCCGGGCGTCTCCGTTCGCCACGAGGGTGGCTTCGTCATCGCGGCTTGCCACCGTGTACCCCAGGCTGCACAGCCTTCCGCCACGTGCACCTGGAAGGGCCCCAGGGCGACGCGTGGCCGGATGAGCTGGAGCGCGGGCACGTAGTGGAAGCTTGCCGCGGCTTGCACCTTGCCGCGGTTGATAACTTGTCGCGCCCGGGAGCTTGTCGCTCTCCGGGCCTTGCCGGGGCGCGCGAAGCGCCATGGCAAGTCTCCTGAAATGCCATGTTTTGGCCTTCCTGGCAAGCTCCTCTTTCCATGGTCTTGTGTCAAAAGGGTGGTTTTGAGCCTGGAGCGGCCTTCCCGGCAAGCTCCTCTTGCGGGGGTCTTGTTTATTTAACTTGAATACTTTGTTCTTGAATGGCTCCAAAGGATCCAGAGTGGGCCTTGGCGAGTGCGTGGCAAGCCCTGCCACGGGACGCTGCTACTACCCGTGCACAGGTTGGGATACTAAGGTACCCCTACTTTAGTACACCGACAGTAATAAAACACACCCAGATAAGTTCCAGAGATAACTCGGTGGTTGCTCTCTCACAGGGTGATGTGCGGGAGGATCGCCGGGTAGGATTATGCTATACGATGTTACTTGGTGAACTTACCATTTACTCCCTTCTACTGCTGCAAGACGGAGGCTGCGAGAAGCGAGGATACTTGTTACTTTCCAGCTACCCTCATCTTCTGCTGCAAGATGGAGGTTACGAGAAGCATAGTTTTCGATTGGATTAGTTATCCCCTCTTATTCTGGCATTCTGCAGTTCAGTCCACAGATATTACCCCCTTACACAGATATCATTGCATATGTAGTGTAGATCCTTGCTTGCGAGTACTTTGGATGAGTACTCACGGTTGCTTTTCTCCCCCTTTTCCCCTTTTGTCCCTTCTTCTCGGATGATGCAACTAGATGGTGGAGTTCAGGAGCCAGTGAATCCCGATGATGTTTCTACGTGAAGTTCGGCTTCGACGAGTAGTTAGGAGGTCCCGGGCAGGACGCCTTGCCTTTTTGATCGTTGCTACTTTTGTGCTAGCCATCTTATGGCAACTTGTTTAACTTATGTCTGTACTCAGATATTATTGCTTCCGCTAACTCTTGTGTATTCGAGCTTTTGTATTCGAGCCCTCGAGGCCCCTGTCTTGTAATATAAAGCTTGTATTATTTTACTTTGTGTCTAGAGTTGTGTTGTGATATCTTCCAGTGAGTCCCTGATCTTGGTCGTACACATTTGCGTGCATGATTAGTGTACGGTCAAATCGGGGGCGTCACAAGTTGGTATCAGAGCCGACTGCCTGTAGGAATCCCCCTTCCAAACTCCTTGGCCGAAGTCGAGTCTAGACATTGCTAAACTTTTACTAACATGGCTGTGTGCCTTACGGGCCCACGTCGCCATTGGGTGGTATTAGGATCTTTTACTCCTCGTCTATACTCTAGGACTCTGATTTCTCTTCTATTCGGGATAAATGATTTTTGCTAAATCTAACATTAGGATCTCGTTATCACTTTCACCCGGAGAGCACCTTATTACCGATGATCGTCTGCTGCACCAGAAGACCCTGAAGATACTCTTCGCTGTTAACCCGAGAACTCGTGTTCATCACGTTTGCAATTCCCCTTGCACCGTCAACCCTTATGATAACTACATGCAGTTGTTATTCTTACATTCATCCCCAGTTGGTCTTGTTATTACAAGGTACCCCGAAATACTCGTCGTTGTTTCGATAATCCTTTGTGCCTACTGCCTTACAGTTCCTTGTTGCCTGAATACACCTACACATTAATCCTCACACATACCGATGATTTGTTTCTCCCCAGTTGTTCATATGTTTCACTAAAGTCTTCAAAATCCTATTCGAGCTTTAGAAAATCCTCAACAACATATTTATCTTGAAATTCTTGCTTACGTGCAATATGGTTAATCCCATAAGTCTGGCAATCTTATTGCCATCTTTGTCACCATCATTTTGAGTCCGTTGATTCAAAATGTCGCGGATGCTCGCAATCCCCGATCAGATCCTAGAATTCATCCTTCCGACGCAGACGTCATTTTAAACCTGGCTGGATCTCAACCAATCAAATTGCCATCGATTGTATCCCTAAGCATATTCAACTTATCCATCCTTGATCAGAGCATTTGCTTCTGATCTCTTGATTCGGAAAACATAATTCCTTTGCATTTGGTTGAATTAATTAGTTATTTCTATAACCTGGTCTCCTTTAATTATTTCTTCGTCTGTTTGAGTATCGATACTCACATCTGGTTCCTTGCGGTTCGCCCCATCCATTGTTGGATTGTTATCCGACAATGTCCTTCATATTCAATCACCTTTGAGTTCTTCCCCTGATACATAATGCATTTGGTAAATTGTATCCTCTGCTTGGCCAACCATACTCTGCTTTCGAGCTTGTGTTTTTACTTTTGAAACTTGTGGTATATGTTACTAAGATGCCTGATGAGTTGAACCTATGCCTTCCCCTAATCCGTGACAACCCAAAAGTTTTCACAAGTCATACTCTTTCGGTGTTCTACCAAATAAAATTCCAACAATACAATTTTATCAAAGAGAGAGGTGAATGAAATGATATGCATTAAAGAAGTGGGAGTCGACCTTGAACTTTGTGTTCATGCCCATGAAAATGATGTAGACCATCTCGGAAGCTTCTTGCAAAATGATTATCCAACTGTATGATTCTTTCGGTTTTCTTCCATTGATTCCTTATAGTTATGGTTCCGACCATGCTTTCCTGATCTGATATATCTAATAGGAATTCATTCCAGTGCCTCGTCTATTTTTGGCAAGGTTGAAGTATCTACTGTCATAGGTCAATGACCTGGTTCTATTTCTATCAAGTTCTAGCTTCGAGTATTACCCCCTGGTATCTCGAAGATGTCTTGCCATTGCACCACATCTTACTAACTTTGTTGAAGTAATGTCTTTCCTTGTCGTAATCACTCTACGGGTTCTGGGTTGTTGTCAACCGAGGACACCGACTAGTGAAATTATTCCGCACTACATATCAAATACCCCTAGTATTTTTACTGGGAAATTCTGAACTCAATCTGGTCATTCCTATACTATCAGCGGCATCCTGGTCTTGCTATCTTTGACTGTGCTACCTTGTCCTTCTCTGGTGCACAAATTCTTTAGTGTGTGAGCATGACTTACGTCGAGCTTTCAACGTCATGTTTCTTGTCTCGAAAGGCAACGTTGGTTCCGAGCTTGCATCTTATATATTGATCATATAACTTGCCCCTTTGTCATTCCCTTGCTTGTTGCCGTTGTTGTTTGATTGCACCCTCTTGAAACCTCCCGGCAAATGTGTCGGATCACCTTCAACACTTTTACTTCTTCCAAGATGTCAACTGCGTTCATGATGAGAAGTACCATCCTTGCCCTTGATGATTTTTATTATCATCGACAACACCCTTGACTTCCTTTCACCGCGAACTTGTCCACATTATGATTACAACTTGCTCTCTAGCTAGTGTTGTGTTCTGCATTGAAATATTACTGCCTTTTATGTCGAGAATGTTGTGGGGATTGCTCCACCTCTTAGAAATTCTCGGTATGATGATACTTCTCACCATCACCATTCTTCCTTGGCCCCGTGTTGTTTTTAACCGGGATATCAACATGCTAACGATGCTGATTGAGTTATGTACTTCTAGCAACCCTATTACTTTGAAGTAACGATTGACAGTTCATTCTTAGACTGTTAGTTATTGAATCGTCACTCTAACATTGATCTTGCTGCCTAAGGTCACATTTTGGGCACACCTTTCAACTAATGATTAATGTTGTATGTTTTCCTCGAGCATACAACATTATATCATTTGAATTGACAAGTGTCATCCTCTTGTTCACATTACTGTGGAAATCCCTCCATTTGGAACTCTCGATGAATTGTCGCTGAGCCCATCAGCCACCTCCTCATCCTCTCCAAGTCCTCTCCTTGGTTTAATGATGAACTACTGTTTCAGGAACCCGCTCCCTTTGTTCATTTCCCGAGAATCTTGCAATGTCATTTTGTCGATTTGTGTTGCACCTTTTATTCTCGAACATCCTGAGTCTGAGGTATCATGACACCAATCGGATCTGAATCTCGGTCAAATATGAAGGTTGGGACAACTTTCCAGGAGTTATAATGTTGGTCCTTCGATGACCAGGTAATATGATGTCATACCTAGCACCCCTGGTTGGAGGACCTATCATTATAATTTCTTTTGCAAGGATAACCATTCTTCCAGGAGGAAATTGTAAGACTTATTTTATAAGTTCTCCCGATGGATCATTTGTGTATCCAAAGTCTGGCCCTTGATTGAAACATCATATCATTGCTACCTCGAAGCATGACAATGATACCCCGCTCATCAACAAGAACATTGGAGGCGCGATGCTAAGTGTTACTTGGTCAGTTATCCAAACACCGTTGTATGGGTAACATCTTGATTAATCCTTGCCTCTTTATCTGAACGGTTGGCTACTTGCTCTCCTACCCTGTATGCCATGTTCTGCTTGTCCATGGGAAGGATATACTCCTACTAATTGTGTGTAATCACAGTTTCCTTTCCATTGTTCTGTTTAACCTTCTTGATCTATATGATCTAAGCAGTAATAATTCTCTGCTTATGTAAACATCTCGTTGTACAACTCTGTTAGTAAGACCCTGTTCATATTGTTGATAACATTCCGGTAACCACCGATGGACGAGAACTTTGCCTATTGGTCCGTCTCATTTCAACAAGCAGGAAAATGGTTCTCTTTGTCCCTCGCCCTTGGTACCGATGTTGTTGCCGACATAACTGCCATGCTATCCTCTGACATGGCTTGCTTACATTATCGTGCAAGACGTCACCGCCCTTCCGACTTTTGACCCACATGATGGGCCCATAACCCACAGTTTCACAGGATCAAAACCTGGCTCTCGTGTACACCCCCCCGTCTCCAAGGTTATTCCTCACGCTTGGCTCCATGTGTAATTCGCGAGCCACCTTCCTTGTGATCATCAGTTCTGGTATTAGACACAATACTTATTCCCGTTGCTATGAACCCCTTTCACGCCCTGTTTCAGGCATCGATGTTTGCGCACCGCCTAAAAATTCTCATGCCTACTTTTAATTCTCTCGATGTATTTTCCGAGTTCCAACTAGAGAGATACTCATATGTTCATTCAGAGGTTGACCCATATGATTACCCTTACATCATTCTATCGTTGCCAAGCTGCCCCTTACCTATTCGTAAGTACGATGGAGTTTCCGGAAGAAGGATGGCGACTTCATCATAATGACGTGAACAGAGAAATGAAGACATCAACGAAAGGGATCACCTTCTTCGAGAAGAGAAACCAAGGCCGAGCAGATTCGTTAGAATTTCGTAACTAGACCATCCCCCCCATAAACACCTCTTAAATCTCGGGACGAGATTTCTTCTAGTGGAGGATAATTGTGACGCCCCGATAATTAAGCTACAGTAACCTCACCCTAATGTGCCATGTCATCATGTTTTGCTAAAGCCATTTTGCCACTTGATAAAAACCGTGTCGAATTCAAATTTCAAATAACAAGTCAAATTCTTACTTATTCAAGCCGTCAAATAAAAATGTTGGTGGTGTTGCAAATATTCATTAATTAATATTCATGAATAAGCCAAATCATTTGAATTACTAAACTTACCCTAACCTAATTAGAACTGAGCTGGCAACGATTAATTGATCCATTTCAATTTAGATAAATGTTTAGGCTTTTCCAAATATTTCCAAAGCTTGTGTGTGGTCTTGATACATTGTCTAGTATTTATGTGTGGAATTTCAAGTGCAACGAAAATCAATTGGTATTTACTTAAATTGCAAAACGGTGTGGAAAATGAAAACACAACAAAATATGAAAAGGAACAAAACCTACTGCCCAACTGGGCTCTAGTCGATAGGAGCTGGCCCAACCCAGCTAGCGACGCCCTCCTCCCCTCTCCTCCACCTGTGGAACACGATCGAGCCCTGAAGGCCGTCCCAGCCGCGCCAGCTCGTCGCACGCATCGCTACAGATGCGGTGGGGTGGATAAGAAAGCCCGCGTCGACGCATTGGATACTGCCGAGATCTTTTTCCCCTCCTCCACGAGCTGTTGCATCTTCTCCCGCCATGGCCGCTTCTGTCGTCGTCGCCGCCCTGCCTCACGCGTAGCCACAGAGCACCCCGCACCAAGCCACCGCGTCCACCAGCTCCGCCATCGACTGCATCGTCATCCACATCAACCTGTTGGAGCCGGGAGCCCTTGCATCAAGCCATGTGATGCCGTCTTCTTCCTCGGCCCCAACAAACTTCGCCATCGATTCCCGTAGCGTCGAGCCCTCCCCGAGCCCACCTTGCTCATCTACAGGCTCACTGTGAGCCCCTTTTCCTTTCCCGTCTGCTTTCCCCTCGGATTCATGTTGTATCACTGGCGTCCGCGAGCGGCGAACTCTGCCGTCCGCCATGGCCGACGGGGGTCGAGCACCCCATGCTCCTCTGCCCGAGCCAGAGTTCCCTGTGTGCTCCTGGCACTACCAGGAGGCCTACGAGCCCATCCGCTCGCCTTGCCGCGCCCTCTAGCCTTGGATCCACCCTTGCCGTCGCTCCGACCGCCGCCTCGCTCATCCCCTCCGCCTCGCCACACGCAGCCGCGCACGCTCCAGCTGCCCCCTGCTCGCCGCGCCCGCCGTGCTTTCGTGGGCGCCACCTGCAAGTTATGGCCTCTCCCCTGCTAGACCCGCTGCCGCGTGCTGTTGCCGCGGCTACTGCGCATCGTTTGCTGCTGCTGCAGCTGACCGTGCCTCGCCGCCGCCCCATTTGCTGCTACTGCCGCGCCCTGCACCGCGCGTACCCGTTATCGTACGCTAGCATGCTCCCCTGCAGCGCTGCTACTGCCGCTGCTGTAGTTACTGCTTGCGGTCGCTGCTCTGCTGCTGCTTGCCTGCTTCTGGCCGCCACCGCTACCCCTTGTACTAATACTGATGAGTACTGTAGCTATGGCTAGCTTTATGAATATTGCACTGATTAGCCCTCTAGACAGCCCCTAAACAGCGCCTAAACGACTGTTAACATGAGCAAAAATAATATGTGAAGGTAGTATACTTGACAAGCTCCATTTTATCTCACTGGACCAAATCCATTTGATGCATAGATTAAATCCTATAAAAATCACAAAATGAATTCTTATGTTAACAGAGAACATATTTTACCTCTAGCATGTGTGTTGCGTGCCGTGGGTGTGGCCGGCTGGGTTCTGCCCAGTAGTGGCCGACCCGTTTAGCTAGTAGTATTAATTAATGCTAAGTTAGTCTAATACTAAATGACATGTAGGCCCCATTATATAAGTTAGGTTTATTTAATTGTATAGGTAAATAGTCCATGACATGTGGGTCACAGCTCTCCTTTTGACTAGTCAAATTGACTTGGTCAACTCGAATTAAAAGTAATTTAGAAAATCTAGAATATTATTAATACTTTGAAAAATCATATAAAATAATCCGTAACTCGGACGAAAAAGTTTAATACATGAAAGGTGCTCAGAACGACGAGACGAATCCGAATACATAGTCCGTTCGTTCACCACGCTTCCCTAGCATAACGGACATGCAACAATCCTCTCCGGTTCATCTGTCTGAAAACGTCAAACACCGGAATACTTTCTTGGATGTTTTCCTTCTTCGCCAGTAGCACCTAGTACTGTGTTAGGTCACCACTAGCACCGCGGATTGCCATGCTATACTTTGCGTTGCTTTGATTGCTCTATTATTTATTTGTGTTCCCCCTCCGTTACTTCTTTCCGGTAGACCCCGAGACTGACGGCGACCCCCAGTTTGACTACGGTGATGACGACCCCTCCTTGCCAAAGCAACCAGGCAAGCCCCCCCCCCTTGATCACCAGATATCGCCTATTCTCCTCCCTCTTACTCTTGCATTAGTTTACTACTGTTGTTGATTCGATAACTCCTATTCTGATGCATAGCTTGTCATTGTTGCTACCACTGTTGATACCTTTACCTGTTATCCTAATACTTAGTATAGGATGCTAGTATTCCATCAGTGGCACCATATCCTTGTCCGTCTGCCATGCTATACTGTCGGGCCGTGATCACCTCGGGTGGTGATCACGGGTATATGCTTTATACATGCATTACATGACACATGATGTGACTAAAGTCGGGTCGGCTCATTGAGTACCCGCAAGTGATTCCGATATGGGTGCTGAAAGGACAGGTGGCTCCATCCAGGTAGTGGTGGGCCTGAGTTCCTGACGGCCCCCGAGTGGATCTTTGTGGTGGAGCGACAGGGTAGGTTGAGACACCCAGTGGAGAGGTGGCCTGGCCCTGGTCGTTGTCCACGATTATTTAATAATAACATGTTTAACGAGTTTGGATATTTGATCTGAGTCTGGCCATTGGCCTATACGCACTAACCAGCTACGTGGGAATAGTTATGGGCACTCGACGTCGTGGTATCAACCGAAGCCTTCTTGAAGTCAGCGACTGAGCGGCGCGCGCCGGGTTGGACCGCGTAACGTAACTTCCTTAGTAATGGAGGTTTCTAGGTCTGTTCACCGGCCGCGTACGCAACGTGCAGGTGTGCGTTGGGCGATGGGCCCGGAACCCTGCGCGCCTAGGATTTAGACTGGCGTGCTGACCTCTCTATTGTGCTTAGGTAGGGCTGCGACGTGTTGATCATCCGAGGCCGGGCATGACCCTGGAAAGTGTGTCCGGCCAAATGGGATCGAGCGTGCTGGGTTATGTGGTGCACCCCTGCAGGGAAGTTAATCTATTCGAATAGCCGTGTCCCTCGGTAAAAGGACGACCCGGAGTTGTACTCTGACCTCATGACAACTAGAACTGGATACGTAGTAAAACACACCCAGATAAGTTCCAGAGATAACTCGGTGGTTGCTCTCTAACAAGGTGATGTGCGGGAGGATCGCCGGGTAGGATTATGCTATACGATGTTACTTGGTGAACTTACCATTTACTCCCTTCTACTGCTGCAAGACGGAGGCTGCGAGAAGCGAGGATACTTGTTACTTTCCAGCTACCCTCATCTTCTGTTGCAAGATGGAGGTTACGAGAAGCGTAGTCTTTGATTGGATTAGTTATCCCCTCTTATTCTGGCATTCTGCAGTTCAGTCCACATATATTACCCCCTTACACAGATATCATTGCATATGTAGTGTAGATCCTTGCTTGCGAGTACTTTGGATGAGTACTCACGGTTGCTTTTCTCCCCCTTTTCCTCCTTTGTCCCTTCTTCTCGGATGATGCAACCAGATGGTGGAGTTCAGGAGCCAGAGGATACCGATGATGTTTCTACGTGAAGTTCGGCTTCGAGGAGTAGTTCGGAGGTCCCAGGCAGGAGGCCTTGCCTTTTCGATCGTTGCTACTTTTGTGCTAGCCATCTTATGGCAACTTGTTTAACTTATGTCTGTACTGAGATATTATTGCTTCCGCTGACTCTTGTGTATTCGAGCTTTTGTATTCGAGCCCTCGAGGCCCCTGCCTTGTAATATAAAGCTTGTATTATTTTACTTTGTGTCTAGAGTTGTGTTGTGATATCTTCCAGTGAGTCCCTGATCTTGGTCGTACACATTTGCGTGCATGATTAGTGTACGGTCAAATCGGGGGCGTCACAGCATTGAGGGTATTAAGTTAAAAAATAGAGTAACGCCTTAAGCAAGATGACATTATGCAGACAAACTAAACTAAACTAATATGAATAAACCCCACCGGTTTACCCTGAATGGAAAAATACAAATACATGCCTTGTCCCCTACTTTATCACTCGGATATATAACACCACAAGATTGAACCCATCACAAAGCACCTCCCCCACTGAAGATAAATCAATCTAGTTGGTCAAACCAAGTGGATAGATCGGAGAGAAATACAAATCTATAAAAATCATGCACAATAAATTCATAAATTACTCCATTACTTATCATAAATATTCAGATCATAAACCCACAATTCATCAGATCCCAGTGAACACACTGTAAAAGAAGATTACATCGGATAGAACTCCATGAACATTGAGGAGAACATTGTATTGAAGATCAAAGAGAGAGAAGAAGCCACCAAGCTACTAGGTATGGACCCATAGGTCAGTGGTGAATTACTCACGCGTCATCGGAAGGCGGCAAGGATGATGTAGAAGCCCTCTGTGATTGATTCCCCCCTCCGGCAGAGTACCGGAAAAGGCCTACAGATGTCACGAACGAAGAGAAGCTTGAGGCAACGAAAAAGTCTTTTAGGCGGCTCTCTGGTATATTGGGAATATTCGGGAATTTATAGAGGCGTGTTTATGCCAAGAGGTGCTATGAGCGGCGCACAAGCTCAGTGGGTGCGTGCCTAGAAAGCTTGTCGCTCCCTCGTGACTATTTTTATCTTCTCCCAAATCTTCGTGGCCCCTTCTGGTCTAGAAAAAAACACCGTAAAGTTTCATCATGTTTGGACTCCATTTGATATAGATTTTCTGAAAAGCCAAAAACAACAACTGACACTAGGCACTAGGTTAATAGATTAGTCCCCAAAAAAGATACTCCCTCCGTCCGGAAATACTTGTCGGAGAAATGGATGTATCTAGACATATCTTAGTTTTAGATACATTCATTTTTATCCATTTGCGCAACAAGTAATTCTGGATGGAGGGAGTATAAAATAGAATATATATATATATATATATATATATATATATATATATATATATATATATATATATATATATATATATATATGCATATAAATCATCCAAGATTGATAATATAATAGCATGGAACAATAAACAATTATAGATACGTTGGAGACGTATCAAGCATCCCCAATCTTAACCCGGCTCGTCCTCGAGTAGGTAAATGGTAAAAACAGATTTTTTTTGATGTGGAATGCAACCTAACATGTGTACCATGTAAATTTTCTTTTAGGGTATGAATATCTGGATCTGAATGATTCAAAGCAATAGCATATAATTTGACATAACGACATCAATACTCATGCATACCAACAAACAATCATACCTTTCAAAAAAAATGCTAAAGAACAGTATCCCTACAAAATCATATAATCTTGTCATGCTCCATCTTCTTAACACAAAATATAAATAATATGCAACCCCGATGACAACCAAGTACTTGGTTCATACTTTTTAACGTGCTTTAGCTTTTCAACTCCCACACAATACATGAGCTAAAGCCTTGGAAATAACACTACAGATGGAATAGAATGTGGTGGTAAAGATTAATAAGGGGAAGACAAAAAATAAGATGATCTCACATCAGCGCGGCTAATCAACGGGCTATGGAGAAGCCCATCAATTGATGTCAATGCGAGGAGTACAGATTGCCATGCAACAGATGCACTAAGAGCTATAAGTGTATGAATGCTCAAACTGAAAACTAAGTGGGTGTGTATCCATCTTGCTTGCTCATTAAGACCTCATTCATTTGAGGAAGCCAATCATCTGAATATACAAGCCAAGTTTTATAATAAAAAGTTTCCATTAGTATATGAAAGTGACTACACATGAGACTCTCTATATAAAAACGTGGTGCTACTTCGAAGCACAAGTGTGGAAAAGGATAGTAGCATTGCCTTTTCTCTCTTTTCGCTCTTTTTCTGTTGGGCTATTTTTGGCATCTTTTTCTTTATATTCCTCACTGGGACAATGGTCTAATAACGATGATCATCACACTTCTATTTACTTACAACTCGATAAAACTGAAATGTATAACTCTATATGAATGCCTCTGACAGTGTACCAGGATGTGCAATGATGCTAGTGTAACATGTATGATAATGATGAACGGTGAATGAGCCACAAATACTATGCCAGCAATATGATCATGTAAAGCAATATGACAATGAAGGTCTATGTCATAATAATGGAATGGTGGAAGTTGCATTGCAATATATCTCAGATTGTGTCAGGGATATTACTAGCAGGTATAAACCGGCTAGGGAGATCCGGATTATGGTAATGTAGCTGTGTTGTTATAAATTCAGTAGAAGTTACGGCCCATGACGGCTTAGGGCCCATGTGCAATGTTTACGGTTTATAAACCGTCCTATTATGTAACTTGAGATACAAGGAAGAAAGAAGAGAGACCGAGGCGGACACGATTATGAGCCGGCCTCGGGACTCTGTAAACCGGACCGGGCGTTGCCTCCTATATAAAGGAACGGCCCGACGACGGTTCAAGGGCAAGCAATCAATCCGTCGAGAGACAGGCAAGCAATCTGCTCCCTGTTCATTGACGC
This sequence comes from Secale cereale, assembly GCA_902687465.1. Classification (NCBI taxonomy): domain Eukaryota; kingdom Viridiplantae; phylum Streptophyta; class Magnoliopsida; order Poales; family Poaceae; genus Secale; species Secale cereale. Next base: position 383,265,066 of record LR738712.1, read on the forward strand.
CCAAGCAATACCAAACCAAACTAGACGTAGGCTTTTACCTTCATCGAAGGGGCCGAACTAGTATAAACCCTCTGTGTCCTTTGTGTGCTTTTAACCTCTTCAAGCTAATCCGCGCGATGGCTCCACACCTAAGTCCTCTAAACCGAACATCTGCCGTGCTAATTCCATGACAGTTGGCGCCCACCATGGGGCTATCGCACGATGGTTTCGAGTTCTTGAAGGGCAGCTTTGAAGGACTCAAGGGCTACGCGGTCGGCCGGATGACCAAGAGTCGCCGCGGCCGGATCTACATCGACGATGCAGGCTGGGGCCCGGAGGCCGATTCAATCGAATACGGGTACCGAGTTCCCTTCGGCGGCATCCACGTCTTCATTGGCAAGATTGGTGAACCGGGACCTGAGCCGGACATCTTCCCCAACATCGTCGAGCCGGCTTAGCGTGCGAGATCGGCCCGGATTCAGCCTGCCGTGAAGCGCGTTTTCGTTGGAGCAATACATGGAGTCCAAGCCGAGGACAGATCTGATTCTGGTGGCGAGACAGTTATCTATTCCGACGATGAATCTTCATCTGGAGAGACTGAATCTTTGTATCTGTTGCGGGACGGCCGGTCCGAGGGTGTGTCTGACGGGGATAGTATTCCGGACCCCTTTGATCTGCCAAACCGGGTGGCTGTCTTTATGGCCGGATCACAATCTACGCCACAGCCCATGGTGACCGGGGCGTTCATAGCAGAGGCTGGTGCAGGGGGGATCGGCCAAGCCCCCTCGCCCTCTGACGCTCTATCCGCCTTAGTAGAGGAGTTGACAACCCGGGCACTAGCAGTGGTGGCTCCAGCTGACAAGGCGCAACACGATGCAGAAATCCTTCAGCTGAAGGGCCGGATCGAACAAGCCAGGCAGGATCTAAATGCAGAAAAAGCCATGATAGCAACAAGGCAGCCAGAGCTGGATTCTCAGGCTTTCCGGCTCAGGATGGATCAGGTCTCTGCTCAGGGAGTAAGGAACAGAAGGTATCAGACTCGTCTACCGCCGGTCTATGAGGCGATGAATCTCTTTGGTACGCCAGGAGCGGGAGCCAGCAATAATCCGGAGGTAAACCGGAGGGGAGCCCCAGCGACAGGTGCATCGGTTCAACAACCCACTGCGGAGCAAGATTTACGGGTTATACCCACGCCTCACATTCCCACTCCTCCTGGCCACTACTCAAACCCCTTGGATAACATTGTCGCTGCCGCTTCATGCCTGGCCGCTTTACCCATTGAGGGGACATCCCCCGTGGAGATGGAAGCACGCAGGGTCAAGGATCTGCTCGACACGGCATTGACACAGCAGCAGGCGTACTCCTACAGCAGGGAGAGACTTCATTCAACACCACGCAACAGCCGGAGGTATACTAGGCATTGGGATGAACCGGAGGTGTCCAGTAGTGAACGGAGACGACACCGTCACAGACAGGATAATCCGGCAGGTGCAGAGGCGCAAGCCCAAGAGGCGGTAAACCGGGCTAGACCTACAGCCCGTGAGGACATCCGCCAAACGACGCCGGTTCACACATCCACAGCAGATACGGGAGTCACGGCGAGTTCCTTTGGAGTGCAGTGTCTCATTCCCGCTTTACGAAGCATAAGGTTACCCAAGGACTTCAAAGGTCCACGAAAGGTGCCTAACTACACAGCAGATCTGGCTCCAGAGGCTTGGATTAAGAGCTATGAGATGGCTATGGAGATGCTGGACGTAGATGAAGCGGCATGCGCCAAATATTTTACCATGATGCTTGAGGGTACAACCCGGACATGGTTAAAGGGCTTACCACCTAACTCCATCGGATCATGGGGTGAGTTGCGCCGCCAGTTTATTAAAAATTTCAAGGACACGTGCAAACAGCCAATGTCAGTAGTAGACCTAGCAGCGTGTATACAAGAAGAGCAGGAGCCTACGAGCGCATGGGTGCGGCGAGTATCAGAAATCTTACACTCTTCGAACGGTATCAGTCTCAGTACGGCGATAGTAACACTGGAAAACAATAGCCGGTTTGAGTCTCTGAAACTGAAGTTGGGATGGCTCAAGCGGGATTGCAATGACATGGGAACACTCATGAGCGCTCTCGTGAAGTATGGGGACTCTGACACCACTAAGTACCCAGAAGCGGATGGGGATTAGTCCGGAAAAACAAATAAGCCCGGTAAACCGGCGCAGGCTAGTCCGGTCGGAGCAAGCATCAACGGTAAACGAAAGGCAGAAGGTGGCTCTGATTTTTTGGCCAATACCAAGGTTCAAGGAAGCTTTCAACGCAACAAGAATAGACCGCCTCCACAGAGCGGTGGAGGATTCATTAATCTGGAGCGACAGTTGAATGAGCCTTGCCCGAAGCACAACACTGAGGAACGCCCAGCTAAGCACACATGGGGGGAATGCCGGGTCATGATGGAGGCCATGAACCGGGCCGGATTCAACAACGGACCACCGGGCGGCGGTTCAGGCCCCGGGTTTCATGGGCCGGGTCACCAGGGTAATGGCTCCGGATCAGGATATCATGGCGGCAACAATGGCTACAACTCAGGCAACCATCAGTATGGTCAGGGCGGTTACAATAACCAAGGCAACTATCAGTATGGTCAGGGTGGTTACAATAACCAATGCAACCAATAGCAGGGCCAGGGTAATCACAACAACCAAGGCAATCAGCAACGTCAGCAGCAGCAGCAATCCTGATATCAGAGTAATCCGAAGGAGCTGAGTAGTGGACAGTATCATGTGTTCACCACGAGTTTGTGCAAACGAGATCAGAAAGTTTTAAAGCGGGCGGTCCACACGGTTGAACCGGCAGTACCACGATTCCCGCGCTGGTCGGAACAACCTATTGTGTGGAGCAGAGAGGATCACCCACCGCGGGTCGATAATTCAGGCCAATTGGCCTTAGTGGTGGCACCACAGGTGGGTGGCTACAAATTCACCAAGGTTCTCATGGACGGCGGCAGCAACATCAATATCTTATATTACGAGACTTTCCGTCGCATGGGGCTGACGGATAAGAAGTTAAGACAGTCAAACACTGTATTTCATGGAGTAGTGCCAGGTAAATCGGCTTACCTAGTTGGGAAAATTGACCTAGAAGTTACCTTTGGAGATGAACAGGATTCCAGGTCAGAGACGATAACCTTTGAAGTTGTAAAGATCCGGAGCCCCTATCATGCCCTGTTTGGACGGCCGGTTTACACCAAGTTTATGGCTAGACCGTGCTATGTTTATCTGCAGCTCAAGATGCCGGGTCACAAGGGAACCATCACGGTTCATGGAAGTCGCAAGATCGCATTGGAGTGCGAGGAAGGAGACGCTGCTTATGCAGAGGCAGTATGTGCTACGGAGGAATTGAAATTTTACAAAGACAATGTTGATCCGGCAGATATGTCCCCATTGAAGAAGCCAACTATAGAGCATGATCCGGCTTTAAAGTTTGGATCGGCAGAGGAAACCAAGCAAGTCGACTTTGTGCATGGCGATTCATCCAAGCAGTTCACTATCAGCGCTAACCTTGACCCTAAATAGGAAAGCGCGCTCATCGAGTTCATCCGTGAGAACCGGGATATCTTTGCATGGAAACCTTATGACATTCCAGGTATATCGAGGGAACTCGCTAAGCATAGTCTTAATATTGATCCAAAGTTCAAACCGGTCAAGCAGTATCTGCGCCGCTTTAACGAAGAAAGGCGCAAGGCTATAGGTGAAGAAGTGGCCAGGCTTTTGGCTGCAGGGTTCACAGTTGAAGTGTTCCACCCGGAGTAGTTGGCGAATCCGGTGCTGGTGTTAAAGAAAAATGGAAAGTGGAGAATGTGTGTGGATTACACAGATCTAAACAAAGCTTGTCCAACCGATCCTTTTGCTCTCACTCGTATTGATCATATCATTGATGCTACGGCGGGATGTGAGCGGCTAAGTTTTTTGGATGCATATTCAGGGTATCACCAGATCAAGATGGCAGTTAAGGACCAAGAGAAGACAGCTTTCATAACTCCTTTGGTGCCTTTTGCTACGTATCTATGCCTTTTGGGCTCAAGAGTGCCCAAGCAACTTACCAGCGTTGCATACAGAACTGTCTTAAGGGGCAGATAGGGAAAAATGTTCATGCCTATGTGGATGATATCGTGGTGAAGTCAAGGAAGGAGGAGACATTGATAGAGGACCTCAAGGAGACCTTTGATAACCTTCGGGCCTATAAAATGATGCTTAATCCGGAAAAGTGTGCTTTCGGTGTTCCGGTGGGCAAGCTCCTTGGATTCTTGGTGTCGAACAGAGGAATAGAAGCCAATCCGGAGAAAATCAAGGCAATCACGTCCCTGACTAAACCCGCTTGCATCAATGATGTCCAGCGTATCGCCGGCTGGATTACAGCGTTGAGCCGATTCATCAGTCGTCTAGGAGAGAAGGCAATTCCGCTTTATCAAATGCTAAAAAAGATAGACCGGTTTATATGGAGCGATGAGGCAAATGCTGCATTTGAGGAGTTAAAACGGAAACTAGCGGAGCCACCAGTCCTTGTTGCCCCCGTTGATAAGGAGCCGTTGCTGTTATACGTGGCCGCCAATGCACGGGCAGTTAGCGTGGCAATCGTGGTCGAGCGCAAAGAAGTAGGAAAGGAGTATCCGGTTCAACGTCCGGTTTATTATGTCAGTGAGGTTCTTATTGAATCCAAACAAAGGTACCCACATTGGCAGAAGCTGGTATATGGCGTGTTCATGGCAAACCGGAAGTTGAAGCATTACTTCTAAGGCCACCCAATAACTGTCGTCAGTTCAGATCCGTTGGGGGATATAATCCAGAACAAAGAAGCCACAGGCAGAGTCGCAAAGTGGGCCATTGAGCTTAGCCCACATGGGTTGAAGTATGTGCCACACACCGCTATCAAATCACAAGCATTGGTAGATTTTATCAATGATTGGACAGAGTTGCAAGCACCAGAGGAAAAGCAGGATCATACATACTGGACTATTCACTTTGACGATTCAAGACAATTAGAAGGCTCGGGGGCTGGAGTTGTGTTAACTTCCCCGCGAGGTGACAAATTCTCTTATGTCCTCCATCTAATGTTTCCTTGTACTAATAATGCAGCAGAATATGAGGCATTGCTTTATGGCCTGCAGATGGCTAAGGAGATGAACTTGAGCCGGGTCAAGTGTTTTGGTGATTCAGATTTAGTGGCACAATAAGTATCCGGCAAGTGGGATTCTAAAGACCCTCTCATGGCAGCTTACAGACGAGAAGTTGAAGCAGCCGCATGATATTTTAAAGGATATCAGGTGGATGACATAGACCGGCGAAAAAATGAAGCAGCCGATGCTCTAAGCCGGCTGGGTTCTCAGCGTAAACCGGTACCACCGAACACCTTTTTAGATGAGCTGCACAATCCATCAGTTCAGATACCGTCGGAGGAGGATTTGGCTGTTCCTGATCCGGAAGCGCAGTTGGTTGCGGCACTTCATGTTATTCCGAATTGGAGCTCCCGTACTTGGCATATCTAAGCTGTGGAGAGTTGCCAGATGATGAGATTGAAGCAAAGTAGATAATCCGGCGATCCAAATCCATGACAATTGTAAACGGGGAACTTCACCATTGCAGTGTTTCTGGAGCGTTTCAGCGGTGTGTATCATTCGAGGAAGGCTGTGACATCCTTCGAGAGATTCATGAAGGGGATTGTGGTCATCACGCCGGTTCAAAATCCTTGGTGGCTAAAGCTTTTCGACATGGGTTCTATTGGCTGACAGCCCATGCTGATGCGGAGGATCTAGTCCGGAAGTGCGATGCTTGCCAGAAATTTTCACGACGTGCTCTTGTTCCGGCACAGGAGCTGCGGATGATACCAATTACTTGGCCGTTTGCGACTTGGGGGCTTGATATGGTTGGGCCTTTTAAACGATCCCAAGATCAAAAAACTCATCTGCTGGTTGCTGTGGATAAGTTTACGAAGTGGATTGAGGCAGAGCCTATGAGCAAGTGTGATGCGGCAACAGCGGTTAAATTCATCAAAAAGGTAATTTTATGGTTTGGCTTTCCACACAACATCATCACAGACAATGGCACCAATTTATCTAAAGGAGAGATGGAAGAGTTTTGTCAACGGGAGCATATTTTCCTAGATGTGTCTTCTGTAGCTCACCCTCAATCCAATGGTCAAGCTGAAAGGGCCAATCAAGAGATTTTGCGAGGTATCAAGCCCCGGCTTATGACTCCCTTGCAAAGAACACCAGGGTGCTGGGTTGAGGAGTTACCTTCTGTCCTGTGGAGCATTAATACTACGCCGAACAGGTCCACAGGTTATACACCTTTCTTCATGGTGTACGGTGCTGAAGCGGTTCTTCCAAGCGATATCCGCCATGATTCACCACGAGTGACGGCTTATGTTGAAGCAGCCAATGAGTAGGCAAGACAGGACAGTTTGGACCGGCTAGATAAAGAGCGTGACATAGCAGCAGCACGATCTGCGATTTATCAGCAGGACTTGCGCAGATATCACAGCCGCCGAGTTAAAACCAGGACGTTCCAGGAGGGGGACTTGGTACTCCGGCTCATCCAGGACCAAACAGATATGCACAAGCTATCCCCACCTTGGGAAGGACCCTTTGTGGTCAGCAGGAACCTACACAATGGTTCATATTACGTGGTGGACGTTCGAGAGCATAAAGACTCATGGACATCAGAAGAAGAGACGAAGAGGCCGTGGAACATCGCTCTCCTGCGGCCCTACTACACTTGAGCCATGAGCTCTGCTGTATCCTATGTATATATTATAATTAATAAATAAACCGGCACCCTTGGTAAACCGGGGGATCAGCCTTTTTCTTCTAAATATATGTCTTGTGAAAATTATTACAGATATTTCGAAACAAATTATTTTATGCAGAAGGGACCAAACTAGGGGGCTACGGATTACATGTGAATCCTCGCTAAAAGTCTTTTCTGGTCCGGTCTACATGAGTATCTTCGTATCAAACGCCCTTTGGATAAACTCCATCGATTGGCAAAAATCTGTTCTTGTCCCTAGGGAGCCTTCCTTTGATGGCAGATGCAATATTTCCTGCCCCTTGGTTGATCACTCCCTTTGATGGCAAAAGAAAAAAAACCTGTTCTTGTCCCTAGGGAGCCTTCCTTTGATGGCAGATGCAATATTTCCTGCCCCTTGGTTGATCAGTCCCTTTGATGGCAAAAGAAAAAACTGTTCTTGTCCCTAGGGAACCTTCCTTTGATGGCAAATGCAATATTTCTTGCCCCTTGGTTGATCATTCCCTTTGAGGGCAAAATAAAATCTGTTCTTGTCCCTAGGGTACTTCCTTTGGTGGCAAATGCAATATTTCTTGCCCTTGGAAGATACATCCCTTTGATGGCAAAAGAAAAGTTCTTGTCCCTAGGAGTACTTCCTTTGATGGCAAATGCAATATTTCTTGCCCCTTGGAGTACATCCTTTGATGGCAAAAGAAAAAGAGTCATAGCCCTTTGGGTCCCACCCTTTGATTGGCACATATGGAGCCTGGCAGCTCGTAAAAAGCCTTGACTACATGGTCTTATTTGCAACCTGTGTTTTTGTGTTTGTGATTTTTCATGTGTTTTCTATGGTTTTTTGATCCGGAGCTGGACAACTTCAAAGTTGACCACATATTTTCAAAAGTCTGGACATGGAGCTCCAGCATTGTTTAAACCGGTAGTTATTATAACCCGGAGCAGTTATTGGGTCCACCCCAACAGAGCCAAGAGCTTCCTCAGAAACTGCAAGGTTCGCCGGATTAAGGATATCAAGCATACTTAATCAAAGGTATGAAGTTATTTTTGGTATAAAAAAGACACTCGTTTGATATATATGAGAGCGATTTAATCGGTCCGGTGGTAAACCGCTAGGACATCTTTTCAGTGTTATCTATGCAGATACAGATAATATAAAAGATCAACCATAGCAGACAAGAGATTAAAATTGCAGACGCCAAATCAAAGCTGTGACATCCGGATTAAGACGGAAAGTGTTTTGCGCTATCCTATTACAAGGCACTACAAGCCTGAACGGATTAAAGTTTTTCTCGACAAAATATTCCAGTAGCTAAAAGTTAAACGGAGCGGCTTATGCTTCTTCCTGCTGCGAAGGTTGAGGATCGACTTGTTCCGGAGCATCTTCATCTTCTTGAAGCGGCTGAAAATCAAAAACGCGCCAGTCGATCTTGGATAAGGCACGGAAGTACATCTCTTCAGTAATGAGATCGGACGGATCAACATCTGGGGCGAAAGTATGGGGGCGCACTGGTGGGATTAGATTTTCGGTGTCATAAACCGGCCGATCCACCCGCTCATTCTTTAATTCATACGCCGGATGATACCTCGTCAAGTCCGATTCATCAGCAAGCTTGCTGGCAAGAGGACACATTTCCTTAGTCAAAGCATGAAGATCTTTGCCAGAGAAGTCCGATCCATCTTCCTTGGTGCTGGGGTACCCGTTCATAGCTTCTTCCGGATCAAAATCCGGAACCCACGCTTTAGCTTTGGTCAGTGCTACAAGAGAACCAGCCCGTGCAGCAGATTTCTTCACCTCTTCCAAGCATACAGGCAATATAGAAAGCTTCTCCAAAGTACCTTGGATAGTGGTGGGGGCCGCTTTATGAAAAGACATCGCACTTATAATCCTTTGAGCGCCGGAATACAGCTGCTCAACCAGAGTATAAGAGGCCTTGAGTTTCTTCCGGAGGTCATCCCCAAGATGGGTGACGGGTCGCCCTGCATATGATTATCACAGTTAAACCGTAGCGGACTAAAGATTGCAGAGATGAAAACACATGCAAGTTAAGTATTTACCAAAGACGACAGAGGTCATAAGCTCTATTTGCCGCTTTAAACCGGTCAGCTCTTGTGTCACCGGGTTTAGGGCCTCTTCAGCATCCTTTGCTCTTTTTTCAAGAGCATTCCTCTGCACTTCCCAGGTTGTCCGCTCCGCTTCAAAATATTTTTTCAATTATTCAGCAGTGGTTAAGCTCAACGCCAGATCATCCTTAGCCTTGGCAGCAGCAGTTTCAGTCACAACAAGTCTATTCTGGAGCTCAGTTATTTCTGCAGCCCTCTGGGTCAAATCAGCCTGCAAGAAAATCAAGTGGAATAAATGACAGTTTAGACAAGTCTCAAGCACATAACCAAGTTATCTACTTGACACTTGGGGGCTAATGGGCAATTGAAGTATCAAAACAGAGGTTCAGACAAGTCCCAGGCACATAACACAAATTATGGCCCTGGCACTTGGGGGCTAATGTAAGTTCGTTTTCCATACATTTGGAAGTACCGGTTCACCTACAACAAAGCTAAACCGGTACTTGGGGGCTATTATGCTATAAGGACATGTATAAAGAAAGCAAGAGCAAAGATAAGTGAAGGAAGGTACCTCATATTTATCCTTCATCATATTCACCAAGCCCTGTTCATAGTCGCGGCTGGTATGAAGCCGGTTCAAGTACCCGGAATAAAGTTCCTGGGCACTCAGATCAGAATAATTGGACAAATCTGTGCTCCATTTGCCCTTCTCTTGCTGAAGCTTCTCCGCCTTAGCAATATGCTTGGCTAAAACGATAGGCTCAGCAGGAGCGGTAAAACCCGTTCCGGTTATTTGAACATCCGGAGAGGAAGCAGTGGTTGGATGTGAAGGGGCAGCAGTATGAGCCGGACTAGGGGGAGCCGGGCTAGTCCGAGGAGGGCTAGCCCGGACAGGACTTGCCGGTTCAAGGACATCTTCAACATTTGTATCTTCAGGAGCAGCAACATAATCATGATCCATGGGAGCAGGATCGTCAAGCTGAATTGCAGGCTCGTTCTCCGGAGGGATGACATCATCCGGATCAGCTACCGGATCAGCAGCAGCAGCCTTGGCAGCCGCTTTAGTGGCCTTTGCCTTTTTACTAGGCTTGGGCTTGCTGAAAGAAATTAAATAATCAATTAGAATTATAAAGGGCAAATACAAAGATAAACCGGATGAGGTAAAGGACTTACCCAGGGACAGTTTTTAGTATTGGGACCTGTGTGGCAGTCGATTCACCGAAAGATGATAAAGGCGTCTCCTGATAGTTAGGATCAGATGGTTTAAGTGGTTTGCGTATAAGTCCGGCCTTGGGATGAAGAAGAGTTGGAAAAAGTAAAACCTCAGAGCGGCACCTCCGAGCCGGAGTGAGAGATATTCCGGAAGACTCTACTACATGGCCTCTATGGCGGGTAGTCCGGCGGGCTTCGTGTTGCTGTTTCTTCAAAAGAAATTTAGGGTCCAGTTGAGCATAAGGATGAGAAAAAGGGTATTTCCGAGATGCCTGACGAGTTTTGGGCACCGGCGGGTCAGAATCTGAAGAAAGAGAGATTACCTCAGTTTCTGCCGCTTTATCTCCTTCAGCCAAATCCTATGAAAAGACATTGTTAAACATAAATTTGGATAAAAGAGATCAAAATATGTTAGGATCAATTCATACCTCAGAATACGGATCATCTTCTTCAAGATGTGAACCGGAGCCAGCAGCTGCCTTTTTCTTCTTGACAGCAAAGGTTTTCCGGCGTGGCTGTTTACCTGACTTGTCCTGAGATTTTCTTTTCCAAAACGGATCGTCGGCCTATGCAGAAAAATTAAAGATAAATGGAAGATAATTTATACGAACGGATTAGACGCAAACAGAAGAGGGTAAAACTTACGGCTGGCAGTTTGTTCTTCTTGTAATATGGGGCCAAGCCGGTTTGGCTACATTCTTCCAGAGAGATGTTGAGCATTTTCTTAGCAGATTCAATAACATCCTTCTCAGGAAGTATTACGTCGATGTGGCGTTGAGGGTCATCCGGCTTTCCGGTATACTGATACATCAAACTGGAGCGCCGGCTCAGAGGAAGGATACTCCAGGCAAGCCAACAACGCACGAAGTCAACTCCAGTCAATCCGTTGGCCATAAAGGCTTTGAGCTTGGCAAGCTGAGGAGCAAACCGGGCTCACTCGGAGGAAGTAAGACGTTGTGGCAAGGGATGATCTTCCGAAAGGCGATGTTGGCGGTAACCCGGCAGTGGGTTTTCTCCTTCAGGCAAGGTATCCTTGCAGTAAAACCAGGATTGATTCCAGTCCTTGGGGTGTGTATGGAGAGCAACATGAGGAAAAACTACATCTCTCCTCTTCTGAATACTAACACCACCCAGTTCTTGATGTGGTCCGGCAGTGAACTCAGTCCGCCGGTTTAAGTGGAAAAAGTCCTGGAACAAGTCCACTAACGGCTCTTCTTGAAGGTACACCTTGGAGAAGACTTGGAAATTGCAGACGTTTGATACGGAATTTGGGCCTATATCCTGAGGATGGAGTTGAAAAGTGGCCAGCACATCCCGGAATTTTTTTGAACCGGGAGGGCTAAAACCCCGGGCCATATGATCAAAGAAAACAATAACTTCTCCTTCTTTGGGGGTAGGAGGACACTCATCCCCTGGGGCCCGCCATTTCAGAACTGCTTGAGGACCCAGAATACCAATCGAAGCAGCATTGACTAAGTCCTCTTCCGTAATGCGGGAAGGAACCCAGTTGCAAGAAACGAACTGCTTGGCAGACATATGAGCAGAAGGAAAGTGCTGAAAAAATAAAGTGCAGAATTCGGATTATACAAGTGCTGAAGCATAAACCGGATTGTGTTATCAACTTACATTGACGGTTTAGACAGGGGACTAATGGCATTGACAACCCGGAAGCAGGTAGGAGACGAGCTGCTACCGGTTTACGATAACAAAAAAGAAGAAGCTAAACCGTCGGGTTCATGGGTGATGCGTTGCAGGAGCAATATATGATTGACTAAACCGGCGAGTAACTTGCAGATCTATCAAGATGAAGAAACAGGTTTCTACAAGAGGCTAAAGTAAAATAAATCTGAGAAGTAAGAAAAAGACAAACTTTATGCAAGTCTATCATAGGAAGAACTGCGAAGGTTTTCTACAGAGCAGTGACTCTAAGGGCGAACTTAATCTAAGTCTAAAAATACGGAGCTGGAGCGAGTTCGAAGCTAGTCCAGAGTTGGAATCTACTGCAAGCATGACGTATAAGATGAACAGCAAGAGCTTCGAGGTCTAATGGCGGAAAGCAATGGAGGAACCCTAGATCACAGATCTGCAGCAAGAGAAAAGGAATATGTGAGAAGGAAAGGGACGGCGGCGGAGTAATCTGGTCGCGTTTCAGGGTGATGCAGCGGCCTGGTTGACGACGGCGACGAGCTCGAGGGCAACGGCGGAGCTTCAGGCGATGGAGGAAGAAGAAGAGCGGAGGAAGGAGAAGAGTAAAGACTCAGCGGTATTTATAAGGGTTGGAGAGACGAAACGGCAAGCGCGGGATTTGAGGAGATCAGATTGGATAAAGATTCCATTGTCGCCTCGATTTTCGGGATGAGCTTTAAACAAAGGTAACAAATAGCTGTGAGCAATTAATGTGGAGGTGATGTCACGACTGGATAAAATGATTTCTGAAGATGACGTCATAGCCGGTTTACAAAACATAGAAGATACAGGGAGAAAGTTTATGCAAGATTTAGAAGACTGACATGAACAAGTTCAAATCATTCTGGGGCCTAATGTCACGGATATTACTAGCAGGTATAAACCGGCTAGGGAGATCCGGATTATGTTAATGTAGCTCTGTTGTTATAAATTCAGTAGAAGTTACGGCCCATGAAGGCTTAGGGCCCATGTGCAATGTTTACGGTTTATAAACCGTCCTATTATGTAACTTGACATACAAGGAAGAAAGAATAGAGACCGAGGCGGACACGATTATGAGCCGGCCTCGGGACTCTGTAAACCGGACCGGGCGTTGCCTCCTATATAAAGGAACGGCCCGGCGACGGTTCAAGGGCAAGCAATCAATCCGTCGAGAGACAGGCAAGCAATCTGCTCCCTGTTCATCGGCGCCCAAGCAATACCAAACCAAACTAGACGTAGGATCTTACCTTCATCGAAGGGGCCGAACTAGTATAAACCCTCTGTGTCCTTTGTGTGCTTTTAACCTCTTCAAGCTAATCCGAGCGATGGCTCCACACCTAAGTCCTCTAAACCGAACATCTGTCGTGCTAATTCCACGACAGATTGGCTATGGAAATGCCCTGATAGGTAGGTATGGTGGCTGTTTTTAGGAAGATATAAGGAGGCTTATGTGTGATAGAGCGTATCATATCACTGGGTTTGGATGCACGGGCGAAGTTTTCATCGACTATCAAGGTGAGAAAGGGCAATGCACGGTACCGAAGAGGCTAGCAAATTGCAGAAAGGTGAGAGTGCGTATAATCCATGGACTCACATTAGTCATAAAGCACTCACATACTTATCGCAAAAGTCTATTAGGCTGTAAAGCCAGCAACTACTGCGCATGCCCCTAGGGAGGAGGTTGGTAGGAGTTAACCATCGTGAGCCCCCGATCGCAACACAAATGGAATACAGTCAATAACAAACCATGCTCCAACTTCCTAGCATAACTAGAGACTATACGTGCATGCTTCAGGAATCACAAACCTTAACACCAATATTCTTAATAAACAACAATCATTCACTAGTACCCCCACATATTACCATCTCGACATCGCAAAACTATTGCAAGGAATCAAACTTATCATATTTAGGGATCTACATGAAAGTTTTTACTATATCCCTCTTGAATACCTATGGTATTAGGACCAAATTCATAACATGTACTAACTTCCATTACTATTTATTAGACTTCATCTTTGGCTTCATCAGTTCCATTCCGGGTTCTTCGTCTTTTCGGGTTTTCGTTGTTTTGTCGCGTGCGTGTGTGCATTCATCCATGTCATGTTGTCATGTGCATTGCATTGCTTTGTGTTGTCGTTTGCATCCGGTCCCACTCGTTCCTTCCCATCGTCCGTTTCGAGTTTCGAAGCTCTCTCACGTGCCCGTGGCATCCCTGAGGCCTACTTTTGTGTTTGGCCGTGTAACGTTTCCGGTTTGGCGCGAGACTTGTCGTGCGTTGTTGTTTTGGTATGTGTAACCCGCCTGTCAAATCTCGTCACGTTTGGGGTTCGTTTGATGCTCCAACAGTTATCCTTGTGGGCTAAAAGTACCTCCTCTTTGAGGCCCAAGACACCCCTCCAACAGCCCACCAACCCAACTCAAACCCTTCCCTTCATCTAGGCCATTCAGTTGTGATCTCGTGGCCGAAAACCTCTCCTCATTTGGACAACCCTAGCTCCTTGTGCATATATAAACGTCCACCCCTCCAATTTTCGCGTCCAGAAACCCTAATGTTTCCACCTCTGCCGCGCGGTGCTTCCACCGTTGACGTGTGGTGCTTCCACCGTTGACACGCCGTGCTTCCGACCTCGCTGCGCGTGCTTCCACCTCACCGCACCCGCGCTTCCGACCCAATCAGCTGCTTGGTCCTTGAGTTGGAAGGCTGCAAACTTCACATAGTCCTCAGGCCTTATGTTGGTGCACTCAAAATGCTTCTTGATATCAGTAATCCAATCTTCAGCATCGAGAGGGTCGACACAGTAACTGAAAGCCTTTGGTTGATTAGCCAAGAACTGGTTGAGCGTAGCATGGTGCTGTTGGTTGAAGAAATTGCCTTGGTTCCCCTGAGCACCCTGATTTGCTTGATTTGCTTGCATTTGCTGCATCATCTGCATAAGCATCTGGGTGTTCTGATTTGTAGTCTGCATAATTGCTCTCCAGGCCTCAAACGGAGGAGGAGGGGAAGGAGGACGGTCAGGAACCTCTTCACCCTCTGGGTTAGCGTTGGGAACCCTTTTCGGAGCCGTCCTGAAATAGATGACCACCAATCAGCCATTTGATTGAAAGAAGATATAAGCTGAAACAACGGCTAGAAATGCAACATAGTCTTCACAAGAATCATTCGAACAAGAGGAACGAATGAAATTCTCAGTTTAATGATAACAACAATCTTTACGAGAAGCCACTTTGGAGATAAAAGGTAAATAAGAAAAACAACAAGGTGCAGATAGAACAAATACAAGATAGGAGCTTCGTTCGACATCTTTGTGCTGAAAGCTTATGGAACGTGTTACGAAAGGGTTTCGCAATCCCCGGATCAGCATAGCCAAGGACCATTTAAGATGCAACCCCCGATCGGAACATCGGCCATAAAACTACTTCACTCAATGTAGAACCCCGAACTCCATAACCTACATTCGTTGGAAGAATGCCTATGAGCTACTGGATGAACCCACCTATTAATTTCTGAAAGTTTCTAGTTATGCAATGAGGTGTTGGGGATACAGGGGAAGCACCGCGCACTCAACTCTAATCCTACATCCAGCTGTATCCATCCTTCAACACATAACCAATTGTTTTCGGAAACCGTCTACCTCGGACCTTCGAAACGCATCCACTATACAAGCCATGGCAATACTCCCGAACTACCTCCCAAGTACTGGGTGATGTCGGGGTTGTCTTGCCACTAACCGTATATGAGAGTTTTCGATGTCGGCCGTCTTAAGTATTCTAGAACTGCTACGATATGTTTGTGACGACAATACCCCGAAGCTCAACTCCCCGGGACACTGCCACAACCCCTAGTGTCAGGAGGCATCGAGAACAATATTCTCGTCACAAAGACATCGAAACAATCCAAACAATACTCGCGAGATTCCTAAAAAAATTTGGTGCAACTTTTGAGAGTGGAAGAGGCAAGAGTAATCGTCAGGAGTCCTCACCAGAGTGAAAAGAGATGAGAAGCAAAAGAAATCCTACTCTCCGATATAAATATAGGACTCAAAACATTTTAAGTGTGTGCCTAGACTCAACCGTCAACGATTCGATCAATCAGTGGGGGCTTCTAGGTCGGAGAAGGCTCTGAATACCAACTTGTAATGCCCAGGATGGGACTATATCTCCTACGTGTCGAGGCACAACTTAAAGATATAAGCCCATTCTGGAATGATCGCAAGTTTGGTACCTTTGCACATCTCATGTAAAAATAGGGATGAAAGCGGAAAAGATAGTTGGCTTACACTCGCCACGTCACACAATTCATTACATATCCAAACATCATTCAAATAAACATCACAACCCGTCTACGGGTGAAGATCCAAATGAAAGATACCAAACATAACATTAAACCACAGGTCTGAATCGCCCCTAGTAGAAACCTCTACTGATCAACATGATAGTGCACATAGTAACGGCTACGTTCCTCGTCGTACTCCCAGTCTAGCTCGGTGCCATCGCCTGTGTAGCTCACCATAGTACCTGCATCTGGTGTGGTGTAGAGTCTGTGAGCCACAGAGGACTCAGCAATCCCGTTCCCGGGTAACACAACTATCCAAGCCTTGGGTGTGGAACAAGGCTAAAGAAAGAATAAGAGGTTGCAGCAGCACTAGCACTAACTTACGTAAAAGAGAGCGAGAAGAGAAGTGCCTCAGACGATAAGATGATCACAAAGTGATCCTAACTAAACAAGTCAAACATAACCCCATCGTGTTCACTTCCCAAACCCCTTTCGGAAAATGACCGTCACGGTACTCACGCTGGTAGTGTATTCTGAACATGGTGTCAAGTTTTCTACAACCGGATATTAACAAATTCCCATCTGCCACATAACCGCGAGCACGGCTTTCGAAAGTTTATAACCCTGCAGGGGTGTTCCAACTTGGCCCATGACAAGCCCACGATCCGCGGAGTCGCAACTCCAAGGTGGGAAGGCCCGAGTATCCTCGGAATCCCGTGCTCAAGATACTCTGACTAAGGTAAGGCTAATCCAGTAAATCCTCCCGGCGTGCCGACACCCTGATCGTAGCCGCGCGTATCTAGTCTCAGGCCACGACCGGATGGGTGAAGCTACGGGTTTTTACCAATCCTCGAGTTTCCTCGTGGTGGCCCCGCATGCTCCCCGTTTCGGACCAACACTCATGTGGAGCACTGGCCCGAGGTTGTTGATTAAGAACTCGGGTTTGCAAGACCCTATGCAAGTTTAAGTTATTAGGCGAATAGTACCAATGTTGGGACTTGCTGGAAAAGACTTAGCACTTAGCGGTTTATCGAGGGGGTCCCATAACCCCAACCGTGTGAGGAACGCAAAATCAAGGAACATAACATCGGTTTATACGGTTCCTAGGGCGGCATGAGTGGAACAAATCACCAAGCAAAAGGCTTAGCCTTCCACCCATTACCAATATATAGATGATTTCATTTAAGAATTAAAATAGTGTGATATCCCAACAAGCTTCAACAAGAAGCAAGAATCTTCAATCTTCTCCTGCAACTAGCAATGCTATAAGAGGGGCTGAGCGAAGCTTACTTAGCCAATCAAAGGTTTGCATAGGTAGGGTGGTTAGATAGATTCATGGTTACAATAGGAGGCTGACAGGAAAAACATGGGCATCGAGGCAAAAGCTATAGAGCGAGACTTCTAGCAATAGGCAAAGATAGTAATGGTATCCAAGTCAGGTCATCTTGCCTGTAGGGTCGTCGATGGGATCGTAAGAGAGCTCCTCGTTCTCAACCTCGGTAGTAACCTCGTTCTCGTACTCGGTCTCGGCTTCCGGCTCTACTCAAAACAAAACACACGTGGCATGAAATCAACAAGATGCAATGCGCAAACAACATGATGCATGGCTGATGCACTAAGGAAGCACTACAGATGCACTAAGGAAGCACAGAAAGTCAACATAGGAAGCACAGAGGTACAACACAAGGAGCATGACAATGTGCATCAAGCAAGAAACTTCAAAAACATGATACAAGAGGATATTATGAATCTACATGCAAAAACACACAAGTTACCTATAGGACTTGCTCAAAACGGAGCAACGGGCTAAAAGATACACCCGAAAAATATAAACATGCGAAAGCTGAAACTAACGCCACATAGCAACTTCGGAGCAAGAAATATATAGTCTACATCACTCAAAAATCATGGCAAGGAGCATGGACATAAATTAGACATATCCTACAGCAAAAAATTCCATTGGAGCATCTCCAAAGGAGCCATGGATCAATAGCAACAAGCTATAACATTTTGAACTTGACAACAAAATCCTGACAGCAGTATTTTATAGCAACTTGGGAGCAAGAGTTAAATATGCTACAGCCACCCAAATGAGCATGTGAGAGCATGAATGGATAGCCAACAACATATACAACAAGGAACCATCAAGAGTCACCCCAAAACTATCATGAATTTGCCTAGAACAACAAGCAAACTTGGCATCTGGAAATTACAGATTCCAGACTTAGTGAAATTTCACTAAGTGTTAAAACAGCAGTAATATCATGGCATGTTTGTGAGCAAGTTTAAGTCACCTCAAAGCAAAACATGGCAAGTGGTTAGCACCACAGCAAAGTACACATGATGGGGAGTCCAAAACATCTAAGCATGCATCAAGGGGACAACCACATCAATAGCAACGAGCTCCTCAACTAGGTATCTCGTAACAAGTTTAACAACATAACAGCCACATAGCAACTTGCAAAGGAGATAAACATGGCAAGATGAAATCTATCATGCAAGCTAAAGCAACCATCATGTAGAGAATTTCATGATGAACATGTGGACATATCATTTGCTTCATTTGGATAAACATGCAACAATTTATCACATTGCAAACATGGCATGAAAACAACTACTAGCAGCAGTTTATAACAAGTAGCACTCTTCTCATGAATATTAAGACATTTAGATGACCTCAAACATGCATGGCACAATGGAACAAAACATAGTACAAGTCACCACGATCATTTTGACATATCATACACACAAATCGGACATGCACAGTAAAAGTTATCCACCTCACAAATATGCATCAGACAATAGAAAAACTGGGGACTTAGGGAAATTGAAGCAACCTCAGGGTCAACGGGCGCGGTCAACGGATCCGGCGGGTCGCGGGTCCGGGTCGGTGCGGGCTAACGGGCCCGCGGATCTGGGCTTCGGCCCGTTAGGGTTCCAGATCGCTGGATCCGATCGGGCGAAGGCTCGGGGCTCGATCTCCTGGCGAGGCCGGCGGCTGGCGCGGCTCCCTCGAGCGGCTGCCGCGGAGGCGAAGTGGCGAGGCCGGCGGCCTGGCCCGGCGGCGAGGGAAGGCGGCGGGGTGGGTGGTCGCCGGCGAGGTGGCGCGGTCGGGGCGGCGGCTCCCGCGGCCTGGCGGAGGCGGCAAAGTGCGGCGGCGAGGGGAACCGACGCGGCGGCGGAGGAGGTGGCTGGCGGCGGCGAGCTGGCCTGAGGGGGCTCCGGCGGCGCAGCGCGAGGTAGGAGACAAAGGGCTCGGGCGCGGGCCCACACGTCGGATGGAAGCACGTGCGGCGGGGTCGGAAGCGCGAGTGCGGTGAGGTGGAAGCACGCGCAGCGAGGTCGGAAGCACGGCGTGTCAACGGTGGAAGCACCACACGTCAACGGTGGAAGCACCGCGCGGCAGAGGTGGAAACATCAGGGTTTCTGGACGCAAAAATTGGAGGGGTGGACGTTTATATATGCACAAGGAGCTAGGGTTGTCCAAATGAGGAGAGGTTTTCGGCCACGAGATCACAACTGAATGGCCTAGATGAAGGGAAGGGTTTGAGTTGGGTTGGTGGGCTGTTGGAGGGGTGTCTTGGGCCTCAAAGGGGAGGTACTTTTAGCCCACGAGGATAACTGTTGGAGCATCAAACGAACCCCAAACGCGACGAGATTTGACAGGCGGGTTACACATACCAAAACAACAACGCACGACAAGTCTCACGCCAAACCGGAAACGTTACACGGCCAAACACAAAAGTAGGCCTCAGGGATGCCACGGGAACGTGAGAGAGCTCCGGAACTCGAAACGGACAACGGGAAGGAACGAGTGGGACTGGATACAAACGACAACACAAAGCAATGCAATGCACATGACAACATGACATGGATGAATGCACACACGCACGCGACAAAACGACGAAAACCCAAAAATACGAAGAACCCGGAATGGAACTGATGAAGCCAAAGATATATATATTGCCAAAAAGGAAAAGTATTACATCCGGGGCATTACATTATTCCTTCATCCATCATGATCTCACCCAAAATTTGAAAACTTCATGACACAAAACTCAACGGAAACCATGTGAGATCCATTAGTATAATAAGCAAATAATAAACTTTAGTTGCGGTTATGAACCCACTCATGTTTTATTATTGCATAATACCTACTTTATTCTAACTTATCCATGACTTATACCACCTCCCTGATATAATCCATAGCATCATCAAACACAAGCAAACTATGCAATGAAAATATAATCTGTCCAAAACAGAACAGTCTGTGAAGATCTGAACAATCACCATACTTCTGCAACTCTAAAAATTCTGAAAAAATAGGAAAATGTGAGAAATTTCTATATAAATCATTTGTAATTTTTTTGAAAAATCAATACATTCCAGTAAATTATACAATTTTCTACACTTGACGCAAAACTTTATGTTTTTTCACAGAATCAAGTCAACTATCAACCAAATCATCCCAAAAGGCTTCATTTGGCGCAAACACTAACTAAAACTAAAAATGCAATCATAACAGTAGCATAATTGTGTTAACACTCATAAACAGAAAGAAGAACAAAAAAAGATAACTATTTGGTTGTCTCCCAACAAGCGCTATTGTTTTATGCCACTAGCTAGGTGTAATGCACAGTTTCATGTATTGTCATCATTAGTTTTCATCCCATAGGTAGCTCTCATAATTGATTCATATGGTGGTCTAATTATTTTCCTAGGAAAGTGTTCCATCCCTTTCTTTATGGGAATTGGAACCTTATGTTTCCGTCTTTCATATCAATAATAGTTCCCATGGTGCGTACGAAAGGCCTACCAAGTATTATAGGACAAGACAGATTGCATTCATTACCAAGCACAATAAAATCCAAAGGAATATAATTCACATTAGCAAGAATAAGAACATCATTTATTCTACCAAATGATTTCTTAATAGTGGAATCTGCTAAGGGAAAATTAAGGGAAAATTCATCCATATCAACGAGGCCTAGCACATCACATAATGATTTTGGTATCGTCGAAACGCTAGGACTAAATCACATAAAGCATTAAATTCTTAAGCTTTAATCTTTACTTTAATAGTAGGTTCCCATTAATCATGCAACTTTCTAGGTATAGAAATTTCTAACTCTAGCTTTTCCTCTTAAGCTTTCATTATAGCTTCTACAATATGTTTAGTGAAAGCTTTATTTTGTTCATAAGCATTGGGTAGGTTTATCATGGATTGCAACAAGGAAAATACACTCAATTAACTGTCATAATTAAAGTCCTTGTCATCTAAAGTAGTGGGCTCATCACTAGTTAAAGTCTCGACCTCGCCAAACCCACCTTTACCATTTTTATTATCAAGATTATCACCCTCCGAACAATTGGGACGCCTTCTAGCTAAATTTGACTCATCTCCAGTCCCTTTTACATCAAGTTGTATATTACTAAACAAAGATTCAATATGTGTGACACCAACCATTCTAATATCTTCATCATGATTACAATAAAAACTGGGTAGAATCGCTTTTTCTAGGAATTCTAGCTTAGCTCTCAACCTAGCGGTTCTTTATTTACTTTCATTAATAGATACATGGTTGGCTTTAATAGACTCATTAATATCATGCTTGGTTGGCAAAATTTTAGATTTGAGAGTTTTAACATCACGAGCAAGTATATCCATGTTCCTAGATATATCATCAACTTTATTCAATTTTTCATCTACCATGGCAATAAAAATCTTTTGAGACTTAATGAATTCTTTGATATGACTCTCAAGATTAGTTAGGTATTCTATTATTATTATTATTGCTAATATTATTATTACTATTATTATTTTTATATGAATTGCCAATGGAATTGCCATAATTATTAGAGAAATTTCCAGGATATGGTCTAGAATTAAAATTACCTCTATAAGCATTGTTATCGAAATTATTCCTATCGACGAAATTCACATCAACGACATCATTATTTTACTCAATCAAGGTAGATAATGGCACATCATTAGGATCAACTTGAGCATTTTTTTTACTAGCAACCAATTTCATAAGAGCATCCATTTTAGCACTCAAAGTAGTAGTTTCTTCGACAAAATTTACCTTCTTACCAGTTGGAGCTCTTTTAGTATGCCATTGAGAGTAATTTGCCATTATATTGTCAAGAAGTTTTGTAGCTTATCCCATGTGATTTCCATAAAAGTACCACATGCGGTAGAGTCTAGAAGATTTCTAGAAACAAAGTTTAGCCCGCATCGAAATTTTGTATAATCAGCCATAAGCTTAAACCACGAGTGGGACAATTTCTAGTCATTAATTTCATTCTCTCCCAAGATTATGCAACTTTTTCATGATCAAGTTGATTAAAATTCATAATTTGATTTCTAAGAGAAGTAATTTTATCGGGAGGAAAATACTTGGCAATAAAATCATCCTTACACTTATCTCAAGAATCAATACTATTTCGAGGCAAGATGAAAACCAAGTTTTAGCACGATCTCGTAGTGAGAACGGGAATAATTTGAATTTAACAATATCATTATCCACATCTTCTTTCTTTTGTTGAAAGTATTAAGATGGGATACAACATCTTCATTAGGACTACCAGAAAATTGTTCTTTCATAACAAGATTTAGCAGAGCAACACTAATATCACTTGAATCCGCACTAGCGGCAAGAGGAGCAATTGGAGTACTAATAAAATAATTATTAGTAGTATTTGAAAAGTCACACAATTTGGTATTATCTTGAGGCATGGTGAAAAACAAGCAAGTAAACGAGCAGATCAACAACAACAACAACAACATAGCCTTTAGTCCCAAACAAGTTGGGGTAGGCTATAGGTGAAACCCATAAGATCTCGTGACCAACTCATGGCTCCGGCACATGGATAGCAAGCTTCCACGCACCCCTGTCCGTAGCTAGTTCTTTGGTGATACTCTAATCCTTCAGGTCTCTCTTAACGGACTCCTCCCATGTCAAATTCAGTCTACCCCGACCTCTCTTGAGATTATCCGCATGTTTTAGCTGTCCGCTATGCACTGGAACTTCTGGAGGCATGTGCTGAATATGCCCAAACCATCTCAAACGATGTTGGACAAGCTTCTCTTCAATTGGTGCTACCCCAACTCTATCTTGTATATCATCATTCCGGACTTTAAAAGAGCAGAGCAACAAAACAAATATTTTTGTGTTTTTGTAATTTTTTTATGAGAAGAGGGGGAGATGAAAATGAGAGTCAAAGGTAAATAAAAAGTAGAGCAAGTAGATAATAGTTTGTGCGAAGGTACTTGATAGGTTTTGATGATGTCTCTCGGGAAACGGTGTCAAAAATTCTTCCTGCTACTTGTAAACTACATTGCAATTTTCCCGGAAGAGGATAGGAGATGCAACACAATAGAGATAAGTATTTCCCTTAGTGAGAACCATAGTATCGATCCAGTAGGAGAATCACGCAAAGCCTCGTGAACAACACCCGCACACACAAAAGCAAATACTTGCACCTAATGCGGGCAAGAGGGTTGTCAATCCCCTTGAACTCATTGAGGGAAACCTAGATCAAGGGGTCCTCGGGCTGCCGACCTGTTCTTATGGGCCAGAAAGTTGGTTGCACTACAACTACTAGAAGGCCGAGCTATGAGGTGACTCCATATCCGGACAGAAAATCTTCGATGCTTTGGCGTGTCCTCCGAGTCAAGATAATAAGAATCGACATGTGTGTTCTTCCCCGTAACCGACCTTGTGTAAACCCTAATACCCCTAGTGTCTACATAAACCAAAGGGTTTAGTTCATAGAGGCTGGAACAACAACCATCATCCTACTCGCCTAGGGTTTAGTTCATCTGATCTCGTGGTAGATCAACTATGTAATCATCCTATACACCTCAATACAATCAAGCAGGACGTAGGGTTTTACCTCTTCAAGAGGGCCCGAACCTGGCTAAATACTGTGTCCCTCATTTCTTATTACCCATCGATCCAAGATGCACAATTCGAGACCCTCTACCCGAGATCCACCAGTTTTGACATCGACATTGGTGCTTTGATTGAGATTTCCGCTGTGAGATCGCCAAAGGATTGGTGGCTCGCCCGATCATCGGAGATGGCGCCAACACCGAGGAAATCTTTGTCCCCGGCCAACTTTTCATGCTCGGCAGCATCGTTCTGCACGCTAACCCGACCAGTCATCTCGACTAGGTCGACGGCTTCGCCCCTGAGCGCGAGATCAGGTTCGGTAACCTAGAGTACATCGCTGACGCTCGGGGCGATTTCATTTTCATCGGCTTCTTAGCTTTGCCTGAGGCGCCCAAAGACCCTGAAGCTTCAACTTCAGGATCTCCTTCCGACCCCACCCCTGGGTTGTCCCTTACCTTGTATCCGGCCTCAAGCCTGGAAGCGATCTCTGCGTCAGAAGATCGGGAGTCAACCCCGGCCGGACTCGCATCCCTTACCTTTGATCCAACTTTAGGCCTGGATGTGATCCCTTCATCCGAAGATCGGGATTCAACCCCGGCCGGACTCACCTCTCCTGCATTGGATCCGGCTTCAACCTTAGATGCGACTGTGACATCCTAACACCATGAGTCAACCCTAGTCGGACTCGACCATCGCGCCACCTTACCGGAGGAAGACTCCGAAGAAATCCCAGATACCCATCCGGTTAGTCTCTCCTTCCTAAACGAGATGCTAGATCGGATCAAGCCGATTACCATCATGGACGGCCCATCCTCGACCTATGCTCGTCTTGTTAGCTCAAAGGAGCATAGTGCAACCTCGAGGACGTCAACGAATCCGGGGACATTAACTACATCCCTCTCTCCGAAGAGAAGGTTAGCCTTGGAGCCGATGATTTCATCGTGCCGGAGGACCCAATGGATCAGGAGAAGTTCAAGCGGCAACTTATCGCCACTGCACGAAGCCTGAAGAAGAAGCAACAACAGTTGAAGGCCAAACAGAACACCCACAATGATAGATGGACAAAAGTTCTGGCAGCCGAAGAAGGGAAGAACTATGAGCGGCAAACCAAAAGCTACCCAAAGCGGAAACTGCTGCCACAATTCGACGATGAGGGCCTTGAGCCTGCACCAGCAAGATATACCCAGGAAAACCAGCCCGACCGCCCCCACGAGGACGGGACAAGCTGTCTGGAGAGGCCAAATACCCACCCGCTCCTCCTCACCATAAAGGCCAGGAGGTGGCATAGCCATAATATGATCTACGATGTGACCTGGTTGCTAGAGTAGGCCAGACAAGATCCATCTATGGATCTAGAGGGTATGCTCCCGCTGGACAAGATGGATACCAAGCTCGGCGTGACCGAAATGATAGACTTCATGAGCAGCGCCAGGCCGAAAGAGCAGCCGATCTCCGACGCGACATACCCTGGGTCAGAGGCACCACTCACCTGATGTGCTTAACGGACGAAGTAATGCAACATCAATTCCCTGAAGGGTTCAAACCCGTGAACATCGAACAACACGACAAGACAACATACCCGACCATGTGGATTGAAGATTTTCTTCCCCACATTCATATGGCTTGAGGAGACGATCTCCACGCCATAAAGTACTTGCCATTAAAGCTTAGTGGACCAGCCCGACATTGGTTGAATAGCCTCCCTGAAATCTCCATAGGGAGCTGGGAAGAGCTCGAGGATGCCTTCTGAGCCAACTTCCAAGGCATTGATGTTTGGCCTTCGGACACCGATGACTTGAGCCATGTGGTCCAACAGCCCAGAGAGTCATCCCGACAATTTTGGAACCGGTTCTTGACCAAGAAGAACCAAATCGTTGACTGTCCGGATGCTGAGGCAATAGCCACATTCAAACATAGCATCCAAGACGAATGGCTAGCTTGTAAGCTCGGCCAAGACAAGCCGAGGACGATGTCATCACTTACCTCACTCATGACCCCGCTGTTTTGAGGGCGAAGATAGCTGGTTGGCTCGTAGAAGCAACAACCCCAAGGATCCTGGTACCTCAGAGGTTTGGGACGGAAACGGGAAACCACAGCACAACAAAAATAAGCGTCGTCACAATGGCGGTGAGGCTGAGGATACGACAGTGAATGCCGAATTCAGGAACCCCAAATCTGGTCAGCGGAAGAAATCCTCTAAAGGGAACAAGGACGGCCCGACCGCACTTGAAAAAATCCTGGACATGCCTTCCCAGATCCATGGCTCCTCGGACAAGCCTGCTAACCACACCAACCGTAACTGTTGGGTGATGAAGCAGGCCGACAAGATCATAGCCGAGGAACATGGCAAAGGCCCCCAAAATAAGGATGACGATGAACCTCGTGGGCCGAACAATTGAGGCTAGGAACAATTCCCTCCCAAGTTAAAAACAGTGAACATGATCTACGCCACACATATTCCGAAGAAGGAGAGGAAGCGCGCACTCCGGGACGTCTACGCCATAGAGCCAGTAGCCCCAATGTTCAATCCATGGTCGGCATGTTTGATCACTTTTGACCACAGGGACAACCCGACCAATATCCTTCATGGAGGATTGGCGGCCCTGGTTCTTGACCTTATCATCGACGGGTACCACCTAACCAGAGTCCTCATGGACGAAGGCAACAACCTCAATCTGATTTACTCAGATACAGTGAGAAAAATGGGCATCTATCCAACAAGGATCAAACGCAGTAACACCACCTTTAAAGGAGTAATCCAAGGCGTCAAAGCCCGCTGCTCGTGTACACTGACCTTCGAAGTAGTATTCGGCATGCCAGACATCTTCCGCAGCGGAGACTTGATCTTCGACATTGCCCCTATCGGTAGCGGCTACCATCCACTCTTGGGCTGGACGGCGTTTGCCCGTTTCAACGCCGTCCCCCATTACGCATGCCTGAAGCTAAAGATGCCCGGACCGAAGGGCGTCATGACAGTCGATGTCAACTTAGAATGCTCACTCCGGACTGAGGAGCATACAGTGGTTCTGACAGCCAAAGTCCAAACCGGCATCGAAGAGCCGATGTACCAGCCCGTCGTCAAGGCACACGAGCCACGTAAATGGGCCCGGGCTCTGTCTCAGCTCTAGGAGCCTCCTTACGCTTAGCATAAATAGGGGTATGCACCCCACAACATGCCCATCCAAGCCGCACAATACGTGCCTCGCATACACAACTTCGCTCTTAATGTACCATGGGCAGCTATGGGGGGCCAACCAGACAGGAGCTAGGTGTTCAGATCAACTGAGCTACACACGTCTTCGGACATACATTGGTACCATCGAGGACCTATTCGGCATCAAGCCAATACAGTGCGACAACTTCTCAAGACCCTCTCTCTCGGGGCCCGTCGGCCAATCACCATCCCCTACAAGGGAGTTCTTCCTCCACCATAGAAGCAAAGGCGCAGACGTGTAGCAGGGCATACTAGGGACATCAACCCACGTATCAAGGCTGTGTGTAAACCTTTTCTCTGTACAATTTATCTTTTTACAAAGTATCTATAATAGTCGCTTCGGCAGTTGAAATTGTACGGTTAGTAAAGACCATTTTTACGGTCCTCTTGCAGTCATCTATGTTGCATAAACCTTTCCCGCTCTTCGATGCCAAAACAAACTAGTTCGGTACACATCCTCTGTAGATGCTAACGACTAATAAATCAGGGGCTCGATTATAATACTCGCCCTAAGCATCAGTCTGACACTATCCGTTTCTTATGTGTTCGAAGTCTCGGATATTGCATTATATGAATCGGCTCTAAATTATGTCTTGGGTCAATAGTTGGGTTGCTCGGCTCCTATGTTTACCCTCTTATGTTCCGCATGTTCGGCTAAGAGAGTAAAGAGAGAACCACTGCGATTGCACTTCCAGCTCGCCTGGTTAAGTACCTCAGTGGAGAAAGCCAAAAACTGTCCGTCATAATAGGCGAGAGCTGGTCGGCAATCCGATGACAAGTTTTAATCTAGAAATCATTGGATATTACACCGTGTTATATGAAGGGTTTGTCTTCGGCCAAACCAATTGATAAAGGTGTATGCCTCGGCTCACCCGAATATCACAAAACAGTGACTAGCCCCCACAGTCAAGCTCCTATAGCTAAGTGAAAGAACTAAAACCGCATGGTCTGATTGCCTGGTTTCCCTCAAACATTACCACCTTTGGGCACCGAGACGTCGGCTAAGGGTTGCAATGTAGAGGTCGAAACACCCCTTGTAGCATCTACATGGGGGCTGAAGCCGATGATTGGTAACTTTCAGCCTAAATTGCTGAGTCAAAATAAACAACAATAGACAATGTATGATAAAACATATAGAGCAACCACATTATAACGCAAAAGGCTCAACTATCATCCAATACATAATAGTGCGCACACTCGAGAATTACATCTTTCGAACACTAGGCCTCCACCACCCGAGCACTATCCATCACGGTGGAGAAATAAAGCTCAGGGCGCCTGAGCTCCTTTCTAGTGGGTGGGGTCCAGTGGCCATCTCAACTGGCTTGATCTTGGGCCAGTGCACCTGTGTCCTTGCGAAGGCCATCCGAGCTCCCTCGATGCACACGGAGCACTTAACAGTGTAAAACCCGGGACGTGGCATCGCATAGCTTTCGCACCAGGCCAAAGTAGCTGCTCGGTATTGGCTCTAAGGGCCATAGCCGGACACAACATTCCTTCATGGCTGACTCCGCCATCCGGTGCAGTTCCATCATCTGCTTCATCTGATTATTCAGAAGGGGAGGGTGTGCAGGCGTCTGGAACTGTGCCCAGAACAACCTGCGCATGGCGTCGTCACCCGAGCCGCAAAATGCCTCACCACATCCACAACACTCCTCAAAAGATTCGCAAACGCCCCCGAGGAGCGCCACACTCGTGTGAGCAAAGCAAACCTGTAACCGCCAAGGACACTCTACATTAAGTATTTCTTACCATATGTAATTTGCCTCACATGGAGGAGCTCTTCTCGGGCACCCCGCATCTCCGTCCACGCCTCCTAGATCTCCAGCCAGATCTTAGCCACCTTGGTGGCTTGACCATAATTTTTTTGCTCAAGGTCCTCACATTTAGTGATGGCATCCTTGAGCTCTTGCTGCACTTAGGATACATTGGTCTTGTGCTTGTCGCTGGTGGCCTTCGCGATCAACACCTCAATAGCCGCTCGCTCGACCGCCACCTTCTGTTCAGCAGCCTCCTACTTGGCCTTCTTCTGTGCGGCCTTGAGGTTCTCGACCTCCGCCGCCACAGCTGCAATCATCACACAACATCCCTTGTTTAGGGCTCACCCCGAGTACCTCGTTTAACAAAGCAATCCGAACTACTAATAAGTTTAGTCCGAACTAACCTTGCGTTTCGTCGAACAACTTGTTGAGAAGGTCAAGCTCCTTATCGGAGCTCTTAAGCTTCTGATTCACCTCAGCCAGCTCCACGGTGTTGGCAGCCACCACCAAAGACAAGGCCTGCACTAACAACTTACACCATTTATTTCCCCGATGTAATGATAGTGTATCCCCTGCCAGGTTCTACAAATCCCGACAGGGTCACAAGGGGCTATGATTAGATTCTTAGCTAATTACAGAAACTCTTCTACTATTCAATCCCAGGTTGAGTTTTTTAAACTCACCCACGGCTCTGGGGCTGCCATATATGAGGTTTAA
Organism: Secale cereale; assembly: GCA_902687465.1. Lineage (NCBI taxonomy): Eukaryota > Viridiplantae > Streptophyta > Magnoliopsida > Poales > Poaceae > Secale > Secale cereale. The sequence goes on from LR738712.1 coordinate 383,294,642, forward strand.
ATGACCATATGTAAGATTTTGTGTTCTCATCACCAAATTTTACACCCTTGATTGATGACGACTAGGCGACTAGGGGGCGACTCCGGCCGGCGTGCTTGTGCCGGTGGCCACTCCGGCCCCGACGGCCACCTCCTCACCTGCCCTCGGCCACTTCGGCCTTGGCAGCCACCTCTCTTCCTCCCATGGCACCTTTCGCCCTCAACTTCGACCGAGGCAAGGAGTTTGAAGCGGCAATGAGATCCAAGTTTGGCCACCCATTGGTTTTCTCACCAGGCTTTCATCATCAAGAATTCATCCTGGTGGTCTCTTTTGTCCGAGCATCTTTCAAGTTGGATGTGCACACGGTTAGTACTGCACTTCATGCCTCTTTTGGTCGTTATCCACAAGGATTTCGTGTCCGTCACCTCTTGAACCGCACTTTCAAGTTCTCCGTAGCTTCTAGCTCAGTAGGTTTTGAGATTTACAATGCTGGTAGAGTGAAGGAAAAGGAGTTCGATATGGTTTTTAATCTTTGGGGTCATGGTGGGCCAAATTGGCCCCTTGAAGAAGGTAGGTTTTATGCTGAGGAGGAGAAGGAATGGACTTTAGTTGGAAAAAATGGCAAAGCCTTAGTGCATGCCGGCGGTGATCGCCGGAGTTCCTATGCGGTAGTCATCGCAAGAAGGTCGGTCTTCGAAAGGTTGTCAGAGGACAATCATGGTGCGGGTTCACATGACATAATTTCAGTTAATGCTCGGGTTAATTAGCCAATTAAGGAGATAGTTACAACACGTCATGAAGTGCGTCAAGGCATGCATGATCGAGGCAGCTACGTGCACGCGGTTTGCCATGCATGCTGCAACTTGGGCCACCATGCACGTTTTTGTCATAAGCCAAACTTACCTGGGATGTGGCCTTTTATAAAGTTCAGGACTTTCCAAAGCCCACCAAAATCCACTTGGGCCCCGGGGGTGATACAAGGGTGGTTTCATGCCGTTGGACCGCAAGTGGAAAGTAGGTAGGTCTCGTCTTTTTAGGAATTAACTGCGGGTCTCTTCCCAAATTTTTAGCCTATGCCGATACTTGCCTCTTCACATTCCACTGACTCTACCGTTTCCTCCTCTATCTCGGCTTGCTCGCCACCAAACTCTCTGCCGTTGTGGCTCGCCGGTGAAAGCACCTTGGGCATGGACAATATTCCTATTGATCCACTGTCGTTCATTCCCCAAGGCTTCCAGGTTCAGCAGATTGCGGGGAGGAATGGAGCTGTGCGTGTGGTTCTGCTGCACAGGCAGCGGCGCCATGAACAGTGAGCGGTGGCGACCATCCAGCCGCTCCCTAACGAGGTACATTTTCTGAACGTTAGAGAGGTTCTTGGTAGAGGTTCAGCAAGTTGGTCATGGGGACATCCAACCCTGCCCGTTCGGCGAAGCTTTTCTTCAGTTCATGCATGTCAGAGATAGGGACAGGTTGATTAGACAGAGTCCCCATGCTTTTGGCTATGTTTTTATCACTTTCTCATCGCATGACCAAGGTAGGAATTGGAGGCGTGTTAATTTCAATAGGATCTGTTGGCTGCTGATTGTGGGAGTACCTTTTGATCACTACAATACAAATGATATTGCCATGGCAATTAGCACTTTTGGTCGTATCATTAACTGGGAGAAAGAGGATGCAAGAAAAGGGAAGGTTCTGGTAAAAGGCTAGATGCACTGACTTGATTGACGTTCCTAAGAGTATCAGATGGTCCGAGGGAGAGGGTTTTGAAGAAGAATCTTGGACAAGTTCTGTTGAAGTCATTTTAGAAGATATTCAGGGTGGCGGGCCAGCAGATGAAGATCCTTTCCCACAACCTGGGGTGGACCCTCATCCTGTCCCCCAAAATGCAAATGATTTTCCTGGATTTCATATTGCACCACCTGGTGATCTAGACCAGAACCATTATGCTGATTGGAATGATTGGGAGGAGCCAGGCCATTGGGCTTTTCCCATGCAGGGGGCACAACAAGTTCTGGAGCAACAAGTTGAGATGCCCATGGAAGAGGTAGATGGAGCACCTGACAACAGTACTACCACCCACATTTCACTTTTAGAAGGTACAAGCTCTCACAACAACTTATTCCTGGCTAATCAGCCTTTGCAAGAAGTGGATCAGGTCCAAGCAGAGCCTCCCTTGGGACTAGGGCTGAATAATATCCTCTTTGCCTATGAGGCTGTTGATGCTGATATGCAGGAGGAGCCCCAAGGAGGAGCAAATGAAGAACATGTACCTGCTGGTGTCAAGAATACTTCAACAACTGAGAACAATTCTGATAATCCAGACAAAGTCAAGATGGATGCCTTGAGCCCAACAAACCTAGTTATTCATGATCTAACTGAGAAGCTGGAAGATTCTCGTACTAAGGATAATGATAATCAGAGTGTCTTGATTGCACATAGTGACTTGGCTGCCGTGGGGGAACAATCTTTGCATAATAATACTACCACTGAGTAGCAAGTGAGCTCAAGGTCAGACACTATAGAAAAGGAACATACTTCAGTTGATGCAGAACAATCCAACATTCCTTGTGCTGGCACCTCTACTATGGCTGGTAAAGGTAACTTGGAACTGCTTGAATCCTCTAGCTCCTCTCCAAACAATGATATTGAGTCTCTAGTTCATAAACATGCTTTATCTATACTTGACGGAGCACATCTCATTGCAGAGGAGGGTCTGGACTTATGGGTAAAGCACTTCGATCCAGGATCCAACAACAGTGGCCACACATTCAAGATTGACATACCTGTAAGCTGGTTCAACTTCATTTTGCATCTACTGTTAACACCTGACAAATTTGGATGGACATTACACCTGTTAAAATCATCACTATGGCAAATCCTAACTCAAAACTATGATTTATAAGAGGTACTTGAATTTAATATTCCAGACTCTTGTGTGGTTTCTCAAGCCCCTAGTTATGTGCAGGAGACTGGCTCTGAGCAGGAGAGAGAGGCTCATGAGGATCAGGAAAACAATAAGCCCCTGAATGCTGTCTTGGGTGACACTGGCACCGGGAAAAGGAGGGGCAAATGCCCTTTACTTGAGACAGAGGTGAGAAGGAGCGATAGAATCAAACTGGATAACAATGGTTTCAAGAGAAATTCCTGTAATGAAAACACATGTTTACCCTGGAATGCATTACCACCCATTACAAATTTTAAAGTGGTAAAAAACCTCACAAAATCGTTTTGTAAGGTGGCTGAGGAAGAGCTTCAGGAGAAACTAACCAAGAAGCCCAAGAAGAAAGCTCAGGAGGAAGTGGCTAGGGTACCCAAGTCCACTGGAGAAGCAAACAAAGCCGGAGTGTCCAAATGAATTACAAACTTCTGCAGCAAGACCTTTTGTGATGGTTAGGGTTGCAATGCACCTAGAATGTGCTCTTTACTTTGCTTATGTGGAACTTTAGTGGTGGTTGTAACTGTCTCTATAAACTTGAGACCCTCAAGCAAATCCCTATTAGTATGATTTGCTTAAGCTTGTATGATGGAATTTCCTCATGTTCTTTTGGTTGGTTGATGATGAAAGTACAATGCTCCTATTATATTAGTGTTAAAGGGATTGATGTACTTTACTCTTGGATTTTGCCTCAAGGGATGGACCTTGAGGGGTTGATTCTGTCTAAAACTAGTTCCAATGAATAACAACAGATCTTGGAGTATTCTTAACTGGAACATTAGATGTATAAATTCCAATAACAAATGGCTTGCTCTTAAACAAAATATTGAAGAAAGTGCAGCTCACATAATTTGCTTACAAGAAACTACAAGGGAGGACTTTGATCTAGCCTACATTCACAACTTCTGCCCACAGAGATTCACAAAGTTTTGCTTTCTGCCATCAGTGGGTTCTTCAGGTGGCCTCCTTATTGTATGGAATGGTTCTCTTTTCACTAGTGATTTGATGTTTCAGAACAAGTTCTCTTTGGCTGTGAAATTCAATTGTAACTTATCAAACCAATCCTGGATTATCACAAATATTTATGGGCCATGTAGACAAGAAGACAAACCGGAGTTCTTACAATGGTTCAACAACATACAAATGCCAAATGATGTAGACTGGATAGTTATGGGGGATTTCAACTTCATCAGATATCCTTCAGACAGAAATAAACCTGGTGGTGATGTCAATCAAATGCTCTTATTTAATGAGGCCATTAGCAACTTAGGGCTCATTGAATTTCCCCTCAAAGGGAGACAGTTCAGTTCGAGCAACATGCAGGAAAATCCACTTTTGGAAAAGCTTGACTGGTTCTTCACATCACTCTCTTAGGTCATTTCTTACCCTGATATAACAACACTCCCTATGGCAAAACCAGTCTCAGACCATATTACTTGTATGATCAAGGTGGGAACATCTATTCCAACATCTAAAGTGTTTAGGTTTGAAAACTATTGGTTGCATCACTCTGAATTCAAGGATATTGTACAAAATTCTTGGAATATTCCAGTGGGACACAATGACTCTGCGAAAAGGATCAATGCCAAGTTAATTTTTTTTTAAGGAGAGCTCTCAAAATTTGGGCAAAAAATCTATCTTGCCTAAAGAAAATCATTCAAGAACTCAATTACTACATTTTTCTGGGACCTAATTGAGGAATTCAGATGCCTGAGTCAATATGAGGAGAATTGTAGATATATTCTTAAAGAATACCTCTTGGTGGTTTTGAATAATCAAAAGATATATTGGAAACAGAGAGGGAAAATCAAGGGAGTTAAATTTGGTGATGAGAACACAATTTTTTTATATGCTAAGGCCTCAATTAATTATAGAAACAACAAAATTTCTATGCTCCACAATGAGGATAACATTGAAGTGACTGACCATGCAGGAAAAGCTGCAATTCTGTGGGAAGCTTTTAGGAAAATACTGGGTCATTCAGAAGGACACAACATGCATTTTGACCTCCAAAATCTATTTGAGCAAGCCACACCTACCTCTGTTTTCCAAGAACTAGAAGAATCATTCACAGCTGAAGAGATTAATGAGGTAGTAAAAAATCTTCCTGCAGACAAATCACCTGGTCCTGATGGTTTTAGCAATGAATTTCTGAAAGCTTGTTGGGATGTTATAGGCCCAGATGTTAGACAACTAGTCATGGATTTTCATGAAGGTACAGTCAACTTGGAAAGTATTAACACTTCTTGCATAACCTTGATCCCAAAAAAGAGGTGCCACTATCACCAAATGACCTCAGACCAATATCTCTTCTAAATGGTGTTTTAAAGATCATTACCAAACTCCTGGCTAACATGCTCCAAATGGTAATCCTGCAAATGATACATGTCAACCAATATGGCTTTCTCAAGCAAAGAGTGATCCAAGATTGTTTACTATGGGCATATGAATACTTGTTCCAATGCCACAAATCAAGACAAGAAGTGGTAGTGCTAAAACTGGACTTTGAAAAGGCTTTTGACACTATTGAGCATAGTGCAATCATTGATATTTTAAGAGCTAAAGGCTTGGGAGAAAAATGGATTAGCTGGATTCAATCTCTCTTCAATTCTGGATCATCTGCTGTCATGCTCAATGGTGTCCCTGGGAAAAGATTCTATTGCAAGAGAGGGGTTAGACAAGGGGACCCTCTCTCCCCATGACTCTTTGTTCTGGCAGCTGACCTTCTTCAATCTGTGTTGAACAAAGCAATGAGATTGGGAATCATAACTGCCCCTTTGCAGGTCAATTCATGCCCTGATTTCCCAGTGGTGCAATATGCTGATGATACACTAGTTTTGATGCCAGCAAATGCCAGGCAGCTAATTTGCCTTAAAGCTCTTCTAAGTACTTTTGCATCTGCTACAAGTCTGAAAGTCAACTATGAAAATTCTTTGCTTGTTCATATTAATATTGAGGAAGAGAGAGCACAACACCTCATCAATACAATGCAATGTGCAAAGGGACTTCTCCCATTTACATACCCGGGGTTGCCATTTGGTCTTCAAAAAACCTCAGTGGAGCATTGTCTGCCTATGGTCAATAAAGTAGCTAAAAGGATAACAGGGATTGCCACTTTCATGACACAAGCTGGTAAACTATTATTGGTCAAATCAGTATTGGCATCATTACCTATATTCTTCATGACTTGTTTGGATATCCCAATTACAATAAAAAATCAGATCATAAAATACTTAAGGCACTGCTTATGGAGAAGTTCTGATTTAGAAGATAGAAGGCCAGCATTAGTTGCCTCGAGCACTGTGTGTAGACCTAAAGACCAAGGTGGTCTAGGGGTTATGAACAGTTTCACACCAAACAAAGCCCTGCTAATGAAAAACTTACACAAATTCTAGAACAAGCATGATATTCCTTAGGTAAACCTCATCTGGGAATCTTACTATTCTAATGGCCAAATGCTAGGAGATCAACAGGTAGGGTCCTTTTGGTGGAAAGCTAACTTGGCACTCATTGACCAATTCAAAGCCATGGCTAGATGCAACCTTGGGGAGGGAAAAAGTGCTTTATTTTGGGAAGATCTTTGGCGCACTAACATAATGAAGAGGTCCTTCCTGTTGGGGAACGTAGCATAATTCAAAAAATTTCTACGTCTTCACCAAGATCCAACTATGGATACATCTAGCAACGAGCAAGTAAGAGTGCATCTACATACCGTTATGTAGATCGCGTGCGGAAGCTTTCAACGAAGTGTGGATGAAGTAGTCGAACTCTTCACGTTCTTCGTCACCGATGATCTAGCGCCGAACGGACGGCACCTCCGCGTTCAACACACGTACGGTGCAGCAACGTCACCTCCTTCTTGATCCAGCAAGGGGGGAGGAGAAGTCGTCAGAGATCCGGCAGCACGACGGCGTGATGACGGATGCAGTGGAGATCGCAGCAGGGCTTCGCCGGGCGCCCTGCGTTGGGAGTATGGAGGTGTGACGGGAGGGGGAGAGGCGCCAGGGCTTGGGTGCGGCTGCCCTCTCCCCCCCACATATATATGGGGGGCCAGGGGTGGCGCCAGGACCCCCTGCAGATCCAATCTACAAGGGGGCGGCGGCCAGGGGGGGTTCCTTGCCCCCCAAGGCAAGTGGAGCCCCCCTCCCCCTTATGGTTTTAACCCTAGGCGCATGGGGAGGTGGGCCCCCTAGTGGTGCGCCAGCCCTGAGGGCTGGACACTTCCCCTTGCGGCCTAGGGGCCCCACCGGGATGGGTGGCCCCACCCGGTGGACCCCCGGGGCCCCTCCGGTGGTCCCGGGATGCTCTCGGTGACCCCCGGAGATCACCCGTTGGCCGAAACTGGACTTCCTATATATCAATCTTTACCTCCGGACCATTCCGGAACTCCTCGTGACGTCCGGGATCTCATCCGGGACTCCGAACAACTTTCGGGTTTCCACGTGCATTTATCTCTACGACCCTAGCGTTACCGAACCTTAAGTGTGTAGACCCTACGGGTTCGGGAGACACGTAGACATGACCGAGACCACTCTCCGGTCAATAACCAACAGCGGGATCTGGATACCCATGTTGGTTCCCACGTGTTCCTCGATGATCTTCATCGGATGAACCACCGTGTCAAGGATTCACTCAATCCCGTATGTTATTGCCTTTGTCCATCGGTACGGTACTTGCCCGAGATTCGATCGTCGGTATTCCCGATACCTTGTTCAATCTCGTTATGGCAAGTCTCTTTACTCGATCCGTAATCCATCATCCCGCGACTAACTACTTAGTCACATTGAGCTCATTATGATGATGTCTTACCGAGTGGGCCCAGAGGTACCTCTCCGTCATACGGAGTGACAACATCCCAGTCTCGGTTCGTACCAACTCAACAGACACTTTCGGAGATACCCGATGCGTACCTTTATAGCCACCCAGTTATGTTGTGACGGTTGGCACGCCCAAAGTACTCCTACGGCATCCGGTAGTTGTACAACCTCATGGTCTAAGGAATAAATACTTGACACCGAAAAGCTTATGCATTACGAACTAAACGATCTCGTGTTATGCTCAAGTTTGGGTCTTGTCCATCACATCATTCTCCTAATGATGTGATCCCATTATCACTGACATCTCATGTCCATGGTCAGGAAACCGTGACCATCTGTTTATCAACGAGCTGGTAACTAGAGGCCTACCAGGGACTCATTGTGGTCTGTGTATTCACACATGTATCGCTGTTTCCGTACAATACAATTCAAGCATGAATAACAGACAATTATCATGAACAAGGAGATATAATAATAATGCTTTTATTATTGCCTCTAGGGCATATCTCCAACAGTCTCCCACTTGCACTAGAGTCAATAATCTAGTTACATTGTGATGAATCGAACACCCATAGAGTTCTGGTGTTGATCATGTTTTGCCCGTGAAAGAGGTTTAGTCAACGGGTCTGCGACATTCAGATCCGTATGCACTTTACATATATCTATGTCTCCATCCTGAACATAATTCCGGATGGAGTTGAACCGGCGCTTGATGTGCTTGGTCTTCTTGTGAAACCTGGGCTCCTTGGTAATAGCAATAGCACTAGTGTTGTCACACAAGAGAGTCATCGGGCTTGACGCGCTTGGAATGACTCCTAGGTCGGTGATGAACTCCTTCATCCAGACTCCTTCCTGCGCTGCTTGAGAAGCAGCTATGTACTCTGCTTCACATGTAGATGCTGCCACCATGCTTTGCTTGCAACTGCACCAGCTGACTGCCCCTCCATTCAAAATATACACGTATCCGGTTTGTGACTTAGAGTCATCCAGATCTGTGTCGAAGCTAGCATCGACGTAACCCTTTACGACGAGCTCTTCGTCACCTCCATAAACGAGAAACATATCCTTAGTCCTTTTCAGGTACTTCAGGATGTTCTTGACCGCTGTCCAGTGTTCCGTACCGGGATCACTTTGGTACCTCCCTACCAAACTTATGGCAAGGTTCACATCAGGTCTGGTACACAGCATGGCATACATGATAGAACCTATGGCCGAGGCATAGGGAATGACACTCATCTTTTCTCTATCTTCTGCCGTGGTCGGCGACTGAGTCTTACTCAATCTCATACCCTGCAAAACAGGCAAGAATCCTTTCTTTGACTGGTCCATATTGAACTTCTTCAATATTTTGTCAAGGTATGTACTTTGTGAAAGACCAATGAGGCGTCTTGATCTATCTCTATAGATTTTGATGCCTAATATGTAAGCAGCTTCTCCAAGGTCCTTCATTGAAAAACTTTTATTCAAGTAGGCCTTTACATTTTCCAAGAATTCTATATCATTTCCCATCAGCAATATGTCATCCACATATAATATGAGAAATGCCACAGAGCTCCCACTCACTTTCTTGTAAATACAGGCTTCTCCATAAGTCTGTATAAAGCCAAACGCTTTGATCACTTCATCAAAGCGGATATTCCAACTCCGAGATGCTTGCACCAGCCCGTAAATCGAGCGCTGGAGCTTGCATACCTTGTCAGCGTTCTCTGGATCGACAAAACCTTCCGGTTGCATCATATACAACTCTTCCTTGAGGAAGCCGTTAAGGAATGCTGTTTTGACGTCCATTTGCCATATCTCATAATCATAGAATGCGGCAATAGCTAACATGATTCTGACTGACTTCAGCATCGCTACGAGAGAGAAAGTCTCATCGTAGTCAATCCCTTGAACTTGTCGATAACCCTTAGCGACAAGCCGAGCCTTATAGATGGTCACATTACCATCCGCGTCTGTCTTCTTCTTAAATATCCATTTATTTTCTATGGCATGCCTATCATCAGGCAAGTCCACCAAAGTCCATACTTTGTTTTCATACATGGATTCTATCTCGGATTTCATGGCTCCAAGCCATTTATTGGAATCTGGGCCCGCCATCGCTTCTTCATAGTTCGAAGGTTCACCGTTGTCTAACAACATGATTTCCAGGACAGGGTTGCCGTACCACTCTGGTGCGGAACGTGCCCTTGTGGACCTTTGAAGTTCAGTAGTAACTTGATCTGTTTCTTCATGATCATTATCATTAACTTTCTCCCTTGTCGGCGCAGGCACCTCAGGAACAGTTTCCTGCGCTGCGCTACTTTCCGGTACAGGAGGGGGTGACTGTCACCTCATCAAGTTCTACTTTCCTCCCACTCACTTCTTTCGAGAGAAACTCTTTCTCCAGAAAGCATCCATTCTTGGCAACAAAGACTTTGCCTTCGGATCTGTGGTAGAAGGTGTACCCAATTGTTTCCTTTGGGTATCCTATGAAGACGCATTTTTCCGATTTGGGTTCGAGCTTTTCAGGTTGAAGTTTTTTGACATAAGCATCGCAACCCCAAACTTTCAGAAACGACAGCTTCGGTTTCTTGCCAAACCAAAGTTCATACGAAGTCGTCTCAATGGATTTCGACGGAGCCCTATTTAAAGTGAATGCGGCAGTTTCTAAAGCATAACCCCAAAAAGATAGCGGTAAATCGGTAAGGGACATCATAGATCGCACCATGTCCAACAGAGTACGATTTCGACGTTCGGACACACCGTTACGTTGAGGTGTTCCGGGCGGTGTCAATTGTGAAACAATTCCACAGCTCCTAAGGTGTGTGCCAAATTCATGACTTAAATATTCACCCCCACGATCCGATCGCAAGAACTTTATTTTTCTGTCACGTTGATTCTCAACCTCATTCTGAAATTCCTTGAACTTTTCAAAGGTCTCAGACTTGTGTTTCATCAAATAGATATACCCGTATCTACTCAAGTCATCCGTGAGGGTGAGAACATAACGGTAGCCTCTGCGAGCTTCAACACTCATTGGACCGCACACATCGGTATGTATGATTTCCAGTAAGTTGGTTGCTCGCTCCATTGTTCCGGAGAACAGAGTCTTGGTCATCTTGCCCAAGAGGCATGGTTCGCACGTGTCAAATGATTCATAATCAAGAGACTCTAGAAGTCCATCCGAATGGAGCTTCTTCATACGTTTGACACCAATATGACCAAGGCGGCAATGCCACAAGTATGTGGGACTATCATTATCAACTTTACATCTTTTGGCATCTACACTATGAATATGTGTATCACTACGTTCGAGATTCATCAAAAATAAACCATTGACCAGCGGGGCATGACCATAAAACATATCTCTCAAATAAATAGAACAACCATTATTCTCCGATTTGAAAGAATATCCATCTCGCATAAGACGAGATCCAGAAACAATGTTCATGCTCAAAGCTGGTACTAAATAACAATTATTGAGGTTTAAAACTAATCCCGAGGGTAGATGTAGAGGTAGCGTGCCGACGGCGATCACATCGACCTTGGAACCATTCCCGACGCGCATCGTCACCTCATCCTTCGCCAGTCTCCGTTTATTCCACAGCTCCTGTTTTGAGTTACAAATGTGAGCAACTGCACCGGTATCGAATACCCAGGAGCTACTACGAGTGCTGGTAAGGTACACATCAATAACATGTATATCATATATACCTTTGACGTTGCCGGCCTTCTTGTCTGCTAAATATTTGGGGCAGTTCCGCTTCCAGTGACCCGTTCCCTTGCAATAAAAGCACTCTGTTTCAGGCTTGGGTCCATACTTTGGCTTCTTCCCGGCAACAGGCTTGCCAGGCGCGGCAACTCCCTTGCCGTCCTTCTTGAAGTTCTTCTTACCCTTGCCTTTCTTGAACTTAGTGGTTTTATTGACCATCAACACTTGATGTTCTTTCTTGATGTCTACCTCCGCTGATTTCAGCATCGAATACACCTCGGGAATGGACTTCTCCATCCCCTGCATATTGAAGTTCAACACGAAGCTCTTGTAGCTTGCTGGGAGCGACTGGAGGATTCTGTCAACGACCGCTTCATCTGGGAGATTCATTCCCAGCTGAGACAAGCGATTGTGCAATCCTGAAATCTTGAGAATGTGCTCACTGACAGAACTGTTCTCCTCCATCTTACAGCTGTAGAATGCGTCGGAGACATCATATCTCTCGACTCGGGCATGAGATTGGAAAACCATTTTCAGCTCTTCGAACATCTCATATGCTCCGTGGTGCTCAAAACGTTTTTGGAGCCCCGATTCTAAACTGTAAAGCATGCCGCACTGAACCAGGGAGTAATCATCACTACGCGACTGCCAGACGTTCATAACGTCTTGAGTCGCTGGGAAAACGGGTGCATCACCTAGCGGTGCTTCTAGGACATAAGTTCTCTTGGCAGCTATGAGGATAATCCTCAGGTTACGGACCCAATCCGTATAGTTGCTACCATCGTCTTTCAGCTTGGTTTTCTCTAGGAACGCGTTGAAGTTGAGGGAAACCTGAGCGTGGGCCATTTGATCTACAAGAGATATTGTAAAGAATTTAGACTAAGTTCATGATAATTAAGTTCATCTTAATCAAATTATAATGAACTCCCACTTAGAATGACATCTCTCTAGTCATCTAAGTAATACACGATCTGAATCGAGTAGTCCGTGTCCGATCATCACGTGAGACGGACTAGTCATCAATGGTGAACATCTTCATGTTGATCGTATCTTCTATACGACTCGTGTTCGACCTTTCGGTCTTCCGTGTTCCGAGGCCATGTCTGTACATGCTAGGCTCGTCAAGTGAACCCTAAGTGTATCGCGTGTGTAAATCTGTCTCACACCCGTTGTATGCGAACGTTAGAACCTATCACACCCGATCATCACGTGGTGCTTCGGAGCAACGAGCTTTAGCAACGGTGCACAGTTAGGGGAAACACAATACTTGAAATTTTAGTGAGAGATCATCTTATTTACTACCGTCGTTCTAAGTAAACAAGATGCATAAACATGATAAACATCACATGCAATCAATTGAAGTGACATGATATGGCCAATATCATCTTGCTCCTTGGATCTCCATCTTCGGGGCACCATGATCATCTTGTCACCGGCTCGACACCATGATCTTCATCATCATGAACTCCATCATCGTTTCTTGAAGAAGTCGTCACGCCAACTATTACTTCTACTACTATAGCTAACGTTTAGCAATGAAGTAAAGTAATTACATGGCGTTATTCAGTGACACGCAGGTCATACAATAATAAAGACAACTCCTATGGCTCCTGCCGGTTGTCAAGTTCATCGACATGCAAGTCGTGATTCCCTATTACAAAAACATGATCAATCTCATACATCACATATATCATTCATCACATCTTCGTTCTTGGCCATACCACGTCACAAAACACATGCTGCAAAAACAAGTTAGACGTCCTCTAATTGTTGTTGCAAGTTTTACATGGCTTCTATAGGATTTCTAGCAAGAACGTTTCTTACCTACGCCAAAACCACAACGTGATTTGTCAACTTCTATTTACCCTTCATAAGGACCCTTTTCATCGAATCCGATCCGACTAAAGTAGGAGAGACAGACACCCGCCAGCCACCTTATGCATCTAGTGCATGTCTGTCGGTGGAACCAGTCTCACGTAAGCGTACGTGTAAGGTTGGTCCGGGCCGCTTCATCCCACAATACCGCCGAATCAAGATTGACTAGTAACGGTAAGAAAGTTGAACAAGATCATACGCCCACAACTGCTTTGTGTTCTACTCGTGCAAGATGCTACGCATAAAACCTAGGCTCAGATGCCACTGTTGGGGAACGTAGCATAATTCAAAAAATTTCTACGTCTTCACCAAGATCCAACTATGGATACATCTAGCAACGAGCAAGTAAGAGTGCATCTTCATACCGTTATGTAGATCGCGTGTGGAAGCTTTCAACGAAGTGTGGATGAAGTAGTCGAACTCTTCACGTTCTTCGTCACCGATGATCTAGCGCCGAACGGACGGCACCTCCGCGTTCAACACACATACGGTGCAGCAACGTCACCTCCTTCTTGATCCAGCAAGGGGGGAGGAGAAGTCGTCAGAGATCCGGCAGCACGACGGCGTGATGACGGATGCAGTGGAGATCGCAGCAGGGCTTCGCCGGGCGCCCTGCGTTGGGAGTATGGAGGTGTGACGGGAGGGGGAGAGGCGCCAGGGCTTGGGTGCGGCTGCCCTCTCCCCCCCCACATATATATAGGGGGCCAGGGGGGCACCAGGAACCCCTGCAGATCCAATCTGCAAGGGGGCGGCGGCCAGGGGGGGTTCCTTGCCCCCCAAGGCAAGTGGAGCCCCCTCCCCCTTAGGGTTTTAACCCTAGGCGCATGGGGAGGTGGGCCCCCTAGTGGTGCGCCAGCCCTGAGGGCTGGACACTTCCCCTTGCAGCCTAGGGGCCCCACCGGGATGGGTGGCCCCACCCGGTGGACCCCCGGGGCCCCTCCGGTGGTCCCGGGACGCTCCCGGTGACCCCCGGAGATCACCCGTTGGCCGAAACTGGACTTTCTATATATCAATCTTTACCTCCGGACCATTCCGGAACTCCTCGTGACGTCCGGGATCTCATCCGGGACTCCGAACAACTTTCGGGTTTCCACGTGCATTTATCTCTACGACCCTAGCGTTACCGAACCTTAAGTGTGTAGACTCTACGGGTTCGGGAGACACGTAGACATGACCGAGACCACTCTCCGGTCAATAACCAACAGCGGGATCTGGATACCCATGTTGGTTCCCACGTGTTCCTCGATGATCTTCATCGAATGAACCACCGTGTCAAGGATTCACTCAATCCCGTATGTTATTCCCTTTGTCCATCGGTACGGTACTTGCCCGAGATTCGATCGTCGGTATTCCCGATACCTTGTTCAATCTCGTTATGGCAAGTCTCTTTACTCGATCCGTAATCCATCATCCCGTGACTAACTACTTAGTCACATTGAGCTCATTATGATGATGTCTTACCGAGTGGGCCCAGAGGTACCTCTCCGTCATACGGAGTGACAACATCCCAGTCTCGGTTCGTACCAACTCAACAGACACTTTCGGAGATATCCGATGCGTACCTTTATAGCCACCCAGTTACGTTGTGACGGTTGGCACGCCCAAAGTACTCCTACGGCATCCGGTAGTTGTACAACCTCATGGTCTAAGGAATAAATACTTGACACCGAAAAGCTTATGCATTACGAACTAAACGATCTCGTGTTATGCTCAAGTTTGGGTCTTGTCCATCACATCATTCTCCTAATGATGTGATCCCGTTATCACTGACATCTCATGTCCATGGTCAGGAAACCGTGACCATCTGTTTATCAACGAGCTGGTAACTAGAGGCCTACCAGGGACTCATTGTGGTCTGTGTATTCACACATGTATCGCTGTTTCCGTACAATACAATTCAATCATGAATAACAGACAATTATCATGAACAAGGAGATATAATAATAATGCTTTTATTATTGCCTCTAGGGCATATCTCCAACACTTCCCACACCTATTCTCTTTTACCATTAATCCTATGGCCACTGTCAACCAGGTGGTAAATGAGGTATACATTGAAGATCTATTCCATTTACCACTCACTTCACAAGCTCAGGATGAGTTCATCACTATGGAAAACATCTATCTAAACATCAGTAAATCTGAATATTTCAATATGACAGACACATGGAGCTATATCTGGGGAAATGCTATCTTTTCATCATCCAAGGCTTACTCAATATTGATAGGACACAAACAGGTTCCACGACATTTTAAATGGATCTGGAAATGCTCCTATCAACCAAAGCATAAGGTGTTCTTCTGGATGCTACTACATGACAGGGTCAACACAAGGAATTTTCTCAGAAGGAAAACATTTATACTTGCAGACTATAATTGTGCTGTGCTTAATTGTCAACAAGAAGAAACCCCGCACCATTTATTCTGGAGTTGCCCCTTCTCTCAACAATGTTGGGATTTCATCTATCCAACCAGAACAAGAAATCTGTCAGTACTGGAAGCTTATCAGGACTTGAAAGAGAAACTTAATGTTCCCTTCTTCATGGAAATCATAATCCTGGGGTCTTGGGCTATTTGGATATCCAGAAACAACAAAATATTTGAGCATATTCAACCTTCATTTCAAAGATGGAAAGCAATTTTCTTCTAGGAGCTCAAATGGCTAGATCACAGAATCAAGCAAAAATTTGCTCATTAGTTCAGGGCTTGGATAGATTCTATATCTTAGGTTTTGTCTTTTTATTTTTTCTAGTGTGTAAAGTTTTTGCCTTTTAGGTTTTCTTCTTTTTCTTGTTTTGGGCTTATCTCAAGCCTTGTAAGACTCCTTGTTTGCTATTTTCTTTATAATAAAAGTTGCAGTGGGGTTTTACCCTACTGTTTATAGTAAAAAAAATTATTTTGATTTTTTAGGAGGGTTAGCAAATGCTCCTTTAATAAATTCTACAATTCGACTCAAATATACCCTATTCTCTGAATTCTTCAAAGATATCCAGAAGAAATATCACTTCATTAATAGTAGAAATATGTGTCTTCAAACAGGAAAGGGATCTAGCCCATTGCTTTAGAGCTCTTCTTAGGTTTTTTTAATTTTGCACTAATATCCATATTGCCCACAAGAATGCTTCAAGCACCAGCTACCACTTGCTTGAAATCCGAGTGTTGCAACCAATAATTTTCAAATTTAAAAACGTTTGATTTTGGAATTGCAGTTCCAATTTTGATTACACATGGCAAGTGGTGAGAGATAGGCCCTGCTAGAGGGAGCACAATGGTATTAAGGAATGAAGTCATCCAAGAAGCTAATGTAAAGAACCAATCTAGTTTGACAAGAAGTGGATTTTGCTGCATGTTACTACAACTGAATTGTCTCCCATGTAAAGGTAACTCCACTAAATCTTGATTACTAATTGCCTCATCAAACAAGAGCATATCATTACATCACCTCTTGGTCCGTTCTAGTCTGAGGGAGATATAATGAAATTGAAATCACCCATAAGAATCCAATCACTGTCAAGAGGCATATGAATGTTCTAGAACCAATCAATGAACTCTATCTTGTCTTGTGCTTCACAAGGGCCATACATATTAGTAAGAATCCATGACTGATTTGATTGAAGACTAGTGAACTGTATTCAGATTGAAAATATATTATGAGCAATGACCTCTCCTTTAGACAAAGAGGCACTCCATGCAACAAGCAATCCACCAGAAGCCCCAACAGAAGGAAGGAATGCAAATTTGTTGATTCTATTAGGATAAAAGTTTTTGATATAAACAAAATCAATGTTCTCTATCTTAGTTTCCTATAAACAAAGTATAACACAATCACTCTCAGTAATTTTTTGCCTTAGAGCTAGCCATTTATCTTCACAATTCACCCCCCTAATATTCCAATTAAGGATATTCTAGTTCTTGGTTGTGTTATTCATGAGAGATTATGGGCACTTATAACCAGTAATCAAGTTACAACACCTGATCCATACATATTGACTCGGAAACAACAGAACAAGAGCATGAACGAGAGTATGACATAGAGTATCATCAACAACCAGATGCCGTACACCATCAGATCATAAAGTTTTACAAAAGAATTTCCAGACCTTAAACAAAAGCCTATTACAATCAAAACATTGTATGAGAGGCAGTATGCAGTGGGGCCCCTCCAACCAACATTATGAATGTAGTGCACTATCATTAAGTGGTCTTGGAAGCATTGTATTCTCCCTTGTCCAAGGTTACCTTGACCAACTCCTCTCCAGAACTTCTCTTGGGCTTCTTTGATAGCTTTTCCTCCAGTTCCAGCTTAGCAACCTTACAGAAAGAGGTAGTGAGATTTTTGACAACTCTTTTTTGAGCAACTAGAGGGACACCATTACAAGGAAGACATTTTGTGTTTGAACAAGATTTCCTTTTGAAACCATGATTATCTTTTTTTATTCTATCACTCTTATTTACCTTAGTTTCAACTAGAGGATTTTTCCCACCTCTTCTTTTCTTTATATTCTCAGGTCCAAAGGGCTGCAGAAGAGCTTGTGATCCTAAGTCTTGCTGGTTTGAGGAGTCTCCATCATTTTCTTTATTCTTTCCTAGAGCTTGCTTCCTCTCAAGAGCATTGTTCTAACAAACAGGTGCATGAGAGGTTGATCATTTATCAGGTATGTGGAAAATAACAACTTCTTTATTTCCTTCAACTTCAAATAGTAATTCTCACATAGGAGATTTTAACATATGTACAGTCCATCCAAAATTATTAGGTGTCATAAGAAGATGGACAATGAAATTGAACAATCTTACAAGTATGTTGATAGAGAGTGTATTCTTATCTTCCAAGGGTTTCTCTCCAAAATGTTTTTTCCAAATAAGCATACCTTCTTGAGAAAGAGCAAGGTCATTATTAGAATTAGAAGATATTTGAATATTATTCAGGCCTAGTAATGAAGGAGCCCTTTAAACACCAGCCGTAAACCTCGCTGGTTCCCAACGAGGTTGTGCATAATGCGCGGTTTAAGAATCAAATGAGGACCAGGTCTTCGAGCCTCCTCCTCCTAGCCTAGCTTCCTCCTCCTTGCGCCGGTGGCCACTCCGGCCCCGGCGGCCACCACCTTCTCCTCGCCCGTGGCCACTCTGGCCCCGGTGCTGACCCACTACTGTTAGATGGCTTCCTTTGCCCTTAACTTTGATCGTGGAAAGAAGTTTCAAGCGGAAATGAGGACCAAGTTTGGCCACCCGGTGGTTTTCTATCCAGGTTTTCATCAAAGGGAATTCACCTTGGTGGTATCTTTCAGCAGAGCATCTTTCAAGCTTGATGCACACACGGTTAGTGTTTCTCTCAATCCAATGTTCGGGGGCTATGCTCAAGGTTTTCGAGTTCATTTTTTAAGGGATAGATCTTACAAGTTCTCCGTAGCTTCCAAGTCAGTTGGGTTTGAGATCTATAATGCAGGGAGAATTGTGGAGAATGATTTTGAGATGGTTTTTAGTCTTTGGAATTTTGGGGGACCAAATTGGAGAAGAGAAGAAGTTGTTTATATGCTGAGCTTGAGAAAGAATGGACACATGTGGGTAGAAACGGTAGGGCGATGGTTCCACACTCCGGTGATCGCCGGAGCTACACCACGGTGGCCAGAGAGGATAGATCAGTTTTCAAGAGGTTATCGGGCCCTATTAATGTTGATAATAATAAATAAATAATCAGCATTCATCTCGGTCAGCACCTGAGCAATCAAGACCCCCAATTCAGCCACCCATGGTTCAATGTAGGCATGTTGCATCGCACGTAATGTGCCATGCATGCAGGGACACGGTCACCTGGCCCGTTTTTGCACTGAGCTAAATTTTCCTGGGCTGTGGCCTTTCATGAAATTTTGCTCGTTCCCGAGCCCACCTGAAGAGGCTTGTGCCCCTGCGGAGGTTGAGGCCTGGTTCCACTGTGCTGGGCCTGTGCCACAGATTAGGCAGGTTACTTATTTTTCGGAGCTGGTCAAGGATCTTTTTCAAACTTCCAACCGAGATCGACGCATTCCTCCTCGCATTCCACTCCACTTACCAACTCTACTACCTCCTCTGCTCCTGCCTCCACAAGCTCGCCTGCGCAGTGTTCGTCGCCGGAGCGGGCATTGGTCATTTCGTCATCGGAGTTGACCACGATGGCCAACATCCCAATCGACTCTCTTCCCTTTATCCACACGAGTTCCAGATTTAGGAGGTGGCAGGAAGAACTAGGGTTTGCAGAGCGATCCTCCCGCACCGTCCAAGAAGGCATGAAGATTGGGCGATTGCATCTATCCATCTGCACCCCAATGAGGTATTTTTCCCCAATGTCCGTGAGGTCCTCGAGGAGTTTCTGCAAGGAGTGGAACAAGTAGGGTTTAGAGAAATCCAACCATGCCCTTTTGGTGAAGCTTATGTTCAGTTTACGCATGTTAGTGATCGTGACTGGCTCATTCGGCAGAGTCCACACGCTTTTAGTGATGTTCTCATTTCCTTCTCTAAGCACAACGATGGTAGTTGGCGTCACGTGCATTTCAATAGGACCCGTTGGCTGCTGTTCATGGGGGTCCCTTTTGATTTCTGCAATACAGAGGATGTGGCTGCAGCAATCTCCAAGTGGGGCAGAATCATCAGCTGGGAAAGAGAGGATACACTTAGAGGAAAGATTTTGGTCAAAGCTAGGGTCACTGATCTTATTGATATACCTAAAAGCATCATATGGTCAGAGGGGGAAAATTTGAGTAAGAGTCCTGGACTAGTTCGGTGGAGGTTTTGCATGAGGAAATGTTGGATGGGGGGCCTGCCGATGAGGACCATATTCCACCAGATGGTGTTGACCGACACCCAGTGCCCCAACATGCAAACGATTTCCCTAGTTTTCCAGACCCTGCATGTGCACAATTTTCATGCAAAAAATGAAGAATGGGATGCTTGGGAAGAACAAGAGGAGCAGGAGCAGCACTGGGTTTTTCCCCAGCCAAACCCTGAGATTCCAATGCAACAACAATTGGAAATCCTAGTGTTGCATGAGGATGGGGCTCCTAACAGCAGCATCACTACAACTGTCTCTCTGTCTGATGGGCTTTTCTCCATTACACACTCTGCTAGTGAAGAAGTTAATCAAGGGGTTCAACCAATGGGCTTGGGCCTTCTCAATATTGCCCTGGCCTATAATGCCGAGGAAGAGGAAGAAGATTTGCAAGTGGCTGGCAACTTTGCTGAGAATGATCAACTTCCAATTGTGGCAGAGCAGGATAATAATGCAACTAAAGTTGTTCCAGAGAACAATAGCAACCCAACTAGTGCAGACCTGACAGTTGCTCCCAAGGAGAGGAGCCATACATCTGCTGACAATCATGGTTTGCAGACAATTGTTCCTACCAACAATGAAGACACTGAAAATCATGCTATAAGGACTGAGTCTGAGGGAAAATATGTTGCACAAAACATAGTTGTTGCCTGAATTAACACAGGAAAATAAGATGTCCCAATTCCTCAAGTGGGCACATCTTCAGGCATCAACAAGAAAGGTATTTCACATGACTTTAATCACCTGTTTGATCTACTATCAATTGCTGAATCACATGCTTTGGAAGTTATTGATGGTGCTCACTTAATTTCTGAAGAAGGGCTTGGCCTTTGGATACAACATTTTGCACCAGCAACCCAGGGAGATACCAACACTTTCAAAACTGACATTCCTGCAAGTTGGTTCAATTTCATCATACACCTGTTGTTGACTCCTGATAAATTTGGGTGGACAATACATTTGTTGAAGTCTGAATTATGGAAACTACTGACTGCAAATTGTGACTCTGAAGATACTATGTTATTCCATATTCCTGATGAATGTGCTACATCACAGGCACCAATTTGTAAGGACATTATGCTAGGTGTGGGTAAGGAAAATGAAGGAATTAGTCTAGCTGCACACTCATCAAGTGGAGCTGGTAGTCCTTTAAAGCAAATGTCTCCAAACAAAGTTGTGTTGCTGCCAATGGGAGAAGCTATCTCTAGGAAAAGGAGGGAGCAAGAACCCCTGGTTGAAACTGAGGTAAGAAGAAGTGACAAGATTAGGAAATAAAATAATGGATATAGAAGAAAATCTTGTGATGCTAAATCCTACTTGCCATGTAATGCTATACCTCCTGTTCTTCCAAACAAAGTGGTTACGAACTTAACTAAATATTTCTGCAAGGTGGCTGAGGATGAACTTCATGAGAAGCTATCTAAGAATCCCAAAAAGAAAGGACGGGAAGAGGTGACCAAGGTGTCCAAGGCCACATGAGAGACTGCACATTCCAAGATGATGATCATGTCACTTAGTACCTGTCAAAGTGCTAGAATGCTGACTTTCACTTCTGTATGGGTTGTCTGTTTTATGTTGGCTTTGATGTTGCAAATCAGATAATGTAAGCTTATGGATGTATGCCTAAAGTTGCCCCTTTTGTTAGTTGGTACCTTATCTGCTATGTATGACTTATGGATTGGGTGTCTCATTGAAAGCAATGGTATTGATCAGCTACTTCGTGTAAATGCTGATGCTGTGGAATGTGCACTGTGATGCTAGGGTGTCTTATGGATTTTGTTAGTTCTAATTATGTTTGGTTGCACTGTGATGCTGATGCTGTGGTTTGCACCTGTGATTTTTGGGTGATAGTTAGTTGTTATCCTAAGCTTATGCTAGGTTATTTGCAATTCAAAACTCTCACAGCCTGTGGCAACCACCAAAGGATGGTCTTTGGTACTAGTTCTGGAAAACAATTGTTTTACAATGAATAACAACAGATCCTGGAATATATTAAACTGGAATGTTAGAGGGATTAATGCCTCAAATAAGTGGCTAGCAATTAGATAGAAAGTTGAAGAAAGTGCTGCTGGGATTATATGCATCCAAGAAACTAAGAGAGAGACTTTTGACCTGGCTCCAGAACTTCTGTCCTTAGAGATTTAATAAATTTAAACACCTTCCATCCATTGGGGCCTTTGGAGGCATTCTAACTGCTTGGAGTGGAGCTCTGTTCTTAGGTGAAATGATTTTTCATAACAAATTCTACTTGTCAATTCAATTTACTTGCAACTCTTCTTCCAAGACTTGGATTCTCACAAATATCTATGGACCTTGCAACCATGAGGATAATATTGAATTTATTGACTGGTTTGGCAATATTCAAATGCCTATTGATGTGGATTGGATTATAATGGGAGACTTAAACTTCATTAGATCACCTGAGGACAGAAATAGATCTGGAGGAGATGTCAATGAAATGCTATTATTTAATGAAGCTATAAGAAGTCTTGGGATGATTGAACTTCCACTGAAAGGAAGGCAATTTAGTTGGAGCAACATGCAGGATAATCCACTGCTTGAGAAGTTGGACTGATTTTTTACATCAGCTGCTTGGATGACTAATTATCCTGATTCTACTGCATTGCCTCTGGCAAAGCCTATATCAGATCACTTGCCATGTATGATTAAAATTGGCACAACTATTCCAAAATCCAAGGTCTTTAGATTTGAGAACTACTGGATCTTGCGCAACTTTTTCAAACAAGTGGTCCAGCCTGCATAGAACATCCCTGTGGGTTTCACAAATCATGCTAAGAAGATTAATGCAAAGTTTAAAAACCTAAGAAGAGCTCTAAAGTTGTGGGATAAAAGCTTGTCTTGCTTGAAAAAATAGATTGAAGAATTAAATGAATGTATCTTTCTTTGGGACTTTATTGAGGAATACAGAGACTTATCTGTCTTTGAAAGGAATTGTAGAACCATTCTTAAGGATACCTTGCTAACAGTGCTAAACAATCAGAAAATCTACTGGAAGCAGAGAGGCAAAATCAAAGGAGTTAAATTTGGGGATGAAAACACAAAATTCTTTCATACAAAAGCTACCATCAATCACAAGCACAATAAAATAGCAATGCTGCTCAATGAGGATCAAGTTGAAGATACTGATCATGAAGGAAAAGCTGCTATTTTATGGGAAGCTTTCAAAAAGAGAGTGGGCCATTCTATTGGGCATACAATGCATTTTCATCTAAATGACCTTTATGATCACCCAGTAGACCCTCAAATGTTCTTGGACTTGGAAAACCCTTTTACTCAAGATGAAATCGATGACGTGGTAAAAAACTTGCCAACTGATAAATCCCCAGGTCCTGATGGGTTTAATAATGAGTTCATCAAAATTTGCTGGGATATTATAAATGGGGATGTTACTGATCTTATCATGGCCTTCCATGCTGGTAATGTGGATCTGGAGAGCATAAACACTTATTATATCACACTGATTCCCAAAAAGGAAGAACCACTGTCCCCGAATGACTTTAGATCAGTTTCTTTACTCAATGGTGTACTTAAAATAATCATAAAACTGTTGGCCAATAGACTACAGAAAGTTATTCTAAAAATGGTGCACATTAATCAGTATGGTTTCCTCAAAGACAGAGTGATTCAAGATTGTCTAGGGTGGGCTTATGAGTATATTTATCAATGCCATAAATCAAAGGAGGAAATTTTAGTTATCAAATTGGATTTTGAAAAAGCATTTGACAGAATTGAGCACCAAACAATCATTGACATTTTAGAGCAAAGGGTTTTGGTGAAAAATGGATTTCTTGGATGCAACTATTGTTCTCTGCTACATCTTCAGCTGTCATGTTAAATGGTGTGCCTGGCAAGAAATTCTATATCAGAAGAGGAGTAAGACAGGATGATCCATATTCCCCCCCTAATCTTTGTGTTGGCTGCTGATCTTTTGCAATCTATACTTAACAAAGGCATGAGATTGAATCTAATCAGATCTCCACTTCAAGTCAATTCTTGCCCAGACTTTCCAATAGTTCAATATGCCGATGACACTCTGGTTATTATGCAAGCTGATGCTAGGCACCTCATTTGCCTCAAAGCATTACTAAACACATTTGCTTCATCAACTGGTCTTAAAGTCAATTATGGCAAATCAATCATGGTACCTATAAATATTGCTGAAGAGAGAGTAGATCTCTTTACAAACACTCTCCAATGTAATGGAGGGAATTTTACCTTCACTTACCTAGGCCTGCCATTGGGAATTTATAAACCAACTATGGAACAATGCTTACCTATGGTCAACAGAATTGCAAAAAGACTGGCTGGAATTTCATGTTTCATGACTCAGGCAGGAAGGCTACTTCTGGTTAAATCAGTGCTTGCATCTCTTTCAGTAATTTTCATGACCTGCTTGGACATTCCAATCACAAGCAAAAAACAGATTATAAAATACGTAAGACACTATCTTTGGAGGAGTCCTGATATGGAAGACAGAAAACCTGCAATGGTAGCATGGCACACTGTTTGTAGGCCCAAAAACCAAGGAGGATTAGGTGCCTTAGACATATACACACACAACAAAACCCTACTCATGAAAAACCTACACAAGTTCTTCAACAAACATGATATACCTTGGGTTAACCTAATCTGGGAGACTTATTACAGTGATGGGAACCTTCCTAGAGACACAATGATTGGCTCCTTCTGGCGGAAATCAAATCTGGCTCCCATTGATCAGTTTAAAGAAATTGCAAGATGTAATGTGGGAGATGAAAAAAGTGCACTATTCTGGGATGGTTTATGGCACCAAACAATACTTCAACAAAAATTCAATGACTTGCATTCTTTTGTTAAAAACCCTGCAATAACTGTCCATCAAGTGGTTCATACTGAATACCTGCAAGACTTATTCCATTTGCCACTAACTACACAAGCTTATGATGAGTTCTTACAAATGGAGGATATTTGCATATCTTTGATGCAATTTGAGTTTCTGGATGCATTGGACACTTGGAGTTACATTTGGGGGAACGGATTTTATTCTTCAATCAAAGCATACAATGTTCTGATTGGACATAAGCAAACACTACCTCACTTCATCTGGATTTGGAAGAGCTCATGTCAACCAAAGCATAAAGTTTTTTTTCTCGATGTTGTTGCATGATAGAGTCAACACAACAATCCTGCTCAGGAGAAAGAGCTTCGAGCTTAAAGTTTACAATTGTGCAGTAAGGGACTGTCAACAGGAAGAGACATAGCATCATCTTTTTGGGGATGTCCATTTGCACAACAATGCTAGGACTTTATTTGTCCTACGAGAACACAAAATCTCTCAGTATTAGAAGCATTCCAAGACCTGAAGGATAAGATCAGTTACCCCTTCTTTATGGAGATCATTATACTTGGATCATGGGCCATTTAGATAACGAGAAACAATAAGATATTTGAAAATATTGCTCCCTCATTTCAAGGATGGAAGTTCATCTTCAAGGAGGAACTGAAACTACTCAAACACAGGATGAAGCAGAAATTTGACAGACGGTTCTCTGAATGGTTGGATACACTGTTGTAATTTTCCTTTTCTTCTTTCTTGTTCCTTAGTTCTATAGGTTTGTTTCCTTAGCTTTTCTCTTTTTGTCACTAGTTTTCTTTTTAGTTTCTTTTGTTTTGCTTTCTTTAGTGGGGGCTTAGCTCAAGCCCCTCACAGAACCTTTGTTGCTTTTTATTAATAATAAAAGTTGCAGTGGGTTTTTTACCCTACTGTTTATAGTCAAAAAAGGAGCCCTTTAAAATGATCGTTGGTTTTCTCCACCCATATTACCTTCAAGGCCAACATGTAAATCACCAATGTTTGAAATTGGAGCAAGACTTCCTCTTGTGATGTAAACCAATTTTGTTGTTTCCCCAGCAGAAGGAAGAAGTGGCACATCAGATCTGGCAGTATTCTAACACAGGGTAGCTAGGTCCTCTTCGAAAGTGGAACAGTTTTGTTATCTATATCAGCAGATATAACTGGATTAGATTCAGCAAGAGTGTTCTGGTTCTCTATCTCAGAAACTTCCACATGCTCTAGAGCTGCAATATAGTTCTTTGGAACAACAACATCATCCGCTGCAACATCCAGTTCCCGTACTACAGCAAACTGATCATGCATATTCACATCATTCTCAACATTCTAATCAACATGAAAAGCATCATTGTTTTGCTCTTGCATGGGGTGAATGTCTTCATCATCAGATTGATACGCTTGTATGCTATTTTGCAAACCATTAGCAATGGCATTGACAGGTTGTGGCACTTAAACTGCATGCAGGGGAGCACCAATTTGGAGAGCTCCAGCATGGACCACATTGAAAACTGGTACATAAGGATCAAAGTTATTTGAGTTGTCACCTTTGGAGAAAGACATGTCTGATGTAAGACTTCTATTACTAGTATCAGGTAGAAGTTCCTACCCATTAGCCCAAGCAATTTCTTCTTGCTGAACTACATCCATGAGGTCATGTAAGGCTTCATTGTGATTTTTAGGTTGTGGAAATCCTCAATTGTCATCGTGTTCCCATTCACCATCTTCCTGGTTCTCCATCTGATTGTTAGTGAGAGCTGCTTGATGAAATCCAGGCTAACTCTCAGCATCCTCGGGCAATGGGTGTGTGTCAGCATTGTCAGGCAGAATCGGTTCCTCGTCAGCAGGACCTCCACCAAGTAGCTCGCTGGCAAGTACTTCAACTGATGACAATCACCCATCTTCTTCAAATTGATCCCCTTCTGACCATTTGAGGCTTTTGGGAATGATCTCCAGATTTATAACCCTAGCCTTAACTAGAATGCGCCCCATGTGCTCATCCTCTTTGTCCCAGGAAATTAGACGGCCAAATCGACTAACAACATTAGCCACATCTTCAGTGTTACGGAAATCAAAGGGAACTCCCTTGAGCATAAGCCAGACAGTCCTATTGAAATGAACTCTTCTATGATTCCTCCCTTCATCATGCTTAACAAAAGAGATAAACAACCAAATTCATGCAGGCTGTCGAGCGCAAGCTTGTCCCTATCTCTGACTCTCGTGAGACGCACATAAGCTTCCCCAAAAGGATACCTCTGAATATCCCTCAACCCCAAGCGCTTATGCACAACCACAAACTCTTCAAGAATTTCTCTTACATTGGGGAAATGCGCTTCTTCCGGGAGTGGATGGATGGTGGTGATGGCCCAGTCTTCATGTCAACGCGTTCGATGAGGAAGCACCACCCTCGCCACCCCATTATGCCCCTCAATGTGCTGGAAATCAAACCCATGAGGCACAAAAGGGCCCGGGTCGATTGGAATGTTCGCCATGGAAGCAGTCACACTCGGAGCAAGAGCGAAAGACAACCTTGATGAGACAGGAGCTGTGTTTGAGCACTATAGAGCAGGAGCAAAGCCAGAGGGTGGAGAAGTTGAGGAGGCAAGTGCCAATCGAGGTTGAAAGTAAGGAAAAGCTCCCAAACAAAGCTCTCCAAAAGATGAAACAACCAAAGGGTCACGGGCTGGGTCGATCGACCGAAATTAATCCTGGACCGCACCAGGGGCCCAGGTCACTTCAGGTGGGCTACTAAAAGTAGGCAAATTCAAATAAGGGTAAAGACCAATTAGCCATTTTCCATGCACTCCTTGGTAAAGTGGCCCAGACGACCGCATGCAAAACACTGAAAAAACCATTTGAACGTGCCTGATTGCCGCCCTCAGAAACCGTTGCCAAATTTTTGCCCGGTGTAATATGATCCATAATTATTGCACCATTACTTCCTGATGCAACGTTACCTATGGACTCTGAGAGATTCACTAGATGCAAAAAATGGATGTCCGACGTTGATCACCGGCGGGGGGAGGGGTGGCAGTCCAAGAGTGAGACCCACCACCAACAAAAGTCCATGATGCATCTTCCTCACAGTAGAACAATTGCTCCTCCCTGATCCAGTTCGGACCCCCGGCACCCCAAGGAAAGAAAACCAATTCAAAAACTTTTTCCATCATATGACCTTGATTATATATTTCAAAGCCGACTACCTTGGAGGCCACAGGGAACTTGAGATACCCGTCCTTGAGATGATGGACACGAAACCTTGTAGATAGCCACCAAAACAAGATTGAAGTGCAATGCTAACAGTGTGTCAATCCAACCGAAAATGAGAACGACGAAAGGACACCACCAAGACAAATTACTGTAGATGAAAACCCGGAGAAAACACAACTAGATGACCAAACTTTTGTCTCATTGAGAGTTGAAACTCTTTAACTCGAGCAAAGTTGAGTGAGGATGGATCCATGATCACTTGTCACACCCCCGCCTCTTTGTTGAAGTGGCTGCCACTATTAGAGTGGGAGATGACAGGAGGTGGCCGCCAGGGCCGGAGTGGCCACCGATGGGAGTCACCCAGGAGAAGAGGGGGAGTTGGTGGTTGAGGGAGTCCTGGATTAAGGGGTCCTTGGGTGGCCGGATTACTCGTTATGGGCCAGATTGGTGGGCCATGAAGATCATTGTTGAAGATTATCCCCCGTATCCGGATAGAACTCCTATATGTGTAGAATGGTAAGTTTAAAGTCCATGTGTAATGTTTCCTTCCTCTGAAAGATGATCATGTACAACCCTAGGTCCCTCTAGTGCATATATAAACTGGAGGGTTTATCCCGTAGGGACAGAATCACAACATCATAGGATAGACTTCTAGGGTTTAGCCATTACGATCTCGAGGTAGATCAACTCTTGTAACCTCATATTCATCAAGATCAATCAAGTAGGAAGTAGGGTATTACCTCGATTGAGGGGGCCTGAACCTGGGTAAAACATCGTGTCCCCAGCCCCCTGTTACCATCGATCGTCAGGCACACAGTTCGGGATCCCCTACCCGAGATCCGCCGATTTTGATACCGACATTGGTGCTTTCATTGAGAGTTCCACTATGTCGTTGATAGAAGGATTGCTGGCTCACTTCGTCACTAGCGAGGCCACCCCCGAGGAGATTCCCCCCTGAACATCTTTTCGTGTTTGGCGGCTTCGTGCTACGTGCCAACTCGGATGGCCACCTCGAGCAGGTTGACAGCTACACCCCTGGTCACCAGATCCGGTTTGGAAGCTTGAATTATGTTGATAACATCCGAGGAGACTTGATCTTCGACGAATTCACACCCACGGTTGTTGCTCGCTGCCTACATGATGAAGATGTCTCAGATCTATCATCAGATCCCATTCAGGGGTGAATACCCGCGACGACTCTGGCCCTCGATCCAGAGCAGACCGCTTTGTCCAAAGACGGGAGGCCAAATCCCGCCATGGAATGTCTAACCGCAGACTTAGCGGCGATTCAGCCGCTCACCGACCCAAAATTGAGTAGGATCCTCCCCGCTGCTGGAAAGCCGGACTTGTCTCAAATTATGAGCTCCGGACTTATGGGATCCGCACTCTCCGAGCTCAATGGAGCGCTCATCACCGAGCCTGGTCCCGCAGATCCCCAAACTCCTATCCAGCTCTCACTCTTAAACGAGGTGCTGGACTTGCTGCGGTCTCTCACCATAATGGAGGATTCTCAGCCGAACTATGCCCAGTCAATACTGGGGGCTAAGGTCAGGGAATTTTGCTCCCCACCCACCACCCACTTGGTAGCCATGGTCGAAGACTTAACCGACATACTAGACAATGCTTCGGAAGACTTAGAGCGGATGGACCACGACGTCAAAGTCGATCTAGGTCAAAACCCGCCTGTAACCCGGCGATGGACGACCACTTCTACCTGTGACGTGTACATGGTGGACACACCCATGAGAAAGAAGATGACGGAGATAAAGATTCAGAGAAGGATAAGCCCGTCGATGAACCTCCTAAACGTCGGCGCCAGAAATGCCGCTCACGATCGCATCAAGGAAAGGAAAGTAACACCGGCACCGGAGACAATGAAGATCCGGAGGAAACCGAAGACCTCGTAGAACCAGCGGTGGAGCAGGACGAGCGGGAGGATGGACAATGCAGTCCCGACCAACTCACCGATCACAATGATTCCGAAGATAGTAAATATCTACCTGTCTCCGAAGAGGATGTTAGCTTGGGAGGCGAGGAATTCATAGTCCCAGAAGAACCCCTCGAACAAAAACGCTTTCAGCACCAACTCATTACCACAACAAGGAGCTTGAAAAAATAGCAGCAACGGCTTAAAGCCGAGCAGGATATGCTCAATGATTGATGGAATGAAGTGCTAGACGCTGAAGAGAGGCACGGACATGAGCGCCAAACAATGAGCTATCCCAAGCGCAAATTGCTGCCCCAATTCGACGACGAGGCCCTTGCGCCAATTCCGTCGAGGCACGATCAGGCCGACCAACCGGACCGACCACCCTGTGGACGAGAAAAAGCGGCTAGCAATGCCGTACACCAGCCCGCACCTCCCCACCATAAAGGAAAGGATACAACGGCTCAGGGCCATAAGTACGATTTACATCAGGACCTGAATAAAAAAGCCGGTCCGGCCAGATCAAACTACGGATCCAGAGAACATGCTCCCACACAGGACGATGGCTATCAAGCCAAGCACACCGGATACAATCTAGTTCGGGATCAACACAGAACACAGATGTCATTCGAACTACGCCACGATGTCGCACGATATAGGGCACTGTACACCCTCTGTGCTTTACCGATGAGGTGATGGATCACAATTTTCTGGAAGGGTTTAAACCTGTCAACATCGAGGCATATGATGGAACAACGGATCCCGCGGTATGGATCGAAGACTTTATTCTTCACATCCACATGGCTCGTGGAGTTGACCTCCATGCCATTAAATACTTACCTCTCAAGCTAAAAGGGCCATCTCGACACTGGTTGAACAACATTCCAGAGAACTCCATTGGAAGCTGGGAAGATTTAGAGGATGCTTTCCGGGCTAACTTTCAGGGGACTTATGTCCGGCCTCCACACGCTGATGATCTAAGTCACATAATCTAGCAACCCGGAGAGTCAGCCTGCAAGCTTTGGAATCGGTCCTTAACCAGAAAAGAACCAAATTGTCAACTGTCCGGACATCGAGGCCTTAGTGGCATTCAAACACAGCGTCCAGGATGAATGGCTTGCAAGACACCTCATCCAAGAGAAGCCGAAGACAATGGTAGCCCTTACTACACTTATGACCCGCTTTTGCGTAGGTGAAGACAGCTGGCTAGCTCGCAGAAGCAATAGAACCAGGGATCCTGGCACTTATAAAGTCAAGGACGGCAATGGCAAGCCACGGCACAACAAGAACAAGTGTCGAAACAATGTCGTAGAAACAGATGAAACGGTAGTGAACGCCGGATTTAGCGGCTCCAGGCCCGGTCAATGGAAGAAGCTGTTCAAAGGCAATAGAGACAGTCCGTCCAGCCTGGACAAAATATTAGAGAGACCTTGCTAGATTCACGGCACCCCTGACAAACCTGCAAACCATAGCAACATAAACTGTTGGGTCTTCAAGTAGGCTGGCAAGTTAAACGCCGAACACAAGGGGAAAGGACCTCAAAGGAAGGACGAAGATGAGCCTTGCCAACCAAACACGGGAGGGGGGGCAAAAGAAATTTCCCCCTGAGGTGAAAACGGTGAATATGATCTACGCCACCCATATCCCCAAGAGGGAACGCAAGCATGCACTCAGGGATGTTTATGCTGTAGAGCCCGTCGCCCCCAAGTTCAACCCATGGTCAGCTTGCCCGATCACCTTTGATCGCAGGAATCACCCAACCAATATTCGTCACGGAGGTTCGGCGCCCTAGTACTCGATCCTATAACCGATGTATATCATCTTACTTGAGTCCTCATGGACGGCGGCAGCAGTCTCAAGCTGATATACCAAGACACTGCTCGCAAGATGGGGATAGACCCGTCCAGGATTAAGCCTAGAAGCACTACCTTTAAAGGAGTGATACCCGATGTAGGCTCATTGACACTGGAAGTAGTATTCGGCTTTCCAGACAATTTTCGAAGTGAGGAGTTAATCTTCGACATCGCTCCTTTCCGAAGTGGCTATCACACACTACTCGGAAGAACGACCTTCGCCCACTTTAACGTAGTCCCGCACTATGCTTACTTGAAGCTCAAAATGCCTGGACCACATGACGTCATCACGGTCTTTGGAAACATGGAGCACTCCCTCCATACGGAGAAGGACACTACGACCTTAGCAGCCAAAGTTCGAAGCGGCTTATTCAAGTCGAACAGTTCATCGGTCGTCAAGACCAGAGACACTGCTAAACGTGTCCGGCCTGCACTACAATGCGGCAGCTCACAAGAAACTGAGCTCGATTAGCAGTTACGCCCCCGCCGACTGCCTTACAAGGTGGCAGCATACATACCTCATGTACACAATTACGCCCTTAAAATTCCTTGGGCTGCGCCGGGGCCACACTGCATAAAAACAGTCCATAGTTTGGCTTGACCCTATTCGGACTCTAAAATGTATTTTCTTTAAAAGGTTCATTAAAAGAACCCACCTTATCTATGGCTGCCCAGGGCATTCTTTTCCAGAGTTCTCTTTCCTTTTTTTGCAGGCGGCCATCATAACTCCCCTCTTCAAGGACATATTACAAAGGAGAAATGGTGCAGACGTGCAGCAGGGCCCTTGTCAAAAATTATTTATTCGTTAGATTCAGGCTCTGTGTAAACCTTTTCCTTTTTAGTTTCTTTTCTCCTTCTAGCATGTAAAATGCCTAGGATGTTATGGGCATTTTCTGTAACCACGCGGCTCGCCATATTGAACGGGATATAAAAGAAGTACTTTGGTTCCAGTTCATTTGGAGTTCGCTTTATTACCACCTGCACTCTCTCCCTACTTAAGATTGCCACATGTGCCTCAAATCTGGACTTAATACAATGGGCTGTATTCGACCTGGCACAACTCCAAGTCTGAACACCTATAGGGAACTGTTCGGTGTCCCGGATATTGCGTTATATGCATCGGCTCCGAATCATGTCTAGGGTCTATAGTTGGGTTGCCCGGCTCCTGTGCTTACCACCTTACATTCCACATTGTTCGGCTAAGGTAGTAAAGGGAGAACTACTGCGATTGTATTTGTGGTTCGTTCGGTTAATTACCCCAGTAGAGAAAGCCGAAAACTGACTATCATGATAAGCAAGAGCTGGTCAACAATTCGGCGACTCAGTGTTATACTACGATCAGTAGTGATCTACTCCGTGTTATACGAGGGGCTGGTCTTCACCCAGCCGCGTAAAGTAGGCACCATAATCCGGATGGCCGCACACGCACCAGGGGCTAGTACTTAGCCCCACAAGTCAAGCTCATATGGCTAAGTGAAAGCAATAAAGCCGCATAGTCTGATTGCCTAGTTCGCTCCATGGACACTGATAACCACAAGTGTAGGGGATCAGTTGTAGCTTCTTTCGATAAGTAAGAGTGTCGAACCCAACGAGGAGCTAAATGCAGAACAAATATTCCCTCAAGTTCTATCGACCACTGATACAACTCTACGCATGCTTGACATTTACTTTACCTAGAACAAGTATGAAACTAGAAGTACTTTGTAGTTTTTGTGGGATAGGTTTGCAAGAATATAAAGAGCACGTAAATAAAACTAGGGGTTGTTAAGATAATGAAGCAATAAAGTTAATGATAGTGAGTGTGGAAAAGTGGTGGTAGGAGTTGCGAAATTGCCCCTAAGCAATTGACTACATTACTAGAAAGATAGCAAGTTTTATGTGGGAGAGGCCACTACTAGCATGTCATCCCTTACTTGGAATTCTATGCACTTATGATTGCAACTATTAGCAAGCGTCCACAACTACTAACGTTCATTAAGGTAAAACCCAACCATAACATTATGATATATTGGTCCCCCTTCAATCCCGTATGCATCAATTTCTATGCTAGGTTGAAGTTTCTGTCACTCTTGCCCTCCAATACGTAGTCCTATCAACATACAACTAACCCTATGGTGTGATCCACATGCGCGCTCATATGATGGGCACCAAAGGACTGCAACATAAGCACAAGCAATTTAAATCAATCATAGCAATTCACCAATCACCGATAGGACAATGATAATCTACTCAGACATCATAGGATGGCAACACATCATTGGATAATAATATGAAGCATAAAGCACCATGTTCGAGTAGAGGGTACAGCGGGTTGCGGGAGAGTGGACCGCTGTAGATAGATGGGGGAAGGTGATGGAGATGTTGGTGTAGATCGCCGTCACACGATGATGGCCCCGATGGCACTCCGGTGCCACCGAAAGCGAGGGGGAGAGAGCCCCCCTCCTTCTTCTTGTTCCTTGACCTTCTCGCTAGGTGGGAGAAGGGTTTCCCCTCTGGTCCATGGCCTCCATGGTGGCGGAGGGGCGAGAGCCCCTCCGAGATTAGATCCGTCTCTCTGTCTCTCTTTGTTTCCGCGTTCCCAGATTTTCGCCTTCCACCGTTTCTTAAATTCCCGGAGATCCGTAACTCCGCTTGGGCTGATTTTTTGACACGATTTTTATCCGGATATTAGTTTTGTTGCGGTGAAATAAGGGTATCAACCGCCTTACGGTGTGTCCACGAGGGCCCTGGGCGCGCCCCCTTCCCAAGGCACGCCCCCTGCCTCGTGGCCCACTCGGGCATTGTTTCATGTTGGTTCCGCTTCCCAAAATTCACATATATTCCAAAAAAAATCTCCGTCCATTTTTATTCCGTTTGGACTCCGTTTGATATGGATATTCTGCAAAACAAAAAACATGCAACAAATAGGAACTGTCACTTGGCACTAGATCAATATGTTAGTCCCAAAAAATAGTATAAAAAGTTGCCAAAAGTATATGAAAGTTGTAGAATATTGGCATGGAACAATAAAAAATTATAGATACGACGGAGACGTATCAGACACCTCCTTTATGGACCAAGACGTTGGATAAACAATGATAACACGCAATACCGAACACCCCTGTAGTATCTACATGGGGGTTGAAGCCGATGACTAGAAACTTTCAGACATAATAAACGGCCACACAGGAGGAAAAGTTGCTTGAAATGTAAAGCACGAAATTATATATACATATAGGTTCATAAGCTTAGTCTTTACAATTCGAATACAATTATTCAAAGGCCACATCCTTTGAGCACTGGCCCTCTACAATGCGGGCTCCTTCTAGGACATCATCGAAGTACCTTTCCGGCATCCGATGACCCTTGCCCTCTGGCGGGCCAACAGTTGCCACTTCGGCAGCCTTCATCTTCGGCCAGTGCATCTTGACGCAGGCGAAGGCCATCCGTGCACCTTCTATATAGGCCGAACGCTTCACAGCGTCGACCCACGGCCTCGCATCAATGATCCGCTTCATCTATCCAAAGTAGCTACTCGGGATTGGCTCACCGGGCTAGAGCCGGACTATCAAGTCCCTCATGGCTGCACCCGCCATGTTGTGCAGCTCGACCAGTTGCTTCAACTGGTTGTTCAGGGGTACTTGATGTTCTGGCGCAACGAATTGCGACCAGAACAGCTTCTCTGTGCTATTCCCCTCCTCGGCCCTGAAGAATTGGGTCGCGACGACGATGCTCTTTGGTAGATCCACAAACGCGCCCGGAGAACTCCACAATCGCGTCAGCGTAAGATACCTCTAACCTCCAAAGATACTCTTCAAAAGAAAGGCCTTACCAGCCGCTATCCGCCGCGCTTGTTTGATCTCCTCGCGAGCACTCCGGGACTTGACCCGCGCCTCCTTGGCAGCTTTAACAGCCTTATCGAGCTCGGATGTTTGATTGAAAGTCTTCTGCTCCAGCTCCTCGCATTTGCGAATAGCATCTCATAGTTCTTGTTCGACTTCGGCCACCCGAGACTCATGTTGTCGGCGAGAGGGCTGTTTTCGGCCTCCAGATCGGCTACCGCTTTGTCAGCGGCCACCTTGTTTATCTCGGCCTCCTTCTTGGCCTCTGCAAGTGCACCCTTGTGGGTCACGACCTCGGCATCATCAACTATGATATAATCACATAGCATAATGAGTTCATACTCTTACAAGTAAAACACATTGTCTTTTGACATAATAATTCTTTGAAAGTCCGCATACCTTGCGTTTCATCCAACCGCTTGTTCACGCGGTCGAGCTCCTCATCAGTTAATTTAAGCTTCCGATTGAGCTCGGAAACCTCTGCAGCCTGGGCAGATGCCGACACCAAGGAAGCCTATTCAAAAAACACAGTATCAGCTGACACTTTATGGATCCTCTATCCGATTCTTTTCCGAATCAAACAAAGTATCAGGGGCTACTGTCCGTATACATGTTTATTTCCTTATACAAATAAAACATGAAATTATTTTAGAATATTACATTGCATACCTCAAAGCTTGTCAGTAGGCTGTTGAAGGCATCATTCAATCCGTTCTTAGCAGACTGAATCTTTCCCATAATCGTACCCATCAGGGTACGGTGTTCCGGCACAATGGAAGCACCTTGCAGTGCTTCCTCCAACATGTTCGGTGCCTCTGGATTAGTGGAGGATGTCGTTGGAGCTGATGCTCCTCCCCCTATTGTTAGGGACTGGCTTCCCAATTCTGGAGCCGTACTGGCCTCCGGAATAGTGTTCGGCGGGAGCCCGGATTTCTTGGGCTCCCCGTCGTCGTCCGCCATAGGGATTGCTCCCCCTTGGCTGACGGCGGCTGAGGTGTTGGCCTCGGGCACCTTCTCGTCTGCCCCGCACCCACCTTCTCATGCAAGGGACGCCTGTAGGGAGGACACTTTGGTATCCCCTAGGATGGGCGATTGAGCCCGCGGTGGCGTGTCGCTCTCCACCATTTCGGCCGGCAGAGAGCTCCCTGACGATAGTGAAGCGCCAGGGAGCATGTGGGGAGGGCTGCAAAATAAAAAAATAACATTGCTTAGACAATGGTAGCTGATTAAACCGAACACAAACTACGAAAAGTCCGAATACTTACAATTCGTCTAGGGGCTTGATCCTGGGCTATACTCGGAAACTATGCTTGGATGTTGTATCCGAACTATCCGGGATGTTCAATGTCTTCCTAGACACCCCCTTGCCCGTGTCTATGGGGGCTGCCCTCTTCTTCCCCCTTGCCTTAATGGGGGAATCACTCTTCTCCTCCTCTTCCTCTTCTTCATCATCGTGGGAGGGGTGGGCGTCGGTCTCTTCGGATACTGTGTCCGCAGGACCCTTAGGGCGGGGATCGCTCTTGACCTCCTTGCCCTTCTTCTTGGCCTTCTTCTCCGGCGCCTTGTACGGCGCTGGAACCAACATCGCCGTCAGCTGAGGCGTGGTTGGGTTTTTGGGCAATGGAGTCGGACAGTTGATCCGCTCCACTTTCTTCGTCCAGGCCTGAATGGAACGTAAAAGTTCTAACACCTGTTATAATTGAAATATGGACATGGTACGTATTCGGCAGAATTTTGATTACCTCTGAGGCCGGAGGCACGATGTTGAAACCCTTGTCCTCAGTCTCCTCAGGCCACCCCTTTTGGGCCTCGAAAAGCTGCTTCCAGATATCTTCGTGCGTAGGGCCGAAGAAGCGCTTTAGGGTCCGTGGCTCTTCCAGATTGAACTCCCATAAGTGGGAGGCCCAGAGTTGGCAGGGGAGAATGCGGCAGAAGAGCATCACCTGAATCATATTACTGAGGTGGGTGCCCTTTGCCATCATGCTGGAGATGCAATTTTGGAGTGTCCGCACCTCCGTCTGAGACCCCCAATCAAGGCCCTTGGTGGTCCATGAGGTGAGCCTCTCCGGGGGTCCAGGTCTGAATCCGGGCGTGGCCGCTTACTTGGCATCGCGGGGTTCGGTGATATAGAACCACTCCCACTGCCATACCATGTTGGTCTCCACAAAGGCCCCCTTTGGCCAAGTGGCGTTCGGGTGCTTACTCACCATAGCTCCCATGTGCTGCCCGGCGACCACCTTCGGCTTCAAATTGAAGATCTTGAGCCATAAGCCGAAGTGTGGGGGGACACGGAGGAATGCCTCACATAAAACTATGAAAGGTTATATGAGGAGGATAGAGTTCGGGGCCAGATCATTGAAATCTAACCCGTAGAAGAATAGAAGACCCCGAAGAAAGGGGTGAAGCGGAAACCCCAACCCCCGGATAAAGTGAGGGATGAATACCACCCTCTCACCCGGCTCAGGGACGGGGATCTCCTGATTCTTATCGGGAATCCGGTGCGCTATGTCGTCGTCGAGATAGCCCGCGCTCCGAAGATTCTTCACAGTCTTCTCCGTGACCGTGGAAGCTTCCCACTTGCATCTGGAACCGGTTCTAGCCATTGCTGGAGAAGGAGGTGGTGGCGGAAGGGGTTGGACTTGCAAGCATTGGAGCTGTGAGCGCTGGAGCTAAAGATATTGGGAAGCTAGGGCTTGAGGAGAGCGCGAGGTGAAAGGGGAAGGATCTGTGTCCTTTTCTAGATGGTACATACCAAACGTCCCCCACTCCAGCCGTAAAACTCGCCGATTCCCAACGTAATCGTGCGTAATGCGTAGTTGGGTTACCCATATCATATTGATGAGGATCCCATAATAAGAGGGCACGATCTCTGCTTCGACAAGACGTGCCAATAGGGGCTATGCCTCGAAATGCAAAACCAGGACCGAGAAAACGGTTCGAAATATTAAAGGGTCAGACGTGATGTTTCGCTGAAAAGTTGTCAGTAAAGACACAGTGTCCGTTTTTGACACATTGCCTTCGCCGCTAAAGGTTGTACTAATCACGCAGAGCCAGACATAATTCCTTTATGCAGGGAATAAACTTCGTATGTTCAGAAGGAGGAACTCGCCTTGCAATGCCGAAGACAATACGCGTGTCGGACTCATCGTCATCGAAGACTGGTTCAGGGGCTACCGAGGGAGTCCTGGATTATGGGGTCCTCGGGGTGGACAGATTACTCATTATCGGCCGGATTGGTGGGTCATGAAGATCATCGCTTGAGATTATCCCCCGTATTCGGATATGACACCTATATGTGTAGAATGGCAAGTTTAAAGTCCGGGTGTAATGTTTCCTTTCTCTGCAAGATGATCATGTACAACCCTAGGTCCCTCCGGTGCATATATAAACTGGAGTGTTTAGTCCGTAGGGATAGAATCACAACATCATAGGCTAGACTTCTAGGGTTTAGCCATTACGATCTCGAGGTAGATCAACTATAGTAACCTCATATTTATCAAGATCAATCAAGCAGGAAGTAGCGTATTACCTCGAGAGGGCCTGAACCTGGTAAAACATCGTGTCCCCAGTCCCCTGTTACCATCGATCCTCAGGCACACAGTTCGGGATCCCCTACCCGAGATCCGCCGGTATTGACACCGATAGTGGTCTCGACCTCATTGATGGCGAATAGGAGAATCTTTCCACCTATAGCCCCAAGTGTCGGGTCGCACAGCCTAGCCGGCCCGGGACTTCCAAAATACTTGGACTAAACCTTCATTGTTCATGACATGATATGCTTAATGCTGCCGGGTCAAAGGTGACCGGCTTAAAACAGGAGCTTGAGACGGAACAAGTCTTGTGAATCAAAGCAAAAGCATGTCTGGAAGAAATCAAGCAATCATCCGCAGAAGAATTGGACAAGTTCAAAGCCGCCTTTGATGCATAAAGAGACACCTTTGAAACTGAAAAGGACAGCTTGATCAAATGTGCAGAAGAGGCTAAGAGCCGGCTTGCGGCCGGGACACGTGAAGTTCTAGTCTTGAAGCGTCATATCACAAATATGACTGTGGCCATCTTTGGTAAGCAACATGTTCAGTTGTATTAGATAACTCGCCTTGCAATGCTCGGATTAAAATTTTATTGGTAATATGGCTTTGAAATCTTTAAGTATTTGAAATTTCAGGCAAAAGAAATGGAAACACATCTAGGTTCCATTGGTGAAGTTGAAAGTTGTACATACCGTCCCGGAACAATTGTATGCATGAAGTTGGTATACCATCATGGAAGTGAAGGGTGGGAAAGAGCCTCCGAAGTATATAAAAGACCTGCTGAAATAGCTGCCTACTATCCACAAACGTATTGAAAAGTGGAAAAGATCAGCCGCCCGAGCTAGAGCTATGATGTCACTTGGTCGTGCCAAGGCTTATTTGCCAGAGATGGAGCCGACTGAAATGTCTGGCTGGTTTCCTGAATTTAACATTGATGGCAGTCAATTTTCTGCAGCAGATTATGCCCATTGCTTAAAGGAAACTCGCATCCTGGTGAGTCAACTGGCTAGAGAACTTGACCTGAGCAAGTATCAACCTACTTATGACGAGGAGAACACATGGGTTACCCGCCAACATTTGAGCCGTTTGACTTAACTCTTGCACGGCGTAAGCATATCTTTGCTCCTGATGTTGATCCATCAGTTATCATTTTAGATGATGCAATTTTCCAACAATTGACAACTATCAGATGGGATCTGGAAAACCTTTAGATCAGTGAAGAAGAAGAGCCGGCGCGGGATAACCCGAAAGCATCGAACGCTGGAGATCACCAAGATAGTTTTAACCCGGAGAGCGTCAACCCCGAACGCGCAGGGGCCGACTTACAGGAGTAGATGACTTGTGAAGAATATGTCTAATATTTGGAGCCCTCATATGGCTTTGTAATAGGGATATGAAGAATACTTGTTTGATTTGTGGTGCCATCTGCACTTAAAATTTGAGGTGTTCACGGAAGATAATTGTGCTGGGGAGTTGTTTTGTTAGCCCGCCATTTATCCTTAATTCATGTAATAGTCTTCTGTTGTTATCAAGTCACCATTGTTTGGACGAGAACCTGAGTGATATATGTATGACCCAGAAAGGATAGTTGAAACAAGCTTTTAATCAAATAACCCGGTGTACTATTGACCCGGTGACCTATGGTTGAGATAATTGTAATCATGAACCAAACAAGCTAGTGTATATATTGATCTAGCAAATCATGGTCAATGTAATAAGTGATCAGATAGCAAACGACCTGTAAAACAGAAAATTTACAAAGACATAGATAAATAACAATAAATCATACACCGACTTTCGAGGCATGACTAAAAGACTGGCTTTTGAGGCTCAAGTCTTGCTTCAATGAAGCTGACATAATAGCCCATGTTTTATCCTATCTCTTTGTAAGCCGACCCTCACGTGACATAAGCCGGCACTTTAACCTTGACAAGTTCAAGGTCATATTAGATTGACTATCAAGAGTATGCCGGGTCACCTTGGCGGAGTAGCATCAAGCAAATAGGCAGGTTTCAACATGATATATAATGGCATAAGCCGGGTCAAAAGGGATGTTATAGATAAACTCGATGAGTTGGAAGCCCCCAAGTCACCTATGTTTCAATTAATAAAGACTCATATTAAATATTTGGAATGAAATGATAGAGGCCCCGAGTTTCGGGGTTGCCGGCTTTAATATTGAATATAAAGGTATATACACATAGGTATTTACAGTAAGCTAGAGCCTATGGTTATAAGTATAATAGGGTCAGAGATGTGCAATATTCCAAGGCCTATTGGTTTCTTCCTTGGAGGTAGGTGATTTACTATGCTCACGTATGTCGACGAGGTAATATGACCCATTGTTGGGGGGTTTTGCTGATGACAAAGGGCCCTTCCCATGGATGTGAGAGCTTGTGCATTCCTGTTCGTTCTTGTATCAGATGGAGCACTAAGTCACCCTCCTGGAATGTATGCCTGCGAACTCCACGACTATGATAGCGATGGAGGTCTTGTTGATAGATTGCAAACCATGTTGCGACAAAGTCTCGTTCTTCCTCTAAGGCATCAATAGAATCTTGAGGAGATTGCTCATTATGTGCCTCAACATAAGCCACCACTCTTGGAGAATCATGACAGATGTCACTGGGTAACACGGCTTCTGCACTATAGACCATGAAGAAAGGCGTATAGCCTATATATCTATTGGGGATGGTCTATATACTCCAAAGGACAAAGGGGAATTCCTCAACCCAACAACTTGGAGTACACTCAAGAGGGACCATGAGCCTTGGCTTGATACCTAGTAGAATTTCTTGGTTAGCACATTC
Organism: Secale cereale; assembly: GCA_902687465.1. NCBI lineage: Eukaryota > Viridiplantae > Streptophyta > Magnoliopsida > Poales > Poaceae > Secale > Secale cereale. The sequence goes on from LR738712.1 coordinate 383,336,738, forward strand.
TGCTTGTCCATTGGATTGAGGATGTGCTACTGATGCCGCATCAAGCCGGATATGTTTCCTTTGACAGAATTTCTTAATAGCCCCCTTAGACAGAATTGCTAAATAGCTCTCTTAGAAAGATTAGTACCATTATCAGGGATGATGCTGTCGGGATAACCAAAGCAAAAAATTGACTTTTGAGGCATTCTAGTGCCGTGGCAACATCACAATTGATAATTGGATCTACTTCAACCCACTTGGTAAATTTCTCAACGTCAACCAAAAGGTGGGTTTTCTTATCCTTGAATGGTTTGAATGGACCAACCATATCAAGCCCCCAGACAGCAAATGGCAAAGTGATGGGAATTGTCGGTACGAAACGACACCTATGGGATCACTGGAATCCCTTCTACGGTTGGCGGGCGCGAGGTTGTGCAAAGAGCGGGTCTAAGAGTCAGTACAAGGATCGCTTACCCAGGTTCAGGCCGCGAGAATGCGTAATACGCTAGTCCTGCTTTGGTGAATATTCGAGTGTTCTTGAGTTCTTGAACTAGCTACCGTGCATGTCTAGCTCCCAAGGATCCGAATCCCCCTCCAGTATGCCGCGGGCCTCCTTTTATAGTCCAAAGGGGCTGCCACAGTGGCACACATGAGGTGGAAAGGTGCACAGTCCACAGGCTTATCTCATGCCATTACGGGACAAGACGCATTAAATGCGCTACTTAGGTGTCCACTTGCTTTATCGGGGACAAAAATGAGCCACGTCCCATCCGTGGCCGCTCCGTCTGGTTGTGACACGCGTGCAGGCCAGCAGGGCAGGTAGCTGAGGTGGCATGGTGGTAGGGTCTTCACGAAGATGTGCATGCTACCACGCAGGTGCTTGACTAGCTGGACCAGGAACCATGTACCGGCACGTGGGTACCTGCCTGGTCTAGTGGGTCAGCCGCTGAGCTTGGGCGACGATGGGGCGGCAAGGGCTTGCCGTGGTCCTGCATCTCTTCCTGGCAAGGGTCTTGCCGGGGCCTCCATGAGCGTCCTCGGTAAGAGGCTTGCCGGGGCTTTGGGGTGTCTTCGGCGGGGAGCCATGTTGGGGCCTCGTGGGCATCCTCGGCAAGGAGCCTTGTGATTGCCTTGTCGTCTGGTTCTCATCTTGTGAGCCATAGACCTTTGTCTTAACAAAGATCTGCATGCCATCACGTGGGCGCTTCCCGAGCCTTGGTTCCAATGTTGATGATGATGTTGGAGCCCCTGTGCTCAAGGGTGGTTGTGACAGAGCCGTTTGGATGAGTTACCCCTGCAAGGGTTCTTGCCGGGGGCATGCAGGCCGTCTCGGCAAGAGTCCTTGTCGTGGGAGAGCCAGTCTTCTTGCTTGGTCTTCTTGTGCCACCATCTTGGCGTTGCTCCGGTAACTTTGTGTCTCTGGCTTCCCTCCTCTGCTTTGTTATGTGTGGTTGCAGGCGTGGCTCTGACTGCCCATGCACAAATAATCAGTAAAAAGAGCGCCCCTACTTTTGTACACCGACAGGAGCCCCTGGGCCTGGGCCATACATAAGCGCAACGCGTTGTTGGGCTAGGCCCAGAACGATGCACGGGTAGTGGTGTTGGATCCTTTTTACCGCAGTAACTCCTCCGGTGGTTGCGCTTCCCCATGATCTGTGCTGACGTGGGGGTCGTGCATGGGATGATTGCTGCACGCTGGTGTCACGTCGCAGTAAATGGCAAAGGGGGCGACCCGCGCCTTCCCCATAAAATGGGGGAAAACCACAGGCACGCCGCTCATTTACCTCCCGTGCTCCTCCAATCTTGGGTTCACCGTTGCTCTGCTTCTTCTCCAAGCGAAAAGCCAAAGCTTGCCTCCACTCGCCACCGCCGCGCTCCTCTTCGCCTTCGATTCCTCTCCTCTTCCCCAGCTGCAATGGCACCCAAGTCCAGCAAGGGCAAGGGAGCGGTCGAGGACGCGGGGGAGAAGGAGCTACCGGAGAGTGAGTTGGTGGTGCTTCGGATGAAGCACGCCTACTCCCCCCCCCCCGACGGTTCTCGCGGTCAATCTCAGGGACTACTTCCAGCCCCTGTGGGGGTGCAAGACGAAAGGGCATCCAGCCACACGCGTCATCCCCACCCAGTTCGCCGAGGCCGGCCTGAATCGATATCCCTTCTGCGTCGAGTACTTCTATTATGACCTCTGTCCCCCTTTGTCCGATTTCTTCAACGATATCATGCATACCTACGGCTTCCATCTCCTTGATTTCACGCCGAACGCTATGGCATGCATGGCTTTCTTCGCCCACCTCTGCGAGGGTTTCACCGGGGTGGTCCCCAACACGGCGCTCTTCCGCCATTACTTCTTCCCTGGCATCCAGGGGGACGCTATCTCCGGCTGCGTCACCTGGATTCCACGGGCCCAAGAGAAGGGTACGTTGTCACACCCTGATTTTCATACCACTTTGCTTAAGCTAATTATCATGTTAAAAATGTGGATTTGCAAAAACTTTTGAGTGTTTTTGACTTTGCTTGATTTGACTTTTATCTGCTGTTTGCTAGTGCTCTAAAAATCAAATAAATCCTCCAACTCTTATACTTCATCTCCTTGACCCAAAACCTTTTCCCAATGATCATGCCATGTGTATAGACCAGTATAGAATTTTCTTATAAAAATATTTTGGCCAAATGGTATTTTCTAAAATTAGTTTTCCAAAAACCCCTGAATTGAGGTTTGCACTGCAAGTACCTTATTTAGGGTGTGAAAAATCTTTCAAAAAAGTTTATTTGAAACCTATTAGGTATAGGACTCCCAGAAACCACAAAAGTATAATTTTAAAAGTTATTTTTATATTTTATTTAAAAGCTTTTTTTAAAGCCAGAAATGGTCTTTAATGAGGAAAAATTATTTAATCATGTCAAAAATATTTGCCAAAATTCAGGGAGACTCATAGGACATATATTGTCCATATATAAGAGTTTCAGCACATGGTCATGTTCAAAATATTGGACAAATCCTTCCAAAACCCTTTCTGGATATTTCAAGCTTTTGAAATATTTACAAATGTAATATTCTCCAAAAATTCCAGGGAAATTCTATCATGTCATATATGACATATTTGATGATCTTGCAAAGCCTCATGCCTTGAAGATCAAGGAAACATCCTCTAATCCCCTCAAAACCATTCTGTCCATATTTGAAGTTTGAGCAACTTTACATTGCCAAACTTGTCCAAATGCTCTCAAATTTCGTGCACATGCTAGAATGGCCTAATAAGGCATCTAGACCAAATGGCACAAGATTTGGAATAGAGCAACTTGATCAGATCACCCCAAAACCCCTTCTGTTCAAATTCAAATTTGAACAACTTTACATTGTCAACTTTTTATCTGGGGCCTCAAACTTTGTGGGCATGTTCATAACCCCAAATGATGATGCTACACCAAGTGGTGCATCAAGGGGAGATGAATTGCTTGACTCAAACAAGGTGAACCCATTTCTGTTGATTTCTAGGGTTCACCAAAGTTACATTGGCCACTTTGCCCAAATGAGCTCAAATTTGGTGTAGGGGCCTAATTATATGTGTCATTTGATCCTGTTAAGTCCCATGCCAATTGGAAGTCATTTGCCTCCCCAACACTTGATCAAACACCTTCTGTTCATTTACCAAAACCTGTGTTTGGACCCCTTTTACTATTTCCCTTTACCCCAAATTTCTACCACACCTTCCCCTGATCATCCTCTACCCCCAGTAACCTCTCTATGGCCTCAGCTCAATTATTGGAGGGGGTAAAACCCCAATTCCTACTGCTAGACAACAATTTTCACCCTCTCCTTCACCTCTCTCCTCATTCCAGAGGCTCCCCAGAGCATCCAAGACCTCCACACTATTGTTTACTACTCCCGAACACTGCTGGACACAAGAGGACACGGCCAAGGAGCTAAAGGGACGGCCATGCCGGCCAAAAGCACGCTCTGGAGCGCGCTACAGTGCTCTGGAGCACTACAGCCGCCCTCCAATCACCAGCCCCGACCACCTAGGGCCTCCCCCTCGTGTCCCCCGAGGCGGCCTCGACGTCCTCAACACGCCGGGCAGTCGCCCCCCTCCTCTCTCCTCCTCCCTCACCCCTGCTCGCACGCGCACCGGCCGACCCGGAGCACCAGTGAGCGACTTCGCACGCGCGGCCCCTCTGGCGCTCCCCGCCCCTTCTCTTCCTTCCTCTCGACTTGGACCACGCCCACGCACACCGCAGACACCCCGGAACCTACCCCCGTGGCCTCCCGAGCCGTTGCCGCAGCCACGCGTGCGCCGCGTCCACGGTGAGCTGCGGGATGTCTATATGAGACTACCCCAGGCCCTCCTCTCCGTCCCATTTGCTCCCTCTCCTTCCCAAACACCCTCTGGACCCATCCCTCACTCTTCCCGTGCCCTGCAGCCGCCTCCCTGGCCGGAGCAGAGCCGCCGGCCGCCGCTCAAATTCAGGCGACCCCGAGCCCCTCTCTCCCCCTTGGCCACCCTAGTGCCGTTACACGACCTCCAGGGAGCTCCCCACCTCCGTCTATCCTCCCCGAGGTGGTCGTGCGCTCGAAGCCCAAAGTGGCCGGAGCCCTCCTCTGCCACGGTTGCCCCCTTGCTCGATCTGGCCCTCCCCGGCGGGCGTGTCACCCACGGCCAGATGGGCCTCTCTGCGCTGGTCGTTCCGGTGGCCGGAGCGTCGCCGGAGACGGCCTGAGTCGACGGGGCCACGCCGGCGAGCGCTCGGCCGCGCCTCCTCTGCCTCGCCTCTGTTCGCGCGGGAGGAAGAAGACGGCCTGCCGTTGGGGGCCCGCGCGTCAGCGACCTGGAGGCTGGGGCCCTCCGTTTAAGTGGAGGCGGGTCTGGCCTCGGCCGCCTCCCCCGCGCGGTGGCGCCCTTCCTGGCGGGCGTCTTCGACGTGGCCAGGCTCCTGTGCACGCGGCCGAGCTGAAGGGTCGGCCCAGTTGTTGTGCGTCTACTCTTCGCCCTGCGCGCAAGGGTATAACCCCCTTTTTCCTTTTTCTATTTCCAGTAAACATCAAATATCTCCCAAATATTCATATGAACTCCAAACTTGATGATTCAAATTTCCTATGACTCCATAAATCATTCTCTATCTGTTGGTGCTACATGCACATTATTCCAGAGACTTTTCCTTCACACATATTTATCAAATACCCATATTTCATTTTCTGTGATGAACTTTAGAAAATCACAGAGAGCTCATTTTTGATCCAAATGCAGTGATTCAAATTCCTAGATGCTTGTCATGTCCAAACTTAGTTTTGGAACATTTTTATTAATACTTTCTGTACCCCACCAAATATTGAGCCATTTCTTCATATTTATCAGCTTTGCAAAATCCTAGGAAATTCATTTCAAATCCAAATCCAGTGAAACCAACTCCTAAATGCTTCTAAAATCATGACTTGATGATGGGTACCTTTGCTCATCATTCAAGGAAATATTTCTGTATACTTCTTCCAAGTCCATAAAACCCTTGATTCCATCATGATGAAATATTCCAAATCACCCATTGATCGAATACCTATGAAACCACCTTGGTCATTTCTAATATGACCAGAGGTATCCTAGAAAAGTCCAACTCCTATTTTTAGAGCACTTTTATTGTTGCTTTGATTGTGTTGCTTATTATGATTGTTTCCATCGTTAGTTGACGTAATAAACGGAGTATTCGGAGATGGACCAGAAGATTTGAGGACTCGGAAGAATAAGGCAAGCAGCCCTTTGACCATGTTCAAGAAACCTTTTTATGCATGTCTCATAACACCTTATTATTCAATGCATCGGAATCATGTTGAGGTGGAAACCACTTTGGTTGCTACCCCTGTTACTTTACTGTTGAAACTTGCATCAAACATGACCCTACCTTCCTATGAGGGTTATGTGGGTGGGAGTAGATAGATGTATGCTATAGTAGTTGGCTACGCAAAATGGGTTGGGGTTATGCATTGAGTGAAACAAGTGTGGTCTGACATACTTGCAAATAACCCAGTGGGTGCCACTAATGCCCCTGGGAGCTGATGAGGAGCTAAGGGCACTACTTGGTGAAGAAGTAGTGTGCCGAGGCTTGACGAAAGTGTTGTTTACAGAGATGGATTAGATTTATGTGTGACTACCGTCCCAACCAAACATGTCCAACCACTCTACCCTTATATGGGAAAGGGCGTTATTGATTACCTAGGCCGATACTAGCATGGTGCCCGCATTACTAGTGGCGGGGGTGACATGAGGTCACTCCTGGGACGGGGTCGCGCTTGGATAGGCGGCCATGACTGTCTTTACAGGGCACCGGACACACCGTTGGTACCCCGTGCTTGTGATATGTGATGAATACGGAGCGAGTCTCCACAAACCTTGAGATGTGAAATGTTTGGCACGGGGCTGCTACCAATCGAGTGGACTCTATGTTAGTGTCCTCTAGGGAAAGGTAGTGATCGGGTGCTTACCCCGGGTACCTAAGGTACCGCGGGTCGTGGATGACACGGAAGTTCCCCGGATCTTGTGGGTAAAGTGTGCAACCTCTGCAGAGTGTCAAACTATTCGAATAGCCGTGTCCGCGGTCAAGGACAGTTGGGTGGTGCTGCTTAGACTATGTCCATAAGTTTCTGGGAAACAACACGAATCAGAGATATTGTTGAAGTGATTGTGAGAAAGTCACAATGAGCTTGTGCATGTGTTGATTACAACTCTTTCTCGATATTGATGTCTGTGACCTCCTGATACTTGTTACAGACACATGCATGCCCTTGTTATATGTTGATCATAATTGCATATGAAAAACTAGCTTTCCGCAAAACTGCCAACCTAGCAGTAGAGCCTTGCATAATTATTCTGTTATCACACTTGGGTTGCTTGCGAGTACATTCAATGTACTCATTGGCTTGCCACTGGTTATTTTATTGGCCAGGCAGGAGAGAACAGGTTATGATGGAGATTTCTTGGTGACGAGCATGCGAGCTAGGACGCTTCCCAGTCAGAATGCCTGTAGGGTTAAGGCAGATGGCATGGGTCCCAGTTGTCCTTGAAGATTTCCGCTGCGATGATATACTCGAGACTTGACCATTATGGTCCTATTTGTGTAACACGGTATGTAAGGATGTAAGACTCTTGTTATTCAGCTTCTGTGTGTTCAGTTAGCATTGATCTCTGGGATCACTGTACACGTGCAATCGGTGATCACGACTTATGAGTCGGGGTCCCCACGGAGCTGGTATCAGAGCCATCCTGACTGTAGGAAGCCTTAGTTAGCATGGTCGTTAGTTAGGGTAAAACTATTACTAGTTTTCAAAACTATCTATACTTCTCTTCCCTTCTCAGTTTTCGAAAACTAGGCTATACTTGACCTCTTCCCCTTCAAAACCTTGGTCGCTAGAACCCTTATGCCCCAGACCACTGGATTTTCTGTAATCCTCGTGGAGTGCACCTTGCCAAACACTCACCCATAACTTTTGCACACAAGATTGGTGACACCACGACGAGACGATACCAACGGAAGTTACATCCTCGATGGATAAGGACATGAAGACCCAGAAGATGGTGATACCCTTGGCAGTACCCCAAGATGGTGCAACCTTGGCCTACAAATGACCAGGCTATAGGTTATGCAAAATCATGATATGCATCGCTAATAGAGTAATCATGTCACTACCGTTGTTGTATCGACAACCACCGGTGGACGAGAACCTTGCCATTTGGTCCGCCTCACTATAGTGAGCAGGAAAACGGTTCTCTTCGTCCCCCGCTCTTGGTGTCGATGTTTTCATCAACGAAACTGACATGTTGGACCTCTATTATGCCTTGCTATTGTCATTGCATATGGATTGCCTACCTGGTACCCTCGACGCCCCAGAAGGCACAAGGGATCGTCATGATTAAAGAGACAAGAGAAGACAAGTCAACGCCAGCTACAAGGAGGCACCTTCACCACATCACCTCATCAGGCGAGAAGTTGTTGAAGATTCTTCAGGCTCAACCCGGATCGTTCATCAAGCAACTACAAGGGACATAGCAACACCTGAGGAAGCCCAGAAGACTGCACGAGGCACAAGTCACGACACTGAGTCCGAGAACCCCTAGGGTAGGATGAGTCGTGTACCCCCTATGCGCAGTCGAGTCCATATGGTGGTTCGAATAGAACCATGATTGTGTGTTGTTTCCTTTTATTTGCTTGTGTTTTGATATAAGTCACGCTTTTGCCCCAGGCATCAAGTGCATGGCTATATCACCTTCCTTGCCTTGTTTCTTTTGTCTCTGCCTTTTTGCACCTGTTTGTTGCACCTCCACTATAGAACCCCCTTTAGGCATTTCCCTCCTCTACGTTGCTTCTTCCCTCTATTCTCTCTCTCCCCAATTGAAGACCCGCAAGACAAGATGCACCCAGGATTCTACCTCGGCAGCCAACTGGCACTGAAGACTTCTGCTACAACCTCCGCGATCAATTGCAACCCCGTAGAGTTATGTTTAACCCTCCAGACCAGTAACCCCATTCCTAGACCCTTTGAGACTTCACAAGACACTCCAACACGAATCCTTAACCATGTGTCTAACCCATGGTAAGGCGAGAGAACATGTTAAGCCTTTATAACCTTGCACAACACTGGGTTCGTAAAGGAGCTAGTGGACACGATGAGTGAGCACATTTTCATCCTAATATAGCACGAGGTCTGACGATGCCATAGATAGACCAGTTCGAGGATATTGGACAGATGACTTGGTGGTTTGTATCAGTGACTTCGAGGAACTATCTGAGACCTTGATGGATTGTGAGGTTTTCATGTTGGTAGGATCATGACTTTGGGGAAGTATGTAGGAGTGCCCGTTGGACATGAGATTTGGATTTATGTAGGTGATTCTGGTTGGTATAATGCTGGATATGTCTGCATGATTTGGAGTAAGATTGGATTTAGGCCTATGATCCTGATTATGATATCATGCTTCTCGGTGGACGATAACCTAGGAGATTGGATTATTTGTCGGAGTTGATTTAGGGATCTATTTAGTCGTGATCTTGGAGTTTACTTGACTCGGATGATGGGAATTTGGTGGACATACTATCGTGATGCATAGTCCTTCCAAGTATTTTGGTATTATAGAGACTTGAGATCTTGTGGAACACCGTAGACACCGGATTTGTAGGATTGTTGGATTATGTGGTGATTGATGGTAATTACCGGGCTATTGGAGTTGATCTATAGGAAGGAAACAAAATCTTGGAGTGGCATATGCTGTGTTTCCTTAGATTGGTGATGCATTATCTTGAGCCTTGCAAGAATAGGTTGAGTGCTTGGATTGTGGAGTTTAATTTAAGCTCAGCAGCATGTATGATCTACCTTTGGATTTTAGAGGTAGACATACATATGGATTTGGATATCTTAGACAAGTATAATTTTGTGAGACCATCTCTTGAGAATCATGAGGATATGTATGGCAATGAGTGGTGATTAAAGTTGGTCTATGCGAGAGGCCGCTTTTCCGTTCGGAGTACTAGATAGAGCTATTGGCATCTCAGAAACTGTGCTTAAGGATAAGGTGATATAAGTTCACTCACTCACTAGAATCCTTGAAACCCTTAAGCCCACCGAGCCACAACCTGGTCAGATTCTGACCACGGGCCTTGACTCAGAGTCAGGAAGGCCTCTGCATATACTCAACCGAGACCACCACCAATACCCCAGCTTACCTTGCATACCCTTAGACCTCATGGAGTAATTGGACAAGATGGGTAACATCATTATTTGATGGCCTACTTGTCTGCCCGGAGACAAAGAAGCAATGGACAGCTGGATGGAAGACATTTGAAGACCGCCCTGTCAAGAAGGAAGATCTACACCGACCACCGTCATCAAGAAGTAAACTTCCGCATCGAAGATCGGGCGTATATGCAAACCACTCCTCCCACAGGAACGCTCACACCAAGATGTATCAAGACTTGAAGGCACGATTCTGGTGGCACGGGATGAAAGAGAGATTGCAACCTATGTTGCAGAGTGTGATGTGTGCCAAAGGGTCAAGGCTGAACATCAGCGACCCGCTGGATTGCTTCAACCACTCAAGGTTCCTGAGTGGAAGTGGGATAAAGTCGGAATGAACTTCGTCACAGGATTACCAAGGTCGGATAAGAGGACATGGCTCTATCTGGGTCATAGTCAATCATTTGACCAAGGTGGTCTATTTCATTCCTGTCAAGACCACTTATGATGGCAACCGGCTGGCAGCTCTCTACATCGACCGAATCGTAAGTCTTCATGGCATTTCCCAAGGAGTTTGTGTCAGATCGAGGAACCCAGTTCACCTCAAGGTTCTGGAAGAAGTTCCAAGCAGCCTTGGGAACCAAGTATCTTTCAGCACAGGTTTACACCCACAGACCGGAGGTCAGACACATCGAGTCAATCAGATTCTCGAAGTCATGCTCCGAGCCTGTGTCTTGGCATATAGAGCCAAGTGGGAGGATTGTCTCCCTTTTTGCCGAGTTCTCCTATAACAACAGTTACCAGTCGAGCCTTCAGATGGCACCATTTGAGGTGTTGTACGGACGCTGATGTCGCACACCCCTCAACTGGTCAGAGGCTGGAGTAGGACTAGTCCTTGGACCAGATATTCTCCGCGTAGCGGAAGAGCAAGTCCAACTAGTGAGAGAACGTTTGAAGGCAGCCAAGTCAAGGCAAAAGAGCTATGCTGACACTCACCGTCGGAACATGAGTTTCCATGTTGGGGACCACGTGTACCTACGGGTAACTCCTCTGAAGGGAAACAAGCGTTTCCACGTCAAGGGGAAGCTCGCACCAAGGTTCATTGGACCCTTTAAGATCACTGCAAGTCATGTGGTAGACGGCTCCCCAGCTAGATCTACCACCTGAGATACCCTCCGTGCACCAAATCTTCCACGAGCCCCCACTCTGGAAGTACTTCTTACCTCCTAGCTAGCCCGATGCCCGCAAGGACATCGATCACCGAGCCTTTGGCAGCTAACCCAACCTAACCTATGCAAGAGACCCCTCAGCAACCTCCATCAAGGAAGGCATCAAGCAAGAAGCCATACCATAAAGCACTTCAAGATTCTAAGGAGAACCACTCGGAAGCAGAACCAACAAGAAGAAGTGAAGACTACCCCGTATCCAAGACTCCGGCTTTCTTTCCACGCCTAGTCTGGGAATCTCGGGGACGAGATTCTTGTAAGGGGGGTAGGTCTGTCACACCCTGATTTTCATACCACTTTGCTTAAGCTAATTATCATGTTAAAAATGTGGATTTGCAAAAACTTTTGAGTGTTTTTGACTTTGCTTGATTTGACTTTTATCTGCTGTTTGCTAGTGCTCTAAAAATCAAATAAATCCTCCAACTCTTATACTTCATCTCCTTGACCCAAAACCTTTTCCCAATGATCATGCCATGTGTATAGACCAGTATAGAATTTTCTTATAAAAATATTTTGGCCAAATGGTATTTTCTAAAATTAGTTTTCCAAAAACCCCTGAATTGAGGTTTGCACTGCAAGTACCTTATTTAGGGTGTGAAAAATCTTTCAAAAAGTTTATTTGAAACCTATTAGGTATCGGACTCCCAGAAACCACAAAAGTATAATTTTAAAAGTTATTTTTATATTTTATTTAAAAGCTTTTTCTTAAAGCCAGAAATGGTCTTTAATGGAAAAAAATATTTAATCATTTCAAAAATATTTGCCAAAATTCAGGGAGACTCATAGGACATATATTGTCCATATATAAGATTTTCAGCACATGGTCATGTTCAAAATATTGGACAAATCCTTCCAAAACCCTTTCTGGATATTTCAAGCTTTTGAAATATTTACAAAGGTAATATTCTCCAAAAATTCCAGGGAAATTCTATCATGTCATATATGACATATTTGATGATCTTGCAAAGCCTCATGCCTTGAAGATCAAGGAAACATCCTCTAATCCCCTCAAAACCATTCTGTCCATATTTGAAGTTCGAGCAACTTTACATTGCCAAACTTGTCCAAATGCTCTCAAATTTGGTGCACATGCTAGAATGGCCTAATAAGGCATCTAGACCAAATGGCACAAGATTTGGAATAGAGCAACTTGATCAGATCACCCCAAAACCCCTTCTGTTCAAATTCAAATTTGAACAACTTTACATTGTCAACTTTTTATCTGGGGCCTCAAACTTTGTGGGCATGTTCATAACCCCAAATGATGATGCTACACCAAGTGGTGCATCAAGGGGAGATGAATTGCTTGACTCAAACAAGGTGAACCCATTTCTGTTGATTTCTAGGGTTCACCAAAGTTACATTGGCCACTTTGCCCAAATGAGCTCAAATTTGGTGTAGGGGCCTAATTATATGTGGCATTTGATCCTGTTAAGTCCCATGCCAATTGGAAGTCATTTGCCTCCCCAACACTTGATCAAACACCTTCTGTTCATTTACCAAAACCTGTGTTTGGACCCCTTTTACTATTTCCCTTTACCCCAAATTTCTACCACACCTTCCCCTGATCATCCTCTACCCCCAGTAACCTCTCTATGGCCTCAGCTCAATTATTGGAGGGGGTAAAACCCCAATTCCTACTGTTGGACAACAATTTTCACCCTCTCCTTCACCTCTCTCCTCATTCCAGAGGCTCCCCAGAGCATCCAAGACCTCCACACTATTGTTTACTACTCCCTAACACTGCTGGACACAAGAGGACACGGCCAAGGAGCTAAAGGCACGGCCATGCCGGACAAAAGCACGATCTGGAGAGCTCCACAGTGCTCTGGAGCACTGCAGCCGCCCTCCAATCACCAGCCCCGACCACCTAGGGCCTCCCCCTTGTGTCCCCCGAGGCGGCCTCGATGTCCTCAACACGCCGGGCGGTCGGCCCCCTCCTCTCTCCTCCTCCCTCACCCCTGCTCGCACGCGCACCGGCCGACCCGGAGCACCAGTGAGCGACTTCGCACGCGCGGCCCCTCTGGCGCTCCCCGCCCCTTCTCTTCCTTCCTCTCGACTTGGACCACGCCCACGCACACCGCAGACACCCCGGAACCTACCCCCGTGGTCTCCCGAGCCGTTGCCGCAGCCACGCGTGCGCCGCGTCCACGGTGAGCTGCGGGATGTCTATATGAGACTGCCCCAGGCCCTCCTCTCCGTCCCATTTGCTCCCTCTCCTTCCCAAACACCCTCTGGACCCATCCCTCACTCTTCCCATGCCCTGCAGCCGCCTCCCTGGCCGGAGCAGAGCCGCCGGCCGCCGCTCAAATTCAGGCGACCCCGAGCCCCTCTCTCCCCCTTGGCCACCCTGGTGCCGTCACACGACCTCCAGGGAGCTCCCCACCTCCGTCTATCCTCCCCGAGGTGGCCGTGCGCTCGAAGCCCAAAGTGGCCGGAGCCCCCCTCCGCCACGGTTGCCCCCTTGCTCGATCTGGTCCTCCCCGGCGGGCCTGTCACCCACGGCCGGATGCGCCTCTCCGCGCTGGTCGTTCCGGTGGCCGGAGCGTCGCCGGAGACGGCCTGAGTCGACGGTGCCACGCCGGCGAGCGCTCGGCCGCGCCTCCTCTGCCTCGCCTCTGTTCGCGCGGGAGGAAGAAGACGGCCTGCCGTTGGGGGCCCGAGCGTCAGCGACCTGGAGGCTGGGGCCCTCCGTTTAAGTGGAGGCGGGTCTGGCCTCGGCCGCCTCCCCCGCGCGGTGGCGCCCTTCCTGGCGGGCGTCTTCGACGTGGCCAGGCTCCTATGCACGCGGCCGAGCTGATGGGCCGGCCTAGTTGCTGTGCGGCTACTCTTCGCCCTACGCGCAAGGGTATAACCCCCTTTTTCCTTTTTCTATTTCCAGTAAACATCAAATATCTCCCAAATATTCATATGAACTCCAAACTTGATGATTAAAATTTCCTATGACTCCATAAATCATGCTCTATCTGTTGGTGCTACATGCACATTATTCCAGAGACTTTTCCTTCACACATATTTATCAAATACCCATATTTCATTTTCTGTGATGAACTTTAGAAACTCACAGAGAGCTCATTTTTGATCCAAATGCAGTGATTCAAATTCCTAGATGCTTGTCATGTCCAAACTTAGTTTTGGAACATTTTTATTAATACTTTCTGTACCCCACCAAATATTGAGCCATTTCTTCATATTTATCAGCTTTGCAAAATCCTAGGAAATTCATTTAAAATCCAAATCCAGTGAAACCAACTCCTAAATGCTTCTAAAATCATGACTTGATGATGGGTACCTTTGCTCATCATTCAAGGAAATATTTCTGTATACTTCTTCCAAGTCCATAAAACCCTTGATTCCATCATGATGAAATATTCCAAATCACCCATTGATCGAATACCTATGAAACCACCTTGGTCATTTCTAATATGACCAGAGGTATCCTAGAAAAGTCCAACTCCTATTTTTAGAGCACTTTTATTGTTGCTTTGATTGTGTTGCTTATTATGATTGTTTCCATCGTTAGTTGACGTAATAAACGGAGTATTCGGAGATGGACCAGAAGATTTGAAGACTCGGAAGAATAAGGCAAGCAGCCCTTTGACCATGTTCAAGAAACCTTTTTATGCATGTCTCATAACACCTTATTATTCAATGCATCGGAATCATGTTGAGGTGGAAACCACTTTGGTTGCTACCCCTGTTACTTTACTGTTGAAACTTGCATCAAACATGACCCTACCTTCCTATGAGGGTTATGTGGGTGGGAGTAGATAGATGTATGCTATAGTAGTTGGCTACGCAAAATGGGTTGGGGTTATGCATTGAGTGAAACAAGTGTGGTCTGACATACTTGCAAATAACCCAGTGGGTGCCACTAATGCCCCTGGGAGCTGATGAGGAGCTAAGGGCACTACTTGGTGAAGAAGTAGTGTGCCGAGGCTTGACGAAAGTGTTGTTTACAGAGATGGATTAGATTTATGTGTGACTACCATCCCAACCAAACATGTGCAACCATTCTACCCTTATATGGGAAAGGGCATTATTGATTACCTAGGCCGATACTAGCATGGTGCCCGCATTACTAGTGACGGGGGTGACATGAGGTCACTCCTGGGACGGGGTCGCGCTTGGATAGGCGGCCATGACTGTCTTTACAGGGCACCGGACACACCGTTGGTACCCCGTGCTTGTGATATGTGATGAATACGGAGCGAGTCTCCACAAACCTTGAGATGTGAAATTTTTGGCACGGGGCTGCTACCAATCGAGTGGACTCTATGTTAGTGTCGTCTAGGGAAAGGTAGTGATCGGGTGCTTACCCCGGGTACCTGAGGTACCGCGGGTCGTGGATGACACGGAAGTTCCCCGGATCTTGTGGGTAAAGTGTGCAACCTCTGCAGAGTGTCAAACTATTCGAATAGTCGTGTCCGCGGTCAAGGACAATTGGGTGGTGCTGCTTAGACTATGTCCATAAGTTTCTGGGAAACAACACGAATCAGAGATATTGTTGAAGTGATTGTGAGAAAGTCACAATGAGCTTGTGCATGTGTTGATTACAACTCTTTCTCGATATTTATGTCTGTGACCTCCTGATACTTGTTACAGACACATGCATGCCCTTGTTATATGTTGATCATAATTGCATATGAAAAACTAGCTTTCCGCAAAACTACCAACCTAGCAGTAGAGCCTTGCATAATTATTCTGTTATCACACTTGGGTTGCTTGCGAGTACATTCAATGTACTCATTGGCTTGCCATTGGTTATTTTATTGGCCAGGCAGGAGAGAACATGTTATGATGGAGATTTCTTGGTGACGAGCATGCGAGCTAGGACGCTTCCCAGTCAGAATGCCTGTAGGGTTAAGGCAGATGGCATGGGTCCCAGTTGTCCTTGAAGATTTCCGCTGCGATGATATACTCGAGACTTGACCATTATGGTCCTATTTGTGTAACACGGTATGTAAGGATGTAAGACTCTTGTTATTCAGCTTCTGTGTGTTCAGTGAGCATTGATGTCTCGGATCACTGTACACGTGCAATCGGTGATCACGACTTATGAGTCGGGGTCCCCACATACGTATCCGGACGGTGCGCAGAAGGAGAGGTGGGATGAGTGGAGGAGCCGGTGGCTGTGGATTAAGGAGGATGAACCACCGGAGTTGTGTCGTATTCGTCAGAGCCCGTCGGTCCGCCACAAGGACTGGGGCTACATTGACGTCAACGACAAGAAGCTCTCGATCGCCACCACCAGGATCCATCGTCTTGCTCAGGCCGGGCTCACCCTTGAGATGATCGGGGCTGATTTCATCCGCCGCCGAATCGCGCCACTGCACAACAAGGGGAGGCCGGCTTGGCTTTTCCAGAACGCGGCCGACGTCATGAGGCTCCGCCCTGGTCTGGAGCACAACTTCACGGTGATGGAGCACACTCATCTCGGCTAGAAGCTCTTACAGTTTGACGTGGACCGCGACGGTAGGGCCGAGAGGATCGGCAAGGCCACCAAGACCGGTAAGGCCGTCAAGGGGCCCCTATTTGGGTTGCCGGTGGGAGTGGTCCTGCTGAGCAACAACTCTCGCCAGTCCGCCATCATAGCTATGATGCCGGACTTCAATGCGCACGGCCTTGACCGAGCATGGGTCGAGCCGCCAGCGGATCGGGTGCAGGAGTTCTTCGACACCTTGTCAGAGAGTTGCGTCCGTGAAGAGTCGGTGCTCATTCACGACACCACCCAGGCAGAATTAGATTATATTACCGCCAGGGCGGCAGAGGCGGCGCTTGTCCAGGAGGCTGGCAGCGCCGGCCATGTGGAGGACGAGGACAACGTGGCCACTGAGGAAGAGGAGCTCACCGGATGGGCGAAGTCAGTCGGGGAGGCCAGCCATGCTGGCGCCAACGCCAATGCTCCCCTTGTCGAAGACGTGGTCAAGGAGTCGACCGATGAGGAGGCCGAGGCCGCCAACCCTCCTGCCACGGGGAAGCGGCGCGTCCTGCAGCGGGCTAGCTCAGGTGAGCTGGTCCGGCCTGGCAGCAACGTGCGTGGGATCAGCCCCCGGAGCAACTCGTGCGCGAGACGAGGTCGATGGCAGCCGCATCGGAGAGGAAGGCGGGGAAGACCGCGGTGGCGAAGAGGAC
This sequence comes from Secale cereale, assembly GCA_902687465.1. Lineage (NCBI taxonomy): Eukaryota > Viridiplantae > Streptophyta > Magnoliopsida > Poales > Poaceae > Secale > Secale cereale. The sequence goes on from LR738712.1 coordinate 383,353,787, forward strand.
GACAACTGCCTCCTCTTCGTCCAGGCGTGGCCAGACCCCATCTCCTTCTCCCCCTCCCGCAGATGTCGTCATGGATGTCGACTTTGATCTTGGGTCTCTTAGCCCAAGGAGGAAGAAGAGGAAGCCAGAGGATGAGTATGTATTTCGCTCCTCACATTACCTCCTGACTTCATTTCTGCATTATCTCTCTTTGATCCGATGCTGTCTCCATAGGGACATGGAGACGCTGGCCCAGAGGGCGGCAAAGAGGGCCAGGGCGTCATCTGCCAATAAGCCCCTGGCGGGTACCTCAGGTATGCCGCTGTTGGTGGAGAGCAGCCCGAACAACAGCCCTCGGTGTAAGTTCACTACTTACTCTTCCATGGACGAACACCGAGGCGTGAATCCTTGATGCTGACCTTTCCACATTTGTAGGTGTGGAACGACAGCAAGAGGGCCCGCAGGGGGCCACCCCTAACACGCCCCCCTCTCCACTACACCGCCCCGAGGGGCGTCTTCAGCAAGGGCACCGACCATCGAGCCCACACCCATGGAGGAGGAGGAGAGGAACTTGAGCATCGGTGACTGTCCCCCGACCATGATCGTTGGCGTGGAGAGCGCCACTCCTTCTCAGCCTTGTATGGATGATTTGTTTTTGTTCTCTCCAAGTTGACCTTTGACTTTGGCCTTGCCTCACTTTTTCTCTTGACTTTTAGACCCTCCATTGATGGACCGGGTGGATGTCGAGCCCACCATCGAGGAGGTCGCCAAGGATGCTGAGGCCGAGGCCAACATGATCGCTGCCGAGGAGGCAGCCAAGGGGCCTGTCGGAGGGACCGGTGAAACCAGCACCGAGGAGGCCGGGAAAGGGCCCGCCGGAGGGACCGGCGAGGCCGCTGCCGAGGAGGCTGGCAGGGCCGCTGCCGAGGAGGCCGGCAAGGCTGCTGCTGATGACCAGCCTTCCTCCTCCGCCGAATCTGGGTCGTGTCATTACTTGAAGGTGAGCGATGACTTGTTCGTCCACCTCCCATGGACGACAAGCAGCAGGGCGCCAACCGAGAGGGAGGTGTTTGACGACGAGGAGCTCGCCGTCACCGGGTTGGAGGTTGTTGACGAGCCGAGCGTCGGCGGTGACGGTTCTCGAGAGGAGCAGCTTCTTCGGGCCGTGGGCGCCAGCTTCCAGAAGCTCCAAGCGCGTCACCGCGCCCGCCTGCACAAAGCAAAGTCCAGGTTGGCAGTGGTGGATAAGGCGGAGGACGACTTCCAGGAACGCGTTGTCCAGATGAAAGTCTGGTTTTCCGAAGCCCGGAGTGACTTGAGGGCTTCCCAGGATCAGCTCGACGAGCACGCCCGAGATCTTATGCTGGCGCAGTCCGATTTCGAGAAGGCCCAGGAGGAGGCCAAAGAGCGGGCCGCCAATGATGAGGCTGCCCACGACCAGCGCCAAATTCAGCTGGACTGTCTGGAGGAAGACCTCGTCGCCCGTGAGCAGGCGCTCGCCGCTGCACTCCGCGGCAAGGACGAGGAGGTTGACAAGCTCGTCGCGCGGTGAACCTAGGAGCTGGAACAGAGGCACATTGATGCACTCAATGCTCAGGTTCGGGTCCATGCCGGCAAGGTGAAGGTGCCGGAGGTGGAGCGGGATGGCCTAAAGGAACGGGTCCTGGGGCTGACCCAAGAGAGGGACACTATCTACGCTACCTTGATGGAGGTGCAAAGGTTCTCGGCAACGCCGACTAGCTCTCCACGGCCCAGGATTCCATAAAAAATCTGAAGCTGGAATTGGCAGGCCTCAAGGGGATGCTTTCGGAGGCCAGGGCTCGGGAGGAGACTCTGAACAGGGACCTAGAGAATGAGAAACGACTGCGAAAGGACAAAGCCGCTGGCTACACAGATTACGTGAAGGGCGAGAACCTCTGGATCAGCCGCCTCGTCGTTGTCGGGGAGAAGCTCACTACGCAGTTGGCCGCCATGGGCATGCCAAATTACAGGTTTTCCCGAGAGGTGATCCTCTCCATCCACGCCAGCCTGATCGGGTTCTTCGAGTGCATCCTTGATGCCTTCGAAAAGCTCTGCTCCGACCGAGCGGCTTATCTGGGCGATGAGTCCCGGAGGCTCTGCCGGGGCGCCTTGACCAAGGTCCTCACCAAGGTGGCCTACTAGAACCCTGACCTCGACTTTCGCGCTGCCCTGGAAAGCTTGCCGGATAATGTAGATCTCACGGCGCTAAAGGAGTGTATAAGGCCCATCATCAGTCGCGTCGACAGAATTCAGTGGGTAGAGGGCCAGCGCCGGGATTAGGCACCCCGTTTCTTACTGCCGCTGCAGGTTCACAACCTAGACAATTTTTATCTTTAGTTAGAACCGCAGCAACAATTGATGTAACACAACTCTAAAGTACCTTGAAATAATGCGCACTGCTTTCCTGTTTGATTTCTCTCTGTTCGTCCACCTATGCTTAATTGGATAGGCTTGCCGGTGCGTAAACCCAGGCCGCGGCACTCTGAGGACGGATCCTCAATAGCATGCCGGGTGTGCTTGCTGCCGGGCAAACCGCCTTACCGTTCTCAGTGCGACTGTTTGAACTATTGAGCGGACTCGAAACAGGACAAAAGCGTTGCCGGTAATGGAAAGGCTACCCTGCCGTTCTCTACGCGGCCGCTTGAACTGTTGAGCAGACTCGAAACAGGACGAGGGCCTCGCCAATAGTGGAAGGGTCCCATTGCATACATGTTTATAATAAAGAAAGAAAGATCTTCGAGGAGAATAACCTTGATGCCCCGCACTTGATCATTCTCTTCCTTGGAAGTCATGGCCATGAAGAACTGCTACACTAACTGCTAGACCAGATTTTCGCAACTCCCCCCCTACCAGGCGCGCCAAAGATGTCAGTACGAAACGACACCTATGGGATCGCTGGAATCCCTTCTACGGTTGGCGGGTGCGAGGTTGTGCAAAGAGCGGGTCTAAGAGTCAGTACAAGGGTCGTTTACCCAGGTTCGGGCCGTGAGAATGCATCCCTAGTCCTGCTTTGGTGTATATTCGAGTGTTCTTGAGTTCTTGAACTAGCTACCGTGCATGTCTAGCTCCCAAGGATCCGAATCCCCCTCCAGTATCCCGCGGGCCTCCTTTTATAGTCCAAAGGGGCTGCCACAGTGGTACACAGGAGGTGGAAAGGTGCACAGTGCACAGGCTTATCTCATGCCATTACGGGACAAGACGCATTAAGTGTGCTACTTAGGTGTCCACTTGCTTTATCGGGGACGAAAACGAGGCCCGTCCCGTCCGTGGCCGCTCCGTCTGGTTGCGACGCGCGTCCAGGCCAGCGGGGCAGGCAGGTGGGGTGGCGTGGTGGTAGGGTCTTCACGAATATCTGCATGCCACCACGCAGGTGCTTGACTAGCTGGACCAGGAACCATGTACTGCCACGTGGGTACCTGCCTGGGCTAGTGGGTCGGCCGCTGAGCTGGGGCGACGATGGGGCGCCAATGGCTTGCCGCGGTCCCGCGTCTGTTCCCGGCAAGGGTCTTGCCGGGGCCTCCATGAGCGTCCTCGGCAAGAGGCTTGCCAGGGCTTTGGGGTGTCTTTGGCGGGGAGCCTTCTCAGGGCCTCGTGGGCATCCTCGGCAAGGAGCCTTGTGATTGCCTTGTCGTCTGGTTCTCATCTTGTGAGCCATAGACCTTTGTCTTCACAAAGATCTGCATGCCATCACGTGGGCGCTTCCCGAGCCTTGGTTCCAATGTTGTTGATAATGTTGGAGCCCCTAGGATCAAGGGTGGCTGCGACGGAGGCGTTTGGGTGAATTGCCCCAGCAAGGGTTCTTCCCGGGGGCGTGCATGCGTCACGGCAAGAGTCCTTGTCGGGGGAGAGCCTGTCTTCTTGCTTGGTCTTCTTGTGCCACTATCTTGGCGTTGCTCCGGTAACTTTGTGTCTCTGGCTTCCCTCCTCTGCTTTATTATGTGTGGTTGTAGGCGTGGCTCTGACTGCCCATGCACAAATAAGGGGTAAAAAAGAGCGCTCCTACTTTTGTACACCGACAGGAATAATCTAGAGTTCTTGAGCTGGAACATGAGCCTGACGTGCAAACTTCTGGCATCCATCGCACTTGCGCATGATATCCTCGACATCTGCATGAGCCGTGAGCCAAAAAAACCATGTCGAAAAGCCCTTGCCACCAGCGATCTTGAGCCGGCGTGATGACCACAATCACTGTCGGAGATATTGACCACGGGTGTCTTCATCGACCACCCATGGCGTTTCAAGTCAAATAGGGGCCGCCTATCATCCTCTGGCCGCCTGCGCATCGGGCCGCCTCCTAAGGCCGCAACGCCTCCCCATCGAATAGGCAGCTGCATAACAACCAGCGTCCAGAAGACGGCCCCGTGCCTCCCCCTCGGGACGTGTGTTGGGGAACTGCGACGAGACTAAGGCATGGCTACAGTTAAGCCTATCCTTAGAGAATCTATAAAGGTGTGGCTACAGTGAGAGTGTACATTACGGACACTCCTTAAGCGGCGTATCACTATAGCCATGTTACCGATGACCTAGCCCTGGTCAGAGGAAGCCATGATCCCACTACCCACAGGCGGCGGGGCCAGCAGGCGGCATGCCCCTCCAGCCAGTGAGTCATCCAGAAGCAAGCGACCTTTGGCAGGCGGCCTCTGGGACGGGCCGCCTGGTAGCAAGCGGCTAACCGTGTCCTAGGAGTCTGGACCCCATCAAGATGACAAGACAGGACGTGGTGGCAGTGTACGATAGGAGGCGGCGTCACTATAGCCATTCCCCTCCTGATGATGCTTCCGTCAGCAGAAGGATGCTCACAGTAAAAGGCAATCACGAGGGCCCACAGACGGCGGGCCCCACCAGACAGGCTGAGAGGCCGGCACCCAGAGACACTGACGGCCGGGGGCCACTCCGCCCAGATTGCCATTGTACCCCTGGGGGGGGCAGGCCTATATAAACCCCCAGGGTCCTCCATGTGGAGGGGTTGGACTCTAAGAAACACAGGGAGAAAGAGAGAGATCGAGAGGGAGAAACCCTAGCGATCATTCCCGTTCACTAGAGCGAAGGTAGAGAGCTAGCCTTGCCCTTCTTCCTCCTCTAGACGACACAACTCAAGGAGCAACCTTGTAGCTACCATATTGACATTAGTCATGACGCGGAGCCCCCGCAGAGTAGGACTAGGGGTGTTATCTCCCCAGAGAGCCCCGAACCTAGGTAAGATTCATAGGCATTCTAAGTACCGCTGTATCTCGTTTCCAGGGCCCGATGACGTACTCTTGTCCCCATGCATGATAAGCCATCCCTTGGCATATGTCACACTAAAACCCCGACATTTGGCGCCCACCTTGGGGCAAGGTGCACCGTCTTCCGGAGACATGTTCTGGACGGGAACTTTGTTCCTCCCTGGCGAGCACAACCAGCCCGGCACGCCCGCGGGCGTGGATGCTGGGATGCTTTGCGGCGCTGAGGCCGCATGCGTCGCGAGCGGACTCGCAAATCTTCTCGACGGTGTCCACCTACACGTTGAGCCCTCTCCGGCTGCAGGACTAGTTGGCTCGGAGAGTTGCCTCGTCGAGCTCCTCGACAAGCTCCACATCATAGACGAGCGCACCTCTGACATGGAGTCCGTGGGCTCCTCTGATCCACCCATCGACATGATTGTCGACCTCGATGTGGTGTCCACCGATTCCTTCCCAAACCACGTGGTGGTCATCGATGATCCCCTCCCCCTGTGACCTGCGACACTAGTGTCAGCACCGTCGCGGAGGTGCTAGCCGCTAGCCACGACGAGCCTTTCAACGGGTCTGGCCAGGACCCGCTGCGGGCGGCCATGCACAGCCTCTCTGCCCCCATCGCCACGGGAACAGACGGCGCGACGCTGGAAGCACTCCGCGTCTCGCTCCTTGACAACGCCAACAAGTTAGCCGCCTCCCGGCGCCTCACCGAGGCCTACCGCCGTGAGATGGATCGTGCAATAGGCGTCATGCCGGCTGCTGGCGAGCCCAGCCGGGCTGGTGCCATCCGTGATCGAGGCGGAGTCCTAGCTGACATGCTGGGGGCCCCACGACTGGTATACGCCACCCCGTCGGAGAACCTAAGGGCTGCCCAGGAGGCAGTTGATGAGCTGAACCATTTGGAGGGAGATGAGCTTCGTTGTAGGACTCAGCGCATCCAGCAGCTCCTCGACATGGCTGCCGAGCAACAGGAAGCCCGTCGCTAGGTTCTGGAGGCTGACGCGCAGGCCGACAACCGTCCTCTTCGGCGGGAGCAAGGGGCTACGTCTCATTCACCAACAGTCGGCACTCGCAGCCGGCGTGACTCAGAACCGGCTGCTAGCCACAGCAGGCAGACTCACATCACCATCGAGCGCGATCAAGACAGCCGCCCAAGAGCTGTAGAGCGGCGAAATGAGCGCTCGCCTCCCCCTCGCCGGGAGAGGTGTGTGTCTCCGCTGGCTATCGACCACCCGTCCCTCAGAGGCCGATTAGGCCACCGCGAGGGAGTACGGGAGAATGATGCCTGCCACCGCCTTGACCGACTGGCCCGGTCCCAGGCGGTTGAGGAAGAAGACGCACTTGGTCCGGCTTGCTTCGGTCTCCGCATCCGTGACGAACCTTTCCCCAAAGGTTTCTCACTCCCCAGAGACACCCCCAAGTACAATGGATCTGTGAAGCTAGAGGACTGGTTGGTGGATTACTCCACGGCCGTTAGCATAGCAACCGACAACAAGCGTGTGGCGGTGAAGTATGTGCCACTCATGCTCTAGGGCATGGCCCAGATGTGGTTAAACAGCCTCAAACCCAACAGCATTAACAGCTGGCTCGACTTCACCGACGTCTTCACTCGCAACTTCACCAGCACCTACAAGCGGCCACCCAAGCCACGACAGCTCTCCCTATGCGTCCAAGGTCCGAACGAGTCCGCTCGTGACTACCTAACGCGTTGGGCTGAGCTACGCAACTCTTGTGAAGGGGTGCATGAGGTGCAAGCCATCTAGTACTTTACAGCCGGGTGCAGAGAAGGCACCTTTCTCAAGCACAAGCTCCTCTGCGACGAGCCCACCACACTGGACGAGCTGCTAAGCATAGCCGACAAGTATGCCACCGCAGATTCTTCCATGAAGTCCGAACTGCACGTGGATGCCTCCGGAAAAATGGCCCCACCGGCTCCTAGAACACTGGCTAGAGAGTCCAGTCGGCGCCAGCAGCAGACACATAACAAGCACAAAGCCCCACCCCCCACCGGCTTCCAACAGCCGGCTGGTGGCAGCAGTTGACGGCCAGCAGCCAGAAGCTCAAGCAGGTCCCAAATGCCAGAGGGGCGGCAAGCCGGCCTGGTACCCAACCTTCTCCTTTGATCAAGCTCAAGATGCCCCTTGCAAGTTTCACAGCGGCGCGAAGCCCTCCAATCATGTCACGCAAAAGTGTCACTGGCTCACACGGATTGCCAGAGGCAAAGCTCTGCCACCGCCGCTTGCTAGGCAGGCGGCTCTGCCTCCAAAACCACAGGTGGATCGTCCAGGCGGCCAGGTCCTGGATTAGTTCCCAGAAGGGAATGGAGCTTATGTCGTCTTCACAAGCCAGGCGGACGATAGGCACAACCGGCGTCAACAGCACAGAGAAGTCAACACCGTTGCATCTGAAGGCCCAGAGTTCATGCACTGGTCCGAAAGGCCCATCAGTTGGAGCCATGAAGATCACCCGTCTGTCATGCCTTCGCCAGGAGCTTACGCCATGGTCCTAGATGCAAATTTCTCCATCGACAGACGGGCCTGTCGTTTCTCCCGAGTGCTGGTAGATGGTGGCAGTAGCATCAACATCATGTACCGAGACACCATGGAGAAGTTGGGCATCAAAGAGAAGCAGCTTTAGCCTACCAGAACCGTGTTCCATGGCATCGTTCCCGGCCTCTCTTGCTCACCAATCGGCAAGGTCAAGATTGATGTCTTGTTTGGTGACAAGAAGCATTTCCGACGGGAACATGTCTAGTTAGAGCTGGTGAATCTGGAAAGCCCCTATCACTTAATATTGGGCTGGCCAGCTTTTGCAAAATTCATGGCAGTACCCCATTATGCCTGCCTCAAGATGAAGATGGCGGACCCCAAAGGAATAATCACCATAGTCGGGGACTATGAGATGTCCATCACATGTGCCACTGCCAGCAGCCGGCTGGCCGAGTCCCTTATCATAGCTGAAGAGAAGCGTCGCCTTGACCGGTTGGTGGCAATGGCTGGCGAGCAGCTGGCCATACCACCCGATCCCAAGGAGGCGGAGCCACAAGGCTCATTCCAGCCAGCCAAGGAGACCAAGAAGATTGCTTTGGACCCGTCGCACCCGGAGCGATTTGCTGTCATAGGGTCAAACCTAGACAACAAATAGGAAAGCGAGCTCATTGATTTCTTCCATGAGAATCGGGACATCTTCGCATGGTCCCCCCAAAGACATGCCGGGTGTCCCGACGGATTTCGCCGAGCACAAGCTACATGTGAGAGAAGACGCAAAGCTTGTCAGGCAGCCACTCTGCCGCCTGTCAGAAGAAAAAAGAAGAGTTGTTGGAGAAGAAGTCGCCCGCCTGCTAGCAGCCGGCTTCATTATGGAAGTGTTCTACCCAGAGTGGCTCTCCAACCCTGTCCTAATGCTGAAGAAGAACAACAAATGGCTCATGTGCATTAACTACACCAGCCTCAACAAAGCTTGCCCTAAAGACCTGTTTGCTCTGCCACGAATAGACCAAGTGATTGTCTCCACAGCCAGATGCGAGCTGCTGTCATTCCTTGACGCCCATTCCGGATACCACCAGATCAAACTGGATCCAGCCGACCGCCTAAAGACCGCCTTCCTCATGCCATTTGGGGCCTTCTGCTACCTGACTATGACGCTCGACATGAGAAACGCCGGCGCCACCTTTTAGCATTGCATGCAGAAGTGTCTTCTCAAGCAACTTGGTAGAAACGCCCATGTTTACGTGGACGATATCTTGGTGAAGACGGAGAAGAGGGGAACTCTCTTGGAGGACCTCCAAGAGACCTTCAAAAACCTGTGCCGCTTTCAGATCAAGCTAAACCCAGAGAAATGCGTCTTCGGTGTGCCAGCAGACCAGCTCCTTGGTTTCCTGGTGCCTGAACGCGGCATCGAGTGCAACCCTGCAAAGATCAAGGCCATTGAGAGAATGGAGAGGCTAACTCGCATAAGAGACATCCAGAAGTTCACTGGGTGCCTGGCATCGCTCAGCCGATTCATTAGCCGGCTGGGCGAGAAGGCACTCCCTCTGTACCAGCTGATGAAGAAGACCACTTGCTTTGAGTGGAATGACAAGGCGGATGAAGCCTTCCACCAGCTCAAGAAAGTGCTGTCCATGCCGCCTGTCCTGGCGGCGCCAACAGACAAGGAACCCATGTTCCTTTACATAGCTGCCACCAGCCGGGTGGTCAGCACTGTGATTGTGGTTGAACGCCCAGAAGATGGCAGAGCCTTGCCTATCCAGAGGCCGGTCTATTACTTGAGTTAGGTGTTGTCAATTTCCAAGAAGAACTATCCCCATTACCAGAAGATGTGCTATGGTGTGTACTTTGCCGCCAAGAATCTCAAGCAGTACTTCCAAGAGCATCCGATCACGGTCGTATGCACGGCTCCGCTTGCTGAGATCAAGGGCAACAGAGATGCTTCAGGCCGAGTGGCAAAGTGGGCCATTGAGCTGGCCCCCTTCACCATCTTCTACCAGCCCCGCACCACCATCAAGTCACAAGTGCTAGCCGACTTCCTCCTCGACTGGGCCGAGACCCAGTACCTGCCGCCTGCTCCAGATTCAACCCATTGGCGGATGCACTTTGATGGATCAAAGATGCACACTGGTTTGGGAGGCGGCGTCATCCTCACCTCTCCCAAAGGCGACAAGCTCAAGTACACCTTGCAAATCCACTTTGCCGCCTCCAACAACATGGCCGAGTACGAGGCACTCATTCACGGGCTCCGGATGGCCAAAGAGATTGGCATCCGCCGAGTGCTGTGCTATGGTGACTCAGACTTAGTGGTCCAACAGTCGTCTGGTGATTGGGACACCAAAGATGCAAACATGGCAAGTTACCACTTCCTGGTCCAACAAATCAGTGGACATTTTGACGGCTGCGATTTCCTCCACATACCACGAGCTAACAATGTTCAAGCCGACGCCTTGGCACAAATTGGCTCCACCCGGCAAGCAATACCAGCCGGCGTGTCCCTCCAATGCTTGCGCAAGCCGTCTATCCAGCCGTCACCAGAGTCAGAATCAATCTTCATGCCAGCCAATCCTGGGGTCGACATCCCAAAGAGCTCAACAGTCAGTCCGGGGACTGCTGCGCCAGCACCCGGCCCGGGGACTGTTGCGCCAACACCCGTCCCAGGGACTTCAGAACCCGGCCCGGGGACTGATGCGGCCAGCTCAGGAGCTCCAGTAGGCGGCCAAGAAACTCCAGCTCCAACAGGCGGTCAAGGGACTGCAGCACCAGCACCTGGCTCGGGGACTTCAGAACCCGGCCCGGGGACTACTGCAGCCGCCCCGTGGACTTCAGAAGCACAGCAGGCGGCTCACACCAGCCCTCCACCTCCCGGCCCAACCACCCTGGTTTCAGTGGTAGAAATAACAGGAGTCTCAGCACCATCTTGGGCACATCCAATCCTCAATTTTTTGCTCAGAAGAGAGTTGCCAGCAGATGAGACCTTGGCATGGCAAGTTTAGCGCAGAGCTTCAGCTTACACAATAGTAAACGGAGAGCTCGTCAGACGCAGTGCAACCGGCGTCTTCCACGCAGGGTCTGGCCATATTGAGAGATATTCATCAAGGCGAATGCGACCATCACGCGGCCTCCAGATCCCTCGTCGCCAAAGCTTTCCGCCACGATTTCTTCTGGCCGACCGCTTTGGACAACGCCAAAGAATTAGTCAAGAAATGCAATGGCTGTTAGTGCTTCAGCTCCAAGCAACACCTGCCGGCTTCTGCACTCAAGACCATTCCGGTCACTTGGCCGTTTGCAGTTTGGGGATTGGACATGGTGGGTCCCTTCAAGACAGCACGCGGCAGCTTGACTCATTTGCTTGTGGCCGTGGACAAGTTCACCAAGTGGATCGAGGCGAAGCCAATCAAGAAACTCAACGGCCCAACTACTGTGACCTTCATTGCTGATATCACAGTCCGGTATGGCATACCACACAGCATCATCACCGACAACGCCACAAATTTTGCCAAAGGAGCATTGGCCCGTTTCTGCGCAATACAGGGCATCCGACTGAACTTAGCATCCGTGGCCCACCCGCAGTCAAACGGCCAAGTTGAGCGTGCAAACGGCCTCATCTTATCCGGCATCAAGCCTCAGCTGGTCAAGCCTTTGGAACGATCGGCTAGCTGCTGGATCGAGGAGTTTCCGTCTGTCCTCTGGAGCCTCAGGACAACTCCGAACAAGTCAACCGGCTTTACTCCCTCCTTCCTCGTCTATGGTGCCAAGGCCGTCATCCCAACAGATGTTGAGTTTGACTCGCCTCGTGTCACCATGTACACAGAAGCCGAACCAAGAGAGGCACGAGAAGACAGCGTGGACCTACTGGAGCAGGCCAAACTGGTAGCACTCCACCGATCCGCCATCTACCAGCAGGGTCTCTATCGCTACCACAACCGGCGAGTCTGGCCGTGATCCTTCCATGAGGGGGATCTTGTGCTCCGGATGATCCAGCGAACAGCCGACCAGCACAAGCTCTCTGCCCCTTGGGAAGGACCATTCATCATCAGCAAGGTACTAGGCAACGATGGTACTACCTTATTGATGCGCATAAGCCACACGCAAAAGAGACGACTCAGGTAAGGAGTCGGAGCGCCCGTGGAACGCAAACCTCCTTAGCCGCTTTTACAGCTAAAGGCAGTATGTATCGTACTATCTACTGTATTTTGAGAAACAACGGGACCCCCGAGGAGTTCTCGAGGACTGCCCCTCCCTTTATCTATATGATAAGATTTATGCCTGTGACTGAGTATTTGCATTCCTTCGCCCGACACCGGGACCGAGCAGACGGCTCGGGGGCTTGCCACCTGGCCCTATGTTTAAAGTTTTTTCTCCAACAGTCGGAAAAGTAATGTGCCGGCGTACAAGCCCTCTCCCACCTAAAAGTCACAGACTCGCAGAACGCGACTGTCTGACTGGCGGGAGTCAAAGGCAGGAAGTGGTGCCCACATGAAAAATGGCTAGAGAAAAATAAACATAGGGCAAGACGGCCCTTGAGACAAGTTGGTCGGCTGCCGAGCAGCCGGCCAGCCGGCTTCTAGCTTAGCCAAACCGCATTCCAGAGGTCGGGATACTTGCCTATCCAGAAAACAACTAAGTACCTGACCCAGCCACAGACCACAGAGTGGATGTCTGGCTGACAGGACGGCAGTTAAAGGAGACGGCAAAAGAAAAAAAACACCCAAAGGAACAAAAGATGGTGCTAACTCTAGAACCCAGCAAATAACATAAACATATGCAAAATTAAGAGAATATTTACATAACAAAAAACCTCGAAGGCCGCCTTCCAGCATATGTTTGCGAATACACCTAGTGGGTGGAATTGTTCGAGACTAACCCTACAAAGTTTTAAGAGAAACAGGAAATAAAAGGTAGCATGGCCGCCTAGGCCAGAGGTGCAGCAGGTGGCACAACGGGGTCCGCTGGGCTGGCTGCTGAGGGGGCCGCCTGGTGGGTCTCGGCCTGGTCGCCTTCCGGGGTAGACGGCGCAGTCCCGTAGGGCCCGTTCGTCGAGGCTTGGTCGGGCTGATGACGAACAGGCGGCTCCTCCTCCAGAAAGCCGCCTTCCTCGTCGTCGTCATCCTCATATTCAACCTCGTCGCTTGAAGCGATCTCCTCGTCCAACTCCACCGGTGCCGCCAGGTCCATACCAAAGTTGTCAGGCGGCACCACATGGCCGTTTTCATCCAACTCCAGGATGAAGACGATGCTGTCGGCGTATTCGACAACCGCGGCGGCGCGCTTGATGAGGTCCCCTCGTACCGCCGCCAGCTCGGGCTCGGCCTCCAGGCAGAAGGTCGCCAGCTGGGCGAGATCCAGATCCTGGTACCAGCCCTTGGCAAATTCCAGGGCGGTCCGTGTGCTGGCTCTCGCTGCAGCACCCTTCCAGGCCTCAAAGCGGCCAACGGCCGCCTCCAGCCATTCGGCGACCCGACTGTGAGTACGGGGTGCCAGAACGCCTGGCCAGAGGGCGGCCAACACCTGGGACCCGGCGCGTTGAAGGCGGCGGAGCAGACGATGGGACGGCTGGAGGCGAGCGCGGACGGCGAGGAGTTGCTCGGTGGGAGTCCAGGGTGCATTGGGTGCGATCACCCGACCCGCCCAGCGCCTTTCGTCGCGTTGGGCCTCAATGGCCTGACTGGCGGAAACAGAGTGGCCTTGGAAGTATTCTGTGCCAAGGACAAGACAAAGAATCAGAAAAAGAAAGCCGGCTGCTGTAGACGGCGAACACGTGAAAGCGAGGGATGCAGCTTACCATCGACCATGTCCTTGATGGCCCCGTAGCTGTCCTACAGGGCCGTCTCCGTCTCGGCCCAGTTCGAGCGCTCAGTCTCGAACTCGGCCCGAAGAAGCTCCTCAGTGTCCGCCAGCTTCTTGAGCTCCGCCTTGTGCGTCGCCGCCTGGTCCGCCAACTCCTTGGCCAGGCGGTCACGATCTTGGACAGCGAGGCTGCACTCCTGCTCCTTGGCGGCGAGCACGGCCTGGACCCCGCCCAGCTGATTGCGGAGGTCGGTTGCGGTTGCTGACAAGGAAGGAGGAGGAGCGTTAGCACCAAAGAGAAGACAAAATAACCTTGGAGTTCCAGGCCGCCTGCTCAGCAGCAGGCCTGGAACTCGGGGACTACACCTAGCGGGTGCGCTGATGCGCCCCCGCAAGGAGAGAAGGAGAGGTTCTCACTCCGGCTCTGAGCTGAACCAACTCTTGATGCTGAGAGTTGTAGGCCGCCACCCGAAGATTGTGGTAGTCCTGCAGCCAGAAAGGCAAAGAAGTGAGTTAGCTCACAAAGTAGCATCTTGGAGTTCCAAGCCGCCTGCTAAGCAGCCGGCTCGGAACTCGGGGACTACACCCAGTGGGTGCGCTGACGAGCCCCCACAAGAGAAATTGAAGGAATAAAAAGTAAAGCATGAAATCAAAGTACCCGGACGGAAGTCCGCGTAGCCAAGAACTCTCGCAGGACCGTCTGCATGATCTCGAGACGCGATGTTCAGCATGCTGCCACGACTGGGCGTCCAGCCTGGCGGTGCTACGCTGGTGGCCTCGTTGTCTGGTGACGACGAGCTGGCAGCGCCGGCTTCTACTTTCCGAGGGGCTGAGGCCGCCCTCGCTGGACGCGGACGGGCTGGAACTCAAGGGGTTGGCAGAGGGCCTGCCACCAGCACGCCTTCCGCCGGTGGCATGTCCGCCTCCGCGGGCCGACTGTCATGCGCCCCAGCAGGCGGCGCGGGAGGAGTTGTTTCCACCTCCATAGCGGTGCGGCCGTCCCCCTCCTTGTAAAGAGCCGACTAATCGCGGGCAGCCGACACTTGAACAAACGGCTCCGGAGGAGCCGCGTGTTCGAGGTCGGCATGGTCTGCCGGCTGCTGAAGGGCCGCCTCCCGTTCCTGGGCTCGGGCGGCGGCATCCGCCTGCGCCTTCGTAGACGCCTCAGCTTTGACTTGGCTGCGGCATCGGCCTTCGCCTGCTCGCGGGCCGCAGCCTCCCGCTCTTCCCGCGTCTCTCGCGCATTCCTTTCCGTCGCCTCTCGGAGGGCGGCGACAGGGTCCACGCGGCGCGGTGCAGAAGGGGTGTCCGTTCCCCCAACCACCGAGCCCACAGGAGCTCGCAAGAGAGAAAGCGAGCCATTATTCGAGTGTTCCCAAGAAGACAGTAAAGTCAGCCACGAAGAGGGCGAAAGACTAGAACAAATACAGAGAGAAAAGTAGGACGCGGCACTTACGCGGACACTGTCGGCCTGTGCTTGGGGACACTATGAAGGAATGCTTTGGCGGCCGCCTCCTAGCGTTTGGTGGTGGCGGCTGAGACCTTGGGCTTCCTGGGCCGGCCACCAGTCGGCTCGGCAGAGGCCCGACGCTTCGAGCCGCCGGCTGCGGTTAGCGGCGCCATCAAGTAGCTGCTGCTCCCAATTGGGTCCGCCTCTCGGGCGCGAGGTGGCGCTTCCTCCTCCTCGTCATCATCCGACCAGTCCTCGACTCCGCCCCCTGTCGAGCCGCCTGCTGGTTGGCCCTGTCACCTCCTCCTCCTCCATGGCGGCCGCCCCTAGATCGGGGTCGCTCGTGTCGCTCTGGGAGCGGTCTGGCTGCAGAGGGCGGCCCGGCTGATCAGAGCCCGGCTCTGGCTGGCCGGGGAAGAGCTGTAGGCGGCACAAGGGTCAGCCGGCTGGGGCAGGCGGAAGATGGAAAGAAGAAGAAAAAGAAAAGGGGACTCACCGCGGGCAGCGGGTTGCTGCGGCTATACGGTGGCTTGCCAAACGCCTAGCCTGAGATGGAGAGCTTGCAGTTGGAGACGGAGTTCACTAGAAGGGCCACTTCCTTGTACGGCATCTGCTTGGTGCAGGTCTGGCTTGGGTCCCGGTGCCCGCTCATGTCACAGATCAGGTGTGGGCGGGACTGCAGCGGCAACACTCGGCGCTCTGCAAAAGTGGCCAAGAGGTCCGAGAACACCAGGCCCTCATTTTCCTTCATCCCCCGAAGGCGCATCACGGCGATAGAGGCCCCGGGCGTGAGGGAGATGCGCCGGAACTTCCAGGTGGCGCGGGGCTCGGCAGGCGGGCCGGTTGTGTAGTCCGGCAAGTTGATGAAGTCGTGCTCCGGGTCGACGTTGGAGACATAAAAATATGTCTTCTGCCACAACTTCGATGAATGCACGAGGGCAGGCGGCAGGAAGTGGTTCTTGACCCCGGTGCGCTTCACGGTGATGCACCCGCCGCACTGGGCAGCCTCACCCCAGAGTGCGGTGCCGAGCTTCAGGTAGAAGAGCTCGCTCCACAACTCGACCGTGGGGAGTATCCCAAGGTACCCCTCACAGAGGACGACGAAGGAAGACATCGTCACCATCGTGTTCGGCGTAAGGTGGTGGAGCTGCATGTTGAAGAAGTCGAGGAAGGAGCGGAAGAAACCGCCGACGGGGAGCCCGAAGCCGCAGGGGAAGTGCAAACAGAAGACTACCCGCTCGCCCAGCCGTGGTGTCGGCCTGATTTCGGTCGCCGGCGCTAGACGCACGGCGAGCTTGTCGGCGGGAGGCAACCGCTGCGAGCGGCGGAGGTAGAATATGTGCTCGTCGAGGACCTCGCTGCCGTCCCACTCGCCAGAGCGGTGGACCTGCGCTTCAGCAGCCATGGCTTGGGGCGAGGGAAAGCTCCGACGGAGCGATGCGGGCGGCGGTGGTGATGTGCGCAAGAGGGAGCGAGGAAGAAGAAGAAGATGGAGCAGGGGTTTGCGCGTGAGCGGCGCTAACCCCCTCCTGCGCCTACTTATAGGCTCGGAGCGTCGAAGCCGAGGGGAAGGGGGCGTGGGATTAACTGCGCCACGCCCCCCACGACCCCCACCTTTTTCGCGCCTAATGCACGCTCATTTAATGCGCGTGGGGAGGGTAATCGATTACCTCTGCCGCAACAGATCCGCGCACACGCCGAGGCCCTGTAGTGGCGGGCCCGGCCTGCTGTTGCGTCCCATCGCACACGTGGGCTGGCAGAAGGCTTGGCGGGGTGATGACGCGTGGAACGCCGCCAACGGGCGGCAAAACTACCCCGCGGCCTGCTATCCATGTGGTATCTTCTCCCCGAAGACTACTCTAAGACAGAGGCCCGGCTGCCAGAAGCCAGCCGCTCCAGGAGACAATGGCCCGGCTGCTAGAAGCCGGACCTTCCAGAAGACGGACCAAAAACACAACCAAACCTTACTTGGAGTGGGAAGCTGCTGGAACCCCGTAGCCCCTCTTGCGACTGCAGAGCTCCACCAGCTTTGGGGACTACTGTCGGAGTATTGACCACAGATGTCTTCATCGACCACCCATGTCGTTTCAAGACAAATAGTGGCCGCCTGTCATCCTCCGGCCGCCTGCGCATCGGGCCACCTCCTAAGGCCGCAACGCCCAGGAGCCGGCTGCCAGTAGGCGGCGGAGCCCGAACAGGCGGCAACCTAACAACCAGCGTCCAGAAGACGGCCCCGTGCCTCCCCCTTGGGACGTGTGCTGGGGAAGTGCGATGAGACTAAGGCATGGCTACAGTTAAGCCTGTCCTTAGAGAATCTATAAAGGTGTGGCTACAGTGAGAGTGTACCTTACGGACACTCCTTAAGCGGCGTATCACTGTAGCCATGTTACTGATGACCTAGCCCTGGTCAGAGGAAGCCATGATCCCACTACCAATAGGCAGCGGGGCCAGCAGGCGGCAGGCCCCACCAGCCAATGAGTCACCCAGAAGTAAGCGACCTTTGGCAGGCGGCCTGTGGGATGGGCCGCCTGGTAGCAGGCGGTTAACCGTGCCCTAGGAGTCTAGACCCCATCAAGATGACAAGACATGACGTGGTGGCAGTGCACGACAGGAGGAGGCGGCACTGTAGCCATTCCCCTCCCGACAATGCTGCCGTCAGCAGAAGGATGCTCACAGTAAAAGGCAATCGCGAGGGCCCATAGACGGCGGGCCCCAGCAGATAGGCGGAGAGGCCGGCACCTAGAGACACTGACGACCGGGGGCCACTCCGCTTAGATTACCATTTTACCCCTGGGGGGGCAGGCCTATATAAACCCCCCAAGGTCCTCCATGTGGAGGGGTTGGACTCTAAGAAACACAGAGAGAAATAGAGAGATCGAGAGGGAGAAACCCTAGCGATCATTCTCGTTCCCTAGAGCGAAGGTAGAGAGCTAGCTTTGCCCTTCTTCCTCCTCTAGATGACACAACTCAAGGAGCAACCTTGTAGCTACCATATTGACATTAGACATGAAGCGGAGCCCCCGCAGAGCAGGACTAGGGGTGTTATCTCCCCGGAGAGCCCTGAACCTGGGTAAGATTCGTAGGCGTCCTAAGTACCGCCTTATCCCGCTTCCAGGGCCCAGCGACGTACTCTTGTCCCCATGCATGATAAGCCATCCCTTGGCATATGTCGCACCAAAACCCCGACAATCACCAGGGTGAATCTCATGTAGGATTGCTCGCCCTTCATCAGGGGAAACACATCGTTGAAAAATGCCGGTGATGCTTCTTTGGTGCAACTCGCCCTTGACAATAGTCATAGATACGGAGCGGCAGACGATGTGACGAGCAATGAGCTCATCCTCAGGGAGCTTTCCTCGAGTCAAATAATACAGATAAGGAACCGTCCAGTCTGGTATAGCATGAAGAGCAGCCACCAACTATGCCTCGGAATCAGGAATATCGAGATCTTCCACTGATGGCAGTTTGACATAAGGGTTGTGAAGAACATCAAGGAACACACTAGGAGGGACCGGCTTGCGCTGGGAGCCGAGTCTTGACAATGCACCAGCCACCTTGTTCAGCCACCGGTCAATGTGATCAACCTGATAACCTTTGAAGTGACCTACAATGTTGGTCATCGCCTGCCGATAAGCCGCCATTAGGGGGTCCTTTGAATCCCAAGTCCCAGATACCTACTGAGCTACCAAGTATGAGTCGCCAAGGCATCTAACCCGCTTAGATTCATCGCCTTCGCTATAGGAAGCCCGTGAAGGATAGCCTCGTACTTAGCTGCATTATTACTACATGGAAACATAAGCCACAAAACTTAACAAAACTTGTCATCTCGTGGGGAAGATATAATTACTCCAGCCCCCGAGCCTTCCAACTGTCTAGAACCATCAAAGTGAATCATCCAATATGTATTGTCTGGATTGGGGACTTGTGGTTCAGTCCAACCATTGATGAACCCACCAATGCCTGAGACTTGATGGCCATTTGTGGCACATATTTCAAATGATGTGGTCCAAGCTCAATCGCCCACTTAGCAACCCGGGATGTTGCTTCCCTATTTTGGACGATGTCTCCTAGAGAGGTCGAACTGACCACAATCTTGGAGTGTTCCAGAAAGTAATGCTTCAATTTTTACTGGCCATAAAAATGCCAAACACAAGCTTTTTCCAATGTGGACATCTTTGCTTGGACTCGGTCAAGACTTCGCTAATGTAGTAGACTGTCCTGTGGACGGGATACTATTTTCCTTCCTCCTTACGCTCGATAACAACTACCAA
This sequence comes from Secale cereale, assembly GCA_902687465.1. Taxonomy (NCBI): domain Eukaryota; kingdom Viridiplantae; phylum Streptophyta; class Magnoliopsida; order Poales; family Poaceae; genus Secale; species Secale cereale. The sequence continues at coordinate 383,373,000 of LR738712.1, forward strand.
ACTCACTGCTTTGTTATTAGCAGCGATGTATGGGTGGCTCAGCCAACTGTTTCTTAAGGGCCTCAAAAGAATCATTGGCAGCATCACTCTAGACAAAATTGTATGTCTTCTTCATCATATGATACAGAGGATTTGCCTTCTCTCTCAGGAGGCTTATGAACCTGCTCAAGGCGGCGATTCGACCCACCATACATTGGACATCGTTGATGTTGGATGGCTTAGCACGGGCGGTCGCTGCCTTGATTTTCTCCAGATTATCTTCTATGCCCCTTTCAAATACGAGGAAACTAAACAACTTTCCTAAAGGAACACCAAAAACACACTTGGCCAGGTTAACCATCATCTTATAAACCCAAAGATTTTCAAAAGTCTCATTGAGGTCTGCCAATAACGTTTCCTTCTTCTGAGACTTGACCACAATATCATCAACATAAGCATGAACATTGCGCCCAGTCTGATTGTGAAAACAATTTTGTACACATTGCTGATAAGTGTCCCCAACGGTCCTAAGCTCAAAAGGCATAGAGACATAGCATGAAGCCCCAAAAGGTGTGATGAAGGCCGTCTTCTCCTGATCCTCAACGACCATCTTTATCTAATGATAACCAGACTAAGCATCAAGGAAACATAGACTCTCACAACCAGATGTAGAATCGATGATCTGATCAACACGAGGAAGAGCAAACGTATCTTTACAACATGCTTTATTAAGGTCATTGTAATCAACACACATCCACCAAGTCCCATTTTTCTACATACCAAGTACTAGATTTAGGAACCACTCTATGTGGAAAACTTCAGTGATAAACCCGGCTGCAAGGAGTCAAGCCACTTCACCAATAGCTTTTCGTCTCTCCTCGTTAAAATGATGGAGGTATTGTTGGACTGGTTTCATCTTAGGAGCAATATTAAGGTGGTGATCAGCGAATTCTCTTGGTACACCAGTATGTTAGAAGGTTTCCATGCAAAAATGTCCCGATTCTCACTGATGAACTCGCTGAGCACGCTTTCCTATTTAGGATCCATGTCGGTCCCAATAGTGAACTATTGGGATGAGTCACGATGGGTGAAATCAACCACTTTCGTATCCTTGGCTGACTGAAACTTGAGTGGGGGATCAGAATCTGCGGTGGGTTTCTTCAGAGTGGTCATGTCAGCCAGGTCAACATTGGATGCATAGAATTTTAACTCCTCTGGTGCACAAGGCAACTCGGCGTAAGCTGCATGCCCTTCATCACACTCGTGAGCAATCCTTATGTTGCCATCATCTGTAATAGTGCCTTCTGGTCCAGGCATCTTGAGCTTGAGATAAACATAGCAGGCCCGGGCCATGAAACGAGCATAAGCCGGCCGCCCGAAGAGAGCATGATATGGGCTCTTGATCTTGACCACCTCAAATGCCAGAAACTCTGATATGTAATTGTACTCATCACCAAATGCAACCTCCAGCTTAATCTGCCCAATAGGATAGGAAGACTTTCCGGGAATGATCCCATGTAAAATGGTCAAGGGGTGCGAGGGTTGCTTTTCTCAGACGTTCAAGCATCTGAAAGTATCATAATACAGGATGTTGATGCTGCTCCCTCCGCCCATTAGCACTTTAGTGAGCTTATCACCATTGACCTGAGGAGCCACCACCAAAGCGAGACAACCCGGATTCTCAACCAGGGGAGAATGATCCTCCCTACTCTACGTGACTGGTTGTTCTGACCAATTCAAGTACTCAAGAACCGCCGGCTCGACCATGTTGAAAGGATCAAGAAGAGGTGTCTAGATGGGGGAGGGTTATTAGACCCTCAACAAGCAAAAGTAATAGTTTTTTTGGTTCTTCAAGTCGAGGTGGAGTTTTAGCACAAGTTTAAACATTCACAATACATTTCAAGCAAGCATGGCATGAGTATGAGCAGTGGAAAAATAAAGCATGCTAATTGCAAGAAAGTAAAGGGATGGGATTGGAGTGTGCAAATGCAATTAGAGACACATAGATTTTTGGCGTGGTTCCGATAGGTGGTGCTATCGTACATCCACGTTGATGGAGACTTCAACCCAAGAAGTTTAATGACTGCGCGAGTCCATGGAGGGCTCCAACTATGAATGGTCCATGAAGAAGCAACCTTGTCTATCCCACCATGGCCATCGCCCACAAAGGACTTTCCTCACTCGGGTAGATTTTCACGAAATAGGCGATCTCCTTGCCCTTAAAAACTTCTTGGTTCAACTCCACAATCTTTGTCGGAGGCTCCCAAGTGACACTGATAACCCACAAGTATAGGGTATCGCAACAGTTATCGAGGGTAGAGTATTCAACCCAAATTTATTGATTCAACACAAGGGGAGCCAAAGAATACTCTCAAGTATTAGCAGTTGAGTTGTCAATTCAACCACACCTGGAAGACTTAATATCTGCAGCAAAGTATTTAATAGCAAAGTAGTATGAAAGTAACGGTAACGGTGGCAAAAGTAACAGTAGCAGTTTTGTAGTGATTGTAACAGTGACAATGGAAAAGTAACTAAGCAAAGATCAATATGGGAAAAGCTCGTAGGCATTGGATCAGTGATGGATAATTATGTCGGATGCGATTCCTCATGTAATAATTATAACATAGGGTGACACAGAACTAGCTCCAGTTCATCAATATAATGTAGGCATGTATTCCGAGTATAGTCATACGTGCTTATGGAAAAGAACTTGCATGCCATCTTTTGTCCTACCCTCCCATGGTAGCGGGGTCCTATTGAAAACAAAGGTATATCAAGGCCTCCTTTTAATAGAGTACCGGACCAAAGCATTAACACTTAGTGAATACATGAACTCCTCAAACTACGGTCATCACCGAGAGTGGTCCCGATTATTGTCGCTTCGGGGTTGCCGGATCATAACACATAGTAGGTGACTATTGACTTGCAAGATAGGATCAAGAACTCACATATATTCATGAAAATATAATAGGTTCAGATCTGAAATCATGGCACTTGGGCCCTAGTGACAAGCATTAAGCATGGCAAAGTCATAGCAACATCAATCTTAGAACATAGTGGAAACTAGGGATCAAACCCTAACAAAACTAACTCGATTACATGGTAAATCTCATCCAACCCATCACCGTCCAGCAAGCCTACGATGGAATTACTCACGCACGGCGGTGAGCATCATGAAATTGGTGATGGAGGAAGGTTGATGATGACAACGGCGACGATCTCCACTCTCTGGAGCCCCGAACGGACTCCAGATCAGCCCTCCCGAGAGAGATTAGGGCTTGGCGGCGGCTCCATATCGTAAAATGCGATGAATCCTTCTCTCCCATTTTTTTCTCCCCGAAAGTGAATATAACGGCCCCTGCAATATTCAAAAAGGGTCTACCAAGGTTGTTTCCTCAAAAAGTGTACCGTATGCTCATTACCATTAACATGAAAAGTGACATTGCCTTTGTTGCAATCTATAACAGCCCCTGCAATATTCAAAAAGGGTCTACCAAGGATAATAGACATACTATCATCCTCGGGAATATCAAGGATAAGAAAGAACGTTAAAATAGTAACGTTTGCAACCACAACAGGCACATCCTCACAATGCCGACATGTATAGCAGTTGATTTATCGGCCATTTGCAAGGATATTTCAGTAGGTGTCAACTTATTGAAATCAAGTCTACGATATAAAGAGAGAGGCATAACACTAACATCGGCTCCAAGATCACATAAATCAGTTTTAACATAGTTTCTTTTAATGGAGCATGGTATAGTTGGTACTCCTGGATCTCCTAGTTTCTTTGGTATTCCACCGTTAAAAGTATAATTGGCAAGCATGGTGGAAATTTCAACTTCCGGTATCTTCCTTTTATTTGTAATAATATCTTTCATATACTTAGCATAAGGATTTGTTTTAAGCATATCAATCAAACACATACGCAAAAAGATAGGTCGAATCATTTCAGCAAAGCGCTCGAAATCCTCATAATTCTTTTTCTTAGATGGTTTAGGAGGAAAAGGCACAGGTTTCTAAACCCATGGTTCTCTTTCTTTCTAAGCAACGAAGTCTCTCTCATCATAACGTTGATTCTTTGATTGTGGGTTATCAAGATCGACAACAGGTTCAATCTCTACATCATCGTTATTGCTAGGTTGAGCATCATCATGAACATCATTATTAACATTATCACTAGGTTCATGTTCATTACTAGATTGTGTTTCAGCATCAGAAATAGAAATATCATTGGGATTATCAGGTGTGTCAACAACAGGTTCACTAGTAGCATGCAAAGTCCAATCATTTTTCTTTTTCTTCTTCTTAGAAGAACTAGGTGCATCTACAGTAGTTCTCTAAGAATCTTGCTCAATTCTCTTAGGGTGGCCCTGAGGATACAGAGGTTCATGAGTCATTCTACCCCCTCTAGTCACAACTCTAACATCATTATCATTTTTACTATTTAACTCATTGAGCAAATCATTTTGTGCTTTAAGCACTTGTTCTACCTGAGTGGTAATCATAGAAGCATGTTTACTAATGAGTTTAAGTTCACCTTTAACTCTAGACATATAATCACTTAAGTGTTCAATCATATATGCATTACGTTTCAATTGTCTACCAACATAAGCATTGAAGTTTTCTTATTTAACAATAAAATTATCAAACTCATCTAAGCATTGGCTAGCAGACTTATAACGAGGAATATCACCTTCATCAAATCTATAGAGAGAATTTACCTTTACTACCTGTGTCGGGTTATCAAGACCATGTATTTCTTCGATAGGTGGTAAGTTCTTAACATCTTCAGCTTTAATACCTTTTTCTTTCATAGATTTCTTTGCCTCTTGCATATCTTCAGGACTAACAAATAGAATACCCCTTCTCTTCGGAGTTGGCTTAAGAGTTGGTTCAAGAAGTGTCCAATTATTTTCATTACTCAACATATTATTTAATAGCAATTCAGCTTGATCGCCAGTTCTTTCCCTGAAAACACAACCAGCACAACTATCTAGGTAGTCTTTGGAAGCATCGGTTAGTCCATTATAAAAGATATCAAGTATTTCATTTTTCTTAAGAGGATGACCAGGCAAAGCATTAAGTAATTGGAGAAGCCTCCCCCAAGCTTGTGGGAGACTCTCTTCTACAATTTGCACAAAATTATATATTTCCCTTAAGGCAGCTTGTTTCTTATGAGCGGGAAAATATTTAGCAGAGAAGTAATAAATCATATCCTGGGGACTACGCACACAACCAGGATCAAGAGATTTAAACCATGTTTTAGCATCACCCTTTAATGAGAACGTAAATAGCTTAAGGATATAGTAATAACGAATTTTCTCCTCATTGGTGAATAGGGTGGTTATATCATTCAGTTTAGTAAGATGTGCCAGAACAGTTTCAGATTCATAGCCATGGAAAGGATCAGTTTCAACCAAAGTAACTAACTCAGGATCGACAGAGAAATCATAATCCTTATCAGAAATATAGATAGGTGAAGTAGCAAAAGCAGGGTCATATTTCATTATAGCATTCAAAGACTTTTCTTTCAGCTTAGCTAACAATTTCTTAAGATCATACCTATCATCGCAAGCTAAAAGATCTCTAGCAGTTTCTTCATCCATAACATAACCCTCAGGCACAACAGGCAATTCATATCTAGGGGGAGAATCTTCATCATCACTTTCATCAATATTATCAGTTTCAATAATTTCATTCTCTCTAGCCCTAGCAATTTGTTCATCAAGAAATTCACCTAGTGGCACAGTATTATCAAGCATAGAAGTAGTTTCATCATATGTATCATGCATAGCAGAAGTGGCATCATCAAGAACATGCGACATATCAGATTCAATAGCACGTGTAGGTGTCGCAAATTTACTCATAACAGAGGGTGAATCAAGTGCAGAGCTAGATGGCAGTTCCTTACCTCCCCTCGTAGTTGAGGGAAAGATCTTGGTTTTTTCATCTCTCAAGTTCTTCATAGTGATCAACAGATATAAATCCCAAGTGACTAAAAGAATATATCTATGCTCCCCGACAACAGCGCCAGAAATTAATCTTGATAACCCACAAGTATAGGGGATCGCAACAGTTTTCAAGGGTAGAGTAATGAACCCAAATTTATTGATTCGACACAAGGGGAGCCAAAGAATACTCTCAAGTATTAGCAGTTGAGTTGTCATTTCAACCACACCTAGAAGACTTAATTTTGCAACAAAGTATTTAATAGCAAAGTAGTATGGAAGTAACAGTAATGGTGGCAAAAGTAACAGTAGCAGTTTTATAGTGATTGTAACAGTGACAACGGAAAAGTCACTAAGCAAAGATCAATATGTGAAAAGCTCATAGGCATTGGATCAGTGATGGATAATTATGTCGGATGCGATTCCTCATGTAATAATTATAACATAGGGTGACACAGAACTAGCTCCAGTTCATCAATGTAATGTAGGCATGTATTCTGAATATAGTCATACGTGCTAATGGAAAAGAACTTGCATGACATCTTTTGTCCTACCCTCCCATGGCAGCGGGGTCCCATTGGAAACTAAGGGATATTAAGGCCTCGTTTTAATAGAGTACCGGACCAAAGTATTAACACTTAGTGAATACATGAACTCCTCAAACTACGGTCATCACCGAGAGTGGTCCCAATTATTGTTACTTCGGGGTTGCCGGATCATAACACATAGTAGGTGACTATTGACTTGCAAGATAGGATCAAGAACTCACATATATCCATGACAACATAACAGGTTCCGATCTGAAATCATGGCACTCGGGCCCTAGTGACAAGCATTAAGCATGGCAAAGTCATAGCAACATCAATCTTAGAACATAGTGGATACTAGGGATCAAACCTAAAAAAATAACTCGATTACATGGTAAATCTCATCCAACCCATCACCGTCCAGTAAGCCTACGATGGAATTACTCACGCACGGCGGTGAGCATCATGAAATTGGTGACGGAGGAAGGTTGATGATGACGACGGCGACGATCTCCACTCTCCGGAGCCCCGAACGGACTCCAGATCAGCCCTCCCGAGAGAGATTAGGGCTTGGCGGGGGCTCTGTATCGTAAAACGCGATGAATCCTTCTCTTATATTTTTTCTCCCCGAAAGTGAATATATGGAGTCGGAGCTGAGGTCGGTGGAGCATGGACATGGTGTGGGCCCCCTGATCTTGATTCTTTCGCCAGTATTTTATATATATTCCAAAAATATTCTCTGTTGATTTTCAGGCCATTCCGAGAACTTTTATTTCTGCACAAAAATAACACCATGGTAGTTCTGCTGAAAACAGAGTCAGTCCGGGTTAGTTCCACTCAAATCATGCAGGTTAGAGTCCAAAACAAGGGCAAACGTGTTTGGAAAAGTAGATACGTTGGAGACGTATCAGTCACCTAACCAAGCTAGGAGACACCACTCTCCAAAGGGTAATAGATGGTGTGATGATGATAAACTCTTTGCTCTTGTGCTTCAAATGATAGTCTCCCCAACGCTCAACTCTCTCACAAATTTGGATATGGTGGAAAGATGATTTGATTGGAAATCAACTTGGGGAAGGCTAGAGATCAATATTCTTGTAGTTAGATTGTAATACCTTGGTCTCAACACATGAGAAGGTGGTTCTCTCTTAGAAAATGAGTAGTGGAAGTGTAGGCACGTTCTGATGGCTCTCTCACAGATGGAGATGGGGGTGGAGGGGGTATATATAGCCTCGATAAAATCCAACCGTTACACACATTTGACCCGACTCGGTCAGACCGAATAGAATAACTTGGTTAGGACGAAGTAGTTCAAAATGTGAATGTTAGGAATATGTGTGAGACCGATGTGCTAGGTCTAAGGCAAAACCTCATCTCAGTGAGACCGATTGCTTGAACTCGGCGAGACCGATTTCAGCAAAGAGCAAACAGAGAGTTGGTCAAGCAAACTTGATGGGACCGATTGCACATTTCGGTGAGACCGAAATGTTACGAAGGGAAACAGAGAGTTTACCATGCAAACTCGGTGAGACTGATCACTCTTCTCGATGAGACCGAAATGTTATGAAGGGAAAAAGAGAGTTTGCAATGTCATCTAGGTGAGACCAAGATCTATATCGGTGTGACCGAATTGTCTAGGGTTTCTGGCAGTGGCTATGTCAAATGAACTCGATGGCGCTGGATAGATAAAATCGGTGGGGCTGAGTTCAACTTAGATTTTTGGACATATGTGGAATTTGATAAAGTGGCTGAGGGTTTTGGAGCAATATCACTAAGCACTTGAGCAAGTAGACCATTAAGCAACACCTCATCCCCTTTTAATAGCATTGTATTTCCTATAGACTCAATGTGATCTTGGATCACTAAAATGAAAATGAAGAGTCTTCAGCTTTTGCCAATCTTTATCCTTAGCATTTTGAAGGGGTTCCACATCCTCTTGTCCATGCCACTCCAATGTTGAACTCATCTGAAATAAACTAGGTAAAGGTATTAGTCCAACAAGACATATGTTGACATTAATTAACAAAATCACCAAGGGAGCACTTGTGCTTTCACATGTTGACAACATGCTTCTGGATTTTGTGACCCTGCTTGCTGTGAAGACGTGGTACCAGCCACTATTCAACTACTTCGTGTTGCACTAGTATGCGTTGGTGCTATACAAACGGTTTTAAACCCCTTTCCACGACACCATTTGGAACCGTCGCCTAGTGAGTGTGGGTGATAGGGAGTCCTTCCCACACGACCCAGAAATTGTCCGGGATATGCCCTCCTGGCACACACGCTCGGCAAAATGAGGTCGTGTGCGACCGGCGAGCGCTCAAATACGGAAATATGTACAATAGAGCTAAAAAAATTATACAGGTGAAATTGTTTCCGGTGGCAAATACATCCCACATAGTCAGTCCCCGCTAAACATGTCCGTTCATATGTACATCCCACATAGTCGCTCTGAGAAAAACGTTTCCGTTCACAGGTACATCACACACAATTTTCCCCTTTAAATCGTTTGTGATAGCGTTGCCATTGCACACGATATTAACAATTTTATCGTTTGCATTATTGAATGCATCACACATGGTGCGTAGAAGAAAATGTGTGGCAAAGGCTGTCCATCACACACAATTTTTATGAGGATGTCTTGTGTGCAATGGAGATTGATCGCACACGTAGTGAGTCCTAGAAACATTTCTGATCTCCACATCGATCGCAGACGTTTTGCTTTCGCAAACAATGTGCAGTGTAATCCCTAATTAATCTGTAATTAATCCCTAATTGAAAAATCACATGTTCTGAATTTGAAAGTAGGCAATCACTTATTTCATATCCAACCATGTTTATTACAAATATATGTCCAACCACGAATGCATAATTCGATGTGCAGGTACATATACTAAAGAACTACAGAAGCGCCGAGTAAAGAATGATGAACCACAGTTGTACTAAAGTCTATAAAGAGAGAGGCGAAAGACATTTTGGTTGCTGGAGAAGGTGAAGCGGAATGCCCATATTGTGCCCTCCTCCATGCGTAATGTGCGCACGACTCTAGGCCAACCCCTTGTGATGGCTGCTTGTCCATCCTTCACTGTCTTCATTACGACGTCTCGATGCTCATTATAGTATGGATGAAATACTTTGACCTTCATTGCATGTCCACCAATCATGTACTTTGCGAGGTAATCTTGAGTGAACTGCTTTGGGCACCACGGGGAACGAAAAAGATTCAGACATTGTTGTCTAACAACTCATTATGGGAAGTAAATAGAGAAGGCTGTAGAGTTTGTAGTTACCATCCTACAGCTCACTGTTGTGTTGGATAGAGCATAAACAAATAATTTGCTTGCCACCATTCGTATCTTTTTGCTAATAATACTTATCAGTTTCCTGACTTGATGCTTGTTCATGAATATCTCATTGCCCCATACACAAAAAGGGTCGATGCGTGGAGCCTTGCCAAGGGCATATGTACCTACAAGCAACAAGTCAATATTAGAAGCTAACAAGTGTCCAGGCCTGGATCTATATGCACTACATTATGGAACGACGGGGGGTGAGGGAGTCCTGGACTGAGGGGTCTTCTTGTTGCCAGATAACTCGTGGTGGGCCGGACTGGTGGGTCGTGAAGATCTTGTTGAAGATCGTCTCTCGTATCCGGATAGGACTCCTGTATTCGTATAATGGCAAGTTTTTAGGTCCGGGTGTAATCTTTCCTTCCTCTGCAAGGTGGTTATGTACAAACCCTAGGCCCCTATAGTGTATATATAAACTTGAGGGTTTAGTCCGTAGAGGCTAATATAGAATCACAAATCCTCATAGGCTAGACTTTAGGGTTTAGCCAATACGATCTCGAGGTAGATCAATGTAACGCCTCATATGTAACAATTCCATTTATGGCAATACATGCATCGTTGACTTAATCAATTCCATTCCAGGCTCTTCCTTCATTTCGGGTTTATGCGTTTTTGCCTTGTGCATGTGCTGAATGTCGTTATGTCATTTTCATTATGTGCATTGCATTGGCATGGCCTCACTTGCATCTGTGTGTAGTTCAATTGTCTCCGTCCTCTTCGTTGTTCGTTTCGGGTTCCGACTCTCTCACACGGCACCCGTCGCACCTCTCAAGTCTTTGTTTCATGAGTGGGATAAAAACATCCTCGGAATGGGCCGAGAGTTTTCGAGTGGTCTTGGTATATCACCGGTAGACCGCCTGTCAAGTTTCGTCTTGTTTGGAGGTCATTTGATACTCCAACGGTTAACCACGTGGGCCGAAAACCCCTTTCTATTTTGGCCCAGCACCCCTCCATAAGAGCCCACAAGCCCATCCTAACCCCCTCCATTCTCTCGGTCGTTGGATCGTGATTGTGTGGGCGAAAACCGCACCCCATTTGGACTCTCCTAGATCCCTCTACCTATAAAAAGGCACCGCCCCCTCCATTTTCGGGTGAAAACCCTAGTCCCGAGCTCCCCGCGCCACCGGACACGTCCGCGCCACGCCGGACGCATCCAGCCGCCACCCCGCGTCCAATCCGCAAGTGCCACGTGGCAGGCCGCCACCGTTGCTTCCACCGCGCCGTCGGGCCCGCCGCGGCCCAAGGCCGGCCCGCCCGGCCGGCATGCCCGCTGCCGCCTCCACTCCTCGCCCCGCGCCCCGGCTCCTCGCGTCCGCCGCCAGGCCGCCTCGGATCTCCGCCGCCGGTCGTGAGCAGCCACCACGCGCGAGCTCCGTCGTCTAAGCTCCACCTTCCGCTGCTGGAGCTCCACCGTCCGCCGCCGCCGGTGCTCCGCCTCCTCGCCAACTCGCCGCCGGCGCCGCCCGCCTCCACGTCGGCGCCATCGAGTTCCGCCGCCGGCCGCCTCCTCGCCGGCTCCCCGAAGCTGCCAGTCCAGTCGGTCCTGATCTGGATCCGGTGGTGGTCGAGACCCACCACCTTGCCCAACCAAACGGAGCCCCGCAGCCCGGATCCATCCATCCCGCTCCGTCCCATCCCGCGTTGACTTTTTAGGAGGGTAAAATTCCACTAAGTCCCATATTCGTATTATTTTGTTGCCCTCTTTGCCATGTCATAAATCCGTGCTCGTAGCTCCGATTTGCGTGTATGATATATGGAAATATTCGTCCTAAAGTGCTCTACGTGATGGCATCAGTTTTGTGCATGTTACGGTTCATCTAGATGCCTTAATCTTCGTTGCCAAACTGCTATGTGAGGTTACTGTTTCAGCACTAGTTGTTTGTTAACATTATGTTAGCATGTTCGTGAGGTCGTAACTTCGTGCATGTTAGTCCAAATGCAGTGTATGATATGTCAAAATGTTCGTCTTGTGATGCACTTCATGATGGATGCAATTGCATACATGTGAGGTTGCATTATGCCATGTTTAACCCTATTGCAAAAGTACATGTTGCCGTTAAGTTGCTGAAATTTTTATGAGATGATGTTTTGTCTTTTCATAGCATTTTGTGTGATTTTCTTTTGTGCCACATGTCAACATGTTTTAGGATCATAATCATGTTATCTTTGAAGTGGTGCATTTGGTTTCCCATGATATGCTCTATGGTGACTTAAACAAGCTTGTAAACATGCGATGCCAATGTTGTTGTTTTACACTTAGTGAAAAACTGCTAAGTCTGGAATCTGTCATAACATGTTCCCATGTAAACTTGATGCCCCAATCTTTTCCATGCATGCTTTGGATTAACTAGTGGGAATGTCTTGATGTCAATGTTCTTGTCTATCAATCCATGGCTTTGTTTGCATATATGCCCTTCTGTAGCTTGTTGTAATCTTGCTCTCAAAATGCTTGAAATTAAAACTGTTAGCCTATTAACAGAACATTCAATTTGGCAAAGCTTGTGTTAAGCAACCCTTTCATGGAATGACTTGTTTCTTTGGATGATTTGGACGTATAATATGTCTTCTTCATGCTCATGTAAATTTCATGCTTGTTATAGTTGTTTTTCTTGCTGTTGTGTGCCTCCTAAGATAGCAACAAAGTGTTCCAGATTGCACGCCTAGTAATTTCACTGTTTGAGAAATCTGTTAACTTATTGAATCTTGCCATGCTTGTTTAATTGTGTTCCGGCAAGTTTTTAGGTGTGCTCTGAGTTCATACTTGTTGAGAATCATGTCTATTTCACATCCATGCCTTTTGTCTTCATGTTTGGGTGATGTAGCATAATTATACCTTGCTCCAAAGATGCCATGTTGATGTTAACTTCAGTTTTGCATTGCATCTTGTTTTGCTTGTCATTTGCAAACCGTGCATCCGATTCCAATGATCTTTATATCAATTTCGACCAAAATATTTCAATCTATCCAGTGGCATGCTCGGTTTGCCAAGATCTTGCCCATATCCATCATGTCCTCATATGTCCTTCCCGGCTTCATCTCCCTTCTTACCGGTAGCTCCGTAGCATCATACTTGCACCTCTCTTGCATAGGATGTGTTCTTTCTTGTCAAGTGTGTTTATTTGGATGCTTATTCATGTTGGGTAGCACCGGGAGATGAGTTCAACTCCGAGGTTGAGACAGTCGCTGAGTATGAGTGCGAAGAGCAAGGTCCCGAGTACACCGACGACTTACCAGGCAAGATGACCATTCCTTGATATCACCTCTATTGTTCTTATGCTAGATGCCTCGCTCTATTGCTTATAGTGATACCTATCCTTTTGCATGTCAGCCCCACTTTGCCATGAAACCTATAAGTACCCACCTAGCAAACCATTGTTTGGCTAAGTACGCGTTTTCTCAAGCCCTCTTATAGCGTTGCTAGTTGTAGGTGAAGATGAAGTTTGCTCCATGTGGATTGGGTTTCTTGGGCATAACACAATATTTACTATTACATTAATGCACCTTATATACTTAGCAATGGGTGGAAGGCTTGGAATTTTGCTCGGTGTTTTGTTCCACTCATGCCGCCTTAAGAACTGATAAACCGGTGTTATGTTCCTTAATTTTGCGTTCCTCACGCGGTTGGGTATAAGGGGACCCCTTGATAGTTCGCTTTGAATAAAACTCCTCCAGCAAGGCCCAACCTTGGTTTTACCATTTGCCTAATAACAACTAAAATTTTCATAGGGACTAGCTACCCCGTGGATTCTTAATCTACAACCCGGGACAGTGCTCCTCATGAGTGTTGGTCCAAACCTGTCATCCGCCGGTGGCCGCTCGGGGCAACTCTGGTATTTTGGCCTACTGGAAGTTTGGACAATCTGATCATGGCCTGAGACGAGATATGCGTGGCTCCTATCAGGGTGTCGGCACGTCGGGAGGTCTTGCTGGACTTGTTTTACCATTGTCGAAATATCTTGTAAACCGGGATTCCGAGTTTGATCGGGTAGTCCCTAAGATAAGGGGTCTTAACCTCTGTTGATCGTGAGAGCTTGTTATGGGCTAAGTTGGGACACCCCTACAGGGTTATAATCTTTTGAAAGTCGTGCCTGCGGTTATGTAGCAATGGGAATTTGTTAATATCCGGTTGTAGACAACTTGACATAAAACCTCAAACATAATACACTACCGTGTGATTAGTCGTGATGGTGTCTTTTCGAGGTAGTTCGAGAACAGAACACGGCTGGGTTATGAATGACTCATAGGTAGACAGGATCATCTAGTGATCATGATTTAGCTCACGACCGATGGCTTTCACTTTTCTTCTCGCTCTGATGATACGTAAGCTAGCCACCTACGCTTAGCGCTTGCAGCAACCCACTTATACACTTTCTCCTTACCCACAGGCTTTAATAGTTTTGATACCTGGAAATGGGATTGCTGAGTCCTCGTGACTCATAGTTTACTACAAACACATATGTAGGTACAACCGAGTACGATCTAGTTGATGGCCAGGAACTCAAGTGGGAGTTCGATGAGGAACGTGGGCGTATGTACGTGACGTATCCCGACAATCAATAGTGGTTCCTACTAGGGCCGATCGGGCATAGTGGGTGGTTATCTTCTTTTCATTTGGATTTGTCCGTAGTCGGACCATGATTGTATCTGGATGAATGTGACTTATTTATGCATTGTGTGAAGTGGCGATTGTAAGCCAACTATGTATTTATTTCTTCCCCTTTATTCTTGTACATGGGAATGTGTGAAGATAACCTTCTTGCGATCATACCAACATGCGATTATGCCTCTAAGTCATGCCTTGACACGTGGGAGATATAGTCGCATCTTGGGCCTTACAATCAACTCCTGTAATCACATTCAACCATATTAATATAGCAGGAAGTAGGGTATTACCTCGATCGAGAGGGCCTAAACCTGGGTAAACATCGTGTCCCCAGCCTCCTGTTACCATCAATCCACAGACACATAGTTCAGGACCCCCTACCCGAGATCCTCCGGTTTTGACACCGACATTGGTGCTTTCATTGAGAGTTACACTATGTCGTCGACCGAAGAACTGATGGATCGCGTCATCAACCACGACGTCAACACCGAGGGAATCCCCTCCGGACAGCTCTTCGTGTTCGGCGGCTTCGTGCTTCCTGCCGATACTGAAGGCCACCTCGAGCAGGTTGAGAGCTATGCCCCTGGCCATCAAGTCAGGTTTGGAGGCTTAAACTACGTTGCTGATATCCGCGGAGACTTGATCTTCGATGGATTCGAGCCCGCGGCGACCTCTCCCTGCCATCACGATGAACACGACCTTACTCTGTCAACGGATCTGGAAATAGCTCCTGTAACAATTCTGGCCCTAGATCCGGAACAGATCGCGTCGCCCGAGGACGGGAAGCTCAACCCCACCACGGAAGCCACAGATTCTACGGCGGTGGAGCCGCACTCGGACCCAACTATGAGTGGGATCTATGTTACCGGAACCCCGGACTCGTCTCCGACCTTAGATTCAGAATCATGCGCATCTGCACCCTTCAAGCTCGATCAGGCGTCTATCGCTGAATTCAGTGCTGCGTATATCTTCCAGCACTCACCCTTTGGTGACATGTTAAAATTGTTAAAATCCCTCTCCTTAGATGGGGACACACAGCCGCATTATATCCAGTTCGAACTGGAGGCTGATGGAGAATTTTGCTCCCCACCCACCGCCCACTTGGTAGCCATGGTCGAAGATCTAACCAATCTACTTGACTATGCTTCCGAAGACTTCGATGGGATGGTCCTCGAAGCAGAAGCAGATCCAGATCAAAACCGGCCCGTAACCGGGCGGTGGACAGCTACGTCTTCATACGACGTATATTTGGTGGATACACCTAAGGAGAACAAGGCCGTCGGTGAAAATGATCCCGCAAAGGACAAGCCTGTCGAAGAACCTCCTAAACGTCGGTGCCCGAAGCGCCGAACGAAATCCCGCAAAGGAAAAGATAGCAACACTATCACTAACGACGGTGACAGTCCGGAACAAGCCGAAGACCCCGCAGACTCAGCGATAGAGTAGGAGGAGCGAGAGGACGGCGAACATAGTCTGAAGCCGCTATCCGATGACAGCGATGCCGAAGACAGTAATTACGAACGTATCTCCGAAGAGGAAGTTGTCCTAGGCGACGACGAATACATCGTCCCAGAAGAACCCTCATAACAAAAGCGCTTCCATTGGAGGCTTATTGCCGCCGCAAGGAGCCTAAAAAGCAGCAGAGACGGCTTCGAGCCGCACAGGACACACTCAACGATAGATGGAACGAAGTGCTAGACACTGAATAAAAATATGGCTACAATCGCCAAACCAAAGGCTATCCCAAGCGCAAACTGCTGCCGGAATTCGATGATGAGGCCACTGCGCCTATACCGTCGAAGCATAAGACCGTCGATAAACCGGACCGACCACCTCGTGGATGAGATAGAGTAGCTAGCCATGGTGTACACAAGCCCGCACCCCCACCCCATAAAGGAAAGGAGGATGCGGCTCAGGTCCAGAAACATGATTTACGTGAGGACCTAAATAACAAGGCCGGCAAGACCAGATCCATCTACGGATCTAGGGACAGTGCCCCCACACGGTACGACGGCTATCAAGCCAACTACACCGGTCATATACCAGTTCGAGGTCAATACCGAACATCACAACCATAGGATATAAGCCATGATATAGCAAAATACAGAGGGCCGCACACCCTATGTGCTTCACCGATGAGGTGCTGGATCATGATTTTCCAGAAGGGTTTAAACCCGTGAACATGGAGGCGTACGATGAAACGACGGATCCTGCTGTCTGGATAGAAGACTTCATCCTTCACATACACATGGCTTGCGGAGATGATCTCCACGCCATTAAATACCTACCCCTCAAGCTGAAAGGACCAGCTCAGCACTGGTTGAACAACCTCCCAGTGAACTCCATCAAGAGTTGGGAAGAACTTGAGGACGCTTTTCGGGCCAATTTTCAAGGGACATATGTACGGCCCCCGGATGCTAACGATTTAAGCCACATCATCGAACAACCCGGGGAGTCAGCCCGTAAGCTTTGGAATCGGTTTCTCACTAAGAAGAACCATATCGTAGACTGTCCGGACGCCTTAGCGGCTTTCAAACACAATATCCGGGATGAATGGCTAGCGAGACACCTCGGACAGGAAAAGCCGAGGACAATGGCAGTCCTAACTACACTCATGACCCGATTTTGCACGGGCGGGGACAACAGGTTAGCGCGTAGCAGCACCAGTGACCCTGGAACATCTGAAGTCAAGGACGACAATGGAAAGCCGCGATGTAACAAACACAAATGTCGAAATAATGCTGGAAGCCCAGATGACACAGCGGTAAACGCCGGATTCAGCGGCTCCAGACCCGGTCAATGGAAGAAGCCATTTAAAGGCAACAAAGATGGCCCATCTAGCATGGACAAAATATTAGATAGGCCCTGCCAAATTCATGGCACCCCAGAAAAACCTGCAAACCATACCAACCATAATTGTTGGGTTTTCAAGCAGGCCGGCAAGCTCAATGTCAAACACAAGGGAAGGGACCTCAGAGCGAAGACGAGGACGAACCTCGCCAGCTGAATACAAGGGGACAGAAGAAATTTCCACTGGAGATCAAAACAGTGAACATGATATGTGCCACTCATATCCCAAAGAGGGAGCTCAAGCGTGCACTCCGAGATGTCTACGCCGTTGAGCCCGTTGCCCCGAAATTCAACCCATGGTCGGCCTGTCCGATCACTTTCAATCGCAGGGATCATCCAACTAGTATCCTTCATGGGGGTTCGGCTGCCCTAGTGCTCGACCAAATTTTCGAAGGATACCATCTCACCCGAGTCCTTATGGACGGCGGTAGCAGTCTTAATCTGATATATCAGGACACTGTCCGCAAGATGGGGATCAACCCGTCAAGAATTAAGCCAAGCAGTACGACCTTTAAAGGAGTGATACCGGGCGTAGAAGCCTGCTGCATGGGCTCTTTAACATTGGAGGGCGTATTCGGCTCTCCTGATAACTTTAGAAGCAAAGAGCTAATCTTTGACATAGCTTCATTCTGAAGTGCACTACTCGGAAGAACGGCCTTCGCCCGCTTTAATGCAGTCCCGCACTATGCTTATCTAAAGCATAAAATGCCTGGACCACGTGGCATCATCACGGTCAATGGAAATATGGAGCTCTCTCTCCACACGGAGGAGGACACTGCGGCCTTAGCGGTCGAAGCCAAAACGGCCTATTTAAGCCAGATAACCTATCGGTCGCGGACAGAGCTAAATGTGTCTGCCACACACCTCAGTGCGGCAGCTCAGAAGAACCTGAGCTAGATTAGCAGCTACGCCCCCATCTACAGCCCCATAAGGTGATAGCACATGTACCTCGAGTGCAAAATTATGCCTTAAAAATCCCTTGGGCGACATTGGGGGTACACTGCATATAGTCCATAGTTCGGCTCGACCCTATTCGGACTCTAAAAATTGTCTTTTAAGGTTCACTAAACGAACCAATCTTGTTTATGGCCACACTGGATTTCTTTTTCTTTTCCAGGTTTCCTTTTCTTTTTACAGATGGCCATCATACTCCCCCCTTCAAGGACACATTAAAAAGGAGGAAACAACGCAGACGTGCAACAAGGACCCGTGCTAAGGTTTATTTTTAGATTAAGACCCTATGTAAACCTTTTTTTATCTTTTCTTGTTATATACCTTTCTGGCTTGTAAAATGTCCAAGAAAGTCATCGGCATTATCTGTAAGCTTATGGCTCGCCGTACTATAAAGGGATATTAATAGAGCAGCTTGATTCACATTATGTTCCGAGTTTTATTCACCCACCATAAATGTGCTCTCCCCACATCAGATTGCCACATGTGCCTTGTTAACAGGGTCTATTACCAGGTGCTGTATTCAGCTCGGTATGTATCGAAAATACCAAACACCTATAGGGAGGGTTCGGCGTCCTGGATGTTTGCCTTATATGCATCAGTTCTGAATCATGTCTTGGGTCAATAGTTGGGTTGCCTGGCTCTTGTGCTTACTACTACGTTCCCGATTGTTCGGCTAGGGTGTAAAGGAAGAACTACTGCGATTGTACTTTTGGCTTGTCCGGTCAAGTACCTCAGTAGAGAAAGCCGAAAACTGATCGTCATCATAAGCGAGAACCTGGTCTACAATCCGGTGACTTAGTTTTATACTATGATCGATAGAGATCTACCCCGTGTTATACGAAGGGTTGGTTTTTCGCCCAGCCAGGTGCAAATTGGATACCTTAAATAAGGAATATCATATTCGCACTAGGGGCTAGTACCTAGCCACACTTGTCAAATTCCTATGGCTGAGTGAAAGCAATAACGACGCATAGTCCGATTGCCTGGTTCGCTTCGCATACACCTCCTACACGGACAAAGATGTTGGATAAAGATTGTATTTGCATATGACCAAACACCCTAGTACTATGTACTTGGGGGCTGAAGCCGATGAACAGAAACTTTCAGAATTATATAAACAGCCACACAGGAGATAAAAGTCGCTCATATTATAATAGCGCAAAATTTATATACATTGGTTCATAAGCTTAAGTCTTTACAGCCAGATACAATTATTCAAAGATAACATCCTTTGAGCACTGGCCTTCTACAAGGCGGGCGCTTTCTATGACATCCTCGAAGTACTTCTCTGGCTTGCGGTGCTCCTTGCCCGCGAGCGGTCCAGCAGTAGCTATATGCTCCGCCCTCATCTTCTGCCAGTGCACTTTCACATGAGCGAAGGCCATCCGAGCACCTTCTATGCAGGCCGAACGCGTCAATGCGTCGACCCGCGGACTCGCCTCGACGAGCCGCTTCACCAATCCGAAGTAACTAGTTGGGATTGGATCACCGGGCCATAGCCGGACTATCAAGTCCTCGACCCAGCTGCTTCATCTGGTCATTGAGGGGCACCGGATGTTTTGGCGCATAGAACTACGACCAAAACAACTTCTCCATGTCGTTCCCCTCCTGGGCTTGGAAGTACTGGGCAGCGTCAGCACTGCTCCTCAGAAGATCAGCAAAACACGCCTGGAGAACTCCATAACCGTATCAGCCCAAGATACTTCTGCCCTTCGAAGATGCTCTATAAGAGAAAAGTCTTACCAGATGCTATCTGTCGTGCCTACTTGATTTTTTCACAGGCGCTGCGCGACTCGCTTCGCACATCCTGGGCAGCCTTGATTGCCTCAGCTAGCTTGGAAGCTCGTTCTGAAGCCTCCCCTTCCAATGACCCGCATTTGCGAATGGCATCGTTAAGTTCAACTTCGACTTCGAACACCCTTGCCTGGTGCTTCTCGCACGTGTCCTTTTTGGCCTCTAGTTCGGCAACCGCTTTGTCAGCGGTCACCTTGCTCGCCTCGGCCTCCTTCTTGGCCTTTGCAACCTCGCCCTTGAGGGACCCGAGCTCAGTGGCGCCAACTGTGTAATAAAGAATATCATAAAAGAGTTTATACCCATACTCAATTAGTATTGTAAGTCGTCTTGACATCTTAACCTTTTATCCGCATACCTCGCATTTCATCTAAACGTTGGTTGATGCAGTCGAGGTCCGCGTTGGCCAACAAGAGCTTTCGGTTTAGTTCGGCAACCTCTGCGTCTCGTGCAGTTGCCATAACTAGTGAAGCCTATTCAAATAACATAAGCACAACAGTTCAACTCTATAAGCATGCTATACTATGGATACTTCGTCTAATTCTGTTCAGAATCACACAAAGCATCAGGGGCTACTGGCTATACATGTGTATTTAAAACAAATAAGGTTCCATAAAGAACATTACATTGCTTACCTCAAAGCCCGTTAACAGGCTGTTGAAGGCTCCATTCAGTCCGCCCTTGACGGACTAAATCATCTTCATCACCGCGCCCATCACGGTGCGATGCTCCTCCACGGTGGAAGCACTTAGCAGTGCCCCCTCCATAGGCTCCGGGACAGTATTCGGTGGGGCCCCGGATGGTTTGGGCCCCCCGCCTTCGATCTCCATGGGGATTGTTTCCCCATGGTTAGTGGTAGCCGAGGTATCATCCCCGGTCGCCCTATCACCTGCCCCGCCCTCAACTCCTTGGGCAGAGGACAACCACTGGGAGGACACTTCGGTGTCCCCACCGATCATGGGCGATGGAGCTCGGACCGGCGGGTCACTCTCCGTCTCTCCAGGCGCTAGAGAGTTCTCCTCCGATAAGGAGGCGTCGGGGTGTCCTCGGGGAGGGCTGTAGGTTAGCAGGTGAGAAATACTAAATAAGTATCAAAGTGATGAATAAGCAAGATAAAGCAATCCGGCCAAACTTACGTTTTGGCTAGGGGCTTCTCCCTAGGCTTCACCACAAAACTGTGTTCGGACGATGAGTCCAAACTGGCAGGGAGTATTAGCTTCCTCCGGGGTGCGGCCTACATCAGCAGGGTCCGCCCTCTTCTTCCCCCTGCCTTGCGCAGGGGGCTCCTCTTCTTTTTCTTCTTCTTCTACCTCTTCTTCATCATCCTCCCCCTCTTCGGAGGATAGAATGTTGATCTCCTCGGACTTCTTGTCCGCCGGGCGGGGGCTGTCTCCGACCACCTTGCTCTTCTTCTTGGGCTTCTTGACCGGCGCCTTGTACGGCGCCGGGACCAGCATCGCCGTCAGTCGAGGCGATTCTGGGTCTTTGGGCAAAGGCGCCGTACACTTCATCCGGATTGCCTTTTTCGTCCAGCCTTGTATATCACGCAAAAACTCCAATTCCTGTGAGAGCACGGTACTATAGTCCGCGTCCTCGGTTTCTGCCGGCCACTCCTTCTGACTCTTGAAGAGATGCTTCCAGATCTCTTTGTGTGTAAAGCTAAAGAGATGCTTCAGAGGCTTATCTCCTACCGGATCGAACTCCCATAGGGAGGAGTCCTGACTTTGGCAAGGAAGAACAAGCCGGACCAGCATTACCTGGACCACGGATGAGAGCTGGTGCCCCTTGGAAATCACGCCGGATACACGGCTCTGGAGTGTTGTCACCTCAATTTGAGACCCCCAGTCCAGACCCTTTTTGGTCCAGGAGGTCAACCTCCAGATCTAAAAGCAGGTTCCGCTGCACATTTAGTGTCGCGGGGTTCGATGATATAAAACCACTCCTGCTGCCAGACCTTGTTCGTCTCTACGAATGACCCTTTGGGCCAAGTCACATTTGGGAGCTTGCTCATCATAGCGCCCCCACACTCCCCGTGCTGCCCGTCCACCACCTTCGACTTCACGTTGAAGTTTTTAAGCCATACGCCAAAGTGTGGAGGGATGCGGAGGAAAGCCTCACACACCACTATGAAGGCGGAGATGTGAAGGATTGAGTTCGGGGCTAGATCATGGAAATATAGCCCCTGGAAGAACAACAAACCCCGAACAAAGGGGTGGAGCGGAAACCCTAGCCCCCCTAACAAAGTGTGAAGTGAACACTACTCTCTCACCCGCCTCTAGGACGGGAATGACCTGGCCCTTGGTGGGGACTCGATGCGCGATATCGGCAGCGAGATAGCCCGTGCTCCAAAGACCCTCCACGGTCTTCTCAGTGACCGCGGAGGCCTCCCACTTGCCCCTGGCACCGGATCCAGCCATTGCTGAGGAAGGGAGTAGTGGTTGAGGAACGAGGAGCGGTGGGCGCAGGAGATGAGGATGCTAGGGCTAGGGAGATTGGCGAGCTCGAG
Organism: Secale cereale; assembly: GCA_902687465.1. Taxonomy (NCBI): domain Eukaryota; kingdom Viridiplantae; phylum Streptophyta; class Magnoliopsida; order Poales; family Poaceae; genus Secale; species Secale cereale. The sequence goes on from LR738712.1 coordinate 383,395,511, forward strand.
CTTGAGGAAAGTGTGGGGCTGATGAAAGGGATTGGTGTCCTTTTATAACGTTGTGAATACAGAACGTCCCCTCCCCCACTTTAGCCATAAACCTCACTGGTTCCCAAAGCGGACGTGCGTAATGCGTGGTGTGGATGCTCACATAACATTGATAAGGATCCCACAATAAGCGGGCACGATCTCTATTCTGATAAGACGTGTCAATTAGGATATACCTCGAAACACGAAACTAGGGCCAAATAAAACGGTTCGATATGATAGTGGGATGGACGCGACGCTTCACCAAAAAGTTTTCAGTAAAGACACATTATTCATATTCTTTTAAGAGCCTTGCCTTCGAGGCTAAGGGTTGTACTAACCTTGCAGAGCCGAACACAATACACCTTTTTGCAGAAGATATATTCGGAACAAGGAACCCGCCTTGCAATGCCGAAGACAATATGGAAGCCGAACTCATCGTCATTGAAGACAGATTCACGGGCTACTGAGGGAGTCCTGGACTGAGGGGTCCTCATGTGGCCAGATAACTCGTGGTGGGCCGGACTAGTGGGCCGTGAAGATCGTTGTTGAAGATCGTCTCTCGTATCCGGATAGTACTCATGTATTCGTATAATGGCAAGTTTTTAGGTTCGGGTGTAATCTTTCCTTTCTCTGCAAGATGGTTATGTACGAACCCTTGGCCCCTCCGGTGCATATATAAACTGGAGTGTTTAGTCCATAGAGGCTAATAGAGAATCACGAATCCTCATAGGCTAGACTTTAGGATTTAGCCAATACGATCTCGAGGTAGATCAGCTCTTGTAATAATATTCATCCATATTAATATAGCAGGAAGTAGGGTATTACCTCGATCTAGAGTGCCTGAACCTAGGTAAACATCGTGTCCCCATCCTCATGTTACCATCAATCCTCATACACATAGTTCGGGATCTCCTACCCGAGATCCGTCGGTTTTGACACCGACACGGGAAGTACAAGCAGAGGGATGAAGCTAACCTCGGCGGAAAATGGTGGCCACTCCCGTTGTTGTCCTGCATAAGTAGTGGAAAGGCATGATAAGTACAAGAACCTTAACATCTAACAAATATATAAAAGGTAAACAACATCATCTCCAAATGATAGCTTGAATGTGTTGGTTTCAGCATGCTGTTAAAGCAGATATAAAATGGAAGGCAATGTTACCGACAGCAGGCTTAACAACCATCAAATATTGCAATTCAAACTAGTATTGTTGGAAATGAATAGAACACAGGTAATGCTTAAACATCACACTGGATAAATGTGTAAAACTGAAATAAAGGGCATGTGTTAACTACACCAGGAATAACTGGAACCAAATATAGCTGTTCAAGCTGGTATTGATGTAGTCGAGCGACACAGTTACGACTTGCACATAATGAACAACACATTGTGAATGACTAAAATAAAGAAGGCATAAATGACTAGTATAACAACCAAATATAGCCATTGACAACTAGACAGAGTCTCACTGCAACCAACCTAACAAGCAAATACAGATAAACATGGCATATGTTTGAAAACCGGACAAATGCTCACTTCAACCAACCTATCAAGAAGATAAAGATAAACAAGGCAGCTGCTTGATAACTAGACACCCGGTAAAAAAAGCAACCTAACAACCAAATAAAAATAAACAAGGCATCTGCTTGATAACTGAACAAATGCTAAAAATAATCAACCTAACAACCAAATATAGATAAACAAGGCATCTTCTTGATAACTGGACAAATGCTCACTACAACCAAACTAAGAACCAAATACATATAAACAAGGCATCTGCTCGATAACTGAAAAAATGCTCACTCCAACCAACCTAACAACCAAATACAGATAAACCAGGCATCTACTCACTATAAACAACCTAATATAGCCATTCATGAAACTGAAGTGGACAATTCATACTTAAACATCACATAGCCCTATTGAACAATACATTTTTGCATAACTGAAATTATTAAACACGGCACAGTTAAAGCTGATAGATTGTTGCCTCACATTTCATGGACGGGATCCTTCCAGTTGGAAGAGCACATACCCATGGTGCGCTCTCTGATGTCACAGATGGGCTGTTTCACCTTGGAAGAACCTTCGTGGGTGCCCTCCTAGTGGTCGTGGTCGTGGTCGATGAGATCTCACTTGGAAATTGAGGATCCCAAGCCGCCGCCATAGAACGTGTCTTACAGAAATGACAAAATGGGCTCGATGGCGTATAAAGCTCGCAAATCCTTGACCGCTTGGCGGAGGAGATCAGCGGCAGGTCCGTCCAAGAGATCGACGATGGTTGAACCAGAGGGGTTGGGGATGGACCACTTAACCTATGACATTGCCCACGTGAAGCCGTCGCTATGGACGAGCTTGATGTCGTAGCCAGCTTTCACGAGATACAGTAATACGATAGCCAGCTGACATGAAGCCTTCGGCATGGCAACGTACTCAACGTCTTCGACAGCTTCCGCGGCGACGTGTTGCTCCGGGATCGACAGGTCGGGGAGAATAGCGGCCACCTTGCCAACGTCCGCTGGAGAGGCCGTGATAAACCTCTTCTTGGTCGAACGCTCATCGGGCTCCCCGGGATACGTGGTCGAGCTTAGGCAGTGACATTCCGGAGCAGGGGATATGGATCTGGTGGTGAGGGACACCACATGAATCATCTAAAAACTCGGGGGAGTGGGGCGACAGTATATGAATCGCTGGGTAACCTGAACTTTATTATGTATGCTAGGAGGAACGGGCAGATCGACAAGGGTTAGTGGCAGCGCCGACGGTGGACGCGAGCTAGGGTTCGAAGGGGGGGGGGAGGGGGCGGGTGGGGGACTATGGAGGGGGGGTTGGTGTCTGAGGATACGCTGTGACTACTGAATTTTTTAGTAATGGTGAGTGGAGATGGTGGTGTTCAAATGCCTCAGCTACTGCCATTTTACTATAAGGTCGGTGCTGGAGGAGTGTGGGTGATGGTTGAAGTACGACCGCTACTAAAAAATGGGCAAGGAATTGATGCGGGGCAGGAGTGCCGGAGTGCCCAAGATCACGCACGGTCCAATAACAATATGCGTGTTTGATAATAAGGAAAAGTGGTGCGGAACCGCCGATTTTTGCAAGGCTCAAGGCGGGTATTATGCTTTTATATTTCTAGCTAGATGGTCTATCGCACACGGTTCATCCTAATTCCAAATAAACTTACCCGCCTTTAGCTTGCACAGGTGGTGGTTTTATAGCGCACTTGCATCGCACACGGTTAAGCCAGTACCTCCACCCTTTGCTCGCCCTTCCGCGGTCGTGGTGATTTTACAGCGCACTTGCAACGCACATGGTTGAGCCAGTACCTCCCCCTTTGCTCGCACTTGCACAGTCGTGGTGATTCACGTTGGTCACCCTATGGGACCTACTCCTTCCTATCACACACATTTGTGCGTTCAGAAACTATGTGGGATAATTTACATGGCCGGTGTGTCGCCGCTAGCCTTCAATGAGCACTGACACTTGTAGCGGGAAAACAATGGGAGAAGAGGCGGGAAATCGATGAGAGGAGTGGCGATAAACGGTAGCATGTTTTGAGAACCTAGTAGAGAAGGAAGCTCTGCAGGTGCTGTCGAAAAGGCTCAGGGTTGCCGCTCCATCTGGGAGCATCCAACGGTGCACACGTACGATCCGTGGGGTTTGGGTTCTGGCCAATTAGATCGCACAACTCAGATCACGCGCGCAGTAGGGGGGAGGAAGAATATCATACAGAAACCAACATTCGGTGGAAGCCGGTGAAAACCACGAGAAAAAGGATGTTTTGAAGTTTCAATTTTTTTGAAAAAATTGCGGGATGTTAAGAGGATGATGTTTTATTGCCACACCAAATTTCAAGTTGACACAAATTAGGAGATGTGAACTATGAAAAAGACAAAATCACATTGAATAGTGTCTAATAGTAATGTCACTATTCCAGGCTAAATTTGTCTTTTTCATAGCTCACATCTCGTAACAACTTGAAATTTTGGGTCGCAATAAAACATGACATTCTTAACATCCCACATTTTTGAAGATTTTTACGAAACTTTAAAATATGGTTTCCACGAAGTTTTCATTGAATATCGGCTTTCGTGAGTGAACCGTATGTATTTGAAAACATTTCGTGAGAATAATCTCGGTCTTTAAATCCCCGTAAATCCAAAACTAAGCTGAAAATCGTGAAACCTGGCATGGTGTCATGACATGGCACTTATATGTCGAAGAATTTTTTTCGTCCGTTGTGGCGCAAGTTTTATTACAACCTCTTACAAACCGGAACTTCTCTCAAAGAAGCCTCGTGGTTCCGATAGGAAACGTATCCCCCTTGTGGGCGAAACGTAACACTGCCTCTTTTTGCCTTGTATTTTCTTCCACGGGCAACATGGAGCGACAAGATATCCGTGCTGAAATTTAAACTTATTCAGGGTTCGTTTGGCCTTTGTATACACTAATTGAGTTTCCTAGGCATTTAATGTCCATAATTCAAATATGAACTACAAATACATGTTCCTGTTCACCAAAATGGCTAGAAAAATTATACATGTGTCCTTGGGTGCATATTTGGGTCCCATGCCAAGAATGGGAAAGAATTACAACCGTACCCGTGTCCTGGCTCATCCTCAAACATTTCGAATCTCGGTTTTTAAGTCCCCATAAATCCAAAACTCACCAGAAAGTCATCAAAGGTGGCATGGTGTCATGGCATGGCACATATATGTGGTGGTAAAAACATTGTCCAATTTGGGCCAAGCTTTATTACAAACCTCTTACAGAAACCGGAGCTTCTCTCAAAGAAGCCTCGTGGTTCCGATAGGGAAACGTGTCCCCCTTATGGGAGAAACGTAATCACTGCCTCTTTTCGCCTTGTATTTTCTTCTACGGGCAACATGGAACGACATGATATCCATACTGAAATGTAAACTTAGTCAGGGTTTGTTTGGCCTTTTTATACACTAATTGAGTTTCCTAGGAATTTAATGTCCATAATTCAAATCTGAACTACAAATACATGCTCCAGTTCACCAAAATGGCTAGAAAAATTATACATCTGTCAATGGGTGCATGTTTAGGTCCCATGCCAGGAATGAGAACGAATTACAACTGTACCAACGTCCTGGCTCGTCCTCAAACATTTTGAATCTCATTTTTTAAGTCCCCATAAATCCAAAACTCACCCGAAAGTCATGACAGGTGGCATGGTGTCACGTCATGGCACATATATGTCGTGGTAAAAACATTGTCCAATTTGGGCCAAGCTTTATTACAAACCTCTTAGAAAAACCAGAGCTTCTCTCAAAGAAGCCTCGTGGTTCCCATAGGGAAACGTGTCCCCCTTGTGGGCGAAACGTAATCACTGCCTCTTTTCTCCTTGTATTTTCTTCCACGGGCAACATGGAACGACTTGATATCCGTGCTAAAATTTAAACTTATTCAAGGTTTGTTTGGCCTTGTTATACACTAATTGAGTTTCCTAGGCATTTAATGTCCATAATTCAAATCTGAACTATAAACGCATGCTCCATTTCACCAAAATGGCTGGAAAATTTATACATGTGTCCTTGGGTGCATGTTTAGGTCCCATGCTAGGAATGGGGATGAATTACAACCATACCGGTGTCCTGGCTCGTCCTCAAACATTTCGAAAATCGGTTTTTAAGTCCCCATCAATCCAAAACTCACTAGAAAGTCATCAAAGGTGGCATGGTGTCACGTCATGGCACATATATGTCGTGGTAAAAACATTGCCAATTTGGGCCAGGCTTTATTACAAACGTCTTACAAACCGGAGATTGTCGCAAGAACCCTCGTTGTTTCGATAGGGAAACATGTCCCCGTGTGGGCCAAATGATAATCACTCCCTCTTCTATCCTCGTATTTTCTTCTACACGTGACACGGAACAATAGGAGATTCGCGCTGAACTTTGAAATTATTTAGGGTTCATTTGACCTTTTTTATTCATTAATTGAGTTTTCTAGGCATTTAATGTCGATAATTCAAATCCGAACTACAAATACAAGCTCCAGTGCACCAAAATGGCTAGAAAAAACATACATGTTTCCTTGGGGTGCATGTTTTGGTCCCGTGGAATGAATGTGAAGGAATTCAACCATCTCGCCATCCTGGCTTGGCCACAAACATTGCGAATCTTGGTTTTTAAATCTCTGTAAATCCAAAACTCATTAGGAAATCATGAAACTTGGCATGGTTTCACTACATGGTACATATAATTGTCCAATTTGGGCGAAGCTATATTACAAGCCTCTTACAAACCGGAGCCTGTTGAAACCCTCGTGGATCCGGTAGGGAAACATGCCCCTCTTGTGGGCGAAACGATAATCGCTACCTCTTCTCGCCTTGAAATTTGTTTTCTACAGGCAACATAGAATAACAGGAGTGTCGGATTGAAATTTGAAACTGTTCATGGTTCGTTTGGCCATTGCATATATATTACTAATTACTAGGTTTTCTACGCATTTAATGTAGTCCATAATTAAAATTTGAACTACAAGCACATGCTCCAGTGAAGCAAAATGGGTGGGAAATCGTACATGTGTCATTAGGTGCATGTTTCGGTCTGTCATTGGGTGCATGTTTAGGTTTCATTTAAGGAATGCAAATGAATTACAAACTTGTCATCATCCTGAAACATTGAGAATCTCGGTTTTTAAATCCAAGTAAATCAAAACCTCACCCAAAAAATATGAGGCTTGGCATGGTTTCATGACATGGCACATATATGCCGTGGTAAAAAAATGTCAAGTTTGAGAAGAGGCGCACACATTAGTAGCCAACGAACTCCTTTTTGAAAAAAAGCTGACACGTTAATATCGCAAACGGTTGTATTATATTAACCGTGTTGAAATTTAACCATACTCGGTGTTGTGCGTGCAACTGTTTGATTAGATGGGATGAGCGTGATAAGTCCGCAGTGCAGGCTCGACAGGACACGTGCGAGCAATCCACCGCATAAGCTCGACGGGACGCGTTGCTAGGCTTCTCGCCCCTCGTTGGTTACCCCAAGTGGAAGGTGTGAGATGTAGTGTTGCAGAAGTTTTTCCCTTGGCAAAGATACCAAGGATCGAATCCCCAGAGACTCCTAGGTTCAACAAGAAGGTGTCAACTGCTACAGCGCCAGATATTAGCAATCAACGTGGACCTGCACACAGATACAAATAACTTTGCTCCCAACGAGTACAGAGAGGTTGTCAATCCCTCCGGCCTTGTAGTTCACAAAGGATTAAACACAAGTGATAGTAGTGATAGATATAATTGCAATAGTAAATAATAGCGAAAAGTAAATAGCGGATGTGATCAATGATGGTAATATGGACCGGAGTCTCATGATGTTGACTAGTGATGTATCTCTCCCAAAAGACGATAAAACAGCTATGTGAGGTAAACGAATTACAGCTGGGCAATTGACAGGACCATGTGCACAAACCAATGCTGACTACATTGCAAGAAAGGTTGAGGTTCAAAGCATGGGCGGTACGCCAAAGTAAGTAGACTGAAATCCGTCAATATCTACTACTAATCATCCACCTTGAGATATCTATCCAGAACATCTCGCTGGTATTAAGTTGCGAGTCCCACCCATAATGTAAACTCAATGCAACAGACAACTGCATTAAAAGAACTTTGCGTAAAGTAAACAATCCTTGCACCCGCGGGCACAAGCACCGTTGTTTTCCCCCTTGTGGCAACAACACATCCCCTAGACTCATGTTTCTGTCACTCAAACTAGTCATCGAGGGGCATGAACCCACAATCAAGCATAACGTTCCCTCTTGGAGTCACTACCTATTACTTGGCCAAAGCAATAAATAACAACGGAGAACATGCAATAATTACTTACGAACATAAATATAAAAGAGGTAGATCAAATATATTACTGAAGCACAATCTGAACATAATCTCATAATCCATCGGATCCCAGCAAACTCATCATAGCAACAGCATAAGGATTACATATGTGCCTCGATCATGTAGGGCAGCTCACGAGGGCTAATTAGTGAAGCACAAGAACGGGAGGAGAACATCACATAGCTACTGGTCATGGACTCATGGTCCAAGGGAGACTACTCACAACTCATCCGGGAGGCGTCCATGGTGGTGGAGAGGCTCCCGGTGGTGAACCTCCCCTCTGGCAGGGTGCCGGAAAGAGTTCTCCTGGTGCCCCCGATCTTGGAAGCGGCGGCGGCGGTCGAACAGAGATGAGATCACGAAAAGAGTTCCTCTCTCGAGGGTTTCGGGAGACGCTTTAAATATATGCCAAAGGGGGGCATCGGAGGAGCCTCGGGGGGCCCAGGCGCCCCCCCGGCGCGGCCCCGGGGGGGCGCGCCGCCAGGGCGCCTGGAGCCCTGGTGCCCCCCTGGCTGTCCTTCGGGCGCACGGTAGTTTCTGGAACGCTGATTTTTTATATAATTTTTCTGGATTTTTCCTGGCAGTTCTTGTAATGTGAAAACCTGGAATACAAAAACAGCCGAAAACAGAAACTGGCACTGGGGTGCACTGAGTTAATAGGTTAGTCCAAATATGATCAAAAGTGTATGGAAGTGTATAAATATCATAGCAATATCACCCAAAAGAGGCATGGAGCAAGCAGAAATTATAGATACGTTTTGGACGTATCAACATCCCCAAGCTTAATTCCTGCTCGTCCTCGAGTAGGTAAATGATAACAAGAATAATTTCTGTGGTGACATGCTATTAACCATATAGGACTTTTTCATAGTCATATGACAAAAGCTTACTGAGACAATGAATCTATAGTAATTAAGTTGCCTCATGAGAAAATCACAAAGGACTGAAAGTTTTACAACATGATACTGAAACATCAAATAGATTTGCAATGAACATGATGTGCAAATATGATAAAGTGATATCTAGCTTGCCCCCTTTAGTGAAGCAAAACATAAATGCAGGGGCACCTCCAAGGTTTAAGTGATGACTAGATACAATGATTTCATAATAAACGATATCACAATCATGCAAAAGACAATGCTACTTTGGGACAATGCACATTACACTCAGAATGACAATCATGCTCTCAGTAGTTGGTGCTTTTAAAAGAAGGTGGAGACTCTCGAACCGTGGCTTTTGTTGGCAAGGTTGAAAACCCGTAGTCGGAAACAAAGACAAAACATGTACCAGAGCTCTTGGCTTTAAAACAGAGGTAATAATTTATTTTAGATCATGCATGTTTCGTCAACGAATGCTAGCAGACAACTCAATCACTTTTCGAGTTGGACAAGTTTCGAGGAACGGCTCCTGAATGAGGACGATCACATCCTCTTAATCTCCTTTGTTTATCACTGCCAAAGTTTTCTGATTTCTCATGAACAAAGCATGAAGGAGGGTTTGTTTTTTATATTATCTTTTTGAGCCGGGCGCACTCAATGCCAGTTCCTTCTCGTATTATGGGTTTGCACATTATACATGCAATCCCGGGGTGAAGCTTGTCCAATCTTAAAAAGATCATGAATTAACCACTACTTCCTCATGAACTTACAACAGAGGCACAAAATAAGAATGCTTTTTCTTTGAATAATTTCGAGATGGCACATGCAAGTCTCCGTTAGGAATGGCAGGTAAATACCATGTAGGAAGGTATGGTGGACTCATATGGCATAACTGGATTAAAGGATGTGGATGCACAAGCAGTCAGTCCGCTTAGTACAGGCGAAGGTTAGCAAAAGACTGGGAGCGACCAACTAAGAGAGCAATGACGGTCATAATCATGCAGAGCGACAAAGCAACATTGAATCAGGCATGGTAGTTATATCGCTACTCAGAAACAAAAGATCATCAAGGCTTGACAGACTTTCTTTACAGTCTTAAATATGCGTGAGCATACGCCAAGTCAATCAAAATAAATTCTTGAAGGAAGATATTACTAAACCATACCACATCATAGGCAAACAAATCATGTTGGTATTCCAATAACACATTGGGAACCCTCCAGCTATTTGAGACTAACCATAAGAAAACATGAACTACTAAGCGCCATCATGCACGTAGCATCTTAATCATAGACATATCAACCAATGCAACGGAAGCAAACTCTCTTAATAAGGTGAGCATGTTAATTAAAGAGAGTTCAAGCAACCAACTAAACAAAAGCTCTTGAAAAGATAAGCATGAAAGCTAAGAGCTGAACATGATAGTAGCTATTAAAAGACAAAGAACACACACGGCAAGGATAGACATGAAAATTCTATGTTATGTTCTAGGTAGAAGTGGAGCGTGTTTCTCTCCCACATAAAGAAAGCTGAGTTCCGACTCGTTATGAAAAACTACAGAAAACTAAAAGCAAGACGCTCCAAGCATAGCACATAACACATGAAGTGATTAAAATATAGTGGAACGAAAGACGAACTGATAATGTTGATGGAGAAGGGGATGCACTGGGGCATCCCCAAGCTTAGACGCTTGAGTCTCCTTGAATATTTCTTGGGGGTGCATGGGGGCATCCCCAAGCTTGAGCGCTTGACACTGCTGAATCTTTTTATCATCTTCCCTCGCACACTTGAAAACTCCCTTCATACATAACTCATCATAATCTGATTAGCGAGGTTAGTACCCATAATAAAATAATTGTAACTTGCTGGAAATAAAGATATTCTTGAAGGTCTACTGTTTCTCAAGATTGCCAAAAGGTTTTTGCAAAGAAAAAGCAAGCTCTTGGTTTGCAAAATGAAGGAAAAGCAAAACAGGACAGAATCTGTGAAAAACAGAACAGCAGGTAGTAATTGATTTGTTCGGGGCACTTATGCAACTCTAATCAAAAAACTCAAAACAGATGCACGAAAGACAATTATATAGAGCACGCTGTCGAAAAAATTCAGACCAAAAAGATGATCTGGTGATTTTATACGAATTTTTCTATCCAAGGACAGAATCTGTTTCCTGGACAGCACCTCACAACTTTTGAACTTTCTAGCAATCAGAGGCTACACTTGGCACAAAATTGAAAAGCAAAGATACAATGATGATCCTACAGTAGTAAACAACATCAAGACACAACAAAAGAAAAATAAAAATTTATTCATGTGGGCTGCCTCCCAAAAGCGCTTTCTTTTATGCCTTTAAGCTAGGCATAATGCATATAGATCAAGTTTTATCAAGAGTAAAAGAATAGCTAGCCCGTACAACGGACTCAAAAGGTAACTTGATCTTCTTTCGAGGGAAGTGTTCCATCCCTTTCTTGAGAGGAAACTGAAATTTTATATTCCTCTCTTTCATGTCAATGATAGCACCAACGGTGCGTAAAAAGGGACGTCCCAAAATAATTGGACAAGAAGGATCACATTCAATATCCGTAATAGTAAAATCAACGGGAACATAATTATCATTGACAACGATAAGAACATCGTCGATCCTCCCCAAAGGTTTCTTTATGGAAGAATCAACGAGACGAACACCAAAAGAACAAGAATCATAAGGTTTCAATTTAAGCATATCATATATTCTTTTGGGCATAACAGAGGTACTAGCTCCAACATCGCATAATGCATAGCAAGAGAAGTCATTCAATTTAATTTTTATCATAGGATCCCAACCATCTTCTAGCTTTCTAGGTATGGAGGCTTCTACTCTAAGTTTCTCCTCCCTAGCTTTGATAAGAGCATTAGTGATATGCTCTGTGAAGGCAAGGTTAAGCGTGCTAGTGCGGGGATCTCTAGACATCTTGTGAAGGAAATCAATAACTTCGGTAAGAGTGCAATTATCAAAATCAAGGTCACTAGCATCAAGTAAAGTGGTAGTGGTGTCCTTTAGGTTCACATGTTTGGTAGTTTCTATAGTCATAGCATCACCATTAATAAGTCCAATGGGACCCGGAGTACATTGGGTGCTAAGAGTTTGGATATCCTCAACAACTTGGATAGTAGCAACAGTGTGGTGGGTAGGAAGGCTCTTAATTCTATCCTCTTCCTCCCTTTCTCTAGCCCATCTTTCTTTAAGTTTAGCCATCATCCTAATATTTTCATTAATTTGCACTTGAGTAGCATTAATAGGAGTGACCTTCCTCTCCTCAAGAGGAGAAGTTTTAATTTTAAGCAATCCTATCTCATTGGCTAAATGGTCTACCTTCAAAGAGAGATCATCTAGTTTATGTAGTTCTTCTTCTACACTCTTATTAAAGGCTTTTTGGGTAGTGATGAAATCTTTAAGCATAATCTCTAGTTTGGTAGTGGAGTTCTTGGTACTAGGATAAGCACTGTTGTTCCCGTAAGAATTAGAGGGGAACGGTCTAGGATTGCTACCAAAATTACTCCTATAAGCATTGTTGTTAAAATTGTTTCTAGAGATAAAGTTCACATCTACTTGTTCTTGAGCAATCAAAGAATTTAAAGGAACATCACGAGGATCAACAGAGGATTGCTTCGAAAGTAGAGACATGATCAAGTCAACTTTTTCATTAAGGGAGGAAATTTCCTCGACAGAGTTTAACTTCCTACCTGTTGGAGCGCGTTCGGTGTGCCATTGGGAATAGTTGGTCATCATCTCATCGACAAGCTTCGTGGCAGCACCAAGTGTAGTTGACATAAAGGTTCCTCCCGCGGCCGAATCTAACAAGTTCCGCGAGGTAAAGTTCAAGCCTGCATAAAAAGTTTGGATAACCATCCAAGTAGTCAAACCATGAGTAGGGCAGTTCTTGATAAGAGATTTCATACGTTCCCAAGCTTGGGCAACGTGTTCATTATCCAATTGTTTAAAATTCATTATGTTACTTCTCAGTTGGATAATTTTAGCAGGTGGATAGTATTTTCCAATAAAAGCATCTTTGCACTTGTCCCATGAATCTATGCTATTTCTAGGCAAAGACTGAAACCAAATTTTAGCTCCTCTCAAGGAGAAAGGAAAAAGCTTAAGCTTAACAATATCACCGTCTACTTCTCGGTACTTTTGCATATCACAAAGTTCACAAAGTTGTTCAAGTGTAAAGCAGCATCATCTCCAGCACCGGAGAATTGATCTTTCATAAATAGATTCAGTAAAGCAAGTTTAATTTCATATGAAGGTGCTGAAGTGGCAGGTGTAGTGATAGGTGTGCTGATAAAGTCATCGTTGTTGTGACTAGTGAAGTCACACAACTTGGTGTTCTCGGTGGAACCCATAGTAGCAAGCAAGCAAGATAACTATTTTTGTGATTTTCGATAAAAGATACTAAAGCAAAAACTGAAAGGTAAACTAACAAGACTAAAAGCAAAGGTAAAAGATAGCGTGCAACTCCCCTATCTTGAAGAGTGGAGTCCCCGGCAACGGCGCCAGAAAAACTCTTGCTAGGCTTCTCGCCCCTCGTTGGTGACCCCAAGTGGAAGGTGTGAGATGTAGTGTTGCGGAAGTTTTTCCCTTGGCAAAGATACCAAGGATCGAATCCCCAGAGACTCCTAGGTTCAACAAGAAGGTGTCAACTGCTACGGCGCCAGATATTAGCAATCAACGTGGACCTGCACATAGATACAAATAACTTTGCTCCCAACGAGTACAGAGAGGTTGTCAATCCCTCCGGCCTTGTAGTTCACAAAGGATTAACACTACTAGGAAAAGGGCTATAGATGGAATTGATACTAATTGCGCACCTGACAAGCAGTGCGCCATTAGTATATAGTAATGGCGCACCAGCAACAGATACGCCATTAGAGTTCGAACTACTAATGGCGCACCAAGCCCAAAGTGCGCCATTAGTATCAAGAAGTTTTTTTTTGTGAACTAGCGCGCCTGTCCAAACATACTAATGGCGCATCCAGACAAAGTGCGCCATTACTAGTTGTAACTAGTAATGGTGCACCAGCAGTAAAGTGCGCCATTAATGCTCTTTTTTTTATGATATTTTTTATTCTTTATTTTACAAAACTACTAATGGCGCACTGTCCCAGAATGCGCCATTACTAGTTTAAACTAGTAATGGCGCACTGTGCGACAGTGCGCCATTAGTATGTTTTTTTTGCAAAACTAGTAATGGCGCACCTACTATAAATGCGCCATTAGTAACCTTGATTACTAATGGCGCATTTATAGTTGGTGCGCCATTAGAAAGCGGGCAGCAACAAGATATTTTGGACAGCCTCTCCTACCACACTCACTCTCCCCCCCCCCC
>LR738712.1:383414921-383450052 GCA_902687465.1 Secale cereale
CCGAGCGCCGCCTCCCCCCAGAGCGCCGCCACCGGCGCCCTCCGCCGCCTCCGACAAGACCATCACTCCGCCGCCCCAAGGAAGAAGAAGAGGCCTTACCTCCGCCGCCCTCCGCCGCCCCAAGGAAGAAGAAGAGGCCCTACCTCCGCCGCCCTCCGCCGCCCCCAAGCCCTACCTCGTCGGTGGCTCCCCCCAAGGCCGCAGCTCCTCCGCCGCTCCGCCAAGGTAACCCATCTTCATCAGAAAACTGAATTTTTCTTCCTTCTTCAGAAAACTCACACGCACCAGCAAATTACTCTAGCCATGCCATGCACGTTTAGCTCTTCTTCATTCTTCTAATAAAAAACAAAAATATAAGTGTGTGATTTTTGCCTCAAATCTTTTTCTTCTGTGTCTAAAACACGAATGACTCGGATGGCTTTTCTTACATCAACATTAGAGGCTACATAGCCTGTACTACTCAGCACTTGCCAATATTCATCTGCATCATGCATAAGTCTTGAGCACAGCATTTCTGAAAACACGTGTTGTCTGCTTATCTTTAAATTCAGAGAGGCATTTGGAAATTGCATGCATTAGTTATCTTTAAAAATACAGTGAATAAAACAGAGCTACAAACAAGCATTTTCCATTAGTTACTAGTTTTGTTCCCAGGGAAATGGACAAAAGGACACATGGAACTTTTCCATTGCATTGCAAGATGACACACCTGAGCATTATAAGAAAAGAGAGGACACACAACCTAAAATATAACTGGATAGGTTGTTTAGTCACAACCAAAGAGAAATTGAGCAAAACATTAGAAAGGTATTTAGTCACAAATATGCCACAGGGCACAATTACTAGTATTGTACATAATGTATAGTACATTAACCGATAAATAAACTCTAAAGCATGTTATTATTGCAGTATATGTTGAACTATATGCTAAATCACCAGATATATAGCTAGGGCCCCAATGCATTGGGAAATATAGAAGATGCTTAATTAAGTTGTTGACCACTGAACATTTGGGTGTACACATTGAGATGATGTTTAAAAATGTTATCTATCCAGTAGTACTCCAAAGAAGCCCCAAACTTTGTCCTTTGTTTGGACCCTCTTTTTACTATGTAAAAAAGTATATATTTAGAGGGTGGGGGTGGATTTTCATGCAGAATTAAAGGAGGCACTAGTAAAATTTTCAGTAGGTACCCAGTACACTTTGTCATCTTAGATCTTTTCTGGACAAGTGGGCCTGCTTCCTCTCCCTTCGTACATGTGTACAGCATGTGTATCTGTCCATGCAAAATGCACAGTGGAGAGGACTAACTTTTCATTGAATCCATTAAACTACTCAAGGGGATCATTGCACCATCATGAGGTTTCAAATGTCCACCCTATACTGTAGTATTGTTGTAGTATATGTTGTAGTATTGTTTGACCATGTAAACTATAACTGGATAGGTTGCAAACATGGACAGATCATCTCATTAAGAACACAATTTATTTTCTTTTGGGTTTCACAAGAACATCATTAGACCCTGACTAGATGTACAAAGGGACCTTGTGCTTGTTTCTTGAAACTGTGAGGTCAAACTTTGTGGGTGTACATCAGCTATTTATAGAAGCTTGCTAGAAATAACAAACACGGCAAGTTTTTTTTGTCTGAAATTGTGTTCTTCGTGTTCATCATATATCACCAGTTCATTTATGGAGTTCTAGAAAGAAAATGGTACTGATTGTGTGTGCAACTCTGCATTACATGATTTAAATTAATTAATACCCAGAGGCTTCGGCCAGCCAATTGGTTGATGAGCATAAATAATTAATAGGTTCCTGTTTGGACATATGTTGATGTGAGTGACTGAGTATTATCCTTTTAAATTGTTATTATCCCCTGGCAGATCCTGTAGAATTAGAACAACCGGTGTTGTTCAGCAGCTTTTGATTTGTGTGTGACAAGACACATTAAGAACTTGAAATTTTTGTCATATCTCAACTGTATTTACCTATAGTTTACCTAGGAGGCTGTGTTTACTTGAATCGGAGCCTTCTGAGAATTCATTTTTGTACTTGTCCTTCTGTGTTGTTCTTTAGAGTTAATTGTAGTTCAGCTTTCCTGGCTACTCATTCTCTGGGACAATCTGCTCTATCATAAATGTATAACTGAGAAATGTTTTTTTGCATTGGAGGAGGTGAAAGCACAACCATATACAGTACTTGCTAAGATGGCAAGGCTGGAGCAATGTATACATCCTCCTAGTTGTATACAGTACTTGCACTGGAGGAGGTGAAAGCACAACCATATACAGTACTTGCACTGGAAAAGATTTTTTGCCACTTATATCCTAGTTGTCTCCCGAAGATTTGTACTGTACTACATCCTCCTAGTTGTCTCCGACCATCGCGTGTCGTGATGATTTTGCAGGTACCCCGAGAGGCCCTTGAGTTTGCTGGAATGTTGATTAACTTCCGTTCCGGCAAATTCGGGTACTCCATATGTCCTATTTTCAGCAAAGGTCATGCTGAAATTTTCCGTGAATTTTAGCATGACTTTGCTAAAAATAGGACATATAGGGTACTTGTGACTAATGCATGGGCCGGGGTATCTTAGTGGTTAATTAGGTAGGATCAAGTGCCCCTTTATTCTAGCTGCATTAAACCATAGGCGGCAATAGAGCCAAGTGATTAGGCCCAACTTACAATTCTCCTTCCTAGCATAGCTTTTAGGATGCCTCGGTGTCGACAAACCATAAATTATGAAACCTTGGCTTTTAGGGTGCCTCGGTGTCGATAAAAACCGAAATGATGAAAGCTTAGGCTTTTAGGGTGCCTCAGCGTCGAAAAACCCTCAATTATAAAAGCTTAGCTTTTAGGATGCCTCGGTGTCGACAAACCCTAAATGATGAGACCATGATCTTGTTCCTTGACAATAACCAACTTTTTGACCAAACTTTGTTCCTATTTAGAGAGAAACATGGCCAACAACGATGAGGCCGGCGGTTCGGGCGGGAAGGCATTCTGGGAGCTGTCCCAGGAGATGGAGGAACAACCTCACTTGTATGAGGACGCCGCCTTCCCCACCGATCCTGAGACCACTAATGGTACCGCGGAGGATGACCCCACTGATGCCACCACTGATGGTGCCGCCGAGAATGCCACCACTGATGATGGCGGCGCACGCACAGATGGTAGCCAACCGAAGAGGCAATGGAAGGACCGGCGCCCGACCGTGCTCCACACCCTCAAGGAGGAAGTTATTGAAGTGGACTCCGACGGGAATCCAACGGCGCCCGAACGAATAGTCAAGGGGTACTCGCTTCAGCTCGGGTGCATTCTCCGGAGCACCATCTCGATCAACAGCGAGAACCTGAGGCATCCTGACAACGGGAATTACCGCAACCTCCTCTTCACGAAGCTGCACGAACGATACAAGTTCCCCGCTCAATTTGATAACACAAGCCTCAAAGGGAATAAAGTGAACAATGCTGCCCTCACGAAGATGAGCAAGGCCCTGTCTACTTGGAAAACCAATGTGAAGAGAATGATCGAGAAAGGTGAGAGTTATGAGAAGATCAAGGAGAAAGATCCTTCGATCACCGAAGATGACTACAATGACTTCAAGATCAATTGCTCGAGCACCGCACACTCCGAAGCAAGTTAGTGGGGGAAAGAAATGCGGGAGCTCAACTTAGGGGAACACACACTCGGTCCCGGCGGTTACAGAGTGGCGGAGCCTATATGGGACAAGGAGGAGGCGGACCGTGCCGAGCAAGGCCTACCGCCCCTCTTCGATAAATACGGTGACAAGCAGACCAGGAACTTTGTCAGGGCCCGGTACAAGAAGGACCCGAAAACAAAGGAGCTGACCACGGATCCGAAGACCAGGGCGCTTGAGGCTGTTCTGGTAAGGAATACACCCCCGCGTAATTAGCTCCATATGGTTGCATTCTAATTAATGAAGCCAAATTTCTAAATGATTCACATTCCTTCCGCAGGCGACTGAAAGCAGTAGGACGGGGTCGACTAAGAGCGGCCCTTGGGACACGACTCTAAATAGGGCGTTGAATGTAATGAAGAACAAGGATAAGCTCGAGAAGCCGACGTCAGCTGGTCGTGTGGCCGGCAAAGGCTTGTCGACAAAATGGTCGTCATACTATAACGCTGGTGGGCGAAAGGAGAAAAAGACCAGCTCGGAAAGCCAGGCGCGCGAGGTTCAAGAACTCAAGGCATAGGTGGCGCGGATTCCGGAGATTGTCCAAGAGCAAGTGCAACAACAGCTCGGAGCGATGATCACCGCCATTGTGCCTAGCTTGATCGAGGGGTTACAGGCGTGGATTGCTGGCGGCCAACAGGGGCCGCCCCTGATTCCCAGCTTCACGGCCAGCAACTCGCAGAACGCGATGGCGGGGCCATTGGTGTCTCCGGCGGAGGCGGCATTGGTGTCTCCGACGCCGGCACGGGAGCTTAATGCACCCGTGTGTATGCCGGCCGGCACCTCTGCAGAGAGCGGCCCCTCCGTCAACTGCATGCCCGCCGTTGGCGGTGCCTCGACATTAGCCGAGCTCGACGCCATCATCACGGTAACTAATTAAGCCTCTCTCGGCCGAGGACTTCATCTCCTTGCCTTTGACTGGGCATCCCTGACGCCCTACATGTTTTCGTAGGGCGCCGCCGACGTTCCGTGCACTCTCCTGCACTTCGTGAACAACGAGTTGGTCGATGTCGCCAAGGGCAAAATCGTTCAACCGGGCCAGCCCTTGTTCCACGGTACCCAGATGCCACCCAACTTGTTTAGGGTTCAACTGGTTCGGGTGCTGCCAGGTTGCGACGAGGTGTTACCTCCGATTCGACCCGTCGGGGCCGACGATGATGACGTCATGACCCTCAGCGCCTGCCTGAGCTGGCCCCTGCTTTGGCCGAAGAGCCAGATTTGTTTGGGGGCAAGGGAAACCACCCCAAATACAACACCGCCAGTCGTGTCGGCGCCAAGTCGTCCCCATGGCAAGTCCGCCGCAACGGTGCCGGACATCCCTATGCCATTGGATCCAAACATGCATATGGCACAGGATCAGAACGACGACGACACCGATACATTTGCCAACATCAATCAGTACTTTGCCGATCATGGGTACGGTGACGACTTCATGGGGCCTCCTTCTCAAGAACCCAACCCAACAAAAGACGTGCGCGATCAAGCCGGTACCGCGGAGAAGCCAAGTTGCAACAGGCGTCGTCTGCCGTTCAGCTCTCAGGAGACGCCTCCAGCTGCCGACTTCACCGAGCCTCAGATAGGCGAGGTGCGAAATATTATCAGCCCCAACACACTAAAGAAGGCGGTCTCTGAGCATAACTCGGTCCCAATTCAAGAGATCAAGAAGAAGGCACGCAAAAGAAAAACAAACAAGGGTGCGAGCCAGCCGGCACCGAGTACGATCCGTGCTCAGGACGGGCCACCTTCACCTAAGGATGTAATGAGGAGGGTGCATGTGGCGGGTAGGCCGATGCTACCAACAAATATGCTCGATGCTGCAACCGGTGCTATGCGGAGTCTGCATGACAGTGTTCTTTTTTTGGAGAAGCGGCGTCTCAGAGAGAAGGATGTGGCATACCCGATTTTCGCGGCCAAGGTTCCGGAGGGCAAGGGCTTTGTGGATAACTCCATCGGGGGTACGATCGTCCTGCGGTTTGATGACATCCACGCTATGTTGAACCTTCTTCCGCTGCACTACACCTTCGTTCGGCTATTTTCGCTGAGTATGGAGATGCGGATCATTCGCGACAAGACCCCGGACATCATGATAGTCGACCCCTTCTACATGCGTGCCAAGTTCTTGGGCAGCGCTGGGGACCGGCAAGTCGCGAGTTCTTACCTCGAAGGCGTCATTCTGGCAAACCGAGATAAGGATAACTTCCTCGTGCCTTACTTTCCCGAGTAAGTCCTCCGCCTCAACCGCCCCGTAACATATGAATTCTTAGATTTCGATCGTTCTTCTTTTAACATTCCGTGTTTTCTGCAGTGACACACAGTGCACGCTCATCCTACTAAGCCCCAAATATTCCACGGCCACGTATTTCGACCCGGACCGTCAGTCGGCTGTAGACTACACAAATGTCAAGAAGGTTCTTGATGATGTTCTCCCCGGCTACGCCAAATCTGGAGGCACCTTCACCAGGACAGCTCGTAAGTACGGCAAGCACGTGTTCTCCCACAACACGACGTTCTGCTGCGTCAAGCAGCCGCCTGGCGGTCAGAAGGGTGCCTACTACGCCATCCATCACATGCGGGCGATTGTACGGGACCATCATCAACTTCTGCTACCGAGTAAGCTCAAAGATTGGGCCGCGAGCGTGTCGGCAATCCAGGACGCGGACATCAGACAAGATTTCTTTCGCATCCAGTCGGAGTTTGCGGAAATCATCCATCAAGATGTCCTTCGTACCTCGGGGTAGTTCTACCTCATAAATCAACCGTCGAACAGTGACATCGACACAATGCTACAAATGCAGGCTGACAACGCCCGTGATTTCATGACTCCCACGATAGACGGCGGTTTCATCCACGCTCCGGTGCATTGAGTCGAGTCGAAAGCAGTGATGCTGTGTCTAGTTCTGAAACATCGATTGGCTCATGTTGTAATTAAACTTTAATGAACTTGTAGTATGTCTCTTTGGTTTCGAGAGTCGTTCAACTTAGATGTAATCGATGCTATTAATGTCTTGCTTTTCTCTATCGATCGTTGTGTTGCATACTTATATATTGCTTATGAATTGTCTGTGAATTGGTACTAACGTTTCGTTTGGCTAGTAGCGATGCCGTCGTATGTCGTGTACAAGGGTAAGGTTCCCGGAGTCTACGACGACTGGGAGGAGTGTCGGAGACAGGTTCAACGATTCAGCGGTAACAGTTACAAAGGGTACACCACTAGGGCCGAGGCCGAATCTAGATACGCCCGCTATCTAGCGGGAGAGGGGAGGGAGCGTTGGAGGAACCGGATGAAGACGAGTTTCATCGTGATGATGCTCATCATGATGACCGCAGCTCTCTTCTATGTGATGGTAGTTTAGATGATCGATATCGACTTGTAATGTGAAGACAAACTCGCTACTCGCGGTCTCGAGACTTGTAATATATTGTTCTATGTTTGTTCGGTCTTTTCAATTCAGGGACTAATATGATGAATTGTATTTGGAGACTAATATGATGAATTGTATTCAGAGACTAATCTTCTATTGTATTCGATGAATTTGTTGTTGATGTGTGCTGTCTATATTCTGTGCAATTATACATTTTGTAATCTGTGCAAAAAAACAGAAAAATAATATTAAAAAAACCTAATACTCATACTAATGGCGCATCGCAACAGAGTGCGCCATTAGTATGCCAAAGGATACTAATGGCGCATTACCAGCCAGTGCGCCATTACTATGCGGACATTACTAATGGCGCATCCTGCTGGAGTGCGCCATTAGTATGCCAAAGCACCTGGCTACACATGGCCCCTGGGAGGCATACTAATGGCGCACTACTGTGCATACTAATGGCGCATCTGCGGTGCGCCATTAGTATACCAGATACTAATGGCGCACCAAAATATACTAATGGCGTGCTAGTAATGGCGCACCACTAATGCGCCATTAATGGCCAAATTAGGTGCGCCATTAGTAGGCCTTTTCCTAGTAGTGTAAACGCAAGTGATAGTAGTGATAGATATAATTGCAATAGTAAATAATAGCGAAAAGTAAATAGCGGATGTGATCAATGATGGTAATATGGACCGGAGTCTCATGATGTTCACTAGTGATGTCTCTCTCCCAAAAGACGATAAAACAGCTATGTGAGGTAAACGAATTACAGCTGGGCAATTGACAGGACCATGTGCGCAAACCAATGCTGACTACATTGCAAGAAAGGTTGAGGTTCAAAGCATGGGCGGTATGCCAAAGTAAGTAGACCGAAATCCATCAATATCTACTACTAATCATCCACCTTGAGATATCTATCCAGAACATCTCGCTGGTATTAAGTTGCGAGTCCCACCCATAGTGTAAACTCAATGCAACTGACAACTGCATTAAAAGAACTTTGCGTAAAGTAAACAATCCTTGCACCCGCGGGCACAAGCACCGTTGTTTTCCCCCTTGTGGCAACAACACATCCCCTAGACTCATGTTTCTGTCACTCAAACTAGTCATCGAGGGGCATGAACCCACAATCAAGCATAACGTTCCCTCTTGGAGTCACTACCTATTACTTGGCCAAAGCAATAAATAACAACGGAGAACATGCAAGAATTACTTACGAACATAAATATAAAAGAGGTAGATCAAATATATTACTCAAGCACAATCTGAACATAATCTCATAATCCATCGGATCCCAGCAAACTCATCATAGCAACAGCATAAGGATTACATATGTGCCTCGATCATGTAGGGCAGCTCACGAGGGCTAATTAGTGAAGCACAAGAACGGGAGGAGAACATCACATAGCTACTGGTCATGGACTCATGGTCCAAGGGAGTCTACTCACAACTCATCCGGGAGGCGTCCATGGTGGTGGAGAGGCTCCCGGTGGTGATCCTCCCCTCCGGCAGGGTGCCGGGAAGAGTTCTCCTGGTGCCCCCGATCTTGGAAGCGGCGGCGGCGGCGGAACAGAGATGAGATCGCGAAAAGAGTTCCTCCCTCGAGGGTTTCGGGAGACGCTTTAAATATATGCCAAAGGGGGGCATCGGAGGAGCCTCGGGGGGCCCAGGCGCCCCCCGGCGCGGCCCAGGGGGGGCGCCGCCAGGGCACCTGGAGCCCTGGTGGCCCCCCCCCCCCGGCTGTCCTTCGGGCGCATGGTAGTTTCTGGAACGCTGATTTTTTATATAATTTTTCTGGAATTTTCCTGGCAGTTCTCGTAATGTGAAAACCTGAAATACAAAAACAGCCGAAAACAGAAACTGGCACTGGGGTGCACTGAGTTAATAGGTTAGTCCAAATATGATCAAAAGTGTATGGAAGTGTATAAATATCATAGCAATATCACCCAAAATAGGCATGGAGCAAGCAGAAATTATAGATACGTTTTGGACGTATCACGCGTGCATCCTATCCACCTCGCAGGCTTGACGGGACACGTACGAGCAGCAAGGCCGCACATGCTCACCAGGAAGCGAGCTCTTTGACCTCCATGCACCAGCCGCCGCCCACCTCGCTCACAAATTCTCCATTAATGGGTTAATTAAATCACCTGGACGGAGGGTGTTTGCTTGTGATCCCATGGTAGCATTTGCTTTGTTCGTGTGTTCAACTCGTATTCCGGCCTAATTTAAATGCCACATAGGGCAACGGATAATACGACCAAAAACAAAATGGCAACAGATTATATGATGACAAATTTACAATGGCGTAGATAATAATTGTCTTACATATTCCGAATATTTTAAAATGCCACATACCGCAAAGCCCAGAAGACACGGGGGCAAGAGAAGAAGGAAATTATAGACAACGATCTGGGTTGCTACTGTCTCTACTCGTCGATGGATCACCGGGCGACGACATCCTCCAGTTC
The DNA here is from genome assembly GCA_902687465.1 of Secale cereale. Lineage (NCBI taxonomy): Eukaryota > Viridiplantae > Streptophyta > Magnoliopsida > Poales > Poaceae > Secale > Secale cereale. Next base: position 383,424,461 of record LR738712.1, read on the forward strand.
CTTCTACAATTCCTCACGACTTTGCTTGAAAGCAGCCACAGATTCATCCACCTCCTGCTCGCGCTCGATCCGGAGCTTCCTCAACTCACCCATCAGTTCCTCGACGACCGTTGTCGGTGTCATCCTATGGGGACCCCGACTCATAAGTCGTGACCACCAAATGCACGTGTACAGTGATCCCAGATATCAATGCTCACTAAACACACAGAAGCGGAATAACAAGATTCTTACATCCATACATACCGTATTACACAAATAGGACCATTACGGTCAAGTCTTGAGTATATCATTGCAGCGGAAATCTTCAATAACAACTTGGACCCATGCCATCTGCCTTAACCCTACATGCATTCTAGCTGGGAAGCGTCCTAGCTCGCATGTTCGTCACCAAGAAATCTTCATCATGTCCTGTTCTTTCATGCCTGGCCAATAAAATAACCAGTGGCAAGCCAATGAGTACTTTGAATGTACTCACAAGCAACCCAAGTGTGATAACAGAATAATTATGCAAGGCTCTACTTCTAAATTGGCAGTTTTGCGGAAAGCTAGTTTTTCATATGCCAGTATGATCAATATATAACAAGGGCATGCATGCATCTGCAACAAGTATCAGGAGGTTAAAGACATCAACATCGTGAAAGAGTCATGAACAAATCTTGCTCACGCTCATCGTGACTTTCTCACAAATCACGTCAACAAATTTACCCAAACCGTGTTGTTTTCCAGAAACTTATGGACATAGTCTAAGCAACACCACCCAACTGTCCTTGACCGGGGACACGGCTATTTGAATAGTTTGACACTCTGCAGAGGTTGCACACTTTACCCACAAGATCCGGGGAACTTCCGTGTCATCGACGACCCGCGGTACCTCAAGTACCCGGGGTAAGCCCCCGATCACTATCTTTCCCTAAACGTCACTAACATAGAGTCCACTCGATTGGTAGTAACCCCCGTGCCCTACATTTCACATCTTAAAAAAAATTGTGGAGCCTCGCTCCCATATTCATCACATACCACTGACACGGGGTACCAACGGTGTGTTCGGTGCCCTGTAAAAACAGTCATGGCTGCCTATCCAAGCACGACCCCGTCTCAAGAGTGACCTCATGTCACCCCCATCACTAGTAATGCGGGCACCATGCTAGTATCGACCTAGGTAATCAATAATGCCCTTTCCCATATAAGGGTAGAGTGGTTGCACATGTTTGGTTGGGACGGTCCACAAATCTTAAATCTAATCCGTCTTTGTAAACAACACTTTCATCTAGCCTCGGTACACTACTTCTCCACCAAGTAGTGCCCTAGTTCCTCATCATCTCCCAGGGGCATTAGTGGCACCCACCGGGTTATTTGCTAGTATGTCAAACCACACTTGTTTCTTTCCATGCATAATCCTGATCCATTTAGCGTAGCCAACTACTATAGCATATTTCTACAACTCATCGACACAACTCTAAACATAATAGAGCTATGTACAATGCAAGTATCAACGGGGTATGCAATGGAGGCAAGCCTAGCAAGGTTGCCACTCAAGATATATCATGCACTCGATGAAGCGATGAAAATGCTTTCATGACATAAAAGGGTTCAACAAGGTCAAAGGGCTGCTTGCCTGTCTTAACCAAGTCCTTGGGGTCTTCAAATCCTCTGGTCCTTCTCCAAGTACTCTGTCTACTTCATTAACTAACGCCGGAAACAAATCACAATAAGCAACACAACAAGGCAAAAATAAAAGTGTTCGAAAAATAGGAGTTGGACTTTTCTAGGATACCTCTAGTCATATGAAAAATGACCAAGGTGGTTTCGTAGGCATTGGATCAATGGATAGTGTGGAACATTTGAATATGAAGGATATAAGGGATTTAATGGATCTGCAAGTTGTCTACAAAATGCCTTTTTATATAAATGAGTAAAAGTAGCCATTAAATCAGGCATGATTTTTGAAACATTTAGAAATTGGTTTCACCAGATTTGTAGTCCAAATGAATATACTATGGATTTTTGAAGTGGACTGATGTGGGTAAATGACATCTTTATTAGATCCAGGGAAACTAGGCAGAGTAAAAATGTTCACCATGGCTCATTAAATAGATCTTGACTTATGGAGTCATAGGAAATTTGAATCATCATGTTTGGATTTGAAATGAGTTCTCTAGAAAAGTGGGAATCTGCTGGAAAAGGAAAAGGGAAAAAGTTGTACCAGTTCGGCCGAAATGGCCAGGCCAGTGCACCGGGTGCGAGACAGCCACTGGGTCGTCCCAGTGGCTCGGGCGTGCGGAGGACTGGGTGACGCTGAAAGCGTATTTGGCTACTACGCCTTCTTGCATGGAAAGCGGGCGCTAGATGGACCCGTGTCCATTTAAACGGGGCCGGCCCACCGGTGAGTGGCTCAGGCATTCGCCGAGTCATTGACGGGCGGGGCCCACTGTTGACGCGGCTCCTTCTTCTTCCTTCGCTCGAAGCAGAGGAGGCGAGGCAGAGCGCACGCCAGCGCTGATCCCCGGCGACTCTGGCCGTCCCCGGTGGTGTCCGGCGCACAGAAGGATTCAGGGAAACGAGCCGCGTCCATCCCGGGTCTTCAATCGGACCGGGAGGAACGGGAGCGACGACGGCCTTGGCCCCGGCGGGCGGCTTCGGGAGAAGATGGGCGCGACGCCAGGGGCACCAGGGAAAGGGGAGGAAGGAGTGGGAGGCGCTCTACGGTCCTGCGGTCCTCCTCCTAGTGGTCAGAGAAGATGAGGGGAGGCTATGGTTCACCAGAGCCGGGGATAGGCCGACGGCGACCATGGTGGCCTTGGAGAGGGAAAGAGAGCACCAGGGGGAGAGGGGGCTTGTCCGGGAGGTTCGCGTGAGAGAGGGAAAGAGGAAAGAGGCCACAGGAGAGCTCGGGAGGGCCTCTAAATAGAGGGGATGCGGTGCACCGTGAGCAATGTCCATGGATACGCTTGGGCGAGCTCACGGAGGGATAAAGAGGGCATGGGAGGAGGGGCCCGACAATGAGGCGTGTCCCGGACGTCGAGGGCACCTCGGGAGACACCATCCCGACGCCCTAGGTGGTCGGAGGCCTCGGGCAGGACGCAACTACAGTGTGGGAGCACACTGTAGCGCGCTCCAGAGCGCCCATTTGGCATGCCACTGCATGCCCACGCGCTCTGGTCGTGTCCCTCCTTGTCTAATGGCTATGGGGTGGTACGGGGATGCTCTGGGTTGCTTAGGAGGTAAGGTAGGAGGGAGGGGTAAGAAGTAGGAGGGTAGAAAGGTGCTGCCATGGTGAAAACAGAGAGGTAATTGGGGGGTTTTCCCCCTCCAATGATTGAGTTGAGGCATGGGTGAGTTACTGGAGGTAGAAGGTGATCAGGTTCATCTATGGTAAGAATTAGAGGTAAAGGGGAATAGTGAAAGGGGTCAAAAGAATGGTTTTGGAAAAATGGCAGAAGGTGTTTGATGTGGTTTTGGGCAAGAAAATTATTCCCAATTGACATGAGACTTGACAGGATCAAATGTCATATGGAAATAGGGTGTTCCACCAAGTTTGAGCTCATTTGAAGAAACTTGCCAATGTAACTTTGGTAAACCCTAGAAATCAACAGAATTTCCAAGATTAAGTTAAGCAAATCATCTCTTCTTGATGCACCACTTGGTGTAGTGTCATCATTTGGGGTTGTGATCATGTCCACAAAATTTGCGGTCACAAGTATAAAGTTGGCAATGTAGAGTTGTTCAAATTTGGATCTGGTCAAAAAGGGTTTCGGGGCACTTTGATCAAGTTATGCTTCTCCAATACTTGTGCTATATGGTCAACATGCATAATTAGACCATTTTAGCATGTGCACTAAGTTTTAGAGCATTTGGACAAGTTTGGCAATGTAAAGTTGCTCAAACTTCAAAATGGACAGAAATGGTGTTGAGGGGATTTGATGATGATTTCTTGATCTTCAAGGCATGAGGCTTTGTAAGATCATCAAATATGTCATATTTGACATGATAGAATTTCCCTGGAATTTTTAGAGAATATTTCCTTTGTAAATATTTCAAAATCTTGAAATATCCAAAAAGGGTTTTGGAAGGATCTGTCCAATATTTTGAACATGACCATGTGTTGAAACTCTTATATATGGACAATATATGTCCTATGAGTTTCCCTGAATTTTGAAAAAATATTTTTGAAACAGTTAAATAATTTTAACCTATTAAAGGCCATTTCTTGCCTAAAGAAAAAGCATTTAAATAAAATATAAAAATAACTTTTAAAATTATAATTTGGTGGTTTAAGGGAGTCCTATATCTAATAGGATTCAAATATACTTTTTGAAAAAAAATTCACACCCTAAATAAGGGACTTGCAGTACAAACCTCAATTCAGGGGTTTTTGGATAACTAATTTTAGAAAATACTTTTCGGCCAAATGATTTTTATAAGAAAATACTATACTGTCCTATACACATGGCATGATCATTGGGAAAAGGTTTTGGATCAAGGAGATGAAGTATAAGAGTTGGATGATTTATTTGATTTTTAGAGCACTTGCAAACAACAAATAGAAAACCAATCAAGCAAGGTCAAAAACACTCAAAAGTTTTTGCCAAACCACATTTTAGCATGACTATTAGCTTAAGTGTTGTGGCATGAAAATCAGGGTGTGACAGACCTACCCCCCTTACAAGAATCTCGTCCCCGAGATTCCCAGACTAGGCGTGGAAAGGAATACGGAGACTTGAATATGGGGTAGTTTTCACTCCTTCTTGTTGGTTCTGCTTCCAAGTGGTGCTCCATGGAACCTTAAAGTGCTTGGCGGTGTGGCTTCTCGCATGTTGCCCTCTTTGATGCAGGTTGCTAAGGGGTCTCTTGCATAGGTTTGGTTGAGCTAGTTGTCAAAGGCTCGGTGATCGATGTCCTTATAAAGATCGGGTTAGTTATGAAGTTAAAAGTATTTCCAGAGTAGTGACTCATGGAAATTTTGGTGCACGGTGGGTAACTCAGGTGGTAAATCTGGCTGGTAGCCGCCTACTATTTGTCTTGCAGAGGCTTGAAGAAGGTCGATAAATCTTGATGTGAGCGTCCCTTCGACATGGAAATGCTTGGTTCGTTCGAGAGGAGTGGTATGCAGATACGCCTGGTCTTCGATGCGGAAGTTTACTTCTTGATGATGGTGGTCGGTGTAGTTCTTCCTTCTTGACATGTTAGTCTTCAAATGTTTTCTATCTAGCTGACCATCTCTTATTTTGTCTTCGGGCAGACAAGTAGGTCATCAAATAATGATGTTACCCAACTTGTCCAAGTACTCCATGAAGTCTATGGGGTACGCAAGGTAGGCTGGGGTATTGGTGGTGGTCTCCGTTGAGTCTTGGCAAAGGTCTTCTTGACTTAGAGCCAAAGCCCGTGGTCAGGATCTGACCGTGTTTTGGCTTGGTGGGGCTTAAGGGTTTCAAGGATTCTAGGGTGTGAGTGAACGCTTATTATCTTATCCTTAAGCACGGTTTCTGAGATGCCAATAGTTCTACCTAGTCCCACAATCGTTATACCACCGAAAGCATCATCTCGCATAGGCCAACTCCAATCACCACTCATGCCATACATATCCTCATGACTCCCAAAAGGAGGTCTAACAAAATTATACATGTCTACGATCCGCGAAAATCATATGTATGGCTACCCCTAAGAATCCATGGGTAGGGCATACCAGCTGCTAAGCTTGAATTAAACACGACAATCCAAGTGCTCATCCCAATATTCCAAGGTCCAAGACAGTGCATCTCTATCCCAAGGAAACACGTCATATGCTACTCCAAGATCTTGTTTCCTTCCTATAGATCAACTCCAATAGGCCATTTTCTTCCATCAATCACCACATAATCCAACAATTCTACATATCCGATGTCTACAGTGTTCTAGAAGGTCTCAAGTCCCTATAATACCCAAATACTTGGAAGGGCTATGCATTACGATAGTAAGTCCACCAAATTCCCACCATCATGGTCAAGTAAACTCCAAGGTCATGCTCATATAGATCCCTAAATCAACTCCGACAATTGATCCAATCTCTTAGTTTATTATCCACCGGGAAACATGGAATCATGATCGGGATCATCGGTCTACACCCAATTTACTCTGAACCATGTAGACATACTTAGCAACTCAACTAGAATCTCCTACTTAAATCCAAATCTTATGTCCAACGAGAATTCCTACATGCTTCCCCAAAGTCATTATCGTAATGTCAACTATCTCCCATCAATATCATCTGATCAATTCAAATCCTTATACTTCCAAGAATTTCATCTTGCGATTATAATTGTCCTACAAAATCCAGTTTACTCCAGGGGGTAATGAAAGTTATGCTACTCTATCAACATGATCCCACCAAGTTCATCTACCAACATGAAAACCTTATAATCCACCAATATCCTCATGTAATTCCTTAAAGTCATTGATATAAACTCATCAAATCATTTGTCCCCTATTCCTGTATCCTCAATTTGGCCTCCCCTATGGCATCGTCAGTTCTTGTGCTATATTAGGATGACAATGTGCTCGTTCACTTTGTTCACTAGTTCCATTACGAACCCAGTGTTGTGCAGCTTACTAAGGCTTAACTGGCTCTCTTGTAATTATGTGGGCTAAGAACATGGTTAAGGATTCGACAGGGGGTGTCTTGTGAAGTCTCAAAGGGTCTGGGGATGGGTTTCTAATCTTGAGGGGTAATCATAACTCTACGAGGTTGCACTTAGCCGAGGAGGCTGCAGCAAAAATCTTCAGTGCCAGTTGGTTGCCGAGGTAGAATCCTTGGTGTATCTTGTCTTGCTGGTCTTCAGCCGAGGAGAGAGAGATGAGAGGGGAGAGTAGCATAGAGAAGGGGAATGCCTAAAGGGGGTTCTGTAGTGCAAGTGCAAACAAACAGGTGCAAAAAGGGCAAAACAAAGGAAACAAGGCAAGGAAGATGATATAGCCGTGTACTTTTTGCCTAGGGAAAACGTGCGATTTATATCAAAACACAAACAAATAAAATCAAGCAACACACAATCATGGTTCTATTCGAACCATCATACGGACTCGACTGCGCATAGGGGGTACAGGACTCATCCTACCCTAGGGGTTCTCGGACTAGTAGTCGTGACTTGTGCCTCGTGCAGTCTTCTGAGTTTTCCTCAGGTGTTGCTATGTCCCTTGTAGTTGTTTGATGAACGATCCAGGTTGAGCCTGAAGAATCTTCAACAACTTCTCGCCTGATGAGATGATGTGGTGAAGGTGTCTCCTCGTAGCTGGCGTTGACTTGGTCTCTTCTTATCTTATTAATCATAACAACCCCTTTTGTATTCTAAGGCGTCGACGGTACTGGGTAGGTAATCCTTATGCAATGACAATAACAAGGCATAATAGAGGTCCAACATGTCGGTTACGTTGATGACAACATCGACACCAAGAGCAGGGGACGAAGAGAACGTTTTTCCTGCTCACTATAGTGAGGCGGACCAACTGGTGAGGTTCTCATCCACCGGTGGTTGCCGATACAACAACGGTAGTGACTAGATTACTCTATTAGCGATGTATATCATGATCTTGCATATCCTGTGCCCTGGTCATCATAGGATAAGGTTGCACCTCTTGGGGTAGTGTCAAGGGTGTCACCATCTTCTAGGTCTTCATGTCCTCATTCCTCGAGGATGTATCTTCTGTTGGCATCGTCTTGTTATGGTGTCGCCAAACTTGTGTTCAGAAGAGGTGTGTGAGTGTTTGGCAAGGTGTACTCCTTCTAGGCTACCCACGAGGATTACAAGGAATCTCGTGGTCAGGGGCATAGGGGTTCTAGCGACCAAAAGTTTTCAAGGGGAAGAGAGCAATAAGGAAAGTATACCTTAGTTTTAGAAAAACTAAGAAGGGAGGAGAAGTATAGATAGTTTTGAAATCTAGCACTAGTTTTGGAAATAATTATACCCAAACTAACGACTATGCTAACTGAGGCTTCCTATAGTCAGGATGGCTCTGATACCAGCTCTGTGGGGACCCCGACTCATAAGTAGTGATCACCGAATGCACATGTACTGTGATCCCAGAGATCAATGCTCACTGAACACACAGAAGCTGAATAACAAGAGTCTTACATCCATACATACCGTATCACACAAATAGGACCATTACTATCAAGTCTTGAGTATATCATTGCAGCAGAAATCTTCAATAACAACTTGGTCCCATGCCATCTGCCTTAACCCTACACGCATTTTGACTGGGAAGCGTCCTAGCTCGCATGTTCATCACCAAGAAATCTTCATCATGTCATGTTCTTTCATGCCTGGCCAATAAAATAACCAGTGGCAAGCCAATGAGTACTTTGACTGTACTCACAAGCAATCCAAGTGTGATGACAGAATAGTTATGCAAGGCTCTACTTCTAAATTGGCAGTTTTGCGGAAAGCTAGTTTTTCATATGCAAGTATGATCAACATATAACAAGGGCATGCATGCGTCTGCAACAAGTATCAGGAGGTTACATACATCAACGTCGTGAAAGAGTCATGAACAACTCTTGCTCACGCTCATCGTGACTTTCTCACAAATCACGTCAACAAATTTACCCAAACCGTGTTGTTTTCTAGAAACTTATGGAAATAGTCTAAGCAGCACCTCCCAACTGCCCTTGACCGTGGACACGGCTATTTGAATAGTTTGACACTCTGCAGAGGTTGCACACTTTACCCAAAAGATCCGGGGAACTTCCGTGTCATCCACGACCCGCGGTACCTCAAGTACCCGGGCTAAGCACCCGATCACTGTCTTTACCTAGACGTCACTAACATAGAGTCCAGTCGATTGGTAGTAACCCCCGTGCCCAACATTACACATCTTAAAAAAAATTGTGGAGCCTCGCTCCCATATTCATCACATACCACTGACACGGGGTACCAACGGTGTGTTCGGTGCCCTGTAAAAACAGTCATGGCCGCCTATCCAAGCACGACCCCGTCCCGAGAGTGACCCCATGTCACCCCCGTCACTTGTAATGCGGGCACCATGCTAGTATCGACCTAGGTAATCAATAATGCCCTTTCCCATATATGGGTAGAATGGTTGCGCATGTTTGGTTGGGGCGGTCGACAAATCTTAAATCTAATCCATCTCTGTAAACAACACTTTCATCAAGCCTCGGTACACTACTTCTCCACCAAGTAGTGCCCTAGTTCCTCATCATCTCCCATGGGCATTACTGGCACCCACTGGGTTATTTGCTAGTATGTCAAACCACACTTGTTTCTTTCCATGCATAATCCTGATCCATTTAGCGTAGCCAACTACTATAGCATATTTCTACAACTCATCGACACAACTCTAAACATAATAGAGCTATGTACAATGCAATTATCAACGGGGTATGCAACGGAGGCAAGCCTAGCAAGGTTGCCACTCAAGATATATCATGCACTCGATGAAGCGATGAAAATGCTTTCATGACATAGAAGGGTTCAACATGGTCGAAGAGCTGGTTGCCTGTCTTAACCAAGTCCTTGGGGTCTTCAAATCCTCTCGTCCTTCTCTGAGTAATTTGTCTACTTTGTTAACTAACGGCGGAAACAAATCACAATAAGCAACACAACAAGGCAAAAATAAAAGTGCTCTAAAAATAGGAGTTGGACTTTTCTAGGATACCTCTGGTCATATGAAAAATGACCAAGGTGGTTTCATAGGCATTGGATCAATAGATAGTGTGGAACATTTCAATATGAAGGATACAAGGGATTTAATGGATCTGTAATTTGTCTACAGAATGACTTTTTATAAAAATGAGTAAAAGTACCCACTAAATCAGGCATGATTTTTGAAACATTTAGAAATTGGTTTCACCAGATTTGTAGTCCAAATGAATATACTATGGATTTTTGAAGTGGACTGATGTGGGTAAATGACATCTTTATTAGATCCAGGGGAAACTAGGCAGAGTAAAAATGTTCACCATGGCTCATCAAATATATCTTCATTATGGAGTCATAGGAAATTTGAATCATCAAGTTTGGATTTGAAATGAGTTCTCTGGAAAAGTTTGAATCTGCTGGAAAAGGAAAAGGAAAAAAGTTGTACCAGTTCGGCAAAATGGCCAGGCCAGCGCACCGGGTGCGAGACAGCCACTGGGCCGGCCCAGTGGCTCAGGCGTGCGAAGGACCGGGTGACGCTGAAGGCGTATTTGGCTACTACGCCTTCTTGCACGGAAAGCGGGTGCTAGATGGACCCGTGTCCATTTAAACAGGGCCGGCCCACCGGTTAGTGGCTTAGGCGTGCACCGAGTCGTTGACGGGCGGGGCCCACTGATGACGCGGCTCCTTCTTCTTCCTCCGCTCGAAGCAGAGGAGGCGAGGCAGAGCGCACGCTGGCCCTGATCCGCGGGAACTCCGGCCGTCCCCGGTGGTGTCCGGCGCATCGAAGGATTCAGGGAAACGAGTCGCGTCCGTCCCGGGTCTTCAATCGGGCCGGGAGGAACGTGAGCGACGGCGGCCTTGGCGCCGGCGGGCGGCTTTGGGAGAAGACGGGCGCGACGCCAGGGGCGCTATGGAAAGAGAAGGAAGGAGTGGGGGGCGGCTCCGCGGTCCTGCGGTCGTCCTCCTGGTGGTCAAAGAAGATGAGGGGAGGCTCTGATTCACCAGAGCCGGGCAGAGGCCGACGACGACCATGGTGGCCTTGGAGAGGGAAAGAGAGCACCAGGGGGAGGGGGGGCTTGTCTGGGAGGTTCGCGTGAGATAGGGAAAGCGGAAAGAGGCCACAGGAGAGCTCGGGAGGGCCTCTAAATAGAGGGGATGCGGTGCACCGTGAGCAATGTCCATGGATGCGCTCGGGCGAGCTCACAGAGGGATAAGGAGGGCAAGGGAGGAGTGGCCCGACAGCGAGGTGTGTCCCGGACATCGAGGCCACCTCAGGAGACACCATACCGAAGCCCTAGGTGGTCGGAGGCCTCGGGCAGGACGCAGCTATAGTGCGGGAGCACACTGTAGCGCGCTCCAGAACGCCCATTTGGCATGCCACTGCATGCCCACGCGCTCTGGTCGTGTCCCTCCTTGTCTACTGGCTGTGGGGTGGTATGGGGATGCTCTGGGATGCTTAGGAGGTAAGGTAGGAGGGAGGGGTAAGAAGTAGGAGGGTAGAAAGGTGCTGTCATGGTGAAAAAAGAGAGGTAATTGGGGGTTTTACCCCCTCCAATGATTGAGCTGAGGCATGTGTGAGTAACTGGAGGTAGAAGGTGATCAGGTTCATCTGTGGTAAGAATTAGAGGTAAAGGGGAATAGTGAAATGGGTCAAAACAATGGTTTTGGAAAAATGGCAGAAGGTGTTTGATGTGGTTTTGGCCAAGCAAATTATTCCCAATTGACATGAGACTTAACAGAATCAAATGTCATATAGAAATAGGGTGTTCCACCAAGTTTGAGCTCATTTGAAGAAACTTGCCAATGTAACTTTGGTAAACCCTAGAAATCAACAGAAATGGATTTTCTAAGATTAAGATAAGCAAATCATCTCTTCTTGATGCACCTCTTGGTGTAGCGTCATCATTTGGGGTTCTGATCATGTCCACAAAATTTGAGGTCACAAGTAAAAAGTTGGCAATGTAGAGTTGTTCAAATTTGGATCTGGTCAGAAAGGGTTTCGGGGCACTTAGATCAAGTTATGCTTCTCCAATACTTGTGCCATTTGGTCTACATGCATAATAAGACCATTTTAGCATGTGCACTAAGGTTGAGAGCATTTGGACAAGTTTGGCAATGTAAAGTTGCTCAAACTTCAAAATGGACATAAATGGTTTTGAGGGGATTTGATGATGATTTGTTGATCTTCAAGGCATGAGGCTTTGTAATATCATCAAATATGTCATATTTGACATGATAGAATTTCCCTGGATTTTTTTGAGAATATTTCCTTTGTAAATATTTCAAAATCTTGAAATATCCAGAAAGGGTTTTGGAAGGATCTGTCCAATATTTTGAACATGACCATGTGTTGAAACTTTTATATATGGAAAATATATGTCCTATGAGTTTCCCTGAATTTTGAAAAAATATTTTTGAAACATTTAAATAATTTTAACCTATTAAAGACCATTTCTGGCCTAAAGAAAACATATTTAAATAAAATATAAAAATAACTTTTAAAATTATAATTTGGTGGTTTAAGGGAGTCCTATACCTAATAGGATTCAAATATACTTTTTGAAAGATTTTTCACACCGTAAATAAGGTACTTGCAGTACAAACCTCAATTCAGGGGTTTTTGGAAAACTAATTTTAGAAAATACTTTTTGGCCAAATTATTTTTATTAGAAAGTACTATAATGTCCTATACACATGGCATGATCATTGGGAAAAGGTTTTGGATCAAGGAGATGAAGTATAAGAGTTGGATGATTTATTTGATTTTTAGAGCACTTGTAAACAACAAACAGAAAACCAATCAAGCAAGGTCAAAAACACTCAAAAGTTTTTGCCAAACCACATTTTAGCATGACTATTAGCTTAAGTGTTGTGCCATGAAAATCAGGAAGTGACAGACCTACCCCCTTACAAGAATCTCGTCCCCGAGATTCCCAGACTAGGCGTGGAAAGGAATACGGAGACTTGGATATGGGGTAGTCTTCACTCCTTCTTGTTGGTTCTGCTTCCGAGTGGTGCTCCATGGAACCTTGAAGTGCTTGGTGGTGTGGCTTCTCGCATGTTGCCCTCTTTGATGCAGGTTGCTGAGGGGTCTCTTGCATAGGTTTGGTTGAGCTAGTCGTCAAAGGCTCGGTGATCGATGTCCTTATAGAGATCGAGTTAGTTAGGAAGTTAGAAGTATTTCCAGAGTTCTGACTCGTGAAAAATTTGGTGCACGGTGGGTAACTCAGGTGGTAAATCTGGCTCGTAGCCGCCTACTATTTGTCTTGCAGATGCTTGAAGAAGGTCGATAAATCTTGATGTGAGCGTCCCTTCGAAATGGAAATGCTTGGTTCCTTCGAGAGGAGTGGTATGCAGATACGCCTGGTTTTCGACGCGGAAGTTTACTTCTTGATGACGGTGGTCGGTGTAGTTCTTCCTTCTTGACATGTCAGTCTTCAAATGTCTTCTATCCAGCTGACCGTCTCATCTCTTGTCTTTGGGCAGACAAGTAGGTCATCAAATAATGATGTTACCCAGCTTGTGCAAGTACTCCATGAAGTCTATGGGGTACGCAAGGTAGGCTGGGGTATTGGTGGTGGTCTCCGTTGAGTATTGGCAAAGGTCTTCTTGACTTAGAGCCAAGGCCCATGGTCAGGATCTGACCATGTTGTGGCTTGGTGGGGCTTAAGGGTTTCAAGGATTCTAGTGTGTGAGTGAACGTTTATTATCTTATACTTAAGCACGGTTTCTGAGATGCCAATAGTTCTACCTAGTCGCACAATCCTTATTCCACCGAAAGCATCATCTCGCATAGGCCAACTCCAATCACCACTCATGCCATACATATCCTCATGACTCCCAAAAGGAGGTCTAACAAAATTATACATGTCTATGATCCACGAAAATCATATGTATGGCTACCCCTAAGAATCCATGGGTAGGGCATACGAGCTGCTAAGCTTGAATTAAACACGACAATCCAAGTGCTCCTCCCATTCTTCCAAGGTCCAAGATAGTGCATCTCTATCCCAAGGAAACACGTCATATGCCACTCCAAGATCTTGTTTCCTTCCTATAGATCAACTCCAATATGCCATTTTCTTCCATCAATCACCACATAATCAAACAATTCTACATATCCGATGTCTACAGTGTTCCACAAGATCTCAAGTCCCTATAATACCCAAATACTTGGAAGGGCTATGCATTACGATAGTAAGTCCACCAAATTCCCACCATCATGGTCAAGTAAACTCCATGGTCATGCTTATATAGATCCCTAAATCAACTCCGACAATTGATCCAATCTCTTAGTTTATTATCCACCGGGAAACATGGAATCGTGATCGGGATCATCGGTCTACACCCAATTTACTCCGAACCATGTAGACATACTTAGCAACTCAACTAGAATCTCCTACTTAAATCCAAATCTTGTGTCCAACGAGAATTCCTACATGCTTCCCCAAAGTCATTATCGTAATGTCAACTATCTCCCATCAATATCATCTGATCAAGTCAAATCCTTATACTTCCAAGAATTTCATCTTGCGTTTATAATTGTTCTACAAAATCCAGTTTACTCTAGGGGGTAATGAAAGTTATGCTACTCTATCAACATGATCCCACCAAGTTCATCTAACAACATGAAAACCTTATAATCCACCGAATATCCTCATGTAATTCCTTAAAGTAATTGGTATAAACTCATCAAATCATTTGTCCCCTATTCCTGTATCCTCAATTTGGCCTCCCCTATGGCATCGTCAGTTCTTGTGCAATATTAGGATGACAATGTGCTCGTTCACTTTGTTAACTAGTTCCGTTACGAACCCAGTGTTGTGCAGCTTACTAAGGCTTAACTGGTTCTCTTGTAATTATATGGGCTAAGCACATGGTTAAGGACTCGAGAGGGAGTGTCTTGTGAAGTCTCAAAGGGTCTGGGGATGGGTTTCTAATCTTGAGGGGTAATCATAACTCTACGAGGTTGCACTTAGCCGAGGAGGATGCAACAAAAATCTTCAATGCCAGTTGGTTGCCGAGGTAGAATCCTTGGTGTATCTTGTCTTGCTGGTCTTCAGCCGAGGAGAGAGAGATGAGAGGGGAGAGTAGCATAGAGAAGGGGAATGCCTAAAGGGGGTTCTGTAGTGCAAGTGCAAACAAACGGGTGCAAAAAGGGCGAAACAAAGGAAACAAGGCAAGGAAGATGATATAGCCGTGTACTTGTTGCCTAGGGAAAAAGTGCGACTTATATCAAAACACAAACAAATAAAATCAAGCAACACACAATCATGGTTCTATTCGAACCATCATACGGACTCGACTACGCATAGGGGGTACACAACTCATCCTACCCTAGGGGTTCTCGGACTAGTAGTCCTGACTTGTGCCTCGTGCAGTCTTCTGAGTTTTCCTCAGGTGTTGCCATGTCCCTTGTAGTTGTTTGATGAACGATCCGTGTTGAGCCTGAAGAATCTTCAACAACTTCTCGCCTGATGAGATGATGTGGTGAAGGTGTCTCCTCGTAGCTGGCATTGACTTGGTATCTTCTTGTCTTCTTAATCATAACAACCCCTTTTGTATTCTAAGGCATCGACGGTACTGTGTAGGTAATCCTTATGCAATGACAATAACAAGGCATAATAGAGGTCCAACATGTCGGTTACGTTGATGACTACATCGACACCAAGAGCGGGGGACGAAGAGAACTGTTTTCCTGCTCACTATAGTGAGGCGGACCAAATGACGAGGTTCTCATCCACCGGTGGTTGCCGATACAACAACGGTTGTGACATGATTACTCTATTAGCGATGTATATCATGATCTTGCATATCCTGTGCCCTGGTCATCATAGGCTAAGGTTGCACCATCTTGGGGCAGTGTCAAGGGTGTCACCATCTTCTAGGTCTTCATGTCCTCATTCCTCGAGGATGTATCTTCTGTTGGCATCGTCTTGTTATGGTGTCGCCAAACTTGTGTTCAGAAGAGGTGTGTGAGTGTTTGTCAAGGTGTACTCCTTCTAGGCTACCCAAGAGGATTACAAGGAAACTCGTGGTCAGGGCCATAGGGGTTCTAGCGACCAAAAGTTTTGAAGGGGAAGAGATCAATAAGGAAAGTATACCTGATTTTTAGAAAAACTGAGAAGGGAGGAGAAGTATAGATAGTTTTGAAATCTAGCAATAGTTTTGGAAATAATTTTACCCTAACTAAAGACCATGCTAACTAAGGCTTCCTACAGTCAGGATGGCTCTGATACCAGCTCTGTGGGGACCCCGACTCATAAGTCATGATCATCGAATGCACGTGTACAGTGATCCTAGAGATCAATGCTCACTGAACACACAGAAGCTGAATAACAAGAGTCTTACATCCATACATACTGTATCACACAAATAGGACCATTACGGTCAAGTCTTGAGTATATCATTGCAGCGAAAATCTTCAATAACAACTTGGACCCATGCCATCTGCCTTAACCCTACAGGCATTCTGACTGGGAAGCGTCCTAGCTCGCATGTTCGTCACCAAGAAATCTTCATCATGTCCTGTTCTTTCATGCCTGGCCAATAAAATAACCAGTGGCAAGCCAATGAGTACTTTGAATGTACTCACAAGCAACCCAAGTGTGATGACAGAATAATTATGCAAGGCTCTACTTCTAAATTGGTAGTTTTGCGGAAAGCTAGTTTTTCATATGCAAGTATGATCAACATATAACAAGGGCATGCATGCGTCTGCAACAAGTATCAGGTGGTTATAGACATCAACATCGTGAAAGAGTCATGAACAACTCTTCCTCATTCTCATCGTGACTTTCTCACAAATCACGTCAACAAATTTACCGAAACCGTGTTGTTTTCCAGAAACTTATGGACATAGTATAAGAAGCAGCACCCAACTATCCTTGATCGTGGACACGGCTATTCGAATAGTTTGACACTCTGCAGAGGTTGCACACTTTACCCAAAAGATCCGGGGAACTTCCGTGTCATCCACGACCCGCGGTACCTCAAGTACCCGGGCTAAGCACCCAATCACTGTCTTTCCCTAGACATCACTAACATAGAGTCCAGGTGATTGGTAGTAACCCCCGTGCCCAACATTTCACATCTTAAAAAAATTGTGGAGCCTCGCTCCCATATTCATCACATACCACTAACACGGGGTACCAACGGTGTGTTCGGTGCCCTGTAAGAACAGTCATGGCTGCCTATCCAAGCACGACCCCGTCCCGAGAGTGACCTTATGTCACCCCCGTCACTAGTAATGCGGGAACCATGCTAGTATTGACCAAGGTAATCAATAATGCCCTTTCCCATATAAGGGTAGAATGGTTGCGCATGTTTGGTTGGGACGGTCGACAAATCTTAAATCTAATCCATCTCTGTAAACAACACTTTCATCAAGCCTCGGTACACTACTTCTCCACCAAGTAGTGCCCTAGTTCCTCATCATCTCCCAGGGGCATTAGTGGCACCCATTGGGTTATTTGCTAGTATGTCAAACCACACTTGTTTCTTTCCATGCATAATCCTGACCCATTTAGCGTAGCCAACTACTATAGCATATTTATACAACTCATCGACGCAACTGTAACATAATAGAGCTATATATAATGCAAGTATCAACGGGGTATGCAATGGAGGCAAGCCTAGCAAGGTTGCCACTCAAGATATATCATGCACTCGATGAAGCGATGATAATGCTTTCATGACATAAAAGGGTTCAACATGGTCAAAGGGCTGCTTGCCGGTCTTAACCAAGTCCTTGGGGTCTTCAAATTGTCTGGTCCTTCTCTAAGTACTCTGTCTACTTCGTTAACTAACGCCGGAAACTAATCACAATAAGCAACACAACAAGGCAAAAATAAAAGTGCTCTAAAAATAGGAGTCAGACTTTTCTAGGATACCTCCAGTCATATGAAAAATGACCAAGGTGGTTTCATAGGCATTGGATCAATGGATAGTGTGGAACATTTCAATATGAAGGATATAAGGGATTTAATGGATCTTTAAGTTGTCTACAGAATGCCTTTTTATAAAAATGAGTAAAAGTACCCACTAAATCAGGCATGATTTTTGAAACATTTAGAAATTGGTTTCACCAGATTTGTAGTCCAAATGAATAGACTAAGGATTTTTGAAGTGGACTGATGTGGGTAAATGACATCTTTATTAGATCCAGGGGAAACTAGGCAGAGTAAAAATGTTCACCATGGCTCATCAAATAAATCTTGATTATGGAGTCATAGGAAATTTGAATCATCAAGTTTGGATTTGAAATGAGTTCTCTAGAAAAGTTTGAATCTGCTGGAAAAGGAAAAGGGAAAAAGTTGTACCAGTTCGGCAAAATGGCCAGGCCAGCGCACCGGGTGCGAGATAGCCACTGGGCCGGCCCAGTGGCTCAAGCGTGCGAAGGACCGGGTGACGCTGAAGGCGTATTTGGCTACTACGCCTTCTTGTACGGAAAGCGGGTGCTAGATGGACCCGTGTCCATTTAAACGGGGCCGGCCCACCGGTCAGTGGCTCAGGCGTGCGCCGAGTCGTTGACGGGCCGCGCCCACTTCTGACGTGGCTCCTTCTTCTTCCTCCGCTCGAAGCAGAGGAGGCGAGGCAGAGCGCACGCCGGCGCTGATCCTCAGCGACTCCGGCCGTCCCCGATGGTGTCCGGCGCACTGAAGGATTCAGGGAAACGAGCCGCGTCCATCTCGGGTCTTCAATCGAGCCGGGAGGAATGGGAGCGACGACGGCCTTGGCGCCGGCGGGCAGCTTCGGGAGAAGACGGGCGCAACGCCAGGGGCGCTAGGGAAAGGGAAGGAAGGAGTGGGTGGGCTCCGCGGTCCTGCGGTCCTCCTCCTGGTGGTCAAAGAAGATGAGGGGAGGCTCTGGTTCACCAGAGCCGGGCAGAGGCCGACGGCGACCATGGTGGCCTTGGAGAGGGAAAGAGAGCACTAGGGGGAGAGGGGACTTGTCCGGGAGTTCGCGTGAGAGAGGGAAAGCGGAAAGGGGCCACAGGAGAGCTCGGGAGGGCCTCTAAATAGAGGGGTTGCGGTGCACCGTGAGCAATGTCCATGGATGCGCTCGGGCAAGCTCACAGAGGGATAAGGAGGGCAAGGGAGGAGGGGCCCGGCAGCGAGGCATGTCCCGGACGTCGAGGCCACCTTGGGAGACTCCATCCCGATGCCCTAGGTGGTCGGAGGCCTCGGGCAGGACGCATCTACAGTGCGGGAGCACACTGTAGCACGCTCCAGAGAGCCCATTTGGCATGCCACTACATGCCCACGCGCTCTGGTCGTGTCCCTCCTTGTCTACTGGTTGTGGGGTGGTACGGGGATGCTCTGGGTTGCTTAGGAGGTAAGGTAGGAGGGAGGGGTAAGAAGTAGGAGGGTAGAAAGGTGCTGCCATGGTGAAAAAAAGAGGTAATTGGGGGGTTTTACCCCCTCCAATGATTGAGCTGAGGCATGGGTGAGTTACTGGAGGTAGAAGGTTATCAGGTTCATCTGTGGTAAGAATTAGAGGTAAAGGGGAATAGTGAAAGTGGTCAAAACAATGGTTTTGGAAAAATGGCAGAAGGTGTTTGATGTGGTTTTGGCCAAGCAAATTATTCCCAATTGACATGAGACTTAACAGGATCAAATGTCATATAGAAATAGGGTGTTCCTCCAAGTTTGAGCTTATTCGAAGAAACTTGCCAATGTAACTTTGGTAAACCCTAGAAATCAACAGAAATGGATTTTCCAAGATTAAGTTAAGCAAAACATCTCTTCTTGATGCACCACTTGGTGTAGTGTCATCATTTGGGATTGTGATCATGTCCACAAAATTTGAGGTCACAAGTAAAAGTTGGCAATGTAGAGTTGTTCAAATTTGGATCTGGTCAGAAAGGGTTTTGGGGCACTTAGATCAAGTTATGATTCTCCAATACTTGTGCCATTTGGTCTACATGCATAATTAGACCATTTTAGCATGTGCACTAAGTTTGAGAGCATTTGGACAAGTTTGGCAATGTAAAGTTGCTCAAACTTCAAAATGGACAGAAATGGTTTTGAGGGGATTTGATGATGATTTCTTGAACTTCAAGGCATGAGGCTTTGTACGATCATCAAATATGTCATATTTGACATGATAGAATTTCCCTGAAATTTTTAGAGAATATTTCCTTTGTAAATATTTCGAAAGCTTGAAATATCCAGAAAGGGTTTTGGAAGGATATGTCCAATATTTTGAACATGACCATGTGTTGAAACTCTTATATATGGACAATATATGTCCTATGAGTTTCCCTGAATTTTGAAAAAATATTTTTGAAACATTTAAATAATTTTAACCTATTAAAGACCATTTCTGGCCTAAAGAAAAAGCATTTAAATAAAATATAAAAATAACTTTTAAAATTATAATTTGGTGGTTTAAGGGAGTCCTATACCTAATAGGATTCAAATATACTTTTTGAAAGATTTTTCACACCCTAAATAAGGTACTTGCAGTACAAACCTCAATTCGGGGGTTTTTGGATAACTAATTTTAGAAAATACTTTTTGGCAAAATTATTTTTATAAGAAAATACTATAATGTCCTATACACATGGCATGATCATTGGGAAAAGGTTTTGGATCAAGGAGATGAAGTATAAGAGTTGGATGATTTATTTGATTTTTAGAGCACTCGCAAATAGCAAACAGAAAACCAATCATGCAAGGTCAAAAACACTCAAAAGTGTTTGCCAAACCACATTTTAGCATGACTATTAGGTTAAGTGTTGGGGCATGAAAATCAGGGTGTGACACATCCCCGCCGCACTGCTCTGCTAATGCAGCATCTTCCAGCCGGCAACCTCCTCCTCCTTCTCGGCGAGCGCCTTGAGGAGCTTCGTATTGTCACCCATGAGTTGCTCGACGAGGCCGGTCGCCTTGTCAACCGCGGCATCACTGATCTTGAGTAGCTTCATCAAGCCGTCAACCAGCTCCTGCTGCGTAGTGACGCCAGCGACAAGGTCGTCGTCGTCGGTGAAGGACTTCCGGAATGTTGTCTCATCGCGATGGCCGACGCCGCGAATGCGCTTGTGAGAGCCCTCGCGTGCCCATGAGAGCTCGTTCGAGGGCTCCGCGGCGCGCCGGGACATCCCTGCTGTGGCTGCGGCTTCGCGGTGAGACCTCTCTAGTGCTTCCGCGGCCTTGGTCTTTGCTGCCTGGTTATATGTCCACCCTAAACTCCTCCTACCGGTCATGGCGGAACAACTTGACAGGAAAGACCTAGTTATGTGGGTGATGAGGAGAGGAACTGTGAAGTAATTTTTGAGTGGGTAATTTTTATAGCCCGGTGCTAAGTGTGAACACATATTAGTTTGATAGGTGTGAACAGATTTGCAATTACTTATTGCGTTGTAATCTGCAATGTGACGAGAAACAAGGTCAAAATTTATTGATGGCAGAAGGTTGACCACGTGGTTGCTCGCCATTGAGTTGGCCGTTTGCCACGTATCACACACATCTTGTTAAGTTGAACCGTTTCTGTTGTGTTCGCTAATCGAAAACAGTTCATCCGAGTGAACCGTATGCCCTATATCGCACAAACCTTGATCTAGCTAACCATTTCTGTTGCACTCCCTAATAGAAAACAGTTCATCGGAGCGAACTGTATGCAGTATATCGCACACACATTGATCTAGCTACTCGTTTATGTTGTTCTGCCTCATCACAAACAGTTCGAACGGCTCAACCGTGTGCCCTGGATCGCACACGCAACTACAATCTGAACCGTGTTTGATGTATTATTCATCGCAAACGTTTCACACCTTTTTTGACGTTTTTTTACATCCCCGTTTGTGATTAATGCATCGCACATAGTTTTGTCAAAGGGTCTCTGATCGTAGTGTCGCGTTAGCAGCAACCTACAGTAGTGTTGCTCTAAAAACCTGACTAGTTACCTTGCTGTTGAATGCGCTAACCATATTGTTGATTGCCTCTGTTGTTTCCAGGACCCTAGTAGCCAAATCCAGAGCCGCTAGGGCCTTGGTAACACGGACCCTGAAAGACACCAGATAAACCAGCCCTAGGGAAGTCACGTCCTGAGCCGCCAGATCCAGGCTGCCCGAGTTACCACCACCCTGATGATTCTGGTAAGATAGTTTGTAGACATGCTGCACTTTTCCCAGCAGTGATTGGTCGGCTTATTTGGAGTACTGTGCTTTGGGCAGGGTGCTTTAAGTGCTTCCTCAAAATTACTAGGCTTGTTCCCATTATAAGGCCATCCAGAATTGTTTCGCCTTTGACCCTTGAAGCTAGTGTTGGTGTTAGCAAGAAAATCTGATCTGCCCTCCGGGTGTTTGTGCTTGCCACCGTTGCCCTAAGTGTTACGATTGCCATTATGATTGGATGTATTCTGCTGATGGCCCTTGCCACCACCGTTTTTCTTGTCCTTGCTAGATTTTTCACCATCTAAACTAGGATCTTTCGTACTGTCAGACTCAATGTATTTGGTGAGGACATCCATGAGGTCGCCCTTGTCCTAAACCTTCCATTTGAGCCGCCCAAGCTTCTATACAAGAGGCTGAAAATGACAGTTTTTCTCCAAGATTAAGTTGGCTTGGGTGTCCATTATGCTATCGGATGAGTGGATAATTTCCACCACCCGGCGAGACTAATGGTAGGCCGGCTCATCGTTACATTGTACACAGATAAGTTAACAATCGTCATCGGGCACTCACAATTTCCTTGGATATTCTTGATGAAACGCTCTTTCAGCTCTGCCCAAGTGTTGATGGAGCTGGGAGGCAGGTTTTTTAACGAAGTACCAGCCAGCCATGCCAACATCATTGTGAGATATTTTTCACAAACAACATCGCTGATGTCCAGCATGTCCATGGCGAGTTCATAGCTTTCGATCCAAGCCGCCGGCTCAATATCAACCATGTAATTGGAAACCTACCGAGGACCTTTGAAATCGTTTGGCATACGCTCATTGTGTAAAGCCATCGAGAGGCAATGTATTCATTCCTTCTCGTATTTAGCCCAGTGGCTTGTGAAGCCACGAAGGTTTTGGGGGGCGGGTTATGAGCTCCCGCCACTTCTGCTTCTCATGTTGCTCGGGTGGCATCGACGATTGCCCAACCATCCGGAACCTCACATCAGGACATGTCACATGGCTGGTCCCGACACCGTCGTGTGCTACTCGAGACTGCTAGCGACTTGGGATGCCGGTTTCTGCAGTGACTTGGACGTGGGGTAGAATCAATCCATTGTTGACTATAGGAGTAGTTCGCCTGTAGAGCAATGACGATTTTCAACATCTCGATGGCGTTCTGGGCCTCGATCTCAACTGGGGAGTTCCCCATGATCAGTAGCACGACGAGATTGGAAGTCGCGGGTAACGAGGTATCGACCGGGTTGGAGAAGTGGCCTGGCAGGGTCAAGAAATGTTCAGGGGTCGATCGAGCTGGTGATGGACGAGGGGCCGACTCACGCCGATGAGGCGGTTCATAATGTTAAGGTTGTCGCGGCCGCTCTCTGTTTTGGGATACGATACGATTGTCGGTGTTCTGGGAACCAGGGTACCCAGACTTGCCTGCCTGCGGCCCATGACGTGGCTTCTTTTCAGGCCTGGTACGACCCATCTTCAGCATCGACACTCAAGACCCTCGCGAGGGGCCAGGCCTCGCGGGGCGAGCAACACCAAGATCTCCGGAAGGGGCATCCTCGTCTGGCTGGCTCCTCAGGAGCGGAGAACTCTATGAAACCCCCACCTCACGAGGTTTGCATGACGCAAGCTTGTGACGACCAAGGCCAGGCGGGCGCCAGGAGGCGCAGTATAGCAGTTTCCTCTTTGGTGCTAAGGAAGCGGGCTCAGACGCATAGCCTCGAGGAATCTACCAAAGGTTTCCATTTCCATGCAACAAGACCAAGACCGCGAGGACGGCATGACAGAGGTCATCACCGAGCCCACCATGGCATCAGGATCAGAGGCTTTGCAGGCGAAGACCACCTTTAGTGAGGATAAGATGTACTAGTTGTCTCCCTTCAAAATTGGTCGTTGTGGGGTCCCTTCCCGCCAAACATTTCAGGGGAAGAGGACCAAGGCCACTATATAAGTAGGATAACCACCACCCAACAAGGGACGGATCATAAAGACCTTCCTATCCACCACAAAGTAAGAACATACCTCCGGAGGTTGTTCACCCATTGTACTAGTTCATCCACAACCCATCTCGAGGCTAATCCACCATACTGCTGGGGCCACTCACCGCTAGGTGGCCTCAACCAAGATAAACTACCTTGTATCTCTTTTACATTCCTATTCATCAAGCTAGTTCGTCAGATGATGAGTAGGTAGATAGGCGAGGTTGAGTTCTTTGCACGCACCCAGAGTTCGAACCTAGTAGGATTTTGCGGAGCCCTGAATCCGACATTTGGCACGCTAGGTAGGGGTGCGTCGAAGCTTCTCTTCATACGTTCGGATCACCGTCACCTCGCCACCCCCATGACCGGCATCCTGCCGGCTCACACTGAGCCATGGGTCGCTCAGCCTGCTTAGGTGATGCCCCTTCCCAAGAAGGCATCAACCCCGCGTTCCCCGCGGCATGTGCGCCACCCAATGCCACTGGCTGCGGGTGGTGCGGGCCGTCGCCGTTCTCCTCCACCCAAAGCCGCAACCGCTCCACCGCATGGTCTTCAAGCTACGCAGCGGCAATGGCCCCGCATACACGCCGGGAGCAGGCGAATATGGGGGCCGCGATCGTTGTAGCTTGGGAGCTTCTACGATGCAGGATGATGGCGGGCGGTCACGACGCCTTATTGGAAAGAGTGGCGGAGTTGCTCGACGCAGCGTGCAGGGGCACCACACCCTTCTACAACCTACCAGCCTCTCGGGCGCCATTGGGGGTACACGCCAGCCTCCATGGCGCTTGCTCAGCTCCCCTCACGGAGCCCCAAGATCCTCAGGGTGCCAACCCCAGCTGCAGCACCGTTCCCCCGGCAAGAGGTGCGATGCTTGCGGACATGGCAGGCTCAAGCGACGCTTCGTGAGGCCACGACGGGCCGACACCTTGTGATCATTTTGACCAAACGCCATGCCGACCGGACAGTGATGTTGGGTGCCCACGCAATGACGCAAGGATAAGAGCAACCGGCGCAGCCCCGGCACTATGGGCAGACCCGCCGTATTCACTAAGGAGCCCTCAACTGTTTCCCCAGCCAGCCTGTGCGGCGCGGCAAAGCGAGTCAGAAGCCCTCCACGGGGCTCCCTGGGTCTTCATCGACGCCTTCAGCAACAACGGCCGCAGGGTACATCTGATATCTTAGGAACATGTTTACGCTAACCATGGACCACAGGTGAACCAGACCATAGCAGCGGCCGAAGACCCCGGGGGTGGCAGCTCCGGTCGAGGCAGGGGTGGCACATTGGGGGTTGCGCGGAAGGGGCTCGGAGCTAGGGCCTCCCCCGTGCCGCGCAGAGCAAGTTGATATATAGAGGTAGGTCCTCTGCCGGGGGAGGCGCCAGCGAGGCTTTCCCCTGGCAGAGGGCCCGTGGTCGCCGAGGGTTCCGCCAGTGTCCCCCTTGCCCTGTGGTCTCGTCCTGGTTTCCGGACGCCCCAACGGTGGTCGGGGGCGGTGCAGGGCAGGGTCTTCATCTTGCAATATCAAGCAAGGCTCAGGCCTGTTAAGGTCTCCACCCATGTCACTCTTACGAAAAAATGAGTGGGGCCGTACTCACCCCGGAGTCTCCTGAGTGCCGCCCTCGGGCCTCATGGGGGCTCCACCCCATGTCCAAGTGGAAGCACCATGCTCCGCGCTGGCCGTCGCCACTGTCCCCCAATGACTATGCCCATGTCCAGTGGAAGCACTTAGCTCCGCACAGGTGTGAAGACAAAGACTAGCCTAGGTGCCAGACGCGGCAATTGGTTTTTTCTTGCCCTCTTACTGTAGCTCAGTTTGCCTTCTTTTTCTGGAATAAGACTCGGAGTTTTGTGTCTTTTAGAAATGGGGG
>LR738712.1:383450101-383526369 GCA_902687465.1 Secale cereale
CCTTCGGTTTTATTTGAAAGTAAGGTTCAAGCCTGCTGCCCAGTCCCGCAGGCGACTCGTGAGCGGGGGCTGGGTGCCCCGTACGCACTACGTGTGCCCAAAATTCCCTGAGCGGCACCTGCTGGCTGACCAGAAGCCACCAAGCTCACACCTCCCCCACCTCGCGAAATGTTCTCGGGGACCACGAACCTCCGTCGACCTCAGGATGCCGTCTCAGGAGAAAAAGTTACCTAGTGCCAAGATGACCTCTCAAGGACCGCCGGCACCCCAATTAAGTTACGGTATCCTTCTCTACCTAGGGACCTGTAGGATCAAAATGGCACCTTTCATAGCTTACCTCGAAAAGTACTCTCATTTCATACATCATGGGGGAACTCTCCTCCCCGAGTGCTCTTACACCCCCTCGAGGCCATGTCCAGAGGTTTTTGCTGCGAATAGGGCAAAACAGGAAAATAAGTTCAAGGGGGCACGTCATCAATACCGTCGTCATCATCGTCATCATCCCCATCGCCCTCTTCGGCTGCGGGCACGTTCACCTCTCCATCAAGGGCAAGCTTCGAGATTAGGTCGTCCACGTGGTCATCCACCCACTTTGCCAAGACACCCCCGGTAGCCCCGGGCATGGGGGCTATCGCGGCATCAAAATCAAAGTTTGGGTCCAGGCTGGTGAGGTGGCTACAGACGCGCGAGAATGCGCGCCCAAGCAGACTTTGACTCCTGTCTTCGACAAGCCGGCGAGATTTCCTAGCCTGGTCCTCCAGGCGGGCCACGACTTGGGTGAAGAAGTGGAGATAGCCAGCATCGTCGTCTTCATGAGGTCGCGGCACGCTCTCTTCGCTGGTTGTGTCCAGGGCCTGGTTGGCCCTAAATCTGAGGCCGTCAAGCATTGAAGAGCGCTCGTGCCGCAGCGCGCGGCGGCGGTTGGCTTCGCTCATGCTTCGACACACCAAGGACCCAGTATCCGCAACCTACCTCTGAAGTAAAGACAATTCAGCCTGGGTCGAGGCCAAGTCCTCTCTGGCAGCCATCTCACACTTGGATGTAGCGACCAAATGTTCCTTGAGGGCGTTGGTCCTGCCCTCCATTTCAACCTACTGCTGCTGGAATTTGGTCTCCTGAAGCTTCACCCTCTGACGATATTCTTCCTCGAGGGCTTCGCGGATCTTCTCCAACTTCCGATCAACTTCCTGCAGGACCCTAGTTTCGTGGGCGACGATGACATCCTTAGCTGCAGCAACTTGGGGCTCCATGACTTCCAGCCTCTCTAGCTCCAGGCTGTGTTCCAGAGTCTCAAGCTGCAGTGCTTCCTCGCGCTCCTAGATTTCCCTTTCATTGGAAGGTGCCCCCTCGATAGCGTCGCCAACGTGGATCAACGAGCCTGAACGCGCTGCTCAAGCGCAATGTTCAACGCCTGAAGCTCTTTCTCCTGCTCCTCTGCTGCCTTGCAGCGGCAGCCCGTGACCCTGGCCTCCTCCAAGACGCGAGCACAATCCTCACGAGAAACTGCAAGGGACTCCGCAGCCTCCGTGCCAGCCCGCTCATGTTGCTGGCGCCCAAGCCTTATGGCAACCTTCAGCTAGTGCCACTCCTGCGCCAGGCGAAGACCCTCCGACTTAAGGTGAATATCGACATCACCAAGCTCTTCCCCAAGCCAGCCAAACGCGCCGACGGCCTCTTGGAGGAGGTCGTGAAGAACAGCATTGCGCCCGCGCACAAGCTCCAGCGCGCGACCAAACCCCTCCTCGATGCAGGGGCTGCCGAGGGGGCGCGTGGTGTCTTGCCCGTCCCTCGGGAGGGGTCGGAAAACGGTGCTCCTCCAGCTTCCATGTCGGCCCTCGCAGACGGGTCTGACCACGCGGCCCCAACGCTTGAAGATGGATCCAGAGCCGAGGAAGCCCAGCTGCTGGCGAGGACGAACGAGGGAGCCCGCGACACGCCTTCGACGCCTCGAAGGCAGCCCAGAAGTAAGGATGCGGGAGGCCACCGGCCTCCTCGAGGCACGCCAGCCTCTTGAGCCACCACCACTCCTCGCGCAAGCACCTGGTGCGGGAAACCCGGAGCCGCACGGCAGGTCAGGAGCCCCTGGGCAGGAAACCTCTGGAGCCTTCGTCGTCGCAACCGGAGGGGCTCTGGAGAGGAAGCATCAGGGAAGAGCGCCGCAAATGAAGAATCACAAAGCTAAGGAACTTACCCTTTCACTGCTATGTACTTCCTCTGTCTCAGGGGCCGAAAACCACCGCTATCATGGCCTTGTAGCTTTTTCTTTTTGCGAAGTGCCTCCAGGTTTGGGCGAAGCAGACCAAGGACTAGGGCCTGACCCCCAGCGGATCTAGGGCGCAAAGTCGCCTCGGTAGCACGCGACAGACTTGTGGGCGTGGCCTCGTCAGTAGCTGCAGGCCGCGCCTGCTCGTGGCGGGTAATCTTAGGAGCACTCCTAGGGGCTCTAGGAATGACTGTCTCAGGAACGTCAGGCGAACCCTTCTCCTCGTTACTTGTTACTTTACACTTTATTTATAAAAATTGCAGTGGGGTTTTACCCTACTGTTTATATTTTTAAAACCCTTCTCCTTGTCAACCGCTTTAGGAGCGTCCGACGGCGCCCGCCCTTCTACACGCACATTGCGGGCGTGCATCGCAGGATCGGCAAGTACTGGTGTCACCAAGACAGGGTTCTCACGGAGCCCTCCAAGGCCCTCCGGGTGTGGCCCCCATTCATCGAAGAGGGGCATCTCCTTCATGAAGCTCTCCTTGTTTGAGCAGCTGTACAGGAGGCAACCATTCCTCGGGAGCTTAGCAGGCGCCGGGTCGCCGGTCAAGAGCTCAAGCACCACGCATAGCGTCTCGATGGGGAGCGAAGGCATCTGGATCCTTATCAGATCTTTGGGGCTAGAAAAAGTCCACATCGAGCGAGAGTGGCACTGAAGCGGGGCAATGCGCTGCCCGACAAACTCCCTCATCACCATTGGAGTGGTCACAACGGCCTTCCTCAACCCGGCCAGCCAGGTCCAAACAAAAGCGAGCCCCCGGTGGACAAGCTTCTCATGGCACCAGCTGTAGCTGGGCTCTGCCGGCCTTCGCGGTAGCAGGAGCAAAGGGCTAAGAGGGGTGGCGTCCACTGATACGTCCATTTGCATCATGCTTATATGTTGATATTTATTGCACTATGGGCTGTTATTGCACGTTATGTCACAATACTTATTCCTTTCCTCTCTTATTTTCCAAGGTTTACATGAAGAGGAAGAATGCCGGCAGCTGGAATTCTGGGTTCGAGAAGGAGCAAACTCTGGAAACCTATTCTACACAACTCCAAAAGCCATGAAAGTCAACAGAACTCCGTTTCAGAAAATATAAAAAATGTCTGGCGAAAGAAGTTCACGAGGGGGGCCACCGGCTGTCCACGAGGGTGGGGGTGCGCCCCCTTGCCCAGGGCGCGCCCCCTATCTCATGGGCCCACCGACGGTCCCCCGACGCCCATCTTCTCCTATATGAGGTGTTTTGACCTAGAACAAAATCATAAGGTGGCTTTCGGGACCAGACGCCGCCGTCTCGAGGTGGAACCGAGGCGGAAACCAATCCAGGGCTCCGGTAGAGCTGTTCTGCCGGGGATACTTCCCTTCGGGAGGGGGAAATCGTCACCGCTGTCGTCAGCAACAACTCTCGCATCTTGGGGAGGGCTATCTTCATCAACATCTTCACCAGCATCATCTCCTCTCAAACCCTAGTTCATCTCTTGTATCCAATCTTTGTACCCAAACCTCAGATTGGTACCTGTGGGTTGCTAGTAGTGTTGATCACTCCTTGTAGTTGATGCTAGTTGGTTTATTTGGTGGAGGATCATATGTTCAGATCCATTATGCATATTAATATCCCTCTGACCATGAACAATATTATGTCTTGTGAGTAGTTACTTTTGTTCCTGAGGACATGGGAGAAGTCTTGCTATTAGTAGTAATGTGAATTTGGTCTTCGTTCGATATTTTGATGAGATGTATGTTGTCTCTCCTCTAGTGGTGTCATGTGAACGTCGACTACATGACACTTCACCATTATTTGGGCCTAGAGGAAGACATTGGGAAGTAATAAGTATATGATGGGTTGCTAGAGTGGCAGAAGCTTAAACCCTAGTTTATGCATTGCTTCGGAAGGGGCTGATTTGGATCCATATGTTTTAGGCTATGGTTAGGTTTACCTTAATACTTCTTTTGTAGTTGTGGATGCTTGCATTAGAGGATAATCATAAGTGGGAGTCTTGTCCAAGTAAGGACATCACCCAAGCACCGGTCCACCCACATACCAAATTATCAAAGTACCAAACGTGAATCAGATGATCATGATGAAAACTAGCTTGACGATAATTCCCATGTGTCCTCGGGAGCGCTTTCCTTTATATAAGAGTTTGTCCAGGATTGTCCTTTGATACAAAAAGGATTGGGCCACCTTGCTGCACCTTATTTACTTTTACCTTTTGTCACTTGCTACCAATTACCTTATCACAAAACTATCTATTACCTATAATTTCAATGCTTGCAGAAAATACCTTAGTGCAAACTGCCTATCATTTCCTTCTACTCCTCATTGGGTTCGACACTCTTACTTATCGAAAGGACTACGATAGATCCCCTACACTTGTGGGTCATCAAGACTCTTTTCTGGCGCCATTGCCGGGGAGTGAAGCGCCTTTGGTAAGTGGAATTTGGTAAGGAAAAATTTATATAGTGTGCTGAAATTTATTGTCACTTGTTACTATGGCTCAAAATCCTTTGAGGGGCTTGTTCGGGGTATCTTCACCTCGATCAGAAGAGCAAAGAGTTTATCCTCGACCTACTGCACCTACTGAAAATGTTTGCTTTGAGATTCCTTCGGGTATGATAGAGAAACTGCTTGAAAATCCCTTTACAGGAGACGGAACACTGCATCCTGATTTACATCTAATCTATGTGGATGAAGTTTGTGGATTGTTTAAGCTTGCAGGTATGCCCAAGGATGTTATCAAGAAGAAGTTCTTCCCTTTATATTTGAAGTGAGATGCATTGACATGGTTTAGGCTATGTGATGATATGGGATCATGGAACTATAATCGTCTGAAGTTGGAATTTCATCAGAAGTTCTACCCTATGCACCCGGTTCATCGTGATCGTAATTATATTTATAATTTCCGGCCTCGCGAAGGAGAAAGCATCGCTCAAGCTTGGGGGAGGCATAAGTCCATGTTATATTCATGCCCCAATCATGAGCTCTCAAGAGAAATGATTATTCAAAAAATTTATGATCGGCTTTCTCTTAATAATCGCTCCATGCTCGATACTTCTAGTTATGGTTCTTTTATTATGAAGACTATTGAATTCAAATGGGATTTATTGGAAAGAATTAAATGCAACTCTGAAGATTGGGATCTCGGCGAAGGTAAGGAGTCAGGTATGACCCCTAAGTTTGATTGTATTAAAGCTTTTATGGATACCAATGTTTTCCGTGAGTTTAGCACTAAATATGGACTTGACTCTGAGATAGTAGTTTCTTTCTGTGAATCTTTTGCTACTCATGTTGATCTTCCCAAGGAGAAGTGGTTTATATACCATCCCCCTATTGAAGTAAAAGTAGTTGAACCTGTTAAACTTGAAGAAAATACTATCACTTATAATGTTGATCCTGTTATTCCTACTGCTTATATTGAGAAACCACCTTTTCCTGTTAGGATAAAGGATCACGCTCAAGCTTCAATTGTAGTTCGTAAAAGTAATACTAGAACACCTACACTCTCTGAGCAAATTAAAGTTGAACCTAGTGTTGCTATGGTTAAAGATCCCTTGGTAGAAGATTTAGATGGACATGTTATTTACCTCCAAGAAGAGTCTGCTAGAATAGCCAAACCCAATGCTAGGAACAAACATAGACCAATTGTAGGCTTTCCTGTCATCTCTGTTAAGATAGGAGATCATTGTTACCATGGTTTATGTGATGTAGGTGCTAGTGCGAGTATTATCCCTCACGATTTATATCAAGAAATTATGCATGATATTGCACCTATTGAATTAGAAGGGATTGACGTTACTATTAAGCTTGCTAATAGAGATACTATTTTACCAGTTGGGATTGTTAGAGATGTTGAAGTCTTGTGTGGGAAGGTTAAAATACCCTGCTGATTTTCTTGTTCTTAGTTCCCCACAAGATGAATTCTGTCCCATTATATTTGGTAGACCCTTCTTGAATACTGGTAATGCCAAGATAGACTGCGTGAAAGATATTGTCACTAGTGGATTAGGGGATATGTCTCATGATTTTAACTTTGCTAAATTCCGTAGACAACCCCTTGAAAAGGAACCACCTAGTAAGGATGAAATTATTGGTCTTGCTTCTATTGCCGTGCCTCCTAATGATCCTTTAGAACAATACTTGCTAGACCCTGAAAATGATATGCATATGAATGAGAGAAGGGAAATAGATGAAATATTCTTTAAACAGGGACCTGTACTGAAAAACAACTTGCCTGTTGAAATCCTAGGGGATCCTCCTCCACCCAAGGGTGATCCCGTGTTTGAACTTAAACCTTTGCCTGATAATCTTAAGTATGTTTATCTTGATGAAAAGAAAATATATCATGTTATTATTAGTGCTAACCTTTCAGAGCAGGAAGAAGAAAAACTATTGAAAACTTTGAAGAAGCACCGTGCTGCTATTGGATATACTCTGGATGATCTTAAGGGCATTAGTCCCACCATATGCCAACACAAGATAAAATTGGAAGAAAATGCTAAACCAGTTATTGATCATCAGCGATGATTAAATCCTAAGATGAAAGAAGTGGTAAGGAAGGAAATACTAAAGCTTCTAGAGGCAGGTATTATCTATCCAGTTGCTGATAGCCAGTGGGTAAGTCCTGTCCATTTTGTCCCTAAGAAGGGGGGTATGACTGTCGTTCCTAATGATAAAGATGAATTGATCCCGCAAAGAATAGTTACTGGTTATAGGATGGTAATCGATTTCCGTAAGTTAAATAAAGCTACTAAGAAAGATCATTACCCCTTGCCATTTATTGATCAAATGCTAGAAAGGTTATCCAGACAAACTCATTTCTGCTTTCTAGATGGTTATTCTGGTTTCTCTCAAATACCTGTGTTAAAAGGGGATCAAGAAAAGACCACTTTTACTTGTCCTTTCGGTACCTTTGCTTATAGACGTATGCCTTTTGGTTTATGTAATGCACCTGCTACCTTTCAAAGATGCATGATCGCTATATTCTCTCATTTTTGTGAAAAGATTGTTGAGGTTTTCATGGATGATTTCTCCGTTTACGAAACCTCTTTTGATGATTGCTTAAGCAACCTTGATCGAGTTTTGCAGAGATGTGAAGACACTAATCTTGTCTTGAATTGGGAGAAGTGCCACTTTATGGTTAATGAAGGCATTGTCTTGGGACATAAAATATCTGAAAGAGGTATTGAAGTTGACAAAGCTAAAGTTGATGCTATTGAAAAGATGCCATGCCCAAAGGACAACAAAGATATACGAAGTTTCCTTGGTCACGCCGGGTTTTATAGGAGGTTCATAAAGGACTTCTCCAAAATCTCAAGGCCTCTGACTAATCTCTTACAAAAAGATATTCCTTTTGTCTTTGATGATGATTGTCTAGAAGCATTTGAAATACTTAAGAAAGCATTGATCTCTGCACCTATTATCCAGCCTCCTGACTGGAATTTACCTTTTGAGATTATGTGCGATGCTAGTGATTATGCTGTAGTAGCTGTTCTAGGGAAAAGAGTTGATAAGAAATTGAATGTTATCCAATATTCTAGTAAAACTCTAGATAGTGCCCAAAGAAATTATGCTACCACTGAGAAAGAATTTTTAGCAGTTGTATTTGCTTGTGATAAGTTCAGACCTTATATTGTTGATTCTAAAGAAATATTCACACTGATCATGCTGCTATCAAATATCTTATGGAAAAGAAAGATGCTAAACCTAGACTTATTAGATGGGTTCTCTTGCTGCAAGAATTTGACTTGCATATTATTGATAGAAAAGGAGCTGAGAACCCCGATGCAGATAACTTCTCTAGGTTAGAGAATATACTTGATGACCCACAACCTATTGGTGATAGCTTTCCAGATGAACAACTAGCTGTCATAAATACTTCTCATACTGCTCCATGGTATGCTGATTATGCTAATTATATTGTTGCTAAGTATATACCTCCTAGCTTCACATACCAGCAAAAGAAAAAGTTCTTCCATGATTTTAGACATTACTTTTGCGATGACCCACATATTTATAAAGAAGGAATAGAGGGTATTATTAGCCGTTGTGTACCCAGGCATGAACAGGAACAGATCCTACGCAAGTGCCACTCTGAAGCCTATGGAGGACACCATGCGGGAGATACAACTGCACACAAGGTATTGCAATCCTGTTTTTATTGGCCTACTCTCTTCAAGGATGCCCGTAAGTTTGTCTTATCTTGTGATGAATGTCAAATAATTGGTAATATTAGTAGACGTCAAGAAATGCCTATGAATTATTCACTTGTTATTGAACCATTTGATGTTTGGGGCTTTGATTATATGTGACCGTTTCCTACCTCTAATGGGTATACACATATTCTAGTTGCTGTTGATTACGTTACTAAGTGGGTAGAAGCTATTCCAACTAGTAGTGCTAATCATAACACCTCTATTAAGATGCTTAAAGAAGTTATTTTTCTGAGGTTTGGATTCCCTAGATATCTAATGACTGATGGTGGTTCACACTTTATTCATGGTGCTTTCCGTAAGATGCTTGCTAAGTATGATGTCAACCATTGAATTGCATCCCCCTATCACCCACAGACTAGTGGTCAAGTAGAACTAAGTAATAGAGAGTTGAAATTAATTTTGCAGAAGACAGTTAATAGGTCTAGGAAGAATTGGTCCAAGAAACCTAACGATGCATTATGGGCCTAGAGAACTGCATACAAAAATCCTATGGGTATGTCTCCATATAAGATGGTATACAGAAAAGCTTGTCACTTACCTCTTGAGCTAGAACGTAAGGCATATTGGGCTATTAAAGAGCTCAATTATGATTTCAAACTTACCAGTGAAAAGAGGTTGTTTGACATTAGCTGCCTTGATGAATGGAGAACCCAGGCCTACGAGAATGCCAAGCTGTTTAAAGAAAAAGTTAAAAGATGGCATGACAAAAGGATACAAAAGCGTGAGTTTAACGTAGGTGATTATGTCTTGTTATTCAACTCTCATTTAAGATTTTTTGCAGGAAAACTTCTCTCAAAGTGGGAAGGACCTTATGTTATCGAGGAGGTCTATCGTTCCGGTGCCATAAAAATCAACAACTTCAAAGGCACAAATCCGAAGGTGGTGAACGGTCAAATAATCAAACATTATATCTCAGGTAATCCTATAAATGTTGAAACCAATGTTATTGAAACCGTAACCCCAGAGGAATACATAAGGGACACTTTCCAGAACTATTCAGCCTCTGAAAAGAAAGAGGTATGTGATACGATAAGTAAACCGACTCCAAAACAGCTCTAAAGGTATTTTTTCTCTGTTTTGGAATATTTAGAAAAATAGAAAAATAAGTAGCAGTCCGGAAGAGACATGAGGCGTCCACGAGGGTGGAGGGTGCGCCCCCCTGCCCAGGGCGCGCCCCCTTCCTCGTGGGCACCCTGGACTCCGTTTTCTTGTGGGTTAATCCTTTTGGTCAGTAAAAATTCATTATATATACACCCGAAGGTTTTGACCTCTGTGTCACGCAAAAATCCTCTGTTCTTGTTTCGAGCTGTTTTCTGCTAGGGTTTGCAAAGCCAGGCATCATGTCGTCTCCCTCCTCCAATAACGAAGGCAACGATGCTTGGCTAATGAAGATATATCTGAAAAGGGATGGACCCGAGGAGATCCACAAGGAGAAGAAGATCAAGATGGAGGTGGAAGATCCGGCTCCGGCATCGGGAGAAGAAGACACCACTAAATCTCTTCCTAATCTCTTTACCTCAACTGAGGTTGAAGCTTTCAGGATGATTGAGTTAGCTCAAATTTGAAACATGCATCTCACAAGTGAAAATATTTTGTTGAAGGATTACATAGCTGCACTCAAAGGTATTATCCGCAAGCTGGAAGATCTCCTATGCTCGATATATGATGATCCGGCGTCACTACTTTCAGCTCCATCATCACCACCCCCGAAGAAGGAGACATAATCATATGGGTATGGGCACTCCCCTTGGCAACTGCCAAGCTTGGGGGAGTGACCCCGGTATCGTATCACCATCACTCCTATCTTTACCGTTTTACTTAGTTCGATCCTTTTGGTAGTATCTTGATCTAGTAGAATAAAGTTAGCATGATCAAGTTGTGAGCTTGTGCCTTATGATCTGTACCCTTGGTAATCGAGTCCGTGAGCTATATAATAAAGAGTAGTGTTGAGTCAAGGGATTGATTTCCTCACCTGGGTCATGATAAAAATAAATAAAACATAAATAGTATCAAAGAGATCATATCGATCTTATGGGAAGCCATGACTTCACATATAAGAGTATGATAAATAGAAGTTGTTGGGAGTTGACAAACATAGTTTTGGTCATCGTTGCAATTAATAGGAAGTAATAAAAGAAGAGAGGCTTCACATACAAATATACTATCTTGGACATCCTTCATGATTGTGAGCAGTCATTAAAGTATGACATGCTAAAGAGTTGATGTTGGACAAGGAAGACAACATAATAAGTTATGTCTTCTTATATCCGAAATAAAGTATATTATCATGGATCATCCAACATGTTGAGCTTGCATTTCCCCCTCATGCTATCCAAAACTCCTCGCACTAAGTAGAGATACTACTTGTGCTTCCATACATCCTTAAACCCAGTTTTGCCATGAGAGTCCACTATACCTACCTATGGATTGAGAAAGATCGTTCCAAGTAAGTGGTCATGTTGCAAACTCGCTAAAATATGTATGATTTATTAGTGTGGGAGAAATTAGCTTTATACGATCTTGTGATATGGAAGTAATAAAAGCGATGGATTGCATAATAAAGGTCCTTATCACAAGTGGCAATTTAAATTGAAGTTCTTCTATGCTAAGACTTTGTGCATCCAACCATAAAAACACATGACAACCTCTGCTTCCCTCTGCAAAGGGCCTATCTATTATTCTTGCCTTATAAGTGTCAAGGTGAAATTCACCTTTCCTTTTTACATTTTATCCTTTGGCAAGCACATTGCGTTGGAAAGATCCTGACATATATACCCACTTGGATGTAAGTTTTCATGGTCTATTACTGTTGACATTATCCTTGAGGTAAAAGGTTGGGAGGCAACACCATAAGCCCCTATCTTTCTCTGTGTCCGATTAAAACTCCATAAACATAAGTATCGCGTGAGTGTGAGCAATTGTGAAAGACTATATGATAGTTGAGTATGTAGGCTTGCTGAAAAGCTCTTATATTGACTCTTTCCGATGTTACGATAAATTGCAATTGCTTCAATGACCGAGATGAAAGTTTGTTAGTTTTCAATGAAGTTTATGATTCATACTTGATATTGTGGATGAATTGTTACTTTAGCATAAGAATCATATGACAATATATATATATATATATATGTTGCTATTATGAAAATTATCATGATGCCCTCATGTGCGTATTTCGTTTTTATCAACACCTCTATCCCTAAACATGTGGACATATTTTTCAATATCGGCTTTCGCTTGAAGACAAGCGAGGTCTAAACTTGGGGGAGTTGATACGTCCATTTTGCATCATGCTTTTATGTTGATATTTATTGCATTATGGGCTGTTATTACACGTTATGTCACAATACTTATGCCTTTTCTCTCTTATTTTACAAGGTTTACATGAAGAGGGAGAATGCCGGCAACTGTAATTCTGGGATGGAAAAGGAGCAAACTCTGGAAACCTATTCTCCACAACTCCAAAAGCCCTTAAACTTAATAGAACTCCATTTCAGAAAATATAAAAATATCTGGCGAAAGAAGTTACGAGGGGCCACCGGCTGTCCACGAGGGTGGGGGCGCGCCCCCCTGCCCAGGGCACGCCCCCTGTCTCGTGGGCCCACCGACGGTCCCCTGACACCCATATTCTCCTATATGAGGTGTTTTGAACTGGAAAAAAATCATAAGGAGGCTTTCGGGACCAGACGCCGCCGTCTCGAGGCGGAACCGAGGCGGAAACCAATCTAGGGCTCCGGTAGAGCTGTTCTGCCGGGGATACTTCCCTCCGGGAGGGGGAAATCGTCACCGCCGTCATCACCAACAACTCTCCCATCTTGGGGAGGGCTATCTTCATCAACATCTTCACCAGCACTATCTCCTCTCAAACCCTATTTCATCTCTTGTATCCAATCTTTGTACCCAAACCTTAGATTGGTACCTGTGGGTTGCTAGTAGTGTTGATTACTCCTTGTAGTTGATGCTAGTTGGTTTATTTGGTGGAAGATCATATGTTCAGATCCATTATGCATATTAATATCCCTCTAATCATGAACAATATTATGTCTTGTGAGTAGTTACTTTTGTTGCTGAGGACATGGGATAAGTCTTGCTATTAGTAGTCATGTGAATTTGGTCTTCGTTCGATATTTTGATGAGATGTATGTTGTCTCTCCTCTAGTGGTGTTGTGTGAACGTCGACTACATGACACTTCACCATTATTTGGGCCTAGAGGAAGGCATTGGGAAGTAATAAGTAGATGATAGATTGCTAGAGTGACAGAAGCTTAAACCCTAGTTTATGCGTTGCTTCGTAAGGGGTTGATTTGGATCCATATGTTTCAGGCTATGGTTAGGTTTACCTTAATACTTTTAGGTGGGAGGCTTGTCCAAGTAAGGACAGCACCCAAGCATCCACAAGAACCCATTACTTCTGGAACCCCTTCACCTCAAGGTGGAGTGCGAAGTCGATGGCCTAGCCAGACGTCGCCGCTTTAGCTTGGAAGGCCACGCACCCCGAGCACTGTCGGCTGTCGATCAGGTGGAGCGAGAAGAAGTGGCGGAAGAAGGCGATAGACGGGGCAATGCCTACCATGGCCATGCATAGGAAGGCAAAGGCGGCAATGAGGACGATGGACGCGGGATCCAGTTGCAGTGCTTGGATCTGGTAATGCGTAAGTACGACATTGAAGAAATCAGAGAAGGGGGGAACCAATCCTGCCAGAAGAGCATGGAGGTGGATAGGAATTTCAGTGGCCTCCATGTCCACCATGCGCCAGGAGCCAGACTATCGTCGCTTTCCCCTCATTGGAGCCAGCGGCGAGGGCCGACCAGACCTTGGCCAACCCCTCCGAGTTAATCACCATCGATCGGTCGAGCGCAGGCTCCTAGACTAGTCATGATTCAGCAGGAGCGCTATTTCTCCTCTTCTTCTTCTTCAACCTGGGGGTCATGGAGGCGTAGAGAATATTGGTGAGGCACCGAGTCAAGGAGGAGGGCCACAGGGTCGCAAGATGGCGAGACAAAGGGATGGACAAGCCTGGGCGCGGCGTGCAAGTCTGGCAAGGTTTTGCCAGCAACAGATGGCTGTCAAGTCAAGCGGTTGCCAAAGCAACATGGGGAAGTGGAGATGCCCACATCTAATCCAGGCACCATGCGTCGACCAGACCCGTAGGCGATTGGGGCCCGCAACACTTCGGCCTTGCCCTTTGGCTTCACCCCGAAGCCAAGTCCGAGCGCGCCTTGGGCCCGAAGGCTATTGTCGGTGTTCTGGGAACCAGGGTACCCAGACTTGCCTGCCTGCGGCTCACGACGTGGCTCCTTTTCAGGCCTGGTATGGCCCATCTTCAGTATCAACACTCAAGACCCTCGCGAGGGGCCAGGCCTTGCGGGGCGAGCGACACCAAGACCTCTAGAAGGGGCATCCTCGTCTGGCTGGCTCCCGAGGAGCGGAGAACTCTGTGCAACCCCCCACCTCACGAGGTTTGCATGATGCAAGCTGTGATGATGAAGGCCAAGCGGGCGCCAAGAAGCGCAGTACAACAGTTTCCTCTTTTGTGCTAAGGAAGCGGGCTCAGACGCAGAGTCCTGGGGAATCTGCCAAAGGTTTCCATTTCCATGCAACAAGACCAAGACTGCCAGGATGACAGGACGGAGGTCATCACCGAGCCCACCATGGCATCAGGATTAGAGGCTTTGCAGGCGAAGAACACCTTTAGTCAGGATAAGATGTACTAGTTGTCTCCCTTTAAAATTGGCCATTGTGGGATCCCTTCCCGCCAAACATTTCGGGAGAAGAGGACCAAGGCCACTCTATAAGTAGGATGGCCACCACCCAGCAGGGGACGGATCGTTCAGTACTTCCTCTCCACCACAAATCAAGAACACACCTCCAGAGGTTGTTTGCCCATTGTACTAGTTCATCCACTACCCATCTCGAGGCTAATCCACCATACTGCTGGAGTAGGGCCACTCATCGCTAGGTGGCCTGAACCAGGATAAACTGCCTCGTATCTCTTTTACATTCATGTTCATTGAGCTAGTTCGTGGGATGACGAGTAGGTAGATAGGCGAGGTTGAGTTCTTCGCATGCACCCCAGAGTGCGGACCTAGTAGGGTTTTGCGGAGCCCTGAATACGACAATGACTTCGGTCAATTAAAGTATAACTGGCACGTCGGGGGTGTTATCCCTGTTCCTAGAGCAGGCATGTCTTGTGGTGTATTGAACAAACGAGTGGGCTAATTAACAGGCGGCAGCCAGCTTGTGTGCCTCCTCTGGTGAACCACATTTGAAGCATCCCGACAAAGACCCACGCGCTAGGCTTCCGTCTTTAAGTGCTCCACCTCGTTGTGAATCTGAACTCGCACCATGGCCAGGTGAGTTTTTTCAGCATTGATGTCTTCCTGAACCTTAGTCATCTTCTTGCGAAGCATCGCGATCTCCGTCTCACGTTCTTCTTGGTTTTCGGCTGTTTTTGGGGCCTCTAGAAATGTTGACAGGGCAACCATCAAGTCTGTCATAGCTTGAGCCGGTGTATTCCCTGATCCATCTGTACCTGGGGCCGGTGCCGAAATTCCCGTCTCTGTGGTTGCACCAGTCGCCGTGGAGTTGTGAGCCGCCACTGTACCTGCCATGTAGATGGTGGCTCTGTGCGGCGGCTCGGGGGCGTCCGGAATAGTGTCGCCATCGGAATATGTTCCATGTCTTCCATCGAACAAGGGAAGGAGTGACATAGTATCCCCGATCAAGGACTCATCATCAGAACAGGCGAGAGTCTCACCGTCGGAGGTGGAATTCTCTGCGAGCACGATCCCTTGTGTGAAGCCGACGAAAACATGCTTCCAGTCGGCTTGAGCCCGGGCGGGTTGGGTGTGTCAAGACGACTCGATGAGGTCAGCGCAGATGTCCGGCTCGGGCTCGGACTTGTTGATCTTGCCGATGAAGACATGGATCCGGCCAAAGGGGACCCGGTACCCGTACTCGAGTTAGTCGGCCTCGGAGCCCTGGCCTGAATCGTCCATGTAGAGATTGCCGCAACGACTCTTGGTCATCCGGCCGATTACGTATCCCTCGATCCCTGGGAGATCTCTCTCCAAGAACTCAACACCACCGTGCAATAACCCCATGGTGGGAGCCAACTGTTGTGGTTTTGACACGGTAGATTTCATCGAAAAAGGACTTAGTTGTGAGGCCATCAAAACTAGGCGGTAGCTTGAACGTGGTTGATCGAAATCCAGAGATCAGAGTTTACCCAGGTTCCTTCGCTCACAATCGAGGTAATAGCCTACGTCTTGCTTTGTTTGTTTATTGATGAAGTATCGATTACAAGGATGCGACTTTGCTAACCTAGCTCTTGATTGATTGTAACTTAGTCTTTCTACCTCAGGGGATCCCCTTTATATACAAGTGGAGGCCCTGGGCTTATAACAGAGTTCGAGTCGTAATACAACCTGTGCCCTAGTCTATTCCCTACTCATCGTATTCCCCTAGTAAGGGAACTATTGCATCCTTCAATATGCCGACGCTTTAGATACTGGGCTATGAGCATGCCCACTCTACAAATCGCCTCATGGGCCTCAAAGTCTTGATCACTGCGGCCCATGTCAAGCTTTACTGATGTAGGATGGAACCCTAGGGGGCGATCTTTCATGAATTGGAGGGGAAATCCCCATGAAAAATGAGAACACAAGGGGGGCAAAGAAGAGGAACGCTCAAGAACAAGTCCAATCACACATCCACTAGACTCACAAACACATAAGATCCACAAGGTATAAGAACAATCAAAGGGAAAGATACAAGGTAGATTTCATCCCAAATCCAAAGGAGATGAGGTCTTGGTGATTCACTTGGGGAATCCTTCTCACTTAGGAGGTCTTGATGATCCTAGGGATCCTTCTCTAATGGAGGCCTTGAACTCCAATGGAGTATGTCTCTCTCAAGAGGAATACCACAAGGGGAGATACATGAGCTAAGCTCTAATGTTTAGACCTATCCTTAGCTTTGTCCAAATGGAGGAGGTGAAGGAGTATATATAGTCATAGGCAAGGAGAGGGATAAGTGGGGGCGAAATGGTAATACAAGGGCAAAGCCCCGCAGCAACACACATGGGCCCCAGGCGCACGGTGTAAGTTGAGCCCGTGCGCACGGGGTCTCCAGCGACCTGACGCAGCAGCCCGTGCGCATAGGGTCTGAGGCCTGTAGGCACGGGGGTCATGTGTGCACGATACACGCCCGTGCGCACGGGGTCTTCAGGAGCATGCATCCCGGGAGGCCCGTATGCACGGGGTTGGACGGGCCCGTGTGCACGGGGTTGCCTGGGAGCTCCTCCCTTCTTCTTGGTCGGTTTCTTTTCCGCTTCGAGGCTTTCCTCTTGGATGGTGTAGTTGTTCTCTAGCTCTTGGACTCCTCCTCGATGAATGTGTATCTCCGCTCACACCTATGAATGCACATGAGAGAGGGGTCAAGTAGTATAGCATCCTCGAAAGGTACAAGTGGACACGTGTAAAGGAGATGATTCACCTTTGTATGTATGAAGTAGATGTCGCACGTGTCACTTGCAAAATTCTTGACATGGTGATGTCCATAGGATGCTCCACATCATTCCCTCCCCCTTGGGAAAGATTCGACCTCGGATCGAAATCCAAATCACCATGGGAAAGAGATCTGATCGCCATGTATTAGTTGCCGATCACCAAGCATTCATCATCTTGAAGTTCGAAATGGACACTCTCCAATGTCGCACCATCTTGTAATTCCTTCAAAAGGAGCAAAGACAACAAGCACATGGAAAAACAAATGTGGTTAGCGTTAGTGCAAAACAAAGAATTCAAGAGGTGATTCACCCAACAAGTGTCGTCATCAAGCATAGCATATGGTGTGACAAAGAAGTGTGGCATGGCAATTAAGCTTATAAGTTTAGCACACTCAAGTACATCATGGAAACAAGCATGTAAGTGGGAGTTAGAGATGCAAATATGTTTCACAAGTGAACGAGCATCTACCTCATGGTCATAGCAAACATGCACAAATCGCTCAATGAAAGGTCTATGGTAGGCATAAGAATTATTCACAACACCAAATAAAATGAAGTGTCTAAACACATGGGTGAAGTGCAAGTGCTAGGCTTCTCGCCCCTCGTTGGTTACCCCAAGTGGAAGGTGTGAGATGTAGTGTTGCGGAAGTTTTTCCCTTGGCAAAGATACCAAGGATTGAATCCCCAGAGACTCCTAAGTTCAACAAGAAGGTGTCAACTGCTACGGCACCAGATATTAGCAATCAACGTGGACCTGCACACAGATACAAATAACTTTGCTCCCAACGAGTACAGAGAGGTTGTCAATCCCTCCGGCCTGGTAGTTCACAAAGGATTAAACACAAGTGATAGTAGTGATAGATATAATTGCAATAGTAAATAAAAGCGAAAAGTAAATAGCGGATGTGATCAATGATGGTAATATGGACCGGAGTCTCATGATGTTCACTAGTGATGTCTCTCTCCCAAAAGACGATAAAACAACTATGTGAGGTAAACGAATTACAGCTGGGCAATTGACAGGACCATTTGCGCAAACCAATGCTGACTACATTGCAAGAAAGGTTGAGGTTCAAAGCATGGGCGGTACGCCAAAGTAAGTAGACCGAAATCCATCAATATCTACTACTAATCATCCACCTTGAGATATCTATCCAGAACATCTCGCTGGTATTAAGTTGCGAGTCCCACCCATAGTGTAAACTCAATGCAACAGACAACTGCATTAAAATAACTTTGCGTAAAGTAAACAATCCTTGCACCCGCGGGCACAATCACCGTTGTTTTCCCCCTTGTGGCAACAACACATCCCCTAGACTCATGTTTCTGTCACTCAAACTAGTCATCGAGGGGCATGAACCCACAATCAAGCATAACGTTCCCTCTTGGAGTCACTACCTTTTACTTGGCCAAAGCAATAAATAACAACGGAGAACATGCAAGAATTACTTACGAACATAAATATAAAAGAGGTAGATCAAATATATTACTCAAGCAAAATCTGAACATAATCTCATAATCCATCGGATCCCAGCAAAATCATCGTAGCAACAACATAAGGATTACATATGTGCCTCGATCATGTAGGGCAGCTCACGAGGACTAATTAGTGAAGCACAAGAACGGGAGGAGAACATCACATAGCTACTGGTCATGGACTCATGGTCCAAGGGAGACTACTCACAACTCATCCGAGAGGCGTCCATGGTGGTGGAGAGGCTCCCGGTGGTGATCCTCCCCTCCGGCAAGGTGCCGGGAAGAGTTCTCCTGGTGCTCCCGATCTTGGAAGCGGCGGCGGCGGCGGAACAGAGATGGGATCGCGAAAAGAGTTCCTCTCTCGAGGGTTTCGGGAGACGCTTTAAATATATGCCAAAGGGGGGCATCGGAGGAGCCTCGGGGGGCCCAGGTGCCCCCCCAGCGCGGCCCAGGGGGCGGCGCCGCCAGGGCGCCTGGAGCCCTGGTGGCCCCCCCGACTATCCTTCGGGCGCACGGTAGTTTCTCGAACGCTGATTTTTTATATAATTTTTCTGGATTTTTCCTGGCAGTTCTCGTAACGTGAAAACCTGAAATACAAAAACAGCCGAAAACAGAAACTGGCACTGGGGTGCACTGAGTTAATAGGTTAGTCCAAATATGATCAAAAGTGTATGGAAGTGTATAAATATCATAGCAATATCACCCAAAAGAGGCATGGAGCAAGCAGAAATTATAGATACGTTTTGGACGTATCAACATCCC
Organism: Secale cereale; assembly: GCA_902687465.1. Lineage (NCBI taxonomy): Eukaryota > Viridiplantae > Streptophyta > Magnoliopsida > Poales > Poaceae > Secale > Secale cereale. The sequence continues at coordinate 383,469,312 of LR738712.1, forward strand.
CAAGCTTAATTCCTGCTCGTCCTCGAGTAGGTAAATGATAACAAGAATAATTTCTATGGTGACATGCTATTAACCATATAGGACTCTTTCATAGTCATATGACAAAAGCTTACTGAGACAATGAATCTATAGTAATTAAGTTGCCTCATGAGAAAATCACAAAGAACTGAAAGTTTTACAATATGATACTGAAACATCAAATAGATTTGCAATGAACATGATGTGCAAATATGATAAAGTGATATCCAGATTGCCCCCTTTAATGAAGCATAAATGCAGGGGCACCTCCAAGGTTTAGGTGATGACTAGATACAATGATTTCAGAATAAACGATATCACAATCATGCAAAAGACAATGCTACTTTGGGACAATGCACATTACACTCAGAATGACAATCATGCTCTCAGTAGTTGGTGCTTTGAAGAAAGAAGGTGGAGACTCAACATAAAAGTAAAAGAATGGCCCTTCGCAGAGGGAAGCAGAGATTACTCATGTGCTAGAGTTTTTTATTTTGAAAACATAGAAACAATTTTGTCAACGGTAGTAGTACTTCATATGTGTTATGCATAAGACATCCTATAAGTTGCAAGCCTCATGCATCGAATACCAATAGTGCTCGCACCTTGTCTTAATTAGCTCGGATTTCCATGGATTGTCATTGCATTACATATGTTTCAACCAAGTGTCACAAAGGGGTACCTCTATGTCACCTGTACAAAGGTCCAAGGAGATAGATCGCATTTGATTTCTCGTTTTTGATAGATCTCAACTTGAGGACATCCATACCGGGACAACATAGAAAATAGATAATGGACTCCTCTTTAATGCTTAAGCATATTCTCATAAGAGATTGAGGATTAATGTCCAAGCTAAAACTTCCACCATGATACATGGCTTTGGTTGGCGGCCCAATGTTCTTCTCTAACAATATGCATACTCAAACCATTCAACCCATGGCAAATCACCCTTACTTTAGACAAGACGAACATGCATAGCAACTCACATGATATTCAACAAAAGTGTAACAGTTGATGGCATCCCCAGAAACATGGTTACCGCTCAGCAAGCAACTTATAAGAAAATAAAATACATAAGCAACATATTCTTTACCACAATAGTTTTTAAGCTACTTTCCCATGAGCTATGTATTGCAAAAACTGAAGGTTTTAAAGGTAGCACATGTAAATTTACTTGGAGTGGCGGTGAAATACCACATATAGGTAGGTATGGTCGACTCATATGGCATAACTGGTTTAAAAGGATGTGGATGCACAAGCAGTCAGTCCGCTTAGTACAGGCGAAGGTTAGCAAAAGACTGGGAGCGACCAACTAAGAGAGAAATGACGGTCATAATCATGCAGAGTGACAAAGCAACATTGAATCAGGCATGGTAGTTATATCGCTACTCAGAAACAAAAGATCATCAAGGCTTGACAGACTTTCTTTATAGTCATAAATATGTGTGAGCATACGCCAAGTCAATCAAAATAAATTCTCGAAGGAAGATATTACTAAACCATACCACATCATAGGCAAACAAATCATGTTGGTACTCCAATAACACATTGGGAACCCCCTAGTTATTTGAGACTAACCATAAGAAAACATGAACTACTAAGCGCCATCATGCACGTAGCATCTTTATCATAGACATATCAACCAATGCAACGGAAGCAAACTCTCTTAATAAGGTGAGCATGGTAATTAAAGAGAGTTCAAGCAACCAACTAAACAAAAGCTCTTTGAAAAGATAAGCATGAAAGCTAAGAGCTGAACATGATAGTAGCTATTAAAAGACAAAGAACACACACAGCAAAGATAGTCATGAAAATTCTATGTTATGTTCTAGGTAGAAGTGGAGCGTGTTTCTCTCCCACATAAATAAAGCTGAGTTCCGACTCGTTATGAAAAACTAAAGAAAACTAAAAGCAAGACACTCCAAGCATAGCACATAACACATGAAGTGATTAAAATATAGTGGAACGAAAGACGAACTGATAATGTTGATGGAGAAGGGGATGCACGGGGGCATCCCCAAGCTTAGACGCTTGAGTCTCCTTGAATATTTCTTGGGGGTGCATGGGGGCATCCCCAAGCTTGAGCGCTTGACACTCCTGAATCTTTTTATCATCTTCCCTCGCACACTTGAAAACTCCCTTCATACATAACTCATCATAATCTGATTAGCGAGGTTAGTACCCATAATAAAATAATTGTACCTTGCTGGAAATAAAGATATTCTTGAAGGTATACTGTTTCTCAAGATTGCCAAAAGGTTTCTGCAAAGAAAAAGCAAGCTCTTGGATTGCAAAATGAAGGAAAAGCAAAACAGGACAGAATCTGTGAAAAACAGAACAGCAGGTAGTAATTGATTTGTTCGGGGAACTTCTGCAACTCTAATAAAAAAACTCAGAACAGACGCACGAAATACAATTATATAGAGCATGCTGTCGAAAAAATTCAGACCAAAAAGATGATCTGGTGATTTTATACGAATTTTTCTATCCAAGGACAGAATCTGTTTCCTGGACAGCACCTCACAACTTTTGAACTTTCTTGCAATCAGAGGCTATACATGGCACAAAACTGAAAAGCAAAGATACAATGATGATGCTACAGTAGTAAACAACATCAAGACACAACAAAAGCAAAATAAATTTATTCATTGGGCTGCCTCCCAAAAGCGCTTTCTTTTATGCCTTTAAGCTAGGCATAATGCATATAGATCAAGTTTTATCAAGAGTAAAAGAATAGCTAGCCCGTACAACGGACTCAAAAGGTAACTTGATCTTCTTTCGAGGGAAGTGTTCCATCCCTTTCTTGAGAGGAAACTGAAATTTTATATTACCCTCTTTCTTGTCAATGATAGCACCAACGGTGCGTAAAAAGGGACGTCCCAAAATAATTGGACAAGAAGGCTCACATTCAATATCCATAATAGTAAAATCAACGGGAACATAATTATCATTGACAATGATAAGAACATCGTCGATCCTCCCCAAAGGTTTCTTTATGGAAGAATCAACGAGACGAACACCAAAAGAACAAGAATCAAAAGGTTTCAATTTAAGCATATCATATAGTCTTTTGGGCATAATGGAAGTACTAGCTACAATATCACATAAAGCATAGCATGAGAAGTTGTTTATATTAATTTTAATCATAGGATCCCAACCATCTTCTAGCTTTCTAGGTGTGGAGGCTTCTACTCTAAGTTTCTCTTCCCTAGCTTTGATGAGAGCATTAGTGACATGCTCTGTGAAGGCAAGATTAAGCGTGCTAGTGTGGGGATCTTTGGCCATTCCTTGCAGGAAGGTGACAACTTCTGAAATACTACAATTATCAAAATCAATTTTATCATTATTGGGCAGAATTGTAGTGTCATCCTCTTTGTTCGAATTACTCTCTATTATAAGAGTTTGAACGTCTTCCCAAGTTTGGGGAAGCTTAGGAGCAATTTTAAACTGAGGCTCATACTCTTTTCCGGGAAGACCATGCCATGGGCATAACCCTATGTCAAGACTAACATAATCACAAGGTTTATTACTTTTGTATATCCCGACAGTGGTGATTGGCATAATGGAAGAAGGGGTGTACTCCTCCCATCTAGTGTTTTTGGTGGAACCCATAATAGCAAGCAAGCAAGATAACTATTTTTGTGATTTTCGATAAAAGATATTAAAGCAAAAACTGAAAGGTAAACTAACAAGACTAAAAGCAAAGGTAAAAGATAGCGTGCAACTCCCCTATCTTGAAGAGTGGAGTCCCCGGCAACGGCGCCAGAAAAACTCTTGCTAGGCTTCTCGCCCCTTGTAGGTTACCCCAAGTGGGAGGTGTGAGATGTAGTGTTGCGGAAGTTTTTCCCTTGGCAAAGATACCAAGGATCGAATCGCCAGAGACTCCTATGTTCAACAAGAAGGTGTCAACTGCTAAGGCGCCAGATATTAGCAATCAACGTGGACCTGCACACAGATACAAATAACTTTGCTCCCAACGAGTATAGAGAGGTTGTCAATCCCTCCGGCCTTGTAGTTCACAAATGATTAAACGCAAGTGATAGTAGTGATAGATATAATTGCAATAGTAAATAAAAGCGAAAAGTAAATAGCGGATGTGATCAATGATGGTAATATGGACCGGAGTCTCATGATGTTCACTAGTGATGTCTCTCTCCCAAAAGACGATAAAACAGCTATGTGAGGTAAACGAATTACAGCTGGGCAATTGACAGGACCATTTGCGCAAACCAATGCTGACTACATTGCAAGAAAGGTTGAGGTTCAAAGAATGGGCGGTACGCCAAAGTAAGTAGACCGAAATCCATCAATATCTACTACTAATCATCCACCTTGAGATATCGATCCAGAACATCTCGCTGGTATTAAGTTGCGAGTCCCACCCATAGTGTAAACTCAATGCAACAGACAACTGCATTAAAAGAACTTTGCGTAAAGTAAACAATCCTTGCACCCGCGGGCACAAGCACCGTTGTTTTCCCCCTTGTGGCAACAGCACATCCCCTAGACTCATGTTTCTGTCACTCAAACTAGTCATCGAGGGGCATGAACCCACAATCAAGCATAACGTTCCCTCTTGGATTCACTACCTATTTCTTGGCCAAAGCAATAAATAACAACGGAGAACATGCAAGAATTACTTACGAACATAAATATAAAAGAGGTAGATCAAATATATTACTCAAGCACAATCTGAACATAATCTCATAATCCATCGGATCCCAGCTAACTCATCATAGCCACAGCATAAGGATTACATATGTGCCTCGATCATGTAGGGCAGCTCACGAGGACTAATTAGTGAAGCACAAGAACGGGAGGAGAACATCACATAGCTACTGGTCATGGACTCATGGTCCAAGGGAGACTACTCACAACTCATCCGGGAGGCATCCATGGTGGTGGAGAGGCTCCCGGTGGTGATCCTCCCCTCCGGCAGGGTGCCGGGAAGAGTTCTCCTGGTGCTCCCGATCTTGGAAGCGGCGGCGGCAGCGGAACAGAGATGGGATCGCGAAAAGAGTTCCTCTCTCGAGGGTTTTGGGAGACGCTTTAAATATATGCCAAAGGGGGGCATCGGAGGAGCCTCGGGGGGGGGCCAGGCGCCCCCCGGCGTGGCCTAGGGGGGGGCGCCGCCAGGGCGCCTGGAGCCCTGGTGCCCCCCCGGCTGTCCTTCGGGCGCACGGTAGTTTCTGGAACGCTGATTTTTTATATAATTTTTCTGGATTTTTCCTGGCAGTTCTCGTAACGTGAAAACCTGAAATACAAAAATAGCCGAAAACAGAAACTGGCACTGGGGTGCACTAAGTTAATAGGTTAGTCCAAATATGATCAAAAGTGTATGGAAGTGTATAAATATCGTAGCAATATCACCCAGAAGAGGCATGGAGCAAGCAGAAATTATAGATACGTTTTGGACGTATCAGCAAGACAATCCAAGCATAACGCGCACAAGGTGTAGTGAATATAGTGTGGCACTCAGCACAATAGAAAGAGCAATTGGTCATCATGTGTGAGGCAAATAAGTCAAGCATGTGACAAGCAAAGGGACATGTCATATGTGAAATGATGACATTGGTGTAACCGAACATGTGATATGAGCAAGTAGGCAACAAGTTGGATGCAACACACAAGGCATATATATCACGAGGCATGCAAATGTGAAAATGGCAAGTCATAGAAATATCTCTCACATGTGTGCAATAAAGTAGTCCAAAATGGCCAATAAGTCTCATGGTGCAAGCAACACAAGTAGTATGATCTGCAATATCCATGCTCAAGAAAGATGTCACCTTGAAGGCGTGTCCTTGGGTATCCTTCACAAGGCCAAAGCGCAAGCAAATTTGGTGTAGAAGCGACTCGTGGTAGAAAGTATGAGGCTCGCTCTCAAGATCTTGAATTTTCAACTCACATGAAGTAGAAGTTGACATGAAGTTGAAAGATCCTACACATGCACAAAACGAAGCAAAGAAAGTATGTGCATGGTAGATAACCACATCATCCATCATGATGGTTCTCTTCTCTTGCACATAACCGTTAGAAGAAAAAGTGCATGAATAATGTGACACAACAATGGCAATATTCATGGCACTAGGCATATGGTGCAAAGAAGGAAGACAAACATGCATCACAAGAAATATGTCAAAATATCCAAATATATGTGAGAAAGCTATGGGGGAATCTCATTCGCAAGACGAAAAGCATTGTTGCACTCAATACGTGGTAAATCATCTAGCATGAGAGAGGGAACATATGGCGACATATGACAAGTTGGACTAGCAATCATGTGCAGAGCATGGGAATATGTGCCATCAACCGCATGAAACGACCAAATAAGAATCATCAATGATGCAACAATCAAGGCAAGCATATCAAATATGTCATGCAAACTAGTGGAGCGAAGATGCAACACACTAGAGGAAATGATGGCAATCATGTAATGTGAGCAAATAGTGGATATAGGCAATGCACATGACATAACACAATCAAGACAAGTAATGGGGCAAGCATCAATATCATCATAGGCATGGGACACAAAGGAAACATGGCAATAACACGAGATATCTCCACCAAGCTTGCAAATACACATACAAGTACTAGAATCATAGATCATGTGTAATGCAAAGAATGGGTCACAATGCATGGCAAATGCATCATAATGAGCATATAATGCAAAGTGAACATGGAAATATGAGCATAGAATATGTAATGGACAACAACCCATAACCATGTGAGGACCATGTAGAAGAATTGAGCGAAGTCTTTGCGCGAAAGGAGCGGTGGGAAAGACAATCTGTGGTATCCCAAGTTACTGTTGCTCTCTAGAGCTCTTTTCGTCAACTCGTGCATTTGTGGAGTTGACAAGTATGCATGGGTACCTACACAAAAGAGATAAATGATAAAGAAAGTGTGTGCATGGTAAATGTACACATCATCCATCATGATGTGTATGTGCATGAGGGAGTTAGCACAAGATAAGCATCGTTCAAAGAAATTTGAGGCCCGGTAGAGAAATATGTCATCCATCATGCAATGATAGTTATTGTGTTTAGCATGATTGGGACGCAAATTATAGCAAGTGTGTGGCACAACAATAGCATGTTTATTCATGGGATGCATATGGTGCACACAATCATGGGAATCATGCAATGGATAGGATGGATCATGATACGTCTCCAACGTATCTATAATTTTTTATTGTTCCATGCTATTATATTATCTATCTTGGATGTTTTATATGCATTTATATGCTATTTTATATGATTTTTGGGACTAACCTATTAACCCAGAGCCCAATGCTAGTTTCTATTTTCCCCTTGTTTTTGAGTTTTGCAGAAAAGGAATATCAAATGGAATGAAACTTTTTGGAGATTTTTCATGGACCAGAAGACATCAGATGGACTTGGAGTACACGCTAGGGGATCCGCGTGGCGGCCACAAGGCTGGAGGGCACGCCCTTGGGGGTAAGGCACGCCCCTACCTTGTGGGCTCCTCGTGCCGCCCCTGCCCTATTTCTGCCACCTATAAATACCCATATATTCCAGAAACATCAAAACATCCATCGAAACCACATTTTCGCCGCCGTAACCATCTGTTCTTGCGAGATCCCATCTGGAGGCCTTTTCCGGTACTCTGTCAGAGGAGGAATCAACAAAGGAGGGCATCTACATCAACCCTATTGCCCTTCCAATGAAGTATGAGTAGTTTACCACAGATCTACGGGTCCATAGCTAGTAGCAAGATGGCTTCTTCTCTCTCTTGGATCCTCAATACCATGTTCTCCTCGGTGTTCTTGGATATCTATTTGATGTAATCTTTTTTGCGGTGCGTTTGCCAAGATCCGATGAATTGTGGGTTTGTGTTTAGATTATCTATGAATATTATTTGAGTCTTTTCTGAATTCTTATATTCATGATCTAATATCTTAGTAATTCTCTTTGAACTATTGGTTTTGTTTGGACAAGTAGATTGATATTTCTTGCAATGGGAGAAGCGATTTGCTTTGGGTTCAATCTTGAAGTGCTCAATCCCAGTGATAGTAGGGGACATGACACGTATTGTATTGTTGCCATCGAGGATAAAAAGATGGGGTTTTTATCATATTTCTTGAGTTAATTCCTCTACATCAGGTCATCTTGCTTAAGGCGTTACTCTGTTCTTATGAACTTAATACTCTAGATGCATGCTGGATAGCGGTCGATGTGTGGAGTAACAGTAGTAGATGCAGGCAGGAGTCGGTCTACTTGTCTCAGACGTGATGCATATATTCATGATCATTGTTTAGATGTCGTCATAATTATTCGCTTTTCTATTAATTGCTTGACAGTAATTTGTTCACTCACCATAATATTTGCTATCATGAGAGAAGCCTCTAATGAAACCTATGCCCCCCGGGTCTATTTTACATCTTATAAGTTTCAAATCTAATATTTTGCAATCTTTTAATTTTCAATCTATAAACCAAAAACCCAATTTTTTTTACCTTATTTGTTAATCTATCTCTATCGGATCTCACTTTTGCAAATAACCTAGAAGGGATCGACAACCCCTTTATAGCATTGGGTGCAAATTGTTTGATTGTTTGTGCAGTTATTTGGAGACTTATGTGTAATCTCCTACTGGATTGATACCTTGGTTCTCAAAAACTAAGGGAAATACTTACTTCACTCTGCTGCATCACCCTTTCCTCTTCAAGGGAAACACCAACGTTACCTCGGGAAAGCAGCAAGGAAGCAGAGGAATTTCTGGTGCCGTTGCCGGGGAGATCTACGCCATGTCAAGACCCACCAAGTACCCTTCATTAAACCCTCATCTCTTGCATTTTCATTATTTGCCATTCGCCTCTCATTTTCCTCTCCCCCACTTCTAAAATGATCTTCAAAAATATTTTCCGTTTCTTCGCCCTTCTTTCGTTCATCTTCTTCCTTTGTCGGTCGCCACCATGGCTAAATATAAAAGGGGTAGGTCTCTTCCCCCGAGTTTTACTTTAGATAACCCCTCCGTCCTTGCTAAGCTCATAAACAATGATGCTACAAAAAAACCTCCAAGGTTAGCAAGGGAAAATTAAACAATTTTGATGAAGATAATCCCAAAATTTTCCGTTATTTGCTTGATGGATCTTTAAAGATGCGTGGAATAGGCTATTAAGAATTCGAGCTAGCCATGTGCCCCAATATCATATAGACATATACTTGAGAAGTGTAATGCCCCGGATGTAATACTTTCCCTTTTTGGCAATATATATATATCTTTGGCTCCATCTATTCCATTCCGGGTTCTTCGTCTTTTCGGGTTTTTTGTCTTTTATCGTGTGTGTGTGTGAATTCATCCATATCATGTTGTCATGTGCATTGCATTGCATTTGTGTTGTCGTTTGCATCCGGTCCCACTCGTTCCTTCCCGTTGTCCGTTTCGAGTTCCGGAGCTCTCTCACATGTCCGTGGCATCCCCGAGGCCTACTTTGGTGTTTGGCCGTGTAACGTTTCCGTTTTTGTGTGAGACTTGTCGTGCGATGTTGTTTAGGTGTGTGTAACCCGCCTGTCAAATCTCGTCACGTTTGGAGTTCGTTTGGTGCTCCAACAGTTATTCTCGTGGGCTAAAAGTACCTCCTCTTTGAGGCCCAAGACACCCCTCCAACAGCCCACCAAACCAACCCAAACCCCTCCCTTCATCTAGGCCATCCAATTGTGATCGCGTGGCCGAAAACCTCACCTCATTTGGACAACCCTAGATCCTTGTGCCTATATAAACGTCCAACTCCCCCAATTTTCGCGTCTGAAACCCTAATGCTTCCACGGTTCGCCGCCGGTGCTTCCACCGTTGAGCCGCCGTGCTTCCGAAGTCTCCGTCCGTGCTTCCGACGTGCACTCGCCGTGCTTCCACCCGACGCGCGTGCCCGAGCCCGAGGTCTTCTTCAACCTCAGATCCGCGCCGGCCTTCTTCCTCCACTCCGGTCGGAGCTTCTCACCGCCGCCGCGCCGGACCCCGCCGCCTTCGCCGCCGAGGAGCACCACCACCTCCGCCTCCTTCACCGGCCCCTCCGGCCAGCCACCTTCGCCGCCGCTCCGCCGCCGGCCAGGCTGCCGCACCCGCCGCCGGCCGCCTCCCCGGCCGCCGCCTCCCGGCCGCCGCCCCGCCTCCCGGCCGCCACGGCTCCCTTCCCGCCGCGCCATCGACCCCGCCGGCCCCTGCCCGCAGCTCGAGCACCGCCACCTCGGGGGATCGGGAGGATCCCCCTCGATCCAGATCCAGTCCCCAGGTGGGCCGGCCCGATCCGCCCCCTCGGCCCGTTAGGCCCACTCCGCCGATCCGCTTCGGGCCGCGCCCGATCCGCCCCAGGAGCCCGAAGCCCGTTTGACCGCCGCCGCCGTTGACCCCACGTTGACCCAGATCTGACCGAGGTTGTTTTTTTTCTCTAAGTCCCTGGCAGTTTTAGTTGTCTGATGTTGTTTTGTTTTGATGATAACTTTTTGTGTGATGGTCCAATTTGAGCAAATGATATGCCAAAATGATCGTGGTGACTTGTACTACGTTTTGTTCCATTGTGCCATGCATATTTGAGGTCATCTAGATGCCTTAATCTTCATGAGAAGAGTGCTACTTGTTATAAACTGCTGTTAGTAGATGTTTTCATGCCATGTTTGCAATGTGATATCTTGGTGCATGTTTATTCAAATGAAGCAAATGATATGTCCACGTGTTCATCATGTTATGCTCTACATGTTGGTTGCTTTAGCTTGCATGATAGATTTCATCTTGCCATGTTTATCTCCTTTGCAAAGTGCTATGTGGCTGTTATGTCGTTAAACTTGTTACGAGATGCCTCGTAGAGGAGCTCGTTGCTATTGATGTAGTTGTCCCCTTGATGCATGCTTAGATGGTTTGGACTCCCCATCATGTGTACTTTGCTGTGGTGCTTACCACTTGCCATGCCATGCTTTGAGGTGACTTAAACTTGCTCACAAAGATGCCCTGATGTTACTACTGTTTTAACACTTCGTGAAATTTCACTAAGTCTGGAATCTGTAATTTCGAGATGCCATGTTTGCTTGTTGTTCTAGGCAAATCCATGCTAGTTTTGGGGCGACTCTTGATGATTCCTTGTTGTATATATTGTTGACTATCCATTCATGCTCTCACATGCTTATTTGAGTGGTTGTAGCATATTTAACTTTTGCTCCCAAGTTTCTATAAAATACTGCTGTCAGGATTTTTTTGTCAAGTTCAATATGTCATAGCTTGTTGCTATTGATCCATGGCTCCTTTGGAGATGCTCCAATGGAATTGTTTGCTGTAGAGTATGTCTACTTTATGTCCATGCTCCTTGCCATGATGTTTGAGTGCTGTAGACTATTTATCACTTGCTCCGAAGTTCCTATGTGGCTGTTATTCTCAGCTTGTGCATGTGTATTGTTTCGGGTGTATCTTTTAGCCCGTTGCTCCGTTTTGAGCAAGTCCTATATGTAACTTGTGTGTTTTTGCATGTAGATTCATATTATCCTTTTGTTATCATGTTTTGAAGTATTTTTGCTTGATACAAATTGCCATGCTCCTTGTGCTGTAACACTGTGCTTCCTGTGTAGACTTTCTGTGCTTCCTAAGTGCATCTGCATTGCTTCCATAGTGCATCAGCCATGCATCCAGTAGTTCTGTGCATTGCATCTTGTTGATTTCGTGTCTTGTGTGTTTGTGTTGAGTAGAGCCGGAAGCTGAGTACGAGTACGAGAACGAGGTTACTACCGAGGTTGAGAACGAGGAGCTCTCTTACGATCCCATCGACAACTCTTCAGGCAAGATGACCGAACCCCGATAACATTACTATCTTTGCCTATTGCTAGAATTATCGCTCTATAGTCTTGCCTCGATGCCCATGTTCTTCCTGTCAGCCTCCTATTGTAACCATGAACCTGTTTAACCACCCTACCTATGCAAACCATTGATTGGCTATACGTAGGCTTCGCTCAGCCCCTCTTATAGCATTATTAGTTGCAGGAGAAGATTGAAGATTCTTGCTTCTTGTTGAAGCTTGTTGGGATATCACACTATATTAATTATTAAATGAAATCATCTATATATTGGTAATGGGTGGAAGGCTAAGCCTTTTGCTTGGTGATTTGTTCCACTCATGCCGCCCTAGGAACCGTATAAACCGGTGTTATGTTCCTTGATTATGCGTTCCTCACACGGTTGGGGTTATGGGACCCCCTCGATAAACCGCTAAGTGCTAACTATTTTCCAGCAAGTCCCAACATTGGTACTATTTGCCTAATAACTAAAAACTTGCATAGGGAGTAATTAAACCTTTTCTTAATCAACAACCCCGGGCCAGTGCTCCACATGAGTGTTGGTCCGAAACAGGGAGTCTGCGGGGCCACCTCGAGGGAACTCAAGGTTTGGTAAAAACCGATAGAATCACCCATCCGGTCGTGGCCTGAGACTAGATACGCGCGGCTATTGTCAGGGTGTCGGCACGCCGGGAGGATTTGCTGGATTAGCCTTACCTTAGTCGGAGTATCTTGAGCACGGGATTCCGAGGATACTCGGGCCTTCCCACTTTGGAGTTGCGACTCCGCGGATCGTGGGCTTGTCATGGGCCAAATTGGAACACCCCTGCAGGGTTATGAACTTTTGAAAGCCATGCTCGCGGTTATGTGGCAGATGGGAATTTGTTAATATCCGGTTGTAGAAAACTTGACACCATGTTCCAATGCATTACTAGCGTGTGTACCGTGACGGTCATTTTCCAAAAATATTCGGGAAGTGAACACGGTGGGGTTATGTTTGACTTGCTAGTTAGGATCACTTCGTGATCATCTCTCGACCGAGGCACTTCTCTTCTCGCTCTCTTGTACGTAAGCTAGTCTAGTGCTGCTGCAACCTCTTGTTCTTTCTTCAACCTTGTTCCTCACCCAAGGCTTGGATAGTCGTGTTACCCGGGAACGGGATTGCTGAGTCCTCTGTGGATCACAATTACTTCACCACACCAGATGCAGGTACTATGGTGAGCTACACAGGCGATGGCACTGAGCTAGACTGGGAGTACGACGAGGAGCGTAGCCGTTACTATGTGAACTATCCAGTTGATCAGTAGAGCTTCTACTAGGATTCGATCTAGCCCTGTGGTATTAATGTTATGTTTGGTATCTTTCATTTGGATCTTACCCTTAGATGGGCTGTGATGTTTATTTGAATGATGTTTGGACATGTAATGATTTGTGTGACGTGGCGAGTGTAAGCCAACAATCTTTTCAGCTTTCATCCCTATTTTTACATGAGATGTGCAAAGGTACCAAACTTGCGATCATTCCAGAATGGGCTTATATCTTTAAGTCGTGCCTCGACATGTAGGAGATATAGTCCCATCCTGGGCATTACAAGTTGGTATTCAGAGCCTTCTCCGACCTAGAAGCCCCCACTGTTTGATCGAATCGTTGACGGTTGAGTCTAGGCACACACTGAAAATGTTTTGAGTCCTATATTTATATCGGAGAGTAGGATTTATTTTGCTCCTCATCTCTTTTCACTCTGGTGAGGACTCTTGACGACTACTCTTGCCTCTTCTACTTTCAAAAATTGCACAAATTTTTTTTAGGAATCTCGCGAGTATTGTTTGGATTGTTTCGATGTCTTTGTGACGAGAATATTGTTCTCGATGCCTCCTGACATTAGGGGTTGTGGCAGTGTCCCGGGGAGTTGAGCTTCGGGGTATTGTCGTCACAAGCATATTGCGGCAGTTCTAGATTACTTAAGACGGCCGACATCGAAAACTCTCCTATACGGTTAGTGGCAAGATAACCCCGACATCACCCAGTACTGGGGAGGTTGTTCGGGAGTATTGCCATAGCTTGTATAGTAGATGCGTTTCGAAGGTCCGAGGTAGACGGTTTCCGAGAAAGACTGGTTATGTGTTGAAGGATGGATATAGCTGGATGTAGGATTAGAGTTGAGTGCGCGATGCTTCCCCTGTATCCCCAACACCTGATTGCATAACTGGAAACTTTCGGAAATTAATAGGTGGGTTTATCCAGTAGCTCGTAGGCATTCTTCCAACGAATGCAGGTTACAGAGTTCGGGGTTCTACATTGAGTGAAGTGGTTTTATGGCCGATGTTCCGATCGGGTGTTGCATCTTAAAGGGTCCTTGGCTATGCTGATTCGGGGATTGCAAAACCCTTTCGTAACATGTTCCATAAGCTTTCAACACAAAGATGTCGAACGAAGCTCCTATCTTGTGTTTGTTCCATCTGTACCTTGTTGTTTTTCTTATTTACCTTTTATCTCCCAGTGGCTTCTCGTGAAGATTGTTGTTATCATTAAACTGAGAATTTCATTCGTTCCCCTTGTTCGAATGATTCTTGTGAAGACTATGTTGCATTTCTATCCGTTGTTTCAGCTTATACCTTCTTTCAATCAAATGCTGATTGGTGGTCATCTCTTTCAGGATGGCTCCGAAACGGGTTCCCAACGCTAACCCAGAGGGTGAAGAGGTTCCAGATCGTCCTCCTTCCCCTCCTCCTCCGTCTGAGGCCTGGAGAGCGATTATGCAGAATACAAACCAGAACACCCAGATGTTGATGCAGATGATGCAGCAAATGCAAGAAAATCAAGCAGATCAGGGTGCTCCAGGGAACCAAGGCAATTTCTTCAACCAACAGCACCATGCTACGCTCAACCAGTTCTTGGCTAATCAACCAAAGGCTTTCAGTTACTGTGTCGACCCTCTCGATGCTGAAGATTGGATCACTGATATCAAGAAGCATTTTGAGTGCAGCAACGTAAGGCCTGAGGACTATGTGAAGTTTGCAGCCTTCCAACTCAAGGACCAAGTAGCTGATTAGTGGCAGCAGTACAAAGACTCCAGAGAAGGGCGTGTGATCTCTTGGGAGGATTTCTGCAAGGACTTTCGCTCTCACCACATTCCAACAAGTGGCTCGAGGGTATGCGTGAGCAATTCCGCAACCTGAAGCAAGGCTCTATGACTGTCTACCAGTATAATGTCAAGTTCCAAAACCTTGCCCGCTATGCAAAGCAAGACATCCCAGATGCCAAGAGCAAGATATATCAGTTCCGTGGAGTTCTGAAGGATGAACTTCAACTTGCTCTCACCTTTTTGGAGCCTGATGAGTTTGACAAATTCTATAACATGGCGCTTAAGCAAGAGGCAGCCCAGCTCAAGATGGAGGCTTCCAAAAAGAGGATCCGAGATGCCGTTCACTCCTCCTCATCTTCTCAAGTCGTCGCGAAGCAACAGAAGTTTTGGCTTCCACCTCCTCCTGTGATCCGAGCTCCCTACAACAACAACAACAAGCATGCTGGTGGCCGTGGTTTCTCCCACCCACCCAACCCAAGCAACCAGTCAAAGTTTCAGTCTCAAGGTTCCAAGTCAAGTGCTACTCATTACCGTCCTCTCTCAGAAGTGGTCTGCAACAAGTGCACTCAGAAAGGTCACTATGCTAACAAGTGCCCCTACCCAAGGCGCCTTCCGCCTCCTCCACCTGTCAGCACAGCTATTGTCAAGCATAATCCAAAGGCAGCAAGGGTGAATCTGATGAATGCAGCACAAGCGGAGAATTCTTCTGATGTGATTTTGGGTAACCTTCCAGTTAACTCTTTTCCTGCTAAAGTTTTGTT
Organism: Secale cereale; assembly: GCA_902687465.1. Classification (NCBI taxonomy): domain Eukaryota; kingdom Viridiplantae; phylum Streptophyta; class Magnoliopsida; order Poales; family Poaceae; genus Secale; species Secale cereale. The sequence goes on from LR738712.1 coordinate 383,484,956, forward strand.
TGATTCGGGTGCTTCATGTTCCTTCATGTCATATCCATTTGCATCCAAGCACGATGTTGATACTTCAAATTTGCCCAAGAAATTGCAAGTTGTTTCTCCGGGCAGGATAATGACTTCTAGCGTGTATGCTCCGGATGTTTCTATTCGCATGAGTGATTATCGCTTTCTGGCTAAACCGGTGGTTCTCGGCAATTCCGACATTGCCCTCATCCTCGGGATGGATTGGCTTTCTCAGCATGATGCTCACATTGATTGTGCAAAAAAGGAAGTCAAGATTACTCATCCTAATGAAGATGTGATTATCTGCGCCTCCAGGGATAACACAATCAGGCTTTTCTCTCTCAATGAGAAGGGCGAGATTAATGCCATATCTCAAATTTCGGTGGTTAACGAATACGAAGACGTCTTTCCTGAAGAACTTCCAGGCATGCCTCCACACCGTCAAGTGGAATTCGTCACTGAACTCGAGCCGGGTACTGAGCCAGCATGCCGGCGTCCGTACAAGCTCTCTCATGGAGAATTGAAGGTGTTGAAGAAGCAGCTGGATGAACAAGAGCGTTTGGGTCTGATCAGGCCTAGTACGTCTCCTTGGGGCTGTGGTGTCTTATTTGTCAAGAAGAAGGATGGCACGGAGCGCCTTTGCGTCGATTACCGGCCATTGAACAAGAAGACAATAAAAAACAATATCCGCTCCCCAACATCAATGAACTGTTCGAGCAGCTCAAAGGAGCTAAAGTATTCTCAAAGCTCGATCTCCGAATGGGCTATCACCAAATTCGCATTCGTGAAGAAGATATCCACAAGACTGCCTTCAGAACAAGCTACGGCTCATATGAGTATACAGTCATGTCCTTTGGTCTCGCTAATGCTCCACCTACCTTCTCGAGAATGATGCACTACATTTTCAACCCCTACACCGGCGAGTTTGTGCTTCTGTATCTGGATGATATTTTTGGTTTTCCCCAAAAATGAAGAGGATCACGAAAAGCACCTCCGTCTGGTTCTCGACAGACTCCGTGAACATAAGTTCTATGCCAAGTTCTCCAAGTGCGAATTTTGGCTCGATAAGGTCTTATATCTGGGCCATATCATCTCCGTTGACGGTATTGCGGTAAACCCCGAGAAAGTTGAAGCAATTGTCAACTGGGAACCTCCTCAGAACGTCAAGCAACTCCGAAGCTTCCTTGGTCTTGCCAGCTATTGCAGAAGGTTCGTTGAGAACTTCTCCAAGATTGCCAAGCCTCTTTCCAACTTGCTGCAGAAGAATGTCAAGTACTACTGGTCTCCATATTGTGAAGTGGCATTCAAAACTCTCAAAGAAAAGCTCGTCTCTGCTCCAGTTCTTACTCCTCCAGATGAGTCCAAGCCCTACGAAGTATTCTGTGATGCTTCTCTTCAAGGACTTGGTGGTGTGCTAATGCAGGACAAGAAAATTGTGGCTTACACTTCTCGTCAATTGAAGCCAAGTGAGAAGAACTACCCCACACATGATCTTGAACTAGCAGCTGTGGTACATGCTTTGATTACGTGGAGACACCTTCTGTTGGGCAGAAAAGTCAACATCTTCACTGATCACAAGAGCTTGAAGTACATCTTCACACAGCCGAATCTAAACCTCTGCCAGACTCGTTGGGTCGAAATGATCCAAGAGTATGATCCCAGCATCGAATATACACCTGGCAAGGCGAATGTGATTGTAGATGCTTTGAGCAGAAAGGCATATTGCAACAGCCTCCTTATCAAGCCGTTCCAGCCTGAGCTTTGTGAAGCATTCAGGAAGCTCAACCTCCAAGTTGTTCCGCAAGGTTTTCTTGCAAATCTTCAAGTTGCTCCTACCTTGGAAGATCAGATCCGTGAGGCCCAACTCAGTGATGCTATGGTGCAGAAAGTGAAACATGGTATTGCAAAGGGTACTCCAAAATACAAGTGCTATCGCGTTGATGAGAGAGATACCTTGTTCTTTGAGGACAGACTTGTGGTTCCCAAAGGTGATCTCAGGAAGCTCATAATGGACGAAGCACATGATTCCCTCCTTTCGATTCATCCTGGTAGTTCCAAGATGTACCAAGACCTCAAGCAATCTTACTGGTGGACACGCATGAAAAGGGAGATTGCCCAATTCGTGAATGAATGTGATGTCTGCAGAAGAGTGAAGGCAGAGCATCAACGTCCAGCCGGTCTTCTCCAACCTCTTCCTATTCCCGAGTGGAAATTCGACCACATTGAAATGGATTTCGTCACTGGCTTTCCTAAGTCCAAGAGTGGGAATGATTCTATCTTTGTGGTGATTGACAAGCTTACCAAAGTCGCTCACTTCATTGCAGTCAAAGAATCCATCAATGCAGCTCAATTGGCAGAGTTGTACACTTCCAGAATTGTATCCTTACATGGCATTCCTCAAGTTATCTCCTCAGACCGTGGAAGTTTGTTCACTTCTAAGTTATGGGACTCCTTTCAGTCTACCATGGGCACTAAGATCAGGTTCAGCACTGCATTTCACCCTCAGACTAGTGGTCAAGTCGAGAGAGTGAATCATATTCTAGAAGACATGCTCAGAGCCTGTGTCATATCTTTTGGCATGGAATGGGAAGATTGCCTTCCGTTTGCCGAGTTCTCTTACAACAACAGCTTTCAAGCAAGTGCCGGCAAAGCTCCGTTTGAAATCCTCTATGGCAGAAAGTGTCGTACCCCTCTCAACTGGTCCGAGACTGGTGAACGTCAACTTCTTGGCAATGACTTGATCTCAGAAGCCGAAGAAATGTGCAAAGTCATACGTGAGAATCTCAAGTCCGCTCAGTCGCGTGAGAAGAGCTACTATGACGGCAAGCATCGTGATGTGGCCTTCATCATTGGGGATCATGTCTATCTCCGTGTTTCTCCTATGAAAGGAACCCAAAGATTCGGTATCAAAGGAAAGCTTGCTCCTAGATACGTCGGGCCTTTCAAGATCCTTGGCAAAAGAGGCGATCGAGCCTATCAACTTGAGCTCCCTTCCAACTTCGCCAATGTTCATGATGTGTTTCACGTGTCTCAACTCTGCAAGTGCTTCAAGACACCTGAACGCACCATTCCGTTTGAGGAGATTAATCTTCAACAACACTTGTCTTACCGAGAGCACCCAGTTGCTATTCTCGAAGAAACCGAGCGCAAGACCCGCAACAAGTCCATCAAATTCTTGAAAGTCAAGTGGTCACACCATACCGACCGAGAAGCTACGTGGGAACGAGAAGATCACCTTCGTTCCGAGTACCCTTCCTTCTTCCAGTCCTAGATCTTGGGACGAGATCTTTTTGTAGTGGAGGAGAGTTTGTAATGCCCCGGATGTAATACTTTCCCTTTTTGGCAATATATATATCTTTGGCTCCATCTATTCCATTCCGGGTTCTTCGTCTTTTCGGGTTTTTTTGTCTTTTTTTGTGTGTGTGTGTGCATTCATCCATATCATGTTGTCATGTGCATTGCATTGCATTTGTGTTGTCGTTTGCATCCGGTCCCACTCGTTCCTTCCCGTTGTCCGTTTCAAGTTCCGGAGCTCTCTCACGTGTCCGCGGCATCCCCGAGGCCTACTTTGGTGTTTGGCCGTGTAACGTTTCCGTTTTGGTGTGAGACTTGTCGTGCGATGTTGTTTTGGTGTGTGTAACCCATCTGTCAAATCTCGTCGCGTTTGGAGTTCGTTTGATGTTCCAACAGTTATTCTCGTGGGCTGAAAGTACCTCCTCTTTGAGGCCCAAGACACCCCTACAACAGCCCACCAAACCAACCCAAACCCCTCCCTTCATCTAGTCCATCCAATTGTGATTGCGTGGCCGAAAACCTCACCTCATTTGGACAACCCTAGCTCCTTGTGCCTATATAAACGTCCACCTCCCCCAATTTTCGCGTCTGAAACCCTAATGCTTCCACAGTTCGCCGCAGGTGCTTCCACCGTTGAAGCGCGGTGCTTCCACCGTTGAGCCGCTGTGCTTCCGACGTCCCAGCGAGCCATGCTTCCGAAGTCTCCGTCCGTGCTTCCGAAGTGCACTCGTCGTGCTTCCACCCGACGCGCGGGCCCGAGCCCGAGGTCTTCTTCTACCACAGATCCGCGCCGGCCTTCTTCCTCCACTCCGGCCGGAGTTTCTCACCGCCGCCGCGCTGGACCCCGCCGCCTTCGCCGCCGAGGAGCACCACCAACGCCGCCTCCTTCGCCGGCCCCTCCGGCCAGCCACCTTCGCCGCCGCTCCGCCGCCGGCCCGGCTGCCGCACCCACCGTCGGCCGCCTCCCCGGCCGCCGCCTCCCGGCAGCCGCGGCTCCCTTCCCGCCGCGCCATCGACCCCGCCGGCCCCTGCCCCGCAGCTCGAGCGCCGCCACCTCGGGGGATCGGAAGGATCCCCCTCGATCCAGATCTAGTCCCCAGGTGGGCCGGCCCGATTCGCCCCTTGGGCCCGTTAGGCCCACTCCGCCGATCCACTTCGGGCCGCGACCGATCCGCCCCAGGAGCCTGAAGCCCGTTTGACCGCCGCCGCCGTTGACCCCGCGTTGACCCAGATCTGACTGAGGTTTTTTTTTTCTCCAAGTCCCTGGCAGTTTTAGTTGTCTGATGCAGTTTTGTTTTGATGATAACTTTTTGTGTGATGGTCCGATTTGAGCAAATGATATGTCAAAATGATCGTGGTGACTTGTACTACGTTTTGTTCCATTGTGCCATGCATGTTTGAGGTCATCTAGATGCCTTAATCTTCATGAGAAGAGTGCTACTTGTTATAAACTGCTGTTAGTAGATGTTTTCATGCCATGTTTGCAATGTGAAATCTTGGTGCATGTTTATCCAAATGAAGCAAATGATATGTCCACGTGTTCATCATGTTATGCTCTACATGTTGGTTGCTTTTAGCTTGCATGATAGATTTCATCTTGCCATGTTTATCTCCATTGCAAAGTGCTATGTGGTTGTTATATCATTAAACTTGTTACGAGATGCCTCGTAGAGGAGCTCGTTGCTATTGATGTGGTTGTCCCCTTGATGCATGCTTAGATGTTTTGGACTCCCTATCATGTGTAATTTGATGTGGTGCTTACCACTTGCCATGCCATGCTTTGAGGTGACTTAAACTTGCTCACAAAGATGCCATGATGTTACTACTATTTTAACACTTCATGAAATTTCACTAAGTCTGGAATCTGTAATTTCCAGATGCCATGTTTGCTTGTTGTTCTAGGCAAATCCATGCTAGTTTTGGGGTAACTCTTGATGATTCCTTGTTGTATATATTGTTGGCTATCCATTCATGCTCTCACATGCTTATTTGAGTGGCTGTAGCATATTTAACTTTTGCTCCCAGGTTGCTATAAAATACTGCTGTCAGGATTTTCTTGTCAAGTTCAATATGTCATAGCTTGTTGCTATTGATCCATGGCTCCTTTGGGGATGCTCCAATGGAATTGTTTGCTGTAGAGTATGTCTACTTTATGTCCATGCTCCTTGCCATGATGTTTGAGTGCTATAGACTATTTATCTCTTGCTCCGAAGTTGCTATGTGGCTGTTATTCTCAGCTTGTGCATGTTTATTGTTTCGGGTGTATCTCTTAGCCCGTTGCTCCGTTTTGAGCAAGTCCTATATGTAACTTGTGTGTTTTTGCATGTAGATTCATATTATGCTTTTGTTATCATGTTTCGAAGTATTTTTGCTTGATACAAATTGCCATGCTCCTTGTGCTGTAACACTGTGCTTCCTATGTAGACTTTCTGTGCTTCCTAAGTGCATCTGCCTTGCTTCCATAGTGCATCAGCCATGCATCCAGTAGTTTTGTGCATTGCATCTTGTTGATTTCGTGTCTTGTGTGTTTGTGTTGAGTAGAGCCGGAAGCTGAGTACGAGTACGAGAACGAGGTTACTACCGAGGTTGAGAACGAGGAGCTCTCTTACGATCCCATCGACAACTCTTCAGGCAAGATGACCGAACCCCGATGACATTACTATCTTTGCCTATTGCTAGAAGTATCGCTCTATAGTCTTGCCTCGATGCCCATGTTCTTCCTGTCAGCCTCCTATTGTAACCATGAACCTGTTTAACCACCCTACCTATGCAAACCATTGATTGGCTATACGTAGGCTTCGCTCAGCCCCTCTTATAGCATTGTTAGTTGCAGGAGAAGATTGAAGATTCTTGCTTCTTGTTGAAGCTTGTTGGGATATCACACTATATTAATTATTAAATGAAATCATCTATATATTGGTAATGGGTGGAAGGCTAAGCCTTTTGCTTGGTGAATTGTTCCACTCATGCCGCCCTAGGAACCGTATAAACCGGTGTTATGTTCCTTGATTATGCGTTCCTCACACGGTTGGGGTTATGGGACCCCCTCGATAAACCGCTAAGTGCTAAGTCTTTTCCAGCAAGTCCCAACATTGGTACTATTTGCCTAATAACTAAAAACTTGCATTGGGAGTAATTAACCCTCTTCTTAATCAACAACCCCGGGCCAGTGCTCCACATGAGTGTTGGTCCGAAACGGGGAGTCTGCGGGGCCACCTCGAGGGAACTCAAGGTTTGGTAAAAACCTGTAGAATCACCCATCCGGTCGTGGCCTGAGACTAGATATGCGCGGCTATTGTCAGGGTGTTGGCACGCCGAGAGGATTTGCTGGATTAGCCTTACCTTAGTCGGAGTATCTTGAGCACGGGATTCCGAGGATACTCAGGCCTTCCCACTTTGGAGTTGCGACTCCGCGGATCATGGGCTTGTCATGGGCCAAGTTGGAACACCCCTGCAGGGTTATGAACTTTCGAAAGCCGTGCCCGCGGTTATGTGGCAGATGGGAATTTGTTAATATCCGGTTGTAGAAAACTTGACACCATGTTCCAATGCACTACCAGCGTGTGTACCGTGACGGTCATTTTCCGAAAGGGATTCGGGAAGTGAACACGGTGAGATTATGTTTGACTTGCTAGTTAGGATCACTTCATGATCATCTCTCGACCGAGGCACTTCTCTTCTCACTCTCTTGTACGTAAGCTAGGCTAGTGCTGCTGCAACCTCTTGTTCTTTCTTCAGCCTTGTTCCTCACCCAAGGCTTGGATAGTCGTGTTACCCGGGAACGGGATTGCTGAGTCCTCTATGGCTCACAGTTACTTCACCACACCAGATGCAGGTACTATGGTGAGCTACACAGGCGATGGCACTGAGCTGGACTGGGAGTATGATGAGGAGCGTAGCCGTTACTATGTGAACTATCCAGGTGATTAGTAGAGCTTCTACTAGGATTCGATCTAGCCCTGTGGTATTAATGTTATGTTTGGTATCTTTCATTTGGATCTTACCCTTAGATGGGCTGTGATGTTTATTTGAATGCTGTTTGGACATGTAATGATTTGTGTGACGTGGCGACTGTAAGCCAACTATCTTTTCAGCTTTCAACCCTATTTTTACATGAGATGTGCAAAGGTACCAAACTTGCGATCATTCCAGAATGGGCTTATATCTTTAAGTCGTGCCTCGACACGTAGGAGAGATAGTCCCATCCTGGGCATTACAAGAAGCTTTTATGTTGGTTTGCCTTGGAGGAGATGCCCTTGATCCTTATTAAAAGATGAAAACCATATTTGGGCACTCCAAGGATGAGAATGTTGAATCAACTATGCTTATGTGCTTTTATCAAAACGAAATAATCAAAGAGATGAAGGCTAGTTTAGATGCAAATTTTCAGAGTGTGCTTAATCTGTCTTCCGCTGTTAATGACCATGTGCTTTCACAAAATATAAAGATAAGTTCTCTTGAAAAAAAAATCTCTTTTTGTTACCAAAGAAAAGAAAATGATAATACCTAGTTCTATTTACATTTTATACGTAGCTAAAGGGCATTAAACAATAGCGCTTGTTGGGAGGCAACCCAATTTTATTTTTGCTTTTTACGTTTTGGTTATGTTCTGATAGTTTTGCACATTATTACTTCTGTAGTAATTGTGTTTTGGTGTTTTAATTAGTGTTTGAGCCAAGTAAGACCTTTTTGATGGCTTACGGGTATCGTTGATTTGATTTTGCTGAAAAACAGAAACTTTTGCGTCGAGTGAAGAAAATTCAATAAATCACTAGAATGTCGAAACCTTCTAAAATTTTACACAAAATTTATATACAAATTCCGCACGTCTTAAAATTGTTTCAGGATTTTTAGAGTTACAAAAGTATGCGAAGTTTACAGATTGCTACAGATTGTTCTGCTTTTGACAGATTCTATTTTTATGTGTTGTTTGCTTATTTTGATGCATCTGTGGCTAGTATCGGGGGGTATGAACCACGGAGAAGTTGGAATACAGAAGATAGTACACTAATATGATATTAGAATAAGATCACAACAGTACCTTGAGTGGTTATTTACTTTGTTTTACTAACGGAGGTCACGGGATTTTCTTTTGAGTTTTGTGTTGTGAAGTTTTCAAGTTTTGGGTAAGGATTTGATGGACTATGGAATAAAGAGTGGCAAAAGCCTAAGCTTGGGGATGCCCAAGGCACCCCAAGGTAAAATTCAAGGACGTCCAAGATCCTAAGCTTGGGGATGCCCCGGGAAGGCATCCCCTCTTTCGTCTTCATCCATCGGTAACTTTACTTGAGGCCACTTTTCAAGAAATCTTCAGATTCAGCGACTTATCGTCCGATTTATCGCTACTCTAGTGGTGGCCCGTAAGATTATGCCTTATCTTCACCATTTATCATTTGGGCCGGTTTATTGCTACAACGAGCAATTTATTTGGAATCTATCGATAAATCAGCCCTATTCATAGCACTATGTTTGCAAAAACTATGTTTATTTGCGTTTTGTGGATCTTGTCATGCAATATTTACTATTGTCCGATTTTGTTTGTCATTATACGAGAATTCAAAGGTTAGGAATCAAGGTAACACTTCGGTCCAACATTGTTTTGGTATTGAATATAGCATATTTTAGTGTTGGGGACGTGGGATTTGCAAAAAATGTCTGATTAATAGTTGGTCAATAAAATCAATTAATTGGCCAATTTCCGATTAATCTCTAATCCCCAGCTGACCGAGACGCTAATGACAAGAGATATCCTCAACATTGCTTGAGGTATATTTTTATTCACTACATGTTATGTGTTTTGCTTGGAGCGTCGTGTATGATATGAATCTTTGCTTTTAGTTTGCCACAATCATCCTTGCTGTACACACCTTTTAAGAGGGACACGCGTCAGTCATGATTTATTAGAATACTCTATGTGCTTCACTTATATCTTTTGAGCTTGGCAATTTTGCTCTAGTGCTTCACATATATCTTTTTAGAGCACGATGGTGGTTTTATTTTATAGAAATTGTTGAACTATCTTGCTTCACTTATATTATTTTGAGAGTTCTTAAGAAAAACATGGTAAAATTCTTGGGTTATGAAATTAGTCCTAATATGGTAGACATCCAAAGGAGATATAATAAAAACCTTCATATAGAGAGCATTGAATGTTATGTGAAGTTTGACTCCTTGTAATTGTTTTGAGATGTTAAGATGGTAATATTAGAGTTATGCTAGAGGTAGTTTGTGAGGTTAAAGAAATAATTGTGTTAAGGTTTGTGATTCCCGAAGCATGCACGTATTGCCTATGTAACCAAATTGGCGCGCACTGTATCTTGATTGTTTCATCTTTGTGGGAAGGTCGGGCGCGCGCGATGGTTAACTCCTACCAACCTCCCCCCCTAGGGGCATGCGTCATAGTGTTTTTCCTTGAGGGCTAAGTATAATTTTCACAATAAGTATGTGAGTTCTTTATGACTAATGTGGGTCCATGGATTATACGCACTCTCACCCTTCCCCCTTTCTAGCCACTCTAGTGCCGCACAACTTTCGCCGGTGCATAAAACTCTCCTTATACCTTCCTCAAAACAGCCACCATATCTACTCCCTTCGTTCCAAAATAGACGACTCAACTTTGTACTTACTTTAGTATAACGTAATTACAAAGTTGAGTCATCTATTTTAGAACAGAGGGAGTACCTATTACGTCATTTCCATAGCCATTCCGGGATATATTGCCATGTAACTCCACCGTTCCATTTATGACACGCTTCATCATTGTCATATTGCTTTGCATGATCATTTAGTTGACATAGTATTTGTGACAAGGCCACTTCTCATATTTTTCATACATGTCACTCTAGGTCATTGCACATCCCGGTACACCGCTGGAGGCATTCATATAGAGTCATATCTTTGTTCTAGTATCGAGTTGTAAGTAAATAAAAGTGTGATGCTCAACTTTATTAGAACATTGTGCCATGTGAGGTTATCAAAAATAAAGAATGCCAATAAAGCCCAAATAAAAAAAAATGCCAACGAAGACCACCAAAAAAGAGAGGCCAAAGAGCCCAAAAAATGAGAGAAAAAGTGAGAAGGGACAATGTTACTATCCTTTTCCACACTTCTGCTTCAGAGTAGCACCATGTTCTTCATGATAGAGAGTATCCTATGTTTTCACTTTCATGTAACACTAGTGGGAATTTTTCGTTATAGTACTTGGCTTGTATATTCCAACGATGGGTTTCCTCAAATGCCCTAGGTCTTCATGAGCAAGAAGTTGATGCACACCCACCAGTTGTCTTTTCGAGCTTTCATACACTTATAGCTCTAGTGCATCCGTTACATGGCAATGCCTACTCACTCGCATTGATATCGATTGATGGACATCTCCATAGTCCATTGATTTGCCTAGTTAATCTGAGACTTTCTCCCACCTTTTGTCTATTACCACCTCCACTCCACCCATAGTGCTATGTCCATGGCTCGCGCTCATATATTGCGTCAAGAGTTGAAAAGTTTGAAAGAGTAGAGCATGAAAGCAATTGCTTGGCTGACCCCGGGATGGGCATGAGGGGTGCTTTGTCTTAAGAAAAGGGAGCATAAGGACTATATGATTTGTAGGGATAACGTTCTTTAGCCATGTTATTTTCGAAGCCTTATAGATTGCTTTTGGTATGATTAAAGTATTATTGTTTTGATATTGAGAAACTTTTATTTTGAGTCTTATGGACCTGAACATTCATGCCACAATAAAGAATATTACATTGATAAATATGTTGGGTAGCATTCCACATCAAATATTCTATTTTCATTATTTACCTACTCGAGGACGAGTAGGAATTAAGCTTGGGGATGCTTGATACGTCTCCAACGTATCTATAATTTTTTATTGTTCCATGCTATTATATTATCTATCTTGGATGTTTTATATGCTATTTTATATGATTTTTGTGGCTGACGTATTAACCCAGAGCCCAGTGCTAGATTTTGTTTTTCCTTGTTTTTGAGTTTCGCAGAAAAGGAATATCAAACGAGTCCAAACAGAATGGAACTTTTTGGAGATTTTTCATGGACCATAAGACATCAGATGGACTTGGAGTACACGCCAGGGGATCTGCGAAGCGGCCACAAGGGTGGAGGGCGCGCCCCCTACCTTGTGGGCCCCTCGTGCCTCCCCTGGCCTATTTCTTCCGTCTATAAATACCTATATATTCCAGAAACATCAGAACATCCATCAAAAACACTTTTCCACCGCCGTAACCTACTATTCTCGCGAGATACCATTTAGAGGCCTTCTTCGGTACTCTGCCGGAGGGGGAATCAACCACGAAAGGCATCTACATCAACCCTATTGCCCTTCCGATGAAGTGTCAGTAGTTGACCACAGACCTACGGGTCCATAGCTAGTAGCTATATGGCTTCTTCTCTCTCTTGGATCCTCAATACCATGTTCTCCTCGTTGTTCTTGGAAGTCTATTCGATGTAATCTTCTTTTGCGGTGTGTTTGCCAAGATCTGATGAATTGTGGGTTTATGTTCAGATTATCTATGAATATTACTTGAGTCTTTTCTGAATTCTTATATGCATGATCTAATATCTTAGTAATCCTGTTAGAACTATCGGTTTTGTTTGGCCAACTAGATTGATATTTCTTGCAATGGGAGAAGTCTTTGCTTTGGGTTCAATGTTGTGATGCTCAATCCCTATAACAGTAGGGGACATGACACGTATTGTATTTTTGCCATCGAGGATAAAAAAATGGGGGTTTCATCATATTGCTTGAGTTAATTCCTCTACATCATGTCATCTTGCTTAAGGCGTTACTCTGTTCTTACGAACTTAATACTCTAGATGCATGTTGGATAGTGGTTGATGTGTGGAGTAATAGTAGTAGATGCAGGCACGAGTCGGTCTACTTGTATAGTGGTTGATGTTGTGATGTTGTCATAATTATTATCTTTTCTATCAATTGCTTGGCAGTAATTTGTTCACCCACCATAATATTTGCTATCATGAGAGAAGCCTCTAGTGAAACCTATGGCCCCCGGGTCTATTTTACATCTTATAAGTTTCAGATCTACTATTTTGCAATCTTTTACTTTCCAATCTATAAACCAAAAATCCAAAAATATTTACCTTATTTGTTAATCTATCTCTATCGGATCTCAATTTTGCAAATAACCTAGAAGGGATTGACAACCCCTTTACGACGTTCGATGCAAGTTGTTTGATTGTTTGTGCAGGTATTTGGCGACTTGTGTGTAATCTCCTACTGGATTGATAACTTGGTTCTAAAAAAGTGAGGGAAATACTTACTTCACTCTGCTGCATCACCCTTTCCTCTTCAAGGGAAACACCAATGTTACCTCGGGAAAGTAGCGAGGAAGCAGATCACAATCTCCTAAAATGTATGAGGAAACTATGGGGGTCTCCTGATGAGCAATAATGGAAGCATAATACAGAGAAGTGGAACAACATCCAAAACATTGCATATCCGAAGCTTGGTAGTCATGGCATGGCATATGAGAGAAATGATGCAAAGGGAGCATATCAATATCATCACAAGAAAAACAAATGCCAATAACCATGGGTTTGTCGTCTATGCCATATGAAAATATTGGATAGATTTTAGTGGCACATGCATAGTTACTATGACGAGTTTGTAATTTTGCAATATGGGATATCTCACTCATAGAATATGACAAGTCAAGCGGATTGTCAAACATGATGTGACCTAAAGAATTATCACAAGAGATCCTAGGTAACATGGCATCACAACTAATAGACTCCACATGACAATCATCAAACTCATCATAAATGGGTAAATCATGTCATGGGGAAATCATACTAGCATGAAGCATGGCAATATGTGGATCAACATCATGCAAGCAATCAATGTCAAGAATGTCCACTAGTGGGACTAGAGCATCACCTTCACCTATGTTACCTTTTTCATTCCACTCATGTGGTGTAGGTGGCAAGGACCAGTTCGAGGTCATCATCTTCATCTTGATGGAACCATGTTGTTGGTGCATCATAGTACACCATGGCCATCGTCTTGTCTAAAGGAAGGCCGAAGTCATCGAGGATTGGGGCGTCATCGTATATTGGACCTAGCACCAAATGAGAAGACACAATAGAGGTAGAGGTCAAGTTGTTAGAGTTTAAATTGTCCTCACAAGACCTATCAACTATCTCACTCTCTCTATGTGATGGTGGATCACTCCCTCCATCAAGGTAGGTGCAATCAAAGTCACATATGGTGGAGTCACTCGAATCACTCAAGTGGTGGTGGTGGTGGCTCTCCTCATATGGGAAATGGAGCATATCATCATATATGGGGCTAGTGGTGAAGTTGCTCTCACTCTCAATAAATCCCATGCTCAACCGCCTCATAGTCGTCGTTGTGGATGAAGGTCGAAGATGGCACATTATCACTCTTTTCCATGACCGAAGGGAAAATCCCATGCTCGATCATCTCGATGGTACTAGCCTCATGCTCGCCGTCTTGTAGCGTGGTCATCGCGAAGGGTGCTTCGGGTCGAGTAGACTTGGCCTTCATGAGTTCTTGTTGTGCCTTGAGAGCACCAATGTACATGTCGTTGAGGGACTCGAAGTTGTTGGTGAAGATAGTCGTGGCGATGTCGTTGTTCAATCCCATCGAGAAGTAGAACTTCATCCAAATGGGGTCGTCCACGCTGGCTCGTCGCAAGTCTTTCTTGATATTCTTGAAGTACTCTTTGAGGGACTTGGATCCTTGCATGGTGTTCTCCAAGTGGCGTTGAAGATGTTCCGTGTAGGTATAAGGCACAAATTCTCGCCACATTACTTTCTTCGTCTTGCACCAACTCATGGTAAAGCTTGTCAAAGTTCTATCAAGCCACCATGTTGATGTGTAGTCATGGAAGTTACTTGCGGTGCACTTCACTTGATCTTCGGAGGGGACTTGATGCAGTTTGAGGTAGTTGTCCATCTTGTGCTCCCACTTGAGGTACTCTTCGGGGTCATGAGTCCCAAAGAATGGAATCTCGTAGTCGGTGTCCAAGTCAAAGTAGGTCATGGAAGTCACAGACTTGAGCTCCTGGAGTAGGCTAAGATCCGTACATCCAAAGGTGAAGATGCCTTGAAGTCACTTGGCGAAGATGCCAACGTAGTCGAAGAAGCCGTCTTGTCGAGGATGATGTTGCCGCTCTGTGTGGCCCGTGTTCACGGGGTCATAAAAGGCCGTGTGCACGGGGTCTCGTGTGCACGGGGGTCGAAGGCCCGTGTGCACGGGGTTGGCAGAGAAGCCAACTCACGTCCGAAAGTCTGCTCTTCCGTTCTTGTGGTATGCCCTTTATGAACTTGAGCACCTTGGTCTTGTAGGTGTCAATGCTGGTTTGTACTTGCCGAAGATGGTAGCTCAGAAGCATGTGCACTTGAGTGTCTTCTCGAAAATGAGGACAACCACTTGCGGTGGTTGATGAGGGCCTTGAGCTCCTCCATGTGCTTGTCCATCTTGGCGTCGATGATGTTCGCCATGGCGTCGAACTTGTCGTCGTGGTTGTAGACCGGAGATGATGTACTTTGCCTATCCATCACAAGACTCGAGCAAAGGTGAGTAGGAAACGAGATAAAAAATACCACTACCTTTTCCCAAAGTTGAGGATGTATCTCGTGTCACTCAATGTGAAATGAAACAATAGCGGAATTGGTACTGGATTTGTTCACTCACACCTACAAAGTAAAGCCTATCGAGTGGCTTGGTTAGGACAAGTGGCACAAATTTCATGCAAAATGAAGTCCAAGATTTGTAAATGTTGAAATTAAGCCAAAAGACTCAAAATGCAAAGCAAGTGATCAAAATATAGATTAGGGCAATAAAGAAACACACATGGTGGGATAATGGGGCTTGTGCAACTATAAGGATGAGAAATACAAAATTGCCTAACGAAGACTAAGCTTGTGTTGCACAAACACTAGGAGAGCACTAGCTTGATTGCACACTAGGGTATGATTCATCACTTGGCACCTACCTATATGCATGCAAGCAAAAAATTTCCTATTCCATGTATCCTCATGCACAAGTATCTCTTTTCATGCTCAACACTCTTTTCGCTTATGAGCTTATGATATTTTTTTGCTTACTTAAAAGCTTTTTTTTGACTTTTTTGCTCTTCTCTTCCTTTCCACCTTTCTTATTGAACCTCAACCAAAAACATGAGATAATCATCACAATATATGCATAGGAGCACGCAATTGCCCTATATGATATTTCAAATGATGCAACAATATGATATCGTATCACTATGGTGCGCAAGTTTTCGCGCAGCCCGACAATACTCGGATAGCTAGTCTCAATAGGTATGAAGGTATGCGCAAAAATTGTAGGACTATCAAGATGAAATGGCAAGGAAGGAGAAGTATATGATGGAATGGATACCTTCGTCACACTTAACCTTTCATGAAGTCGGGGGTAACCGACCTTGCTTCCGGTTGAAGATGGTCTCAAAGGATGGATGGTCGTCGTCGATGTCGAAGGTCATGGTAGATGTAGTCGATTGAACGATACAACTCACCGGTGGTGAATGATGATTTAACCTTCCCTAAGTAGCCGAAACACCTTAGGAGACTCAAATCACAACTCAAACAACCACAAATGCAATAAGAACCAAAATGGGTTAGTTTTGCGGAATGCTATGGTGGTATGCGGAAGATATGGTGGATGGCCTATGCTAAAGATGCAAAAATGCACAAAATTGATGGAGTCAAATGGTGGTAAAACCAAGATGACCATCTCGGGCACGTCGCTAGCTTTTCAACGAGCCAAAGAACACCCAAATTGGAGTTCAGAGGTGGAAGTTATGGGCGAAAATGTGAAATCCTAGCGGCTGGCTGTATGGGGGCCGTGCGCATGGGGTCCAAGGACCATGGACATGGGTCCCGTGTGCACAGTACACGTGCCGAGGACACGGGGTCACCTGGGACTACGCGGGGGCTAGTGGGGTGGCGTAAATTGCCCACTTTTTTGGTCAAATTAGAGGGGAAAAAGAAAAATGGGGTATGGGGATGCAATAGGAGGTGGATCTACTTGCTAAACACCAGATCCATGGATGGAAATCAAGAAAAACTCACTAGGAACAACAAATCACAAAAAATTGGTATGGCTCTTTTTGTGGGAAATTATCGAAATTGGACAAAAAGCAACAAATTAAGCTAGAAAACAAGGAGGAGGGCTCCAATTTCGTGAGAAACCATGGCTCTAGATACCAAGATGATGTAGGGTGGAACCCAAAGGGCAGATCTTTCATGAATTAGAGGGCAAATCCCCAAGAACAAGAAGAACACAAGGGGGAAATCAAGAGGAACACTCAAGAACAAGTCCAATCACACATCCACTAGACTCACAAACACATAAGATCCACAAGGTACAAGAACAATCAAAGGGAAAGATACATGGTAGAGTTCATCCCAAATCGAAAGGAGACAAGGTCTTGGTGATTCACTTGGGGAATCCTTCTCAGTTAGGAGGTCTTGATGATCCTAGGGATCCTTCTCCAATGGAGGCCATGAACTCCAATGGAGTGTCTCTCTCTCAAGAGGAATCCCACAAGGGGAGATACATGAGCTAAGCTCTAACATTTAGATCTATTCTTAGCTTAGTCCAAATGGAGGAGGGGAAGGAGTATATATAGTCATAGGGAAGGAGAGGGATAACTGGGGTCGAAATGGTAATACGAGGGCAAAGCCCGCAGCAACACACAGGGGGCTCCGTGCGCACGGGGTAAGTGGAGCCCGTGTGCACGGGGTCTCCAGTGACCTGCCATGGCAGCCATTGAGCAGGGGGTCCCATGTGCACGGTAAACGCCCGTGCGCACGGGGTCTTCAAGAGCATGCAGCTTGGGAGGCCCGTGGGCACACGGTTGGAGGGGCCCGAGATCACGGGGTCGCCTGGGAACTCCTGCCTTCTTTTTAGTCGATTCCTTCTCCGCTTCCAGGCTTCCCTCTTGGATGGTGTAGTTGTTATCCTGCTCTTGGACTCCTCCTCGATGAATGTGTAGCTCCGCTAACACCTATGAATGCACACGAGAGGGGTCAAGTAGTATACCATCCTCGAAAGGTACAAGTGGAAACGTGTAAAGGAGATGATTCACCTTTGTATGTATGAAGCATATGTCACACGTGTCACTTGCGGAATGGACTCTTAACATGGTGATGTCCATAGGACACTCCGCATCATTTACTCTTCAAGCCACCACTAGATAACCTGGCCTTGAACGGGCGGGTCATATAATCCCAAGATCGACCAGGAACTCGACGAATTGCTATCTCTTGTAGACGACAGTCACCATGATCGTATTTGAACGTACATAGATCATTGGTGTGCTCAACCTCAGGGCAGTCGGAGATTTTTGGAAGTGGAATCCGGTGACGAGTGTACACATTCACAAGTTCCCACTCGTAGTTGTACCCAATCATAATAACCCAATCTCCATTTGCACTTGCCCAGGCCATACCATTAAGTGATGACATCTTAACATCACATGTATCATTATCAACCGACATCAAGTTGCATAAGGCGATGCTTTTTTCGTCCCCGCACCAGCAAGAAGGGTCATGGCGAAGAAGATAGGGGAGATCAAACCGCTCCTGAACCCTTGGGTTCTTTATAATGATGTTATTTGTTGAGTCGAGAATGGTCTTGAATGAACCTGCCATGCTAGCCATGGTGATGATGTCGCACTAACTAATGATTTCATCCACCACATCATCTTTTGGATTGGGGCAAGAATACCGGGATCGTTTCTGCCTATTCCCTCCATCGAGAAGACGAACAATGGCAAAAGGAAGAGTCAAGGAAAATGAAGGGAGGAAGAGCGTGCGACAACAGTTCCAAATTGAGAGGGAAAGGCAAAGAGGCGGTGGACAGTCGCTTCAATATAAGAATATTCTAGTGGGGAGCGTACGGTTGCCACGGTATGGAAAAAGGCGCCCCTACCTAGATAGACGTTCATTCGGAAATTATACAAAAGGACTCGCCGTCGTCTCACTCACATGTTGGAATGGGACCACATGTCAATGACACATGGTGTGTCATTTCTCATGCAAAATGCGATGTGGCCGCGTTGGCCTGAGGTGCCGCATTATTTCTCGACTTTATCTATTTCATGGCGTGTCGTTCAATTTTGAAGCACAACTAGTTGGTACTGTATGCAGTGAACATATAAAATACTCTACCACTACTCTACCTCTAGTACTAGTACTAGTAAGATATATAGGCTCGAGCTTTTGCGCTTGTTTGCTAAGGGTTGTCCACTTGCTTCTGACACTATCACTCTCTCTCGAGATCTAAAAAAGATGGCCGGTGTCCGCTCTCTCTCCCCCTCCTCACCGGTGGTCACATTTCCACCAGGATCCCATCTGTTGGGGAAGAAAATGACATGCAGCATTGACGCACTCGTCGTTGGCGAGTGAGGTCACACACCGACGACAAGGCCATTCTCTCAGACCTAGCACCGACAAGGGATGGCCTCCACCCCTAAGGTTGATGCCTTAGTCTATGTGGAGGACGACGAGCATGAGCGAAGCCGCTTCCTGCCGACCCTCGGGTATGCTACCTCTTTTCGAACCATACCCTTGTTCTATTGCCCCATCCGCTACGTCGCTGCATGTGGATCTTTCTCCACTCCCCATCTCCCCACTTTACTATCCTCTGCTCTACTGGTCACATAGACGCAAACCTTAATTTGTAGTATTAAAGGAGAACCTACTTCATGCAGACTAATCCATGTCTGGGTTGAATAATGAAACAAAGGGGGGAACTACTATCGAAGAGACTAGGTATCGAACCTGCATCTCGGTTCAAAAGGGGAAACGAAGTAGCTAAGGAACGAGTCTCTTGTCTCTTGGTTGAAAAAGGGTAGAAAGGCAGGACAACGCAATAGAGAACGACCAGGTCGATAGGTTTGTTGCCTCACATAGGAAAAAGGTGGTTAAAGAGGACAAAAATGGGACGTAATCCACATATGCTGCCTGGATATTTGTTACTCTAGGCAACCATCCCTCCCTCACCACTCTATGCGCCCGTGGAGGTACATCGTACTGGATATTTGTTAGTTGTTGATTGTGGATGTATTAAAGATTTTTGAGCTAAGGCATTCTAATGTTGTTGCACAACCATTATAATAATGATGAAACTTGTTACTACCTTTAGATATTTGCATTGTTAATGCTTATAGATTACATACCTCACTTCATGATGTAATGATGATTCAATTTTTTGTACAGTGTCACCAAAATGTCAAGCCCGCGATGGCATTTTATTTCACTTAAACTACACAAAAAATTGTGAGGAGAAGAGGAAATGTGAGGAGTGGGCACCTCCTCCTCCTCCTGTTTCCTTGATTCATTTGATCACGTTTTTATGTTTGATCGATTATCAAGATTGGGATAGCAATTTTTCTGGTCCCCTCGAGTTCGAAATGTTATTTACCTTGAAGGTACATGGTTTGCAATTTTTTTTATACTGTCCTTAGTTAATAATGCTAGTTACCTTCAGACTTCTGTATTTGGTATAATGCTGAAACTTGTTACCTTTAGATTTAATATAGTTAATGCTTATAGAAATCTTCCCGTGCAAGCTTAAGGAAATCTTTTTAGTAAAACCATTGTATTATACCCCGCAATAAAACACTACTCTACTATTGCAGTAGCCACTGGATAGTGTATCTTTGTACTATACAAATGGTGTTGCATTAGCGTATGGACATATATAAGGTGTGGCAAGCTTTCCAATATATGTGCTCAAGGAAACTACTACATGTTTTTCTAAATACTTGACATTTGGGTACTTTAAATTGAACAGCTATAATGTCTTATATTAAGGAACACATGGTGTAGAATTCATTCAAATTATGCCAGCAAAGCTAGTCACACCTTTGTTAAATTTAATGTTCCTAGTACAAATAGGTGACTACACGCAATTCCCTAGTACCTGCACAAACAATTAAGAACCTTGCAAACAACGCGATAAAGGGGTTGTCAATCCCTTCACAACCACTTGCAAAAGTGAGATCTGATAGAGATAATACGATAAATATTCTTTGGTATTTTTGTTGTATAGATTAAAAAGTTAAGATTGCGAAATAAAAGAATGGCGATAGAAATTGGAAAGTTGACGGGAAACTAATATGATAGAAAATAGACCCGGGGGCCATAGGTTTCACTAGTGGTTTCTCTCAGGATAGCAAATCTTACAGCGGGTGAACAAATTACTCTCGAGCAATTGATAGAACAGCGCATAGTTATGAGAATATCTTGGCATGATCATGTATATAGGCATCACATCTGTGACAAGTACACCGAAACGATTCTGCATCTACTACTATTACTCCACACATGGACCGCTATCCAGCATGCATCTAGAGTATTAAGTTCATAAGAACAAAGTAACGCATTAAGCAAGATGATATGATGTAGAGGGATGAACTCATGCAATATGACATAAACCCCATCTTTTTATCCTCGATGGCAACAATACAATACATGCCTTGCTACCCCTGCTGTCACTGGGAAAGGACACCGCAAGATTGAACCCAAAGCTAAGCACTTCTCCCATTGAAAGAAAGATCAATCTAGTAGGCCAAACCAAACTGGTAATTCGAAGGGACCTGGAAAAATATTAAATCATGCATATAAGAATTCAGAGAAGAACCAAATATTGTTGATAGATGATCTTGATCATAAACCCACAGTTCATAGGATCTCGACAAACACACCGCAAAAAGTATTACAACAAATAGATCTCCAAGAAGATCGAGGATACCTTTGTATTGAGATACAAAGAGAGAGAATAAGCCATCTAGCTAATAACTATGGACCCAAAGGTTTGTGGTAAACTACACACGCATCATTGGAGAGGCTATGGTGTTGATGTAGAAGCCCTCCATGATCGATTCCCCCCTCCGGCGGAGCTCCGGAAAAGGCCCCAAGATGGGATCTCATGGGTACAGAAGGTTGCGGCGGTGGAAATAGGGTTTCCTGGTGCTCTCTGATGTTTTCAGGGTATATGAGTATATATAGGCTGAAGAAGTATGTCGGTGGAGCTACGAGGGGCCCACGAGGGTGGGGGGCGCGCCTACCCCCTGGGCACGCCCTCCTGCCTCGTGGACACCTCGTGGCTTCCCACACTTGTACTCCAAGTCTCCTGGATTGCGTTTGTTCCAAAAATGATCCTCGCGAAGCTTTCATTCCGTTTGGACTCCGTTTCATATTCCTTTTCTATGAAACACTGAAATAGGCAAAAAAAACAATTTGCACTAGGCCTTTGGTTAGTAGGTTAGTCCCCAAAATAATATAAAAGTGCATATTAAAGCCCATTAAACATCCAAAACAGATAATATAATAGCATGGAACAATCAAAAATTATAGATACGTTGGAGACGTATCAAGCATCCCCATGCTTAATTCCAACTCGTCCTCGAGTAGGTAAATGATAAAAACAGAATTTTTGATGTGCAATGCTACCTAACATAATTCTAAATGTAATTCTTTTTATTGTGGCATGAATGTTCAGATCCAAAAGATTCAAGAGAAAAGTTTAATATTGATATAAGAATAATAATACTTGAAGCATACTAACAAAGCAATTATGTCTTCTCAAAATAACATGGCCAAAGAAAGTTCATCCCTACAAAATCATATAGTTTGGCTATGCTCCATCTTCGTCACACAAAATATCCAAATCATGCACAACCCCAGTTTCAGCCAAGCAATTGTTTCATACTTTAATTTTTTCAAACTTCCTCAATTTTCACGCAATACATGAGCGTGAGCCATGTATATAGCACTATAGGTGGAATGGAGTGGTGGTTGTGTAGAAGACAAAAAGAGGAAGATGGTCTCACATCAACTAGGCGTATCAATGGGCTATGGAGATGCCCATCAATAGATATCAATGTGAGTGAGTAGGGATTGCCATGCAATAGATGCACTAGAGCTATAAATGTATGAAAGCTCAACAAAAGAAACTAAGTGGGTGTGCATCCAACATGCTTGCTCAGGAAGACCTAGGGCATCATCTCCTGTCATGCATCATACTTGGTTGAGCATCATGTCTTGCTTATGTGTGGTTTGTTTACCATGTTGTTTGCTTCTTCTCATTAGTTCCTGTTTCGTCGCGATCGTGAGGATTCGTTCAACTATGCTTGGTTCGTCTTCGTGGCTTCTTCTTCTTCATGGACTCGTTCTTCTTCCTTGCGGGATCTCAGGAAAAATGACCGTCACCTTGGACACCTTTACTATCATTGCTATGCTAGTTGTCTTGATGCTATCGCTATATGTCGTACTGCCTATCTATTGTTGTCAGCCTCTCATTGTTGCCATGAAACCTCTATCCTTTGACACCATCCTAGCAAACCATTGTTTGGCAATGTTACCTCTTGCTCAGCCCCTCTTATAGCGTTGTTAGTTGCAGGTGAAGATGAAGATTGCTCCATGTCGGAACTTGGATATGTTGGGAATATCATAATATATATTACTATAATTAATGCACCTATATAATTGGCAATGGTGGAAGGCTTGGCCTTTTGCTCGGTGTTTTGTTCCACTCATGCCACCTTAAGAACCGATAAACTGGTGTTATTGTCAGGACCGGATTATCGGGTTATCAATTTCTCAGAAAATGGCCCTTGTGCTCACCAGCCCCAAGATTACTGTTAGATGATGAGGCACCAACTTGATACAGAAATTCCAAGCAAAATACATAACATGTAGTACAAGACCATTCTGGCCTGTGAGTACAACACAAGGTTTCTAGTGGCTGATGGCGGAAGCGGTTTGTGGTTCATCGATGTCTATGGGACTCCATTTCCCACAGGAATAGCTGACCAGGATAACTCCTATCTTCGCGGGGCTTCTATCACCATTGCGTAGGTTCCGGGGCGGTCATCGCAACGCTCCTCTCCATGCAAGAGATCTGGCCAAGACAATAGCCAGGGACAAGCCAGTGAGTACTTTGAATGTACTCGCAAACATTATGAACACATGTACAATATAACAAAAGATAATCATGCTCTGAAATAATTCATGATCACAACGTCAGTCACGAAATAAAATTCCATGATGCATGCAAGCGGGTTGTTCATATACAATATGGATATGCAATAAGGGAGTAGAAATGAAATGCACCGATCGGGTGTCTGAAGCGACGCCTCGAAAGGGTAATAATATAAAGCATGCCTCAGTCGGGTGTCTGAGCGACGCCACATAAAGGGCTTATAAGTAGTTTAATTAACAAGCAGGCCACAGTCGGGCGTCTGTGCGATACCACATAAAGGGCTTATAAGTAATTTAAATAACAAGCATGCCACAGTAGGGCGTCTCCGCGACACCACATAAAGGGCTTATAAAGTAAGGAAATAACAAGCATGCCACAGTTGGGCGTCTCAGCGACACCACATAAAGGGCTTATAAAGTAAATAAATAACAAGCATGCCGCAATCGGGCGTCTCCGCGACACCACATAAAGGGCTTATATAAGAATAATCAAAGTGAATATCCGGGAGGTAGAACCGTCGCAGGGATACTTAATAATTCAAATAATACAAATGGTTAGACCACAATAATAACGATCATAATCATCATATGTCACAGGTCATGATCAAAGTTCTGGTTTAGCAGTTTTTCCTCTGAAGACCGACACTTGACCCATCCCAGACTGTAGTCCTTAACCATGGACACGGCTATTCGACTAGATATAATCTCTGCAGAGGGTGTACTCTTTACCCATGAGTAACGAATTTCTTTAGTCCATCAGGGCTAATTCCGTCTACGGCCTTTTAATTGAAAACACACCTGACTGCACACACTAGCCTAACTAACCGATGTCTGGAATCACCCACGACACCCGTTAAGCAAAAATCTAAGTGGGGAGGCTACAACCTCGACTAGCTTGGGATCACAAAATTTATAACACACGCAGACTAGGGGAGCTACCCCCTCGGCTCCAACCGGAAACACCCATGCCCCCGGACCAGGTGGCATGCCTACCGGATGCAGCCGATATCTTCCACCATGGCCTCTCTGTACGGTGTGTGCTAGAAAGGGGTTGACAACTTACTGAATCGTACCCTACCTATGGCAGGGACAAGCGGTAGTACGAAACAAGTGTGGGGGTTACTCGAACAAGACACGATCTACGGCCGACTCAGGAGGGTTAAGTATTCCCTGCATGATTAGCATAACAAACATGTTTCAACCAACAAACAGAATCACCACTCATCATACCTCACTATGCCATACCGGACACAACCGTCTCAACGAGGAACTAGAGGCAAGCTCGTGTCTACCCAAGACAGGGGCTTTCTTGGATTCCTTCCGGTTGGCATGAAAGGCATACGAGGGTGATTACTATCACAAACATATCAAATTCCAACAACGCGGAATCATCAATATGCACTCATGAGTACGATCATATCATCACATAAAATAATGAAAACTCTGTGTCAAGGTGGTGTTATAAACGTATCAAACAACACACAACAATATTATGCCAGGGTTCAGAATGCTTGCGTTCAAGAGTGTGTAAGTGGGGTGCATTTTTTGAAAGTTGCCTCCTTCAAAATCCTATTTAAAAATTAACACATAGTTTCAAAACAGTACAAAAAAGTTGTTTTGAAATTTTTCAAATAAATATGAAAATAAACTAGACAAAATTTGAGAGACAACAGAAAGAGAATCAAATCAATTGGACTTATATTTAAAAAGTTACAGCAAGTCAAAGTTTAGTCAAAATATGTTTTTAATAAAAATCAGAAAAATAAAACGTTTCGGCAGCACTTACGTTTTCCTCTAGCGAAGGCGTATTTGGTGGAATACGCTTCCACTTAAAACATATTTCGGCGGGCTGGGTCACAGACAGTGGGTCCCTTGGGCCCACTGGTCAGGTTTGACCAGTTGCCCGTGCCTCCTTCCTCCTCTGTCCGAGCGGAGGCCGAGCTCCGGCGATCAACACCGGTGATTGGTGGCTCCTCGCGGGGCTCCGACGGCGGGAACAGGTTCACTGCGCTAGGGTGATCCTCCCGGTGGTCGAGAGGGTCGCGGGGACGAAGGGAGTCGCCGGTGGTGAGCTCCACGGCGGACGGTGGCTTCGGGAGGATTTGGGGTTTCGAGCTATGGTGGCTCCCGGTCGGGTTTGAGAGGTGGGGTGGCTCCCCAAGGTCTAGGGGCGTCGAACGGTGGCATAGGATGGACTGGGGAGGCTTTGCTTGCGACGAACGGGACTGGCACATGGCGGTGGCCGAACTGACCGGAGACGGGGAAGACGGCCTCCCTCCGCTGATTGCTGGCTGTGGGAGCACTAGGGGGATGGCATGAGGTCCCCTGAGGGTCTCGACGAGCTCGGGTGCTTCTTATATAGGCGCTCGAGGTCGGTTCCGACGGCGGAAGGGGATAGGAACGGTGAACCACCGTTCTGTAGCCAAGGGGCGCGTGACGATGGCTGGCGGGGTCTGGCAGGGCGAGGGGATGAGCTCGAGCTATTCAGGGGCGAGCTGGCGCGCGGCTGTGGCTCGGGCGGCGCCGTCCATGGCAGGAGCCTGCTGCAGCCATGGGGGCTTGCGGTGGTGGTACTATGGGGTGCCAGGAGGTTGCCAGGGCGGTTCTGATGAGTGGAGGAGGACGGGCGTGGCTCTGCGGGTGAGCAAGGGCCAGGGCGCGGGGTAAACGAACGCGGCGGCTCGATGCGAGCGCGTGCAAAACGTGCGCTCTGGACGCGCCCAGAGCACGCACGCCAGGCCTTCGACAAAATGCCAACGCGTTCTAGGCCTCTCTGATGTCTCTGCAACTAAATAGGACTAGGCTAACGATTATATGAGAGCTAATAGACATGCTGGTAAGGCCATTAGAGCAACTTCCTAATGCAAGTCTAAAAGCATGCCAAAACTGGCCATGCTCCTAACCTGCTCGATGAAATGCCAAGAGCATCTAGGCATCTCTTGGGGTGGCCAAAAACTCCAGATCATAGTCTCTTTAGATGATAAAGGGGGTGGCAAGCTTAGTTTGACAAAAACAGAAACTTGTTAGTGCAAACTTTTGAGAAAACCAAATCTGGACAGAAAAATAAAGGCTATTATTGCATGGACCAAAAATATTCCAATGGGTCCAATCTCCTGGACCTAAGGGTTTGGTAGGGTGGACTATAAGCACGAGAAAGATCATGGGCACTAGAGCAAAACAAAATAGGGTTGCAGTAGAAAATACCAAACTGACCAGAGAGCAAAAGAGGATGGTTTGCTCAAATCTTTCAAAGAACACCAGTTTTTTGTGTGCATAAAGTTGAATTATATACTCCGAGCTTTGGTGGAATCTTTAAAGAAAAATTTAAATAGGTTGCAGTGCAAACCACAAACTAATCCAGATTTGAAAATCTGAGGTAGGGCTCAAAATCCGAAGTGATTAAGAGTTTTTTTTATAAAAGTGATTTAGGAACCTCACATGTCATCCCCAAATTTTGGTGGAATTTTTAAATAAATTTATCAAAGGGTTATGGTGCAAAAGAGGCTCCAAAACTTATGAAAAATCATTTTAAAATAAATAAAGCTCAGGAAAAAAAATATAGAAATAATTCCACTGATAAAAGAAATCTTTCTTGAGAGGGTATACAAGTCCAACAACATTCTTGAGAAGTTTTCCTTTTGGAGGGAAAACTCCACAATTCAGAAGAAAAGAGTGGTTCTGAATCAAACGAAAATCCAGAGAATAAAAATTAAATTTACCATGGCAAAATTATAATTAATAAATCATGGTAAAATTTTTGGGGGTGTTATAGTTATGTTCCTTGATTTTGTGTTCCTAACACAGCTGGGTTTATGGGGACCCCTTGACAGTTCGCTTTGAATAAAACTCCTCCAGCAAGGCCCAACCTTGGTTTTACCGTTTGCCTAATAATAACTAAAACTTGTATAGGGAGTTAGCGCTACCCGTGGATTCTTAATTCAACCCCCTGGCCAGTGATCGACAAGAGTGTTGGCCCAACCTAGAGCAGCTTGCGGCGTCGCCCCTGGGCAAATTGGGGTATCTGGTCGCTGTAACCATAGCTCATCCGTCGTGGCCTGAGACGAGATACGCCCGGCTACTATCAGGGTGTCGGCACATTGGAAGGTCTTGATGGACTTGTTTTACAATTGTCGGAATGTCTTGTGCACCGGGATTCCAAGTCAAATTGGGTCTTCCCTAAGATAAGAGGTTTTACATCTGCTGATCATGAGAGCTTGTGATGGGCTAAGTTGGGACACCCCTACAGGGTTATGATCTTTCAAAAGCCGTGCCCGCGGTTATGTGGCAGATAGGAATTTGTTAATGTCTGGTTGTAGAAAACTTGACAGAGGATCCGAAATAAAAGACACAACCGCGTGAGTAACCGTGACCGTTTCTTTTCATTTTGAGAAGAGAACACGGTGGGGTTATGTTTGACTCGTAGGTAGTTCAGGATCATTAGCGAACATTACTAGTT
The DNA here is from genome assembly GCA_902687465.1 of Secale cereale. Classification (NCBI taxonomy): domain Eukaryota; kingdom Viridiplantae; phylum Streptophyta; class Magnoliopsida; order Poales; family Poaceae; genus Secale; species Secale cereale. The sequence continues at coordinate 383,512,725 of LR738712.1, forward strand.
TGCGTCCGTTGGCGTAGATGCTCATCTTCTTCTTGTACTCGTAAGTTAGCCACCATACAATGCTTAGCCGCTGCTGCAACCTCACCACTTAACCTCTCCTTACCCATTAATCTTTGCGAGTCTTGATACCCATGGTTATGGGATTGCAGAGTCCTCGTGGCTCACAGATACTACAACACCAGTTGCAGGTGCAGGTTTCCAATGACTTGACATGAGAGTGATGTTTCCTTGTGATGGAGTTCTTTCTTCTTCTTCTTCGTCAGTCTTGGGATAGGTTCCTGGTCGGTAGCCTGGGATAGCAAGATGGATGTCGTTGTGTTTTTCATGTTTTTTATCCGTAGTCGGATGCCTCGTGTATGATGTTGATGTGTTCATGTGGCTATTGTATGACTTGTCTGTATCCCTATCTATTTATGTAATGGTACGATGTAATGATATCCATCTTGCTAAGCGTCCGAAATGCGGTTGTGCCCCAATCACAAAGTTATCACCTGATTAGGATATAATCACATCTTGGGCATGATAAGTTGGTATCAGAGTCTCGACCAACCATAGGAGCCCCCTTGATTGATCGTAGTTCGGCCGTTGTCGAGTCTAGCAAAAAGTTTTTTCGGAGTCTAGTTATATCGGATAGTAGGAATTCTTTTTACTCCTCAGCCCCTTCGTCGCTCTAGTGAGGAATCTTGACGTAGGTGTTTTGAAATACACCTCTTCCCCTTCAATTTTTTTAGGATCACGCAGTTCGTTTTCGTTCATTGCGATGTCAGCCCTTTTCATCCAGTGCAATTCTCGTCGAGTTGATTAATTCCTCCTCGTCTTCTACAAGTTTAATCCTCAGTTCTTTCCAATCAGCATCGTTTTCGCCATCCGAAGTGGTCTTTCTTTTCCCACCCACCAACACTTTTTCTTCTCGGAGTCGGAGTCCTTAATCGAGTATCCATCCAACTCGTTCAACATTCTTCATCTCTTTTCTTCTCCGGTGGTTCCAAGTCAATTTGTTTTCGGGCTTGTTCGTATTCTATTATTGGTTCAAATGTTTCCAATTGCTCGTTCGCCTCTCGCAATTTAATTGTTCCGGAGTTCCGAAGACATCTCAAAAGTTTCATCTGTGTTCCAATTAATTTGAAGTTGCCACCTCCTTGGAGTCATTTAATCATTCTGGCGCATTATCTCCTTTTCAATCCTTCCAACGGTGTTTCTCTTCAGTGGGCCCTAACCCACAGGTCTTTTCCTAGGATCTTACCTGACTCTTCTAATATTTCCAGAGTTATTCATGAATTCTTTTCAAAGCCTGACATAAGAATGGATTCCATCAGTCATATGCCTTATCCAAGATCGCTTACAAATTCTTTTCATTGTTGGTTCAACTTTTCCTCTTTTCATTCATTCAGAGTCTCTCAACAATTTTGGTGGTGTTGCTCGTCGTCATTCTCAACACTTGAAGACCGAAGAAGAGTTTCTCTCCAATCCTTGACCGTTAGCTCAAAGATTCGTGCTTCTAGCTTAAAGCTATCCTCTTGAATTATTCCGATTGTCAATAAATCTTTTCTTACCCATCCAAAGAATTTTATGAGTTCTTTCCTTCTTATTGCTCTGAAGGCCATCATTTCAGAAGATTTCTTGGTTCTCCATTTTCAACTTCATGCTCCAACTATTCTAAATTGATGCCTCTTCATTTGTCTCCATATTCTTCCGGTGCTTCGTCCATGTGTTCTTTATTCAGTTTGTGATCCCTTCATTCTTTTTCTTCGCTTGATTTCTAATTCTTACCGGCGATTCATTCTCTTTTATTCACGCAATTTCAATTCTTATGGTGGTTTTTTCTCTTTCATCACTCTGTTTCAATTTTTACGGTGGTTCACTCAAGAGTTCTTTTCTGGTGTTATCATATCAATTGTTCATTTTTTCCAATCATACCGGTGTTTCATGAAGACTTTCTCAAGTTTTTGCGCTATATATATCCCTTGTTAACCAATTTCAACGCAAATAAGTAGTATGCAAATCCATTGCTTCCATGAATCTAATTTGTGGAGGATAAGCATAACATAATTCTTATTCTTTTCATCAAGTTGAGTAATCCCTTCCTTCAGAGTTTGTTCATGATGAATAAATTCTAATCCCAAGTCATTTCATATTTTCTTCTCTGGAGTTCAAGTTTTCTCGGCCATCTCGTCGGAACCCCATCTAAATCATCACAAGGCTTTAATCTTATTATCATCATCCTTTTGTTACCGTAGTTCTTCATGGTGGTTCTTCATGTTATAAGTCATTCCCCAAATGTTCATCGAATTCTTGTGGAGCAGCTCAAGCATTATCCTTTTGCGTCTCGAGATGCAAATAATTCTGCGTATTCTTTTGAAGTGGAGTTTTGCATTTGTTCGTAATTCTCAGCTAGTCAAGCATTTGGTTGTGGCATAATCTCACCTCAAGTTTTGTGATGATTTCCATAAGTCCACAACAAGCTTATTCTTTTACTGTTGATTTCTCACCAACTCCATTCAATCATTCCTTCTAGGATGCTTTCAATTTCATTCGTGGTAGAAGTTGTCATCTTCTTCTCCATTCTTTTCTTTGCACTCTTTCAATTCTTTCGGAGGCATCATGTTGTTCATTTCGCGAAGTATTATTCCATCTTCTTAAGTACATGTCCTATTCCTTCCATATTCAACCGGTGTGCTATCTAAATTTTTCTTGTTCTTATTCTTTGTCTATCTCTTTCTTACTAGAGTGGTTTCAATGTCTCTCTTGTCATTTAAGCTCTTGGTTCTCTTTTATCCCACGTTCCTCTTTTGTAACAAAGTTTCTCATATCTCTTTCATCTCCAAGGTATTCTTCCTTTCAAGTGGCTCAACCTCTCAAGGTTCTTTTGTTTGACCTTCTTCCTTTTTCCTCTTTCGTCTCGTTCCTAAGATCTCCGGACGAGATCTATTGTTAGTAGGGGAGTGTTGTGACACCCCGAGATCGATGCGCCAAGTGTCATCCTCTTATTCGTCGTCGTTGCCATGTCATTTGCTTGTGTGTTGCATCTTGCCATGTCATCATGTGCATGCCATCTGCATAGTTTTTAAAACTTGCATCCGTTCGTAGTTGCTCGTTCCCCCGTTCTCCACGTTGTCCGTTTTAAGCCCAGACACACTCGCACGCGCCCGCGGCACCTCCAAAATATTATTTTATAAGCGGCATAAAAACATTCTCGGAATGGGGTGAAAGTTGGAATGCGGTCTTAGTTTAGTGTAGGTAGACCTCCTGTCAAATTTCGTCGCATTCGGAGTCTATTTGATAGCCCTACCGTTATCTGTAGCGGCACCGTTGCTGGTATATTTATCGGATGTTTTCAGTCTCCGAACCCCCACCCCCTGCGGTTCTCTCTCTCTTCTCTCACTGCAGCCCACCTTCTCCTCACACCCCTACACAGCCTATCTAGCCCACCTAACCCCCCTCGCATCCGGAGCCAACGGATCACAATCGGATAATCCGAAAACACCCCCTAGACCCAAACCCTAGCTAAAAACTATATATAGACCCCCATGCCATTTTTGGCATCCCCTACCTCTTCCCCTACCTATAGCCTCCCCCTCCTCAGATTTCTTGCCGCTCCAGCCCTTGTCCGCCTCTTGCCGCTGCCGCCGCCGCGCTCACAGACAACTAGAGCGCTCCACCTCACCCGCGCAGCCGCCCCCTCCACTAGAGCCCTGCCATGTGGCCTCCACACGCCCTCCACCATGCCAGCCACCATGTGGGCCCGCCGTGGCCCATCCACGGCCCGCGCGGGCCTGGAACTGCGCCGCCGCCTCGCACCCGTGGACGCTCGTCCCCGACCTCGAACCCCGCAACGCCGCGCTGCTCCGCCACCCGACCCCGTGCCGCCACCCCTCCGCGACGGCCGTGGAGCCGCCGCCGTCGACCCGGAGGCTGACCTCGCCGCCCTTCTCTTCATCTCTCCTTTACCCTATGGATCCAACTCCCTCTCACCCCGTTGGCCTTCCTCTCGCAGGTTCTGCGCCGCCCTGCAGGAGCTCGCCTAAGCTCGCCGCCGGCCCCGTCCAAGACGGATCTGGGATCCCCCCACCGGATCCACGCCTCCCTGTCGTGCTCGCGTCGCTGGAGGCCGGCTCCGCCCTGTAGCCGCCGTTGACCTTCGAGTCGCGGCCTCCATCATCGTCCGTGCATGCGGGCGCACGCACAGCCATGCCCTCGCACGTGGCCCCACTCCGGCCTGCAAGCCGCGGCCCACCCAACGCTCCGGCCCCGACTACTCACCTGTCGGGCCTACTTCGCTCCTGGGCTGAGCCCACTCTGGTGAGCGCCTGTTAAATTCCGCCTGAGGCGTCGTTTAGCTATCATGCGCCTGTTATGTTTGTTCTTCTGAAAATGGCAAAGTCCCTGTTCTCATACATCATGTTGCATTGTTGTCTGGGCCCTATCTTGGTGCATGTTTACCCTATGATGATGCATAATGTGTCAAAATGTTCGTCCCTTGATGCTCTACATGATGGTGTGCTTTGTATTCATGTTAGGGGTGCATATTGACATGTTTATCTCTGTTGCAAAAGTGCATGTTGCTGTTAAGTGCTGAAAACTTGTTATAACTTGTTGATTTGTTTTTTTTCATATCTTTATGTGTGATTTTTGTTTGACCATCATGTTAACATGTTTTAGGAGCATGATCATGTCATCTTTGCTGTGGTGCAATGCACTTTTCATGATATGCCTTGTGGTGAGTGAAACAAGCTTGTTAAGTGACCTACTTGCTGTTTGCTGATTTCTGAGACTTATTGAAAACCTAAGTCTGAAACTGTTAGATTATGATGTCATGTTTGCTTGATGCTACAGTCATATCCATGCATGTTTTGGGATGTCCAGTGACCGTGACTTGAAGTCCATGTTATGCTCTATCCATCCATGGCCTTTTTTGCAATTATAGATTGTTGTAGCTTGTCTCTTTCTTGCTCTCAAATTGCTATATAATGTTTCTGTTAGCCTGCTAACAGTAAGTTCAGTTTTGCCATGTGAATAGCTAGTGTTCTGTGCGTCCTATGACCATGTTCTTCTTGCCATTAGTAGCTGCATAAACATGTCTTCTTGTTGTAGGTTATATTCACATGCCATGATATGATTTTAGATGAGTTGCACAAGCTTGCAAACAAGTCTACTTGTCGCCGTTGCTGCCATGTTCAGTTTATTTCACTAAGTCTATGAGACTATTATCATTTGCAATCTTGCCATGATGTTTTGAGCATTATATAGTGGTGTTTGGCAGTAGATGAGTGATCATGTTTGTAGTGCTTGACATGTACATGCTTTCCATGCCCTTTGATGCCATGAAATGTACCTGTAGCATGTTGTTTTGATGTTTGCAAAATGCTTCGTTGCTGTTTTGGGACAGATTGTTGTTATATCTTGTTTCGTGTGTATGTGTTGAACCGTTGCTCCGTTTTGAGCATGCTCTATATGAAACTTGCTTGGTTTTGCATGTAGATGCATCATGTCATGTTGAATCCATGTTTTGAGAGTGTTTGTATGATGTTTGAATGCATTTTGCATCTTTGCCATGTTCAACTTGTTTTGCTCATATCTTCTAGGCCGTAGCTCCGAATTAAATGAACTTTATATGTAACTTGACTAGAATTTCATGTAGATCATCATGGTTCATGTTAACTTGTTGTTTAGTAACTCCAACTTAAGGTTTGTTCAGATCTGGACCTATTTCGAAATTTGCATATGAGGACTTACCGAAATTCTTATAAGTTGTTTCCCGCCTCATTTAAACTTGCCTTGTTGTGTGTTCTTGTTTGCATCATCTCATGCCATGAGTAGTATCATGTATCCTTGCCATGCATCATACTTGGTTGAGCATCATGTCTTGCTTATGTGTGGTGTGTTTACCATGTTGTTTGCTTCTTCTCGTTACTTATTGTTTCATTGCGATCGTGAGGATTCGTTCGACTATGCTTGGTTCGTCTTCTTGGCTTCTTCTTCTTCATGGACTCGTTCTTCTTCCTTGCGGGATCTCAGGCAAGATGACCATCACCTTGGATTCCTTTACTATCATTGCTATGCTAGTTGTCTCGATGCTATCGCTATATGTTGCGCTGCCTATCTATTGTTCCAAGCCTCTTATTGTTGCCATGAAACCTCTAACCTTTGACCCCATCCTAGCAAACCGTTGGTTGGATATGTTACCGCTCGCTCAGCCCCTCTTATAGCATTTTTAGTTGCAGGTGAAGGTGAAGATTTCTCCATGTCGGAACTTGGATATGTTGGGAATATCACAATATCTATTACTATAATTAATGCACCTATATACTTGGCAATGGGTGGAAGGCTTGGCCTTTTGCTCGGTGTTTTTTTCCACTCATGCCGCCTTAAGAACCGATAAATCGGTGTTATGTTCCTTGATTTTGCATTCCTAACGTTTGGGTTTATGGGGACCCCTTGACAGTTGGCTTTGAATAAAACTCCTCCAGCAAGGCCCAACTTTGGTTTTACCATTTGCCAAATAATAACTAACACTTGCATAGGGAGTTAGCGCTACCCGTGGATTCTTAATTCAACCCCCGGGCCAGTGCTCGACATGGGTGTTGGCACAACCTAGTGCAGCTTGCGGCGCTGCCCCTTGGCAAGTTGGGGTATCTGGTCGCTGTGACCATAGCTCATCCGTCGTGGTCTGAGATGACATACGCGTGGCTACTATCAGGGTGTCGACACGTCGGGAGGTCTTGCTGGACTTGTTTTACCATTGTCGGAATGTCTTGTGTACTGGGATTCCGAGTCTGATCGGGTCTTCCCTAAGATAAGAGTTTTTACCTCTGTTGATCATGTGATCTTGTGATGGGCTAAGTTGGGACACCCCTACAGGGTTATGATCTTTCAAAAGCCGTGCCCGCGGTTATGTGGAAGATTGGAATTTGTTAATGTCCCTTTGTAGAAAACTTGACAGAGGATCCGAAATAATATACACAACCGCGTGTGTAACCGTGACCGTCTCTTTCCATTTTGAGACGAGAACACGGTGGGGTTATGTTTGACTCGTAGGTAGCTCAGGATCATTAGCGATCATTACTAGTTTTCGATCCTTGGCGTAGATGCTCATCTTATTCTTGTACTCGTAAGTTATCCACCATACAATGCTTAGCCGCTGCTGCAACCTCACCACTTAACCTCTCCTTACCCATTAATCTTTGCTAGTCTTGATACCCATGGTTATGGGATTGCTAAGTCCTCGTGGCTCACAGATACTACAACACCAGTTGCAGGTGGAGGTTTCCAATGACTTGACATGAGAGCGATGTTTCCTTGTGCTGGAGTTCTTTCTTATGCTTGTTCGTCAGTCTTGGGATAGGTTCCTGGTCGGCAGCCTAGGATAGCAGGATGGATGTCGTTGTGCTTTTCATGTTTTTCACCCGTAGTCGGATGCCTCGTGTATGATGTTGATGTATTCATGTGGCTATTGTATGACTTGTATGTATCCCCGTCTATTTATGTAATGGTATGATGTAATGATATCCATCTTGCTAAGTGCCCAAAATGCGGTTGTGCCCCAACCACAAAGTTATCACGTGATCAGGATAGAATCGCATCTTGGGTGTGACATGGTTGGGCCAAGGTGACTGCCGAGGATCTTGGAGAACGCATCCAAGCTTTTGCGATAGCCATGGCAGAGCTCGTGGGTGTCGATGAGGTCGAGAGGGTTGGAGTTCCATCAGGGGCGCCACCGCCAGGAAAGAACGGTTGTCCGTGCCCCATATTTTATTGGGAGGAGGGAGTTGATGACTGTCAACATATCATTGGGGAGGTTGCTGATGAAGTCTAGGACTATTAGTGTCGCTCGCGGTTCTAGCTCGCCCCGCCTCCGCTTGTTGGCAACCCTGTTCTCCACCTCCGGAGTCTCCTTGTCAGCGGCACTTTCTGATAGAAATGGGAGTATGGGGAATATTTAGTTAAAACAGGGCAATAGAAAAGTGTATTGGTAACTAGAAGTTATTAGGTAGGAATATAGTAAGAAAAGGGAATAACAATTGGTTGCTTAAATACTACACAATTCATTTGACATTGCTGGGTAAGTCAACATGCAGACATAAAATAAAACTTACTTCGAATAAAGTCTGGACGAATGATTTTGTCGGGGAAGTTAGCATATATCTCATGACCAGGCCCTTTTATGTGCAGTGCAATTTTAGTGCCAGCTTTCAGTACATAAAACTTAGAAATTTCTTTCCAAAAGCCAGTGTCAAAATAGGAGTCACCATGTTCATCAAGTCCTATAGTAGCAACGATTGTAAATCCATGGTTTGTGTACAGTATGACATCCATGCAGCCTTGATCTATGTAAAGGGAAATATTGTGCACTACATAATATGTTGCATAGCAAGGGTGCGCTGTAGAAAATGGCAGGTTTGTTAAAGAAAATATGGTAACTTGCAAATATGGGCCCAAATTGAAAGAACAGTACAATAGTTAAAATAGAAGGACAAAAATCTATAATTAAATAGATAGGGTAAACATGATGTCATGGAAATATGAGAGTAACCGAAAGAACAATACATTATTAATTTTCCTAATATAGAAACAAGAGGGGGAAAATCCCCTTTGACGTATATGGTGCATGTGGCACCTTTTATCCAAATGTAGAAATATTTAGAATATGTTTAGGAAAGTAGGCCATGCCAACCGATTTAGGGTGAGACTGAACATAGCACGCGCGTCATGAAAAGATCTGGTATGGTGAGATTGAATCTCTAGCTGAGGTCGCAAAGTCCTGATGTGTCAGCGCACTGTACATTCTATGAACGAAAGAAAACCCTCAAATCAGCTCGAATAAAAATGAATTCAGAGCGGTTTCCACCGGGTTATTAAAGGAGTCAGATGAACTTGTATAAGAGATGAGATAATATATCATTAAAATAGTTACCTTGTCAGCCATGAGGAAGAGCCCTCAGTACGGCCTATTCCCCCAACCGAGCTGAGCTGAGTCGACCGCGGGCAGCGTCGAGAAAGTCGACGGCGATAGGCGGCGGCAAGCGGAAGTGGTGAAATGCGGTTGGCTTTGCCGGTAGCCTGGCGGCGGCAGCATGCGTCGAGCTAAGTGTCTACCGCCGCGATAGGCAGTGCCATGGCATAGACGCGAAGGAGCATGTGCAGGTGTGAATGGGGACTGGAGAGGGTGGCGGGCGGGGTGAGGGTTTTTGTGACGTGGGGATGGTGATGGTTTTCTATTTTCTTTTTTGAATTGGATGGTGAGGGTTTTCCGTCCCACAAATAATTTTGGAGCCGACGGTTTGCTAGAGCGAACCGTGTGTGATTGACGCAACAGGCAAAATGAAAGTCATTACACATGGTTCCAATTTTGGGAACCGTGTGTGATTGAAGCAACAGGCAAAATGATAGTCAGTGCACATGGTTCCAATTTTGGGAACCGTTGTGATTGACGTACTACATCTGTCCTGGTTTATTGGCCCCCATTTGTATTTTTTTACCAAGTTTTGACCAAATATTTAACTAAGAAATGTTTATGCATGTCACCAAACATTATATCATTGAACACTATGCTTAAATACTCATCCAAAGATATATTTTTTGCTGACTTGCACTAACATTTTGTCAGTTAAACCTTGGGTAAAAATTTAACACAAATTACAAAGGGGACCAATAAACCAAGACGGAGGTAGATTCCATCAACCGAACTAGATGCATCCATATCCCACGGTTAGACATAAGTAAACATACATTAAACATACTCAGACATAGATAATAAGCGTACACGTACACAAACATAGTTCAACCATAAGTACATAGTTCAATCGTCATTAAACATTGCTCAAGCGTACATAGTTCGATCTCACATCTCATATCACATTCGGGCACGATCCTGAAGCTTCTCCAGGTACTCGGCATACGCGTCGTTCTCCACCCTGCAATAATACTTCAGCTTGAAGGAGCCAACGGCCCGTCCTCTTGCATGAGCCAAAACACTTTGATACGTGTCATGAAGCTTGTGGTAGCAAAATGGGCATCGAGAGCCACCATTCCAGGTCCTAATACGCACGTTATGCATTCCCGCATAAAGCTCCCTCAGGATTTGCCTCTTGTACCTCCTCTGGAAATCTTTATCCTCGCTGTCCACATCGTCAGACAACACCTATACAAATAGTAAAAAAATGTAGCGTCAAATTAATGGCTACAAACTAATCTCTGGAGAACATTTGGCAGTTGCCCCAAATTGGCATCAAATCAACAATTACATGTTGTGAAGTAGGATTAGGAATTTATGGCTATTTATTTATACATATCCAGAGATTATGGTTCGATTTTTAAGCACATTGTATATGTACAGACCAATCTTGAAGAAAATAATGGCCCAAACATATATAGGTCATTCAAAATCAATTGTCAAGTCCTGGCTAGGAATTATTAGCACGAACACTAACCCTAGTCGGATTACTAGCAGAAATCATTTGCACAAATGAAAAAACTAATCACTTATCACTTGTACCATTCAAACAATCAATACACTACACGGATCAAACGAAACTTACTCAGATTTCATGGATTGGGAGAAAATAACCATAGGATTTCTATTCCAAATAGGGGGAGGCAGGAGTAACTAGAGAAACCCTATGATCTATTTGACACATAAATGGGTATAGATGATTAACCAGTTATCCGTCGTCGTCGGAGTCATCGCCGAAGTGGTTGTCACCGGTGTCGTCACCAGAGTCAGTGTGGAACTCCGCCTCCGGCCGTGGAAGCTCGACGCCGTCGACGATGTCAGGTTGCAGCGTTTACTCGCCGGCGGTGACCGCAACCTCTCTCTCCATCTCCACGCCGTGCTCCAATGCTTTAGCGGCCCTGGCGTCACCACTCCCTCTAATGGGGCACTTCGGCGGCATCCTCATACACCGGAGGCTTTGAGGATTGAGAGCGGCGTCGAGGATGCAAGCGGAGAGATAGGATTGTGTGTGTGTGACAAGGATGGGGGGTGCGGCCGCTCGGGCGCACCATTAATATGGAGTAGTGGGATTTGTGGGAGAGAGGCGAGAGACAATCAAACCGATGGCTTGCCTCCCGATGAGCCTGCGCACCAGACTGCTGGCATGCCTACCAAAGCTTCACACAGCTACTCGCACCTCCCGATGACACTGCGCAGCGAGAACGCCTCCATCAATTCACACACCTGCACGCACGCCTCCCCGTCTGCCTACGCGGCATACTACTCGCATGCGTCCCGTCAACTCACACCTGCTCTCACGGCACACGGATCACGCGGCAACACGTATAGTGCTTTTCTATTTGGATGATTAATGCTGCCGCTTTAATGCTTAAACGAAGCATGGCACGTATCCATTGTTGTTCTAACACTCACGGTTCGAATAAATAATCCGTTTTGGATACTGGATCCCAATTATTAATAATCTCCCCTTTGTAATTAGATAAAGATTACATCAAAACTGGTCTCAAATTTGACAAAAAAGTACAATGCCACTTTGTATTGGTGTCCATATGACAACACGATAAGTTTCATGAACTTCAAATAAGTTTTGGATGTACCAGAATTTAAAAATCAAGTTTCTCAATGTTTGAATTTTTTGCACGGGGAGTAAACATGCACCAAGTGAGACACATGTGTTCTTGCAATCCATTTAGGTGCACTGTCACGTGTGCATGTAGCTCAAATTTGATTTTTGCACATTATACCCGTAGAAATCAATCAATTAATGTACTAAAACGTCTTAAAGATCTCTGTGATTTTTTCGAAATTAAAACGTCCCTCCTTTGGTAACATATGTTCACCGCGGGATAATTAATTTAACATGCATCGTAGTTGCGGTGGATTCACGGTGTGTGTGTGGGTGTGTGCGTCTGGGGGTGGCGGGTGGATCGCAGTACACTACGAGTTGTGAGCCAACATGTGGGTTGGCCGTTTTGTTAGGTAGGCCGGTGCCACATCAGAGTCGTAAAATCGTTATTTTAAACATTACACAACCCTTTCATAGATACATGTTTTGGCCACATGCAGTCGATGGTTGTCTTGCATGACACTCGATACTCACGTGTGACACTTTCTATGGGCCCGCGAGGGCATCGTCCATCACTTTGACGAACAGCCGGCAGTGAGGTTAATTTGACCAGCAAGGTAGAATCTTTTTTGTTTGTGTTATGGTGGGATATAGTATGCAGCGAAGAGGTGGGAGGTGACTAGCATATATACTATACGTATGCGTCCGTGAACAAGTACACCTCAATCAGTGTCGGGGATTTTTGGTTTCTGAGGCAAGTGCCACATCAAAATTGTGAAATTGGCTATTGAAACATTAGACAACACCTCTTTGGGCCACATGCATGCACACGGTGGTTATCCTAGCTAGCTAGGACACTCACGTGTGACGCTTCCATCTGTGGGCCCACGAGGCCATCATCGATGCATGCATGCATCACTTTGACCTACATCGGGAGAGGTTAATTAATTTCGCCATCGATGAGGATTGTTTTGGGTTGTACATATTACGGCAGGAGCATATAGTATGCGGTGAAGAGGGGGGAAGGGGACCATCATATGTAGTACAGTTCGTAAACCTCGCTCTGTGTGGGTGCATGGTTTACGCTTTTTGAGGCATGTGGCACATCAAAGTTGTGCATTTTTGGTATTCAACATATATATGTTTGGCCCACATGCAAAGCGGTGGTGGTTGCCCTCTCGCACCCACTTAAGCAGTTATCAGCGATATCAATGCTTTCCATCTGTGGGCCCACTTGGTCCATCACTACTGTTTGCCTGACAACAAGAGAGGTTAATTTGACTTAGGAGGGGATTATTATTTTTGCTTGTAATACGGTATATATAGGTCATGCTCCGGGATGACACGCATGCATGATACAGTTTGAGCACACACACATGCATGTGTACGCATGAATCCCTCCCATCGAGTCAAAGTGGCTAGTACAAGGACACGTCATGAACCGATCTCACTCTGTGTGGGGAGCTAGTGTACGATTTTTGACACGCGCGCCACATTAATGTTGTGAAATGGTATTCAAACATGCACATGCATCACCTCCATACATATGCATTTAGTGGTTTCCTTGAACGGTACACTCCCTAGCGTGGTTACCAGTGACAAGCCTATATATTCGTGGGCCCACGTGGACATCCATTATCACCTTGACAAACAACAGGATAGGTTACCATGGCAGATTCTTCATTTTGTTCATCTTATCGTAGTATAAGTCATGGTGAGACTCAGACCTTAAGTTTGAGCGCATATACTATGCACGCATGCATGCATGAATCCCCGTCGTTGGCTTGAAGTGTGGTGTTACATACATATGCATCGTCAACCTAACCCTCACTCAGTGTGGGGATTTCTAGTTCAAAATCACGGTGCCACATCAAAGTTGTTCCATTGTTACTCAAAAACTCACCTCTTCATACATATGATTGGGCCACACGCATGCAGTGGTTGTATTCGAGGACTAGCTACTTGCGTGATTATTAGCGAGCTAGCCCATCTCCGGGGTTGCATGGATGTCCATCACTTTGACCAACAACAAGAGAGAGGTTGTACGACCAAGGTGCATTATTCTTGGTCCGTTTTATGATCCATCTTGGTAAGATATGCCTCTCTGGCCCACCGACTGAAAGTGTGTG
>LR738712.1:383526526-383538332 GCA_902687465.1 Secale cereale
GGTGAACCTTGGTTGGGGCGCATGCATTCATAGCTTAGGATTCCCTTCGTGCCGACACGAGGGAGGGGGGCTGCTAGCTACTTCAAACTTTGCTAGGTGAACCTCGGTTGGGGGGCATGCATTCATAGCTTAGGATTCCCTTCGTGCTGTCGGTGTACAAAAGTAGGGGTCCTTTTGCAGCCCTTTACTTGTGTATGGGTAGTTGTAGCCACGCCTGCGGCCACGCTTGGCGGAGCAGAAAAAGGAAAAGCATGAGACTGCCAAGGCAACACTCAAGCCAGAGGCATGAAGAACAAAGGGGCAAGGTGGACTCCCCCCGGCAACGCCCTTGCTGGGGTGGCGTACATAGCCCCGGCAAGAATCTTGCTGGGGCAACTTGCCTAGCACCAGCAAGGCCGTCACCCTTGGGCCTGGGAGCTCTGACACCATCACCAACGTCAAGACCAAGATTCAGGGGCGCCTGCGTGGTGGCATCCAGATCTTTGTGGGACCAAAGGCCTGTGAGTCTAGATGAGGATGAGAAGACGAAGACCCCCGACAAAAGCCTTGCCAGGGACAACCGAAGACCCTGGCAAGGCCCTTGACGAGGACAGCCACGAGAACCCGGCAAGGCCCTTGCCGGGGGCGTCTATGGGGCCACAGCCAGGCCCGCACCCTGATACGTCTCCAACGTATCTATAATTTTTTATTGTTCCATGCAATTATTTATGAAGTCTTGGATGTTTAATGGGCTTTATCTTACACCTTTATATCATTTTTGGAACTAACCTACTAACCCAAAGGCCCAGTCCAGATTGCTGTTTTTTGCCTATTTCAGGGTTTTTGCAGAAAAATAATATCAAACGGAGTCCAAACGGAATGAAACCTTCGCGAGAGATATTTTTGGAGAAAATCACGCACAAGGAACTTGAAAACCACATCAGGGGAGCACCGAGGCACCCACGAGGGTGGGGTGCACGCCCCCTGCCCAGGGCGCGCCCCCTGCCTCATGGGCCCCTCGAGCACCCCCCGGTGTCCTCCTTCCTCCTATATAACTCTACGTACCTCGAAACCCTCGACAATAGAGAGAAAACCCTAATTCCATCGCCGTAACCTTCTGTTCACGTGAGATCCCATCTCGGAGCCTGTTCTGGAGCTCCACCGGAGGGGTATCCATCACGGAGGTCTTCATCATCATCATCATCGCCCTCACCATGAGTTGTGAGTAGTTTACCACAGACCTTCGGGTCCATAGCTAGTATCTAGATGGCTTCTTCTCCCTCTGGATCTCAATACAAAGTTCTCCCCAGTCTTTGAGGAGATCTATTTGATGAAATCTCTTTTTGCGGTGTGTTTGTCGAGATCCGATGAATTGTGGGTTTATGATCAAGATTATCTATGAGAAATATTTGGTTCTTCTCTGAACTTTTTATGTGTGCTCATAATATCCTTGAAAGTCTCTTCGAATTATTGGTTTGGTTTGGCCTACTAGATCTATAGTTCTTGCAATGGGAGAAGTGCTTGGCTTTGGGTTCAATCTTGTGGTGTCCTTTCCCAGTTACAGTAGTGGAAGCAAGGCACCTATTGTATTGTTGCCATCGAGGATAAAAAGATGGGGTTTATATCATATTGCTTGAGTTTATCCCTCTACATCATGTCATCATGCTTAAGGCATTACTCTGTTCTTATGAACTCAATACACTAGATGCATGCCTAGATAGTCTCATCATTATACAATGATCATGCCTAGATAGTCTCATCATTATTCGCTTTTCTATCAATTGCTCGATAGTAATTTGTTTACCCGCCGTAGAATATCACTATCATGAGAGAAGCCACTAGAGAACTCTATGGCCCCTGGGTCTATTCTCAACATATCAATCTACATCTACTTTACTTTTATAGCTTTTATTTCATGTTCTTATAAACCAAAAATACCAAAAATATAAACTATCATCTCTATTAGATCTCACTTTCGTAAGTGACCGTAAAGGGGTTGACAACCCCTTATCGCGTTGGCTGCGAAGTTCTTATTTGTTTGTGCAGGTGCGAGGGGCTCGCGCGTGGTCTCCTACTGGATTGATACCTTGGTTCTCAAAAACTGAGGGAAATACTTACGCTACTGTGCTGCATCTCCCTTTCCTCTTCGAGGGAATACACCGCAAGCTCGAGAAGTAGCAAGAAGAATTTCTGGCACAGTTGCCAGGGAGGCTTATGCAAAAGTCATATACCAAGTACCTATCACAAAACCTTATCCTTTGCATTACATTTTTTTCCCTCTCGTTTTCCTCTCCCCCACTTCACCCTTGCCGTTTTATTTGCCCTTCTTCCGCCGTGTGTTTATCGTTCGCTTGCTTCTTGTTTGCTTGTGTGCCTCTCTTGTACCGCGCAACTTTCGCCGGTACCATAAACCCACTATATATCCTTCCTCAAAACAGCCACCATATTATATTCCTCGAAACAGCCACCATACCTACCTATCATGGCATTTCCATAGCCATTCCGAGATATATTGCAATGCAACTTTCCATCGTTCCGTTCATATGACACGCATCATATTGTCATATAGCCATGCATGATCATGTAGTTGACATCGTATTTGTGGCAAGGCCACAATGCATAACTTTTCATACATGTCAATCATGTTTCATTGCACAAACCGGTACACCGCCGGAGGCATTTATATAGAGTCATACTTTGTTGTAGTATCGAGTTGTAATATCGAGTTGTAATGAAAGTGTGATGATCATCATTATTAGAGCATTGTCCGATGGGAGGAAAGGCTAAATCTATAAAGCCCCTCCGCAAAAAAAAAGAAAAAAAAAAGAAAAAACGGGACAATTGCTACTATCCTTTTTCCACACTTGTGCTTCAAAGTAGCACCATGTTCTTCATTGTAGAGAGTCTCATGTTTAGTCACTTTCATATACTAGTGGGAATTTTCATTATAGAACTTGGCTTGTATATTCCAACGATGGTCTTCCTCAAATGCCCTAGGTCTTCGTGAGAAAGCAAGTTGTATGCACACCCACTAGTTTCTTTTGTTGAGCTTTCGTACATTTTTAGCTCTAGTGCATCCGTTGCATGGCAATCCCTACTCACTCACATTGATATCTATTGATGGGCATCTCCATAGCCCGTTGATACGCCTAGTTGATGTGAGACTATCTCCGTCCTTTTTGTATTCTCCACAACGACCTCTATTCCACCCATAGTGCTATGTCCATGGCTCACGCTCATGTATTGCGTGAAAGTTGAGAGGTTTGAAAAGATAGAGTATGAAAACAAGTGCTTGGCTAAAATCGGGGTTGTGCATGATATGAATATTTTGTGTGATGAAGAGGGAGCATAGCCAGACTATATGACTTTGTAGGGATAAATTTCTTTAGCCATAGTATTTTGAGAAGACATGATTGCTTTGTTAGTATGGTTGAAGTATTGTAATTTTTATGTCAATATAGAATTTTATCTTGAATATTTCAGATCTAAACATTCATGCCACAATTAAGTGAATTACATTGAAAAACTATATTGGTTAGCATTCCGCATCAAAAATTCTTTCTTTATCATTTACCTACTCGAGGACGAGCAGGAATTAAGCTTGGGGATGCTTGATACGTCTCCAACGTATCTATAATTTTTTATTGTTCCATGCCATTATTTATGAAGTCTTGGATGTTTAATGAGCTTTATCTTACACTTTTATATCATTTTTGGGACTAACCTACTAACCCAAAGGCCCAGTCCAGATTGAGGTTTTTTGCCTGTTTCAGGGTTTTTGCAAAAAAAGAATATCAAACGGAGTCCAAACGAAATGAAACCTTCATGAGAGATATTTTCGGAGAAAATCACGCACAGGGAACTTGAGAACCACGTCAGGGGAGTATCGAGGCGTCCATGAGGGTGGGGGCGTGCCCCCCTGCCCAGGGCGCGCCCCCTGCCTCGTGGGCCCCTCGAGCACCCCCTGGTGTCCTCCTTCCTCCTATATAAGTCTACATACCCCGAAACCTTCGACAACAGAGAGAAAAGCCTAATTCCACCGCTGTAACCTTCTGTTCCCGTGAGATCCCATCTTGGAGCCTGTTCCAGAGCTCCACCGGAGGGGGATCCATCATGGAGGTCTTCATCATCATCATCATCACCCTCACAATGAGTTGTGAGTAGTTTACCACAGACCTTCGGGTCCATAGCTAGTATCTAGGTGGGTTCTTCTCTCTCTCTGGATCTCAATACAAACTTCTCCTCGGTCTTCGAGGAGATCTATTTAATGTAATCTCTTTTTGCGATGTGTTTGTCGAGATCCGATGAATTGTGGGTTTATGATCAAGATTATCTATGAGAAATATTTGGTTCTTCTCTGAAGTTTTTATGTGTGCTCATAATATCCTTGAAAGTCTCTTCGAATTATTTGTTTGGTTTGGCCTACTAGATCTATAGTTCTTGCAATGGGAGAAGTGCTTGGCTTTGGGTTCAATCTTGCGGTGTCCTTTCCCAGTGACAGTAGGGGCAGCAAGGCATGTATTGTATTGTTGCCATCGAGGATAAAAAGATGGGGTTTATATCATATTGCTTGAGTTTACCCCTCTACATCATGTCATTTTGCTTAAGGTGTTACTCTGTTCTTATGAACTCAATACACTAGATGCATGCTGGATAGCGGTCGATGTGTGGAGTAATAGTAGTAGATGCAGAATCGTTTCGGTCTACTTGTCTCGAACGTGATGCCTGTATACAATGATCATGCCTAGATAGTCTCATAATTATTCTCTTTTCTACCAATTGCTAGACAGTATTTTGTTTACCCACCATAGAATATTGCTATCATGAGAGAAGCCACTAGAGAACACTATGGCCCCCGGGTCTATTCTCAACATAGCAATCTACATGTACTTTACTTTTATTGCTTTTATTTGCTGTTCTTATAAACCAAAAATACCAAAAATATAAACTATTATCTCTATCAGATCTCACTTTCGTAAGTGACCGTAAAGGGATTGACAACCCCTTATCACGTTGGCTGCGAAGTTCTTATTTGTTTGAGCAGGTGCGAGGGACTCGCGCGTGGTCTCCTACTGGATTGATACCTTCGTTCTCAAAAACTGAGTGAAATACTTACGCTACTATGCTGCATCTCCCTTTCCTCTTCGAGGGAATACAATGCAAGCTCGAGAAGTAGCACGCCCGCCAATGTTTTGCTGGCCCGCGGCCACTCCTATGCGACAACCAACTCGCCAACTGGACAACTGCCTGCGTGGCAGCATGCAGCCTCTAAGCCAACTAGCCAAGCACCTGCATGGTGGCATGCAGATCTTCGTGAAGACACTGCCACCGCACCAGCATAGGAGCCAGCAGCCAGCAGCCAGCGTGGCATTGCATGCCTCGTCAACTTGGACGCGTGTCAGAGCGAGGCGAGGCGCAACGGGCGGCACAAGCTCTATTGCCGTCCCCGATAAAGCTAGAGGACACATAGGCGGCGCATTAAATGCGTTTGTCCTATGATGTCAGTAAATAAACGTGTACAACTGTAGATACTTTCCACCTCCTATGTGCCACTGTGGTGACCCCTTTTCATATAAAAGGAGGCCCGAGGCGTACTGTGAGAGGATTCAGACTTGTTGGACAAGCACGCATAGTAGCCAGTTCGAGTGCTCAAGAACACCAAATATACACAGACAAGCAGGACTAGGGTTTTACGCATCACTGGGTAAAAATTCCCACGCATTGATCGACTAGACCTACTCTTTGCGCAACACTATGACCCACCAACTGTAGTAGGGGTCCCAGGGATCCCATAGGTGTCGTTTCCCCGACATCTTTGGCGCGGCAGGTAGGGGGCTAGGTTGTGAAAATCTGGTCTAGGAGTGAACACACCACCTCCTCCATCGCGATGGCCGCGAAGAAGAAGGCGGCAGAGGAGGTCAACGTCATCCCCATCGCTTTGGTGCCGTCAGCCAGGCGAGCGGTGTTTTCTGCTGCCGCAACCACCATTTGCACGGCGACGAAAAAGCTAAGTCACGCAAAAACTTGAGCAATTTCCTTTCTATAGGGTTATCCTCCTCGAAAGATCTTGCTCCTTGTATGGAGAACTTGCACGCAAAGGAACCTTTTCGCTATTGGCAATGCCCTTGTTCTGTTTTGAGTCCGCTCAACAGCTCAAGTGGCTGCGCTGAGAACGTCAAGGTGGCTTGCCTGGGAGCAAGCGCCCCCGGCAGGCTGCTAAGGATCTGTTCCTCAAAGCGTCGGGACACATGTTTACATGCCGGCAAGCCAATCCAACTAAGTGTAGGGTGCGTACATACAAAGAAAGATCAAACAGGAAGATAACATGCACTGTTTCAAAATACTGAAAAGTTATAATACATCAATGGCTGCCGCGGTTCTAACTTAAGATAAATTTTTCTTGGGCATGAACTCGCAGCGGCAATAAGAAGCGAGGTGGCTAGTCCAGGCGCTGGCCTTCCAACCTCTTGACTCCGTCAATGTAGTTGATGATGGGCTCGATATGCTCCTCGAGTGTCGCAAGGTCCACATCCTCCGGCAAGCTCTCAAGCGCGTTGGCGAATTTGACGCTAGGGTTCCAGAACGCCACCTTGGTGAGCACCTTGGTCAGGGCGCCCCGGCAAAGCTTCCGAGCATCATTGGCCAGATAAGTTGCATGATTGGAGCGGAGCTGCTCCATGGCCTTGAGGACGCGCCTGAAGCACAAGGTCGGCCTGGCGCTGTGGCTTATGCTCGCCTCCTGGGAGTACTTGAAATCTGGCATACCCATGACGGATAGCAATGTGCTGAGCCTCTCTCCAATGTTGATAAGGCCGTTGGTCCAGAGCTCTACCCTGTCCACATAGTCCTTGAGGGCGGCGGCGTCGTCCTGCCGCAGCTGCTTTTCGCTCTCGAGGGCCTTGTTCAGGGTCTGTTGATGTGCCCTGACATCAGATAGTGTGCCTTCCAAGGTATCCAGCTTCAGCTTCAGATCATTGATGGAGACATTGGCATCGGAGAGCAGTTTGGTCTTGTCAGGGACGGTGACTTGCAAATCCGCTAGAGTGCGGTTGCTCGCGTCCCTCTCCCTCGTCAGCCTCAAGATCTCCTCCTTCAGCCCCTCCCGCTCTAGATCCAGCTCCTCCACCTTGCCGGCCTAGGCCAGGGCCAGAGCATCAAGTGCATCTTTGTGCTTCTACTCCAGCTCCTAGGTCCGCAGCGCGACAAGCTTCTTGATCTCCTCGTCTTTGCAGCGGAGTGCGGCGGCATGCGCTTGTTCGCGAGCAATGAGGTCCTCTTCTTGGGTGTCCACAAAGACCTCCTGCTGCCTCTGAGCAGCCTCATCCTTGGCGGCTTGTTCCTTCGCCAGCTCTTGGGCCTTCTCGATGTTAGCTTGCTTCAGGATGAGCTCTCGCTTGTGCTGTTCTAGCTGGTCCTGGATGGCCCTCAGTTCCTCCCGGGCCTCGCCGAACCAGACTTGCGTCTGAGCGACACGCTCTTCAAAATCCACTTCCGTCTTGTCCATGACTGCCATCCTGGAGTTCGCCTTATCCTAATGGGAACGGTAGAGCAGCTGAAGCTTCTGAAAATTGGCCCGAAGGAGTTGCTCCTCTTGGGAACCGCCACTGCTGGCGCTCGGTTCGTCGACAACTTGGAGCCCTGCGGTGGCAAGGAACTCATCGTCAAAAACCTCCCTGTCGGCTGGCGCGCTGGTGCTTGCCGTCCCTAGCAGGAGGAAAAATAGATCGTCGCCCACCTTCAAGTATTTGCCAAAGGTGGGAGCTGCAGAGGAGGAAGGTTGGTCATTGGCCACCTCCTCCCCGGCAGGCCCCTTGGCGGCCTCTTTGGCAGCAGCATTGCCGGTGTCCCCAGCAGGCCCCTTGGCGGCGTCCTCGACAGCAGCCTTGGCGGCCTCCCCGGCAGGCCCCTTGGCGGCCTCCTCGGTTGCAGACATGGCGGCTTCCCCAGCCACGATCTTGGTGGCCTCAGCTTCGGCATCCTTGGTGACCTCCTCGTTGATAGCATCGACGTCCACCTGGTCCGTCAAGGGAGAGCCTGGAAAACAGAAAGGAAGATGAGGCGAGGCCAAGACCAAAGGTTCAGAACAAAGAATGAAAGGACATCACATGGCAGAGGTAGCAGGGGACGGGAAGGAGGCAACTTACCCGTACCGGACCGAGGAGAAGTGGCTCCCTCCCCGCCGACGTCTGTTGATGGGGCAGGGCCACTGGTGCCCATGCCACCCCCTCTTCCTCCAAATGCATGGGCTTAGTGGTAGGTGCCCTTGTCGGTGGCGCCCCTCTAGGTGGCATGGTTGACGGGGACGACGTGTCAGGGGTGGCCCTTAGCGGCGCCTGTTGCCTCTCTCCACCTGTGAACCCAGCATGTTCAGCGCCAAAGATACACACCCCAATGCCCGTCGATGGGGAGTGAAGAATGGACTGGCGCTGGGAGCTATAGTGGGGGATGTGCTGAGAGCTGTTGTCCAGGCTGATCACCACCAACGCTGGCGTTCGTGGAGGGCTCACCGAGGGCTCGTCGCCCGTCGAGGCTTTGGCCCTCTTCACCGCCCTCTGAGCCAGTGTCTCCATGTCGCTGGAAAAATAAAATAAAGTCAGGGAAGGACAGCGTAGGCGGAGGGTCGGGAGATGGTGAGGGGTAGAATGCCTACTCGTCCTCCTCCTCCTCCTCTGGCCTCCTCTTCCTCTTTGGGCTAAAGGACCCGAGATCGAAATCGGCCTCTGGGGCAGCGTCAACAAGCGGAGGCGAAGGGGATGGGGTCCTGGGACGCCTAGACGAGGAAGAAGCGGCACCCGCGGCCTTCTTCGCTGTCGCATCCCTCGTCTGGCGTGCGGGCGGCACCTGGGCCTACTACCGCTGCGTGGTCTTGCCGAGCTGGACCGGCTCACCGGAGCCGTCCTGCCGCAGGACGCACTTCTTCCCTGGGGCCGGGGAGTCATCCGCATCGGTCTCCTCCTCGGCCAACTCCTCGACCTCTTCTTCAACAGGGGGAACCCCAGCGCAGGCGCCGCTGGCCTTCCCGGCGGACCCTGCCCACTCAGTGAAGTCCTTCTCCTGTGCGGTTGTGTCAGCCTCATCCTCCATGGTGCTGAGGCTGCCGGCCTCCTTGGCAAGTGTTGCCTCTTCCACCCTGGCGGCGATATACGCAAACTCTTCCTCGGTGGTGGGGCGGATAAGCTGTGGCTCGCCACGGACGTACTTGTCCGACAAGTTGTCGAAGAATGCCTGCACCAGCTCCGCTTTTGGCTTGGCCCAGGTCGGATCAAGGCAGTGCTTGTCCAAGACCGGCATCATGGCGATGATGGCGCTCTGGCGAGAGTTGTTGCTCAACGGGACCACCCCCACTGGCAACCCGAACAGATTGTTGGGCTTGGCGGCCCCGACGGCCTTGCTGGCCTTCTCAGCCTTGCCGGCCTTCTCGGCCTTGCCAGTCCTCTCGACCCTGCCGAGCTCGTCGACCTTGAGCTGGAAGAGCCTCTGGCAAAGATGAACGTGATGCAACACCGTGAAGTTGTGGTTTAAGCCGGGGTGGAGCCTCATGATGTCGGCTGCATTCCTGAAATCCCACATCGTCCTCCCCTTGTTGTGAAGTGGCGCAATCCGGCGGCGGGTGAAATTCCCCCAATCATTTCAAGAGTGAGCCCGGCTGTGGCAAGGCGGTGAATCCTGGTGGTGGCGATCATGAGCTTATGGTCGTCAGCATCGAGCTTGACCCAATCCTTGCTGCGGACTGGCGGCCTCCGGCGGACCCGGCAGAACTCCGGCGGGTCTATCTCCTCAATCCAGCACCACTGCTTCGCCACTTGTCCCACCTCTATGAAGTAATGGCGGAAGAGCGCCATGCTGGGGAGCACTCCGGCAAAGCCCTCGCAAAGATGGGCAAAGAAGGCCATGCACGCCACGGCGTTCGGCGTGAGGTCCAGAAGGCGGAAGCTGTAGGTGTACATGACATCACTGAAGAAATCTGAGAAAGGGGGGCAGAGCCTGTAGGATAAGTAATCGACGAAGTAAGGGTACCGATTAGGACCGCCCTTGGCGAAGGAAAAGGCAGGGACAACGCGCGTGGTAGGATGCCCCGTTATCTTCTTCCCCCATAGGCACTTGAACATGTCCCTGAGGGTGAGCGCGTCGACCGTCTGGGCGAAGAGTGCGAACTGCGTCCGCAGCTCCACCAACTCGCTCTCCGTTGACTCCTTCCTCCCGGCATCCTTAGCCGCTCCCTTGCCCTTACCTGCCTTGGGCGCCATAAGCGGCAGAGAAGGGCGAGGGATCAAGGGCAATGAGGGCGCAGCGGCGGCGAGCGGAAGCGAAACTACGGTTTGCACTTGAGGAAGAAGAGGGGAATGGCGGTTCCGAGATTGGAAAAGGCAAAGAGGGTAAATGAGCAGCGCTCTTGCGGTTTCCTCTTTAATGGGGAATACACGAGTCTCCTATTTACTATTCACCACAGGATAACGCAAACACGCTGCAACCGCTCCACGCACGACCCCCACGTCATGCGCCCAATGCGAGTCGTGGGGGAGCGCAACTGGCAAAGAAATCACCGCAGTTAAAACTCTGCCACACGTGCCCACGCACCATTCTGGGCCTGGCCCAACAACGATTCACGCTTATGTGTGGCCCAGGCCCTGGGTCTCCTGTCAGTGTACAAAAGTAGGGGCCCTTTTACACCCCTTTACTTGTGCAAGGACAGTCGTAGCCACGCCTGCGGCCACGCTTGGCGGAGCAGAAGAAGGAAAAGCACAAGACTGCCAAGGAAACACTCAAGCCACAGGCATGAAGAACAGAGGGGCAAGGTGGACTCTCCCTAGTAACGCCATTGCCAGGGTGGCCTACATAGCCGTGGCAAGAGTTTTGCCGGGGGGAGTCCACCCTTGGGCCTGGGAGCTCGGAAACCATCAACAACGTCAAGACCAAGATTAAGGGGCGCCTGCATGGTGGCATGCAGATCTTTGTGGGACCAAAGGCTTGTGAGTCTAGATGAGGACCAGAAGACGAAGACCCTCGGAAAGAGCCTTGCCGAGGATGACTGAAGACCCTCGGCAAGGCCCTTGCCGTTAACAGCCACGAGACCCCGGCAAGGCCCTTGCCAGGGGCGTCTACGGGGCCACAGCCAGGCCCGCACCCACCAAGGTTTCCCTGCCCCGCGGCCACTCCTACGCGACAACCAACTTGCCAACTGGACAAGCACGTGTGTGGCAGCCAGCATGGCGCTTCATGCCTCATCAGCTTGGACGCGTGCCAGAGCGAGGCGAGGCGGCGACGGGCGGGACAAGCTCTGTTGCCGTACCCGATAAAGCTAGAGGACACATAGGCGCACATTAAATGTGTTTCTCCTATGATGTCAGGATATAAACTTGTACAACTATAGATACTTTCCACCTCCTATGTGCCACTGTGGTGACCCCTTTGTCATATAAAAGGAGGCCCGAGGCGTACTATGAGAGGATTCAGACTTTTTGGACAGGCACACATAGTAGCCAGTTTGAGAGCTCAAGAACACCAAATATACACAGACAAGCAGGACTAGGGTTTTACGCATCACTTGCGGCCCAAACCTGGGTAAAAATTCCCACGCGTTGATCGACTAGACCTCCTCTTTGCACAGCACTACGCCCCGCTAACCGTAGTAGGGGTCCCCGGGATCCCATAGATGTCATATCCCTGACACGTGCCGACACGAGGGAGGGGGGCTGCTAGCTACTTCGCACTTTGCTAGGTGAACCTTGGTTGGGGGGCATGCATTCATAGCTTAGGATTCCCTTCATGCCGACATGAGGGAGGGGGGCTGCTAGCTACTCCGCACTTTGCTAGGGTGAACCTCGGT
>LR738712.1:383539521-383772427 GCA_902687465.1 Secale cereale
CACACACACACACACAAACCAAAACCTCCTCGGGCATGCACACACACACACACACACCCTCCCTCAGTCAAAACCCTGGAAAGGTCCCCACCACCACCGCCACCGCAAGGCCTCCATTGTCAACATCTGCCGGTTTGCCCGTGCAGCTTACCCACCGATCTCCATACCCAGGCCGCCCTGAGTTTCTTAGATGACGCCTGCCAAACACCCACATTCCCATAGATCCCCATCCCCCACTCCAGAGCATCGCAGCCTAAGCCCGGCTACACTTCCCGTGGAGCTCGAGGAGTGACTGCCCCAAAAGAGGTGTATCGCGGTCTCTTCGCCCGACGTCACCGAGGATGCTGACGACCATTACTGGCGGCAAGCACTCAAGCAGTGGGCTAGAGTATGCGGGGATGTCTCGTCCACCGGCTACGACATCGAGCTCATCGACAGCTATGGCCTGAGGCGGGCTATGTCACATGTTAAGTGGCCTACCCCCAATCCCTCAGGTTCAACTGTCGTCAATCTCATCCATGGCCCCTCCGCTGATCTCCTCTGGCTCGCTGTCAACAGTTTGCATCCTAGATTGCTAGCGTGCCCCTTATGTCATTTCTAAAGAACTTCTGCAACGCTGGCTTGGGATCCATAGCTTCCAAGTCAGACCTCATTGACGGTGACCACGAGGAGGGCACCCTCTCCCGCTCGTCCCAAGGTAAAGAGCTCATCTGCTCTTCCAAGGGTAAAGCGCCTATCTGCAACATCAGGGAGGGCACCCTATAGCCGTGCACTTCCAAGGGGAAGGAGCCCATCTGCGACAACATGGAGCGCATCCAGGGTCCGTGCTATTCCCACGGGAACGAGCCCATCTGTGACAAGTGAGGAAACCCATGATTTGTTTTGACGTGCCTCTTCACAGGGGGAAACCCATGATTTGTTTTGTCGAGTCCATTTTGTAGTGTAGTGAGAATATGTCCAATTTTAATTGCTATATCTAGTTGTTTGCAGTATGCCTTGTTTATTTCAGTTGTTCACAATGTGAGCTCTATATGTGAAATTATTTACCATGCAGTACATTTCATCAATCCTGTTTTAAACATACCGATAGGAATGCATATATTTGCTTGCTGTTAAGCATGTTATAGCTAATATATTCCTCTTTAAAAGTTTTTGATTGTTTGGTTGTTTGTAGTTAGCATATGTCCAGTTTCAAATGCTATCTTTGGTTGTTCGTAGCATGCCCTGTTTATTCCAGTTATTCACAATGTGATGTTCTACATGTGCAAGTATGAACTGTGTAGTTCAATTTCATCTGTACTAGTTTCAACAATACCACTATGAATGACTACATTTGGTTGCTGCATCTTATAGTTAACATACCTTTCCATTTTTATTTAACAATAACCAGTGTACTTAGACCGGCACAATACCAGTTTGAATGACTATGTTTGCTTGTTGTTAAATGTTAGGCCTGTTGCAGTTAACACACATTTCCACTTGTTTTGCTTTGCTAGCATGCTTAAACCTGCACACTGAAGCTATGTTTTGGAGATTATTTTGTCTGTCATGGATAATTTTGGTTGATGTTTATCCTGTTGTGCTTAACATGTTTCTCGATGTACCTACACAGGACAATTTTGGGAACGACTGCTATTTTCCATCGAGGTTAGTTTCATCACATGGCTTATATCTGCTCATTGTTCAGGATATCGGTAGCTGGTACCATATAGGCCGGGGGCTGATAAGGGACTAGTCGGTGAATCGGACTTTTAACTGAATATATCTGCAACCCATTTATCGTTAGGTCAACTTGGGCCATATGTAATATATCTGAGGCTACATAAACACATGCACTATACCTAATGTCTAAATATGCAATCCTATGCTACATAGCAACAAGGAAGAGTGTTACCTTAATGTTCTAATGATGTCTAGATATACATAGAAGAGCAGCAGCAGCAACAGCAACACCACAACCCTGTTTGGATACTCAACTTAGCGAGCGGTTAGAGTTAGTTTCTAGATCATGAGTAACCCTGAACTAACTCCATCCAAAGAGTTGTTTGGATGGCAGGGTTAGATTGAAAATAAATGCACTAGGAGAACAAGATCCAATTAGCACCTCTTGGGTTGGATAGTTTTTTTGGGTGGGTTATAGATGCAACTAGCACAAACTAGCCCTCATGTTTAGATATACTTTAGGGCTATTTGAGCCCGAACTAGCTCAAACTAACTGTAACCCGTGGATACATCAATAGTTAATCAGCTGATAATTCGTAAGAATGCACTAAACTCCTTCCGGCCCATAATATAAGATGTTAATTCATCTAATATGTGAGTATATTGGATGTTATAAGATACTCCCTCTGTTCCTAAATATTTGTCTTTTTAGAGATTTCGAATGGACTACCACATACGCACTCATTTTGCTCCGTATGTAGTCACTTTTTGAAATTGCTACGAAAAATATATATTTAGGAACAGAGGGAGTATTATAAAGGAGTGTTGTACTACATCATTGTGCAATTGATGTTTAGCTTCTGATATTAACTTGGTGCTTTTAGGTACATATGTCATTGGTAAAGATCCACACTTTGACCCTTTCTGCGTATGGGGCAATGAGATATCGATGAACTAGCATCAAGTGAGGAAGCTAATAAAGATTGTTGAGAAAATGTGTCCAAAGATGGCAATTAAACTATTTGTTTACACTTTATCCAACACAGTAAGTAAGAACGCTATAGCCTTCTTTTTACTACCCATAATGTGTTGTGTTAGATGACAATGTCTGAATCTTTTTCCTTTGCAGTGGTTGCCAAAGCAGTTTACTCAAGATTACCTCTGAAACTACATGATTGGTCAGTATGCAAAGATTAAAGTATTTCTACTAGAACACGATGATTATCTAGATGTTCTCATGAAGACCGTGAAGGATGGGTGGTCGGCCATCACAAGGGGTTGGACTAGAGTTGTGCGTGCCTTCTGCATGGAGGAGGGCACAATATGGGCATTCCGCTTCACCTTGTTCAGCAACCAGAATGTATTTTGCCTCTTTCTTTACCATGTTTAATAGTACAAGTATACAACTGTGGTTCATCATTCTTTATTTGTTTCTTTGGTAAATCTTGAACATATGCACCTATGAATTGAATAATGCATTGGTTGTTTGAACATGATGGATATGAATAAAGTTGTAGCATACATTCAAATTCGAATTCAAATCCGGTACAATTTGAAATAGCAACAACTAAATTACGGTGAAATTACGCCCTCCAGGTTGTTATGGCACACACGGTTGGTAAAACGCAAATGTTTGCGATATACACCTTAATCCGAGACGGTTCACAGAGAGGAAACGTGTGCAAGCAGGCACACAGTTTCCGTTTGCAACGCGAGTGCGATGTCAGACAATATCACAAACGGCGTGGGCAAACTAAACGTTTGTGTTAGTTGCCTTATCATACACGATTCGCAACCATGAACTGTTTCTGATGAAGTATACACCGTAAACGTTTCACCACAAATAGCGTGTGCGATAGTTCTCGTGTACGACGATGTTACGACGGTCCGACATTTCGTAATCCTGTCTGACACTCGTACGACGATTAGCTAATCTTCTCAATTAGTTATCGCATATGGTTCGGGAAAAGAGAAACATACACATTCTATAACAGTGAATCGTTCATGATGGGTCGCGCATCGTAAACGTAGCACCACCGAATACCGACTGCAATGGCAATGCAAGTAGAAACGAGTAGGAGTACTGTAGGGTCCCTATCCCCAACGGTTTTTGGGTCGTGTGGGAAGGACCCCCCTATCGCCGTCGCTCACTAGGCGACGGTTCCAAATGCCGTCACGGAAAGGGGTTAAAAACCCTTTTATAGCACCGACGCGTACCAGTGCACACTGTCCCGACGTCGCTCACCACTTTCCCTCGCTCTTTCTACGTCCGTCATGCCCCCGCTCGTCCGCTATAGGCGACGCTAGAGGCGCTAACTGCCGGAGCCAGTGTTCGGTTTTTCACGGGAAGGAAGAAGGAGGGAGGAGGCTTTCTATCAGTCTTTAGATGGCAATGCAGAGTACGAGGACTTGCCTGGCGGAGGAGCAGCGTATCGCCTATTTGCGCTGCCAGCATGGCATGGGGCAGCAACGCACCGCCGCTTTGAGTCGCGAGGAGAGCACCCGTAACTAGGCCGACTACATGCCGACACCCGGCAAATATACCTAGAGGCTGTCGGGCACACACGCATGCACGACAACATCGAATTTTACACCAACTCGTCAAGTGGGTTTCCCGCTTAGAAGTTGAGGCTTTGGTGGATCACACTGACATAGAAAGGGCCAACGTGCGTGAGCAACATCCCTATCATACCTCTGGCAAGTCCGAGGCAAGGAGGAGGACGTCGGTGTCGGCGTTTAGCGTGTACCGCAGATGGTGACCGGCATCGTCTAGTTAGCTAAAAGTAGTCAGTACTTGTATACTAAACTATTAGTGGGAGTTGATAGTTAACTTGGCTATGATGGTTGTCAATGTGGAAGTTCAACACTCTGTCTATGGATTAGACCTATTACTTTGCTCTGAATGATGAACTTTTCGTGTGAACGTATGGAATGGGTTGTTATTTTTCTAAATGGGATGTATTTGTCCGCCACAGATTTAAGAATGGCTTGTGGGCCTACTAGGTTGACGTGTACACAATCAGGAGATGATTGTACGTGGAGAGGATGACACCAGGGACCCACGAGCGTCAAGGTAGTATGCAAGAAAGTGTGTCCTTATTTCAAGCAAAAAATATTCTTCCTCCTAATGGATTCCTGACATCTGGGTCTAGCCATTGTCAACGCAAACAATAACTGAGAGAATTGCACAACGAGAGGCTGACACCAGGGACCCAGTAGCTCGCCCAGTTCTTTTTGTTTTCGAGATGGAGCAGGGTATCAACTGGGCTATGCTGAGCACTTTGGCCAGTCTAGCAAGGCTTATATTTTATGTTTACCACAAGACCAACCCAGTTTTTTCTTCTAAAAATGGCTAGCCCAGTTTTTTTGTCATTTTCCGAAATACCCAACCAAGGCCTACTTGCTTTTGCCAGCCTTGCTGGGCTTCAAATCATTCAAGACGAGGAGGGATTCACTCGGCTTGCCCAAAAAATGGGCTATCGGTAATGAGAAATGGGTTGTACATTTTCAAAACACAACAAACTGGCAATTAGTTTCAAATATATTTTTTTGCATTTCAAGATTTTAAATTTCATTGTTTTTTATGTGGGGACAATTCTTTGGATTTCATATTGATATAAATTTATTTTTTCAAATTAGTTTGAGTGTGACTCAAAATTCTGGTATTAAAAACAGTTCATACTGCACCAAATTATGCAATGTTTTGTTGAATTTTTAACCGTGGCAACACTACGGGCTGTAATGCTAACAAAAATAATATGGACTCCAAAAAAATCCTTAATAATTAGTAAATGGGTTGTAAATTATTAGAAATAATGGTAGATGGGCTGTATGTTGTTTCTCACATATTTGAGGGTGACTTGTGCGCCTACTAGGTTGACGCGTACACTTTCCTAAAAAAGGTTCATGTGTAAGCAAGGCTGTGTCAACTTAGTCAACACACGAGAGCAGTGACTATTGGATGTCCATCGAACAGCTATTGTGCTTCTTTAATCTCTGATCTTCCTGCTCCATCCACCAAAACCAGCACCAGCAGGACTGCGTGCTCCCCCTCCCGTGGTCGGTTGTGCTGCCGCCCAGGCCTCACCAGCCGACACTACTCCCACCACTGGCCAGGCCATCCACCCTCCCACACCTCCTCTTATTTTTTGGCGATGCCAGCCTCACCCTGCAGCCCAACTAGTCACAACCCTCGTACTCCCCTCAGCGTGGGAATCGACTATTGCCACTTCACCAGCTTTGGGTCGTTCCCTTCCTGGGCTTCTCCGTCGTCCACTACGTTCAGGCTCTCCGCGCGGTGTGGCCAATGTGGTCGAAAAACAGCATACATCGGAAGAGGGATGTAAGTGGAGAGGCTGACATTAGGGACCCACATGGTCCATGGACGCACACAAGCAAGTGCCTCCTTATTATGCGAACAAAAATGGTTGCTCCTCCTGATAGCTGGGACCCACCAACTACATTTTCGCACACAAGGAAGTGCCTCCTTATTATGCAGGAAAAAAAGTTGCCTCCACGTGACAGCTGAGACCCACAAGCTACATCTTCGCACACAAGGAAGTGCCTCTTTATTACATGCAAGAAAAATGATTCCTCCCGCTGCTAGTTGGAACCTACCAGATTTGGAAGCTGACTTGTGGGCCTTCTAAGGTGACTCATACGCATGGTTTTGTCAACTTAGTCAACAAATGATTCTAGTAGCAGTGACCGTTGGATGTTAATCCAACGACCATGCTGCTTCTTCAACCTATGATCTTCTTGCTCCAGCCGCCCAAACCAGCACTAGCCGTACCACCTGCTCCTGTCTGCCGTGGTTGGCTGTGCTACCGCGCAGACCTCACCGCCCCACCCTACTCCCACCACTGGCCAGGCCTTCCTTTTACTCACTCACACCCTCTGTTATTTTCTGGTGATGGCAGCCGGACACCACATCTGAACCAGTCAACCCTCATACTCCCCCGTGTGTGGAAACCACTACCGAGTTTTCCCCAACTCTGGGTCGTCCCTTTCTAGGCCTTGCCATCATCAACTGCCTTTGTGCTCTCGGCACAGTGTAGTTAACGTTGTCAACGAATGACCACCATCGGAAGACAACTGTACTCGCTGATGCTGACAGCTAGACCCACGGGCTACATCTTCAGACACTAGGAAGTGCCTCCATATTACGCAATAAAAATTATTCCCCAGGAAAGGTGGGACCCACCTGCTATGTCTTCGCACGGAAGGAAGTGTGTCCTTATCCACCCTAATGGTTGGGACCCACCTGGTCGAAGCGTACGTAGTGTTGTCTGTCTAGTCGCAAATGTTTACGTACATACTTGTCGACCAATCTCTCTGCAATGATGAACCGTGGCCAAGCAAGCAGCAGCACGTGTCGTAGTAGAGCCCCCGACGTAGTAGCTCAGGCAGTCATGTCTAAACCTTCTAAATGTACGTACATCCACATGCCAAAAAATATAGCCACCTACGTACATACGGGGGGTGTCTCAAACGCCTACTCGCACATACGTAAGACTAGGGCTTGTGTATACGGAGAGGCAATGGACGGCGGCAATAGCGTCCTGTTCATCGGAAGCCAGCCGGCTGGGTCAGAATGGAGAAAAAACGTCGTGTTCATTGAGAGGCAACCAACTGGGTCAGAATGTGTTGTGTTCATCGGGAAGCAACCAACTGGGTCAGAATGTGTTGTGTTCATCGGGAGGTAACCAACTGGGTCAGAACAACTGAAATGTGGTCTGGCGTACCTCAAAACAGAGGAAACAACCTTCTGTTCGACCGCCTACGGTCGAAACGAGGTCCTGTTCATCAGGAGGGGTCTGGCGTACCATAGTATAGAGGAAACAGACTTATGTTCGAGCACCTACGATCGAAATGGGATCCTGTTCATCGGGAGGGGTGTGGCGTGTCGCAAAACGGGACTTCACGGGCAACTCTTCATCATCGACTTCTTCTAGCCTCCACCCACTACTGTTCATCTACCGTCGACTTCCTCCAGCCTCTAAGAGCTACTATTCATCCACGGGCTATTGTTCATCTAGCCTCCACTGGCTACTGTTGAACCAGCCTCCACAGGGTCCTATTCATCCACCCCGAATTGGTCGGGGTGTGTGGCAGCCTCCTCGGGGTCCTATTCATCCAGCGGCAACCGCTTACTACCACGAGTCATGTTCATCCACCGGCGACCACCTACACGCGCTCGGGGTCCTGTTCATCCAATCCCCACCAGGAACTGTTCATCCATAGCCAACTAACCAGCTGGACTCACCACGTCTCGACTCGTTATACATATCGAGCGTGCGGCAGCAACGAGCATTGTTCATCCAGAGGCAACCCAACCGGCCGATTGTGTCTCTCACAGGGATTCGATCGGCTTCAGTAAGCAGCATCAGTGAAGGAGTCGGCCGGGTTCAGTTAGTAGTGAAGGGATTGATCGATCAGCTTCACTACGTAGCAATGCGATCACTTGGGTTCAGTAAGCGAATGCCTTGCTCAGGTTTAGTTATATAAAACACGGCTCATACCACGCGCGTGTAAGAGTGACAAACACGCAAACCACACTACATCGCTCTGCCCCAACCACCCACCATAACCGCGAACTCCGTGAAAATTTCCTCTGCCTCACTTCTACCATGATTTTTTATGTCATGGACGGCCCAAAGAATGTCATGCAGGTGCGTCCCCGACCCGCCCACGACGAAATGCCCATTTTATGTCATGATTTTTTATCATAGAAGTAGGACCCCACCACATCAATGATGATACGTGTTTTTGTCACAATTATCGTCATAGAACTCCATGTATACGAGCCCTGGCTGTACGTATGCGCGACTACATGCTCGAGACCCCGCCCGTATGTACATACGAACACATAGATTTTGGATTGTGGTTGTACGTACGTGTACTCCATTTAACGTGGCTATACGTACGACATGTGTCGCTCCTTCCTTGGCAATGTTTCATCGCTGCAGAGAGACCGATCGACCGGTATGTACATACAGGTTCGCAACCAGACAGGTAACACTACGTACGCTTCCACCGGGTGGGTCCCAGCTGTCAGGGAGGACAAAGAGGCACCTCCTTGCATGCAAAGATATAGCTAGTGGGTCCCAACTGTCAGGGGAGAAATCATATTTTTGCCCATAATAAGGAGGCATTTTTTGTGGGTCCCCGCTGTTAGGTGGAGGAATTATTATTTTGTGCATAATAAGGGGCACTTCCTTGCATGCGACCGTGGACCCAGCTGTCAGCCTCTCCTCGTACAGTTCTCTTCTGATGGAAGTCGTTCCTTGACCACGTAGACCATGACGTGCCAAGAGCACCAAGTCGTTGGATGACGGTGAGGCATCGGAAGGGATTGACCCAGAGCCAGGGAAGACTCGGGAGTTGTTTCCCACACGGAGGAGAGTACGAGGGTTTACTAGTTCGGCTGAAGTGTGAGGCTGCCATCACCGGAGAATAACACGAGGTCTGGGTGAGTGTAGGGATGGCAAGGCCATGGATTGGGAGTAGGGTGGAGCGGTGAGGCCTGCGCAGCAGCACAGCTGGCCATGGGAGGCAGGAGCAGGCATCAGTGGTTTGGGCGACTGGAACAAGAAAACCAGAGGTTGAAGAAGCACGACGATTGTTGGATGGACATCGTACGGTCACTACAACTAGAATTGTTTATATTGACTAAGTTGACAAATCCTATGTCCCCGTCAACTTAGTAGGCCCACAAGTCAGCCTCCAAATATCGTGGTCCCGGCTAGCAGGGGGTGTATTCATTTTTTTGTGCGTAATAAGGAGGCAGTTTCTTGCGTGCGATGATATCGCTGGTGGGTCTGAGATATCTGTGGGAGCAACATTTTTTGCGAAATACAGAGGCCCTTCCCGTGGGTTCTCGCTGTCAGGTGGAGGAATCATTATTTTGCACATAATAAGGAGGCACTCTCTTGCTTGCGATCGTGGACCCTGTTGTCAGCCTCTCCACGTATAGTCCTCTTCCAACATATGTCATTCGTTGATCACGTTGACCATGCCATACCGATAGCACCAGGGCGGCGGACGACGACGAGGCCTAGGAAGGGAATGACCCAGAGCTGGGGAAGAATCGGTAGTTGTTGCCGATAGGGTGGGGAGTACGAGGGTTTACTGGTTCGGCTACCATCGTGGGAAAATAACAAGAGGTGTCAGTGGGTAGAGCAATGACATGGCCAACGATGGAGTAGGGTGGAGCGGTGCGGCCTGCGTGGCATTATAGCCGGCCACAAGAGGCCGGGGCAGGCGGTCCCATAGGCGCTGGTTTGAGCGGCTGGAGCAAGAAGATCAAATAATTAACAAGCAGCATGGCTATTGGATTAACATCCAACGGTCACTGCTACTAGAACTGTTTGTGGACTAAGTTGACAAAGCCTTCCATACATGTCAACCTGGTAGACTACAAGCTAGCCTCCAAATATATCCCAAACATCATACAACCGGAAATTTCTAGCCAGGTTCAAATTAATTTTAAAATTAAACATACCTTAATTTAAAATCCAATGAAGTTTTACCCACACAATAACAATGAAATTTATAATATCAAAATCCAAAAGAAAAAAGTAAATTGGAACTAATTGCCTGTTTGTTGTATTTTTTCATTTTAAAGCCCATTTCTTATTACTTATAGCCCATTTTCTGGGCAAGCCGAATGCATCCCCTCCTCGTCTTGAAAGATTTTCGGCCCAGCAGGGCGTAGAAAAGCAAGTAGGCCTCCGTTGGTTATTCTACAAAAAAACAAAATAGCTGGTCTAGCCATTTTCAGAAAGGAAAAAAATTTGGGTTGGTCATGAGGTAAACATATGAAATAAAAGCTTGGGCTAGACGGGCCACAGCTCCCGCACAACCCAGGTGATACCCTGCTCCGTCCCAAAAAAATACTACGCGAGTTGCTGGGTCCCTGGTGTCAGCCGCACCTTGTGCAGTTATCTCGCTTATTGACTACGTTGACAGTGGCGTGCGACCCAGATGTCGAGAAACCATCAGGAGGAACCTTTTTTTTCTTGTAATAAAGGAGGCACTTGCTTGCCTACTGCCATGATCCTGGTGGGTCCCTACGGTCATCGTCACCATGTAGAGGCATCTCCTTATTCCTCTCGGTTGTTGACCATGTTGACAATGCTGGAGGGCGGCACCGTGGTGAGCAAACCAAGGTGGAGGACGATGTCGAGGCCTTAGACGGGAATGGACAGGAGCCGGGGAAGATGTGCATAGTTTTAGGGTGCGATGTGGCCGCGATGCATGCGTGGCAGCATAGCCAACTATGGGAGGCGGGAGCAGGCGGTCCCACCAGCATTGGTTTGGCTTTGGTGGCTGGAGGAAGAAGAGACTAAAGAAACACGATAGACGTTGAATGTCAATCCAACGGTCGAGGTTGGCACAATCGTTTGTAGACTAAGCCGATACCATGTAGCATACTTTTGATAGGAAGAAAAGAAAAATTGGGCTCACTCGCCAGATAGCATTCCCGAAATTGCCACCGTTTGATCTTGCGTGGCAACTAATACTGCCAGGAAAATGTGTTCTTTTGCCATCTTCCTCCAAGGGAACGTTCGCCACATAACATTCCGGAAAATCAAATACGTGAGAAGGCGTATATAGAAAGCTAGTGTACCAATAAAGAGACATTGCTGAGTTTTATAAGAAAGAGACATGTGCTCCTGTAGCTGGTTCGAATCCAAACCTAGACTATGACTATATATGGTGCTATGCTACTCTGCAAGTAATGAAATTGACATATCCAACGTTCGCTTCTCCTCTTCTCTAGTTACTCGGCCTAGCATCAGAAGCTCCGGCCGCATCAACCATGTCCGCAGCCGGCTCGTCCACCTACTCTTCAGCAGGCAAAAACCAGATACACGCCAAGTCTCCACCCATACCATCGCCTGTGGGTCTCATCACACCCTCGCCGGCACACTCACCGCAGCTAGTTGCCCATCGCAACCCACTGCCGTTGGTGTGGTGCCACTGCTGCAAATCACGCAGAGTCATCTATCGCATCTCAACTACAATCCTCAACCCTAGCCGAGTCTTCTACGAATGCCCGAATCATGGGGTAATAACATGTTTAAGTGTTTTTCGCCGGCTTTCAGTTGCTGATTTTTTAATAGTTTGGTCGATGATCTTCCAATTGGATTCATGCAGAAAAGGAAGATTCGTGTGATTTGTATTTGTGGGAAGTTGCTGACGTGGGGGAACGGAACTACACTGATTATTTGGTTAGACGAGGAATCCAAATACCAGTAGGTTGAGGTGTTGGACAAGTAACTGAAGGAATCCAAATACCAGTATGCAGAGAAGAAGGTTAAAGATGTAATTCATCTGATCATGGCCTTGACAGTAATGAGGAGATGAAAGAGCTTGTGAAGATAATGGGCAAGATCATTGTGCTCTGTAGGATGATTGTCTCTTTATTTGCAGTGTATGTATCACCCGTGATGTATTCAGTTGCTATGGCGTGAGAACTTTTCTGAAACTAGTAATGAATGAAACATGTTTAAAAGGCTGGCGTAGTGTTGTCAACATCTAATGATTTCTATTGACGGAAATTGGGGGGTATCCCCTTTTGCTCATAAATAAATAAATAGCAGAGGCCCTTTTTCTAATATATATAAATAAATTAACAGAGGCCCTGTCGGCCTTTGCTCCCATTCAAAGACGCAAAGAAAATTCCAGTCCAACAGCAAGCTATGTCATCAAATACAAGTTTCACAGCAAAATATGAGTACAACTAAACAACAATTTCATCATGTTTTAGTCTTCATACAATCACCAAACACAAATCAACATACATAATAAGTGATATTCTCATAGCAAAATACTAAACAACAACTTCATCAAGTTTCAACTGTCATAGCAAACACAATTTCACATAGTAGATAAAAAGTCGTCTTCTCACAAGCAAATACGACAAAAGCAATCTAATCATCATCCGCAGCAGCAGCGTCAACATCTTCGCCATGTGTATTAGTCTGAATCGTAATTCCCTCAGTGTCATCTTGTCACACCCGGCATTTTGTAACATGTTATTTGCATCAATGAAGCATGAAGATTTGGACCAGCAATTTTTTTTGGCATCATTTGGCTTTTATTTGGAATTGAGTTTTTCTTCATATGTGCTCATTAAAGTCAACTATTACCTCTTATAGAATTCATCTCCATACCCAAAACTTCTGCCCAATGATCGTACCAAGTGTTATATAATAGTATAGTATTTTCTTACAAAATTAATTTGGCCAAAATGTATTTTTATATATTTAGTATTCCTAAAACCCCAGAATTAAGGTTTGCACTGCAAGTGCTTGATTTAGGGTGAGAAAATTATTTCAAAAGGTGTATTTGAGACCTAGTAGTCATAGGACTCCCAGAAACCACAAAAGTATAATTTTAAAAGTTATTTTCCTATTTTATTTAAAAGCTTTTTCTTAAGGCCAGAAATGATCTTTAATAGGGAAAAATTATTTAAGTATTTCAAAAATATTTGCCAAAATTCAAGGAGACTCATAGGACATATATTGTCCATATATAAGAGTTTCAACACTTTGTCATGTTCAAAATAATGGGCTAATCCCTCTAAAAC
Organism: Secale cereale; assembly: GCA_902687465.1. Lineage (NCBI taxonomy): Eukaryota > Viridiplantae > Streptophyta > Magnoliopsida > Poales > Poaceae > Secale > Secale cereale. The sequence continues at coordinate 383,552,780 of LR738712.1, forward strand.
CCTTTCTGGATATTTCAAGCTTTTGAAATATTTACAAAGGAAATATTCTCCAAAAATTCTAGGGAAATTCTATCATGTCATATCTGGCATATTTGATGAGCTTGCCAAGTCCCATGCCTTGGGAAGCAAGAAAACATCATCAAAACCCTTCCTAACCATTCTATCCATATTTGAAGTTTGAGCAACTCTACATTGCCAAACTAGTCCAAATGCTCTCAAACTTGGTGCACATGCTAGAAAGGCCTAATAAGGCATCTAGACCAAATGGCACAAGAATTTGGAGTAAGGTATCTTGATCAGAATACCCCAAAACCATTTCTGTTCAAATGCAAATTTGAACAACTTTACATTACCAACTTTTTACCTGGAGTTTCAAACTTTGTGGGCATGATCATAACCCCAAATGATGAAACTACACCAAGTGGTGCATCAAGGGGAGATGATTAGCTTGACTCAAACAAGATGAAGCCATTTCTGTTGATTTCTAGGGTTCACCAAAGTTACATTGGCTAGTTTCTTCAAATGAGCCCAAATTTGGTGAAACACCCTATTTTCATATAACATTCAATCCTGTTAAGTGTCATGGCAAGTGGGGATCATTTGCTTGATCAAAACTTGATCAAACACCTTCTGCAATTTTACCAAAACTACCATCTTGACCCCTTTTACTATTTACCTTGGCCTCAACTTTCTACCACAGCTCCATCTTGCTCAAAGCCACAGACGAGCTGCTTGCATCACCCTGGACCCCCCAGACACGACGGACGCGCCCAGAGGGCCAATGGCATGCCATGGCATGCGATAAGGCCGCTCCAGAGCGCGCTATAGTGCGCCCCCGCACTGTAGCTTCGCCCAATCACCTGCCCCCGACAGCCTCGAGCTCTCCCCTCGCACCCGTCGATGCCCCTCGACGTTCGCGACCTCCCCGGCGCTGTCCCCCCTCCTCCTCCGCCCTCCAGTGGCCGTCTTCACACGCGCGCTGGCCGCCCGCAGCCTCCACTCGTCGGGCTCACACGCGCGCGCTGTCTGGAAGCCTCCCCGCTCCTCCTCTCCCCTCTGCTAGGCGTAGGACTCGTCCATGAGCCTCCCCGGCTCAATCATAGGCACCAGAACAGCCTCTGGCCTCTCCCGCAACCTCGCCGGCGCACGAGTCCACGATGGACCGTGGGCTCGGCTATATAAGCACCCCCGAGCCTCTCCAACGGCACAAACAGCCTCCTCTCACCCCCAGCAACACTCCAGCACCACTCACTCCTCCCCAGAAAGCCCTTGTGCTCGGGATCGACCAGAGCTCCGCCGCGTCGGGCAGCCGGAGATCTCGAGGTACAGGCTCTCTCCGCCCTTCCTTTTGCTTGATTTGGAACCGCCATGCACCACTGATGCATTCCCCTCCCTTTTCCCCTTCCGCAGCTGCCGGATTCGAGCTGGCAAGCGACCTCCCGAAGCTCCTCCGCCGTCCCACCTCGCCGCCGGCGAACCAAGCCTCCCCGGCGAGTCGCACCACCACCACTACATCCGCGACTCGCTGCTGAGTCCATCCCTGACCTCCGTTGGCTCCGCCGTGCCCGGATTCACCGCCGGTGAGCTCGCCGCAGCCATGGCCGAGAGTTTGAAGATGACAGGCGGGCCCCGCCTGTCATCCTCACCGCCCTCTCTCTCCCCTCGCAGTCGTTGATAGCCAGGCCCCGCCCGTCAGGTTTAAAATCCTGATGTGCGCGCGCTGGCGCCCGAGCGGCTGGGCTCTTCGCCCTGGGCCGTGCACTGTGGCCACTCTAGCCCAGTTGCACAGGGCCTTTTCTTCTTTTTCTTTTCTGTAAAACTTCAAATAATTTTACAGAAATGAATATTTGCCCAAATAAATTAATTCCAACTCCTAAAATCTTGTAAAATTCCAACCTATTTAATGGTATCACTTTCACACATATCCATGAAACTTTTCTGTTCTGTTCAAATTTAAATTCAAATTTGAGCAATAAAACTCCTGTTCTAAAATCCTTAGATTGCATTCTGCAACTCCAAAACTCCAACTAAGAATTTTCTCCATCTTAGTTTTCCCTCTAGTATTTAACAAAAATAAGTTGACATTTTTCTGAGCACTTTGATTTTTCTGTTTTCATTGTGGTCTTATTTTTCCGTTGTTATTTTGCGACGATTAGATCCCGTATTTGACGAAGTTGCTGAGGAAGAAGGTGGAGAAGGATTTGAAGACTTTGAAGACCAAGCCAATCGAGGCAAGCAGCCCTTTGACCATGATACACTTGTTCTTCGGAACCCGTTTGTTTCCGATGCATGTTGATAGAGTTACGGTGGTGACCTAGTTGAACCACCACATGATGCATGCTTTGCTCATGATCTTGCTATGTGCTAGTTGTCATGCAAATAGATAGTAGTGATGTTTGTGATGCATGTGAGATATGAACCTTCGAGGTTGAAATCTTTTCATAAACCCCGTCGGGTGCCCCTAATGCCCGAGGGTGATGTTGAGTTAGGTCATCACTTGAGGAAGAAGTGATGTGTCGGTAAAATCTTGTGCATGGGTGAAATAATGGATTAGATTTATGTGTGACTACCGTCCCAACCAAACTTGTGCAACCACTCTACCCCTTATGGGACGGGGCATTATTGATTACTTAGGTCGATACTAGCATGGTGCCCGCATTACTAGTGACGAGAAGACTTGAGGTCTTTCCCAGGACGGGGTCGTGCTTGGATAGACGACCATGATTGTTTTTACAGGGCACCGGACACACCGTTGGTCCCTTCGGGTACGCGTGACATTGAAATTATGGCAAGTCCCATGATGTATTGTTTGTACCCGAGGGCCGTGTACCAACGAGTGGACTCTATGTTAGTATCGTCTAAGGAAAGATAATGACCGGGTGCTTCCCCCAAGTACTTGAGGTACTGCGGGATCGTGGGTGACACGAAAGCTTCCCATATCTTGTGGGTAAAGTGCGCAACCTCTGTAGAGTGTAAAACAATTCGAACAGCCGTGTCCACGATCATGGACAGTTGGGTGGTGCTACTTAAACTATGTCCAGAATTTTACTTCATCGGTGCAAGTATGCGTGTGTGATGAGTCAAGGTGGTGACTTGACTCGAGGAGTTGAATCATACTCATGTTGATATCAGTAACCTGTCTTCGAGGTTACGTGAAGTTGTTGATGCATATACTTGATATTTATTCTAGTCATTGCTAGATTGCTCATTATTGTTCAAATTGCATTGTTACTTTGAACCACATCATGGGTTGCTTGCGAGTACATTCAAAGTACTCATTGGCTTACCAATGGTTATTTAATTGGCCAGGCATGGAGGAACGGGAATATGAGGAAGAGTTCTTTGGAGACAAACATGCGAACTAGGACGCTATCCCAGTCAGAATGCCAGTAGGGTTAAGGCAAATGGCATGGGTTCTACCTATCATGGAAGACTTCCACTATTTGAGTTATTTTCTATTCAGCCCGTGAGGCTTTATCTATGTAAGACTTGGCCATAATGGCCATAATTTGTGTAAGACGATTTGTATGGATGTAAGACTCTTGTTATTCAGCTTCTGTGTGTTCAGTGAGCATTGCTCTCTGGGATCACTATACACGTGCATTCGGTGATCTCGACTTCTAAGTCGGAGTCCCCACACATCTTCTCCTTCATCCTCAATGTCCTGGAACGTTGGCATCTTATTGATCAACTCTCGTACGTCCACAGCCAGACATGGAATCTTTTTGCCAGCATTATTGACGTGATGGTTCTCAAAGCTACTACAAACATATGTGGAATCTTCTACATCAGGAGCAGTGTACGCATCATCTTGTTGTGCAACTTCATTAAAAAAAATCCTCTGCTCAAACCTTTGCAATACTCTCCAGTCATCGCTACATGCATATGTGTCTTCCAAGAAAAATATCTGTGTTGCTTGATTTGCCTAAATAAAAAGGCTCGTCGGTGTGGTACGCCGCTTTGCGCTACTGCAGGATGCTGCGAACGTCACACTAGGATCAGAGACCCTTTGACGAAACTATGTGCGATGCATTAATCGCAAACGGTGATGTAAAAAACTCGTCAAAAAAGATGCAAAACATTTGCGATGGCGGAGCCATCAAACACAGTTCTGATTTTAGTTGCGTGTGCATTGCAGGGCATGCAGTTCAGTTCAATTAATTGTTTGCGATGAGGATGAAGAACGGAAATGGGCAGCCAAATGAAGGCATGTGCGATATAGGGCATATAGTTCACTCAAATGAACTGTTTGTCATTAGGGAACACAAAAGAAATGGTTAGTCAAATCAAGGTGTGTGCGATATACGGCATACGATTCACTTGGATGAACTGTTTTCGATTAGGCAACACAACAGAAACAGTTCAGCCAGATCAAGGTGTGTGCAATGGAGGGCATACCGTTCATTCCGATAAACTAGTTGTATTGAGCCAAGAGAACATAAACGTTCCACATAAACAAGATGTGTGTAATACGCAGCAAACATCCAATTACATAGGTGGCTAGTACACACATGACAATTCCACACACCAAAGTAAACTATTACATGCATAATTAACTAGGATAAACGATCATCTGATCATCATCTACTTCTTCTGCTAGCTCAATGTTCCTTCTATGCTATGTTTCCAGTAATTGATGGCGTTTTATGAACACGCCACCGTTTCCCGCATTTCCTCACATGTTTCCCACCACCCAGCAATATTGTGCATAAACCTAGGTGGCGCACGATGCACGGAGGCAACAAGCGCAGCATGTAGAACATCCACCTTTTCCAAGAATGCCAACCCACCAAAGCGCTGCCTCTGCCATCAACCTCGTCGACGAGGAAAACGAGAAGGTGCCACGGTCCATCAAGGCCGAGGCGCTCCCCGGCAATGCGATGGACGATGCCGTGATGCACGTCATCGGCAGGGTTCAGCAGACCCTTGGCGCGTGGTGCTTTAGTGCCGCGGATCAAGATATGCATGTCAGCGCCGAGAGGCTGCAGCTCGCCGCACAACATGATCGATGGCGCACCACAGAGCAAGCTAGCCGCGTCTGCGCCAATAGTTTGCGATTCGTCGCACGACAAGACTGTTGGAGCGCCGCAGAGCGAGAGGCGCGGTGCGCCGCATAGCAAGATCGGTTCCATTGGCGCTTGCCTGCTGTCAACAGGGTGTGGCAGCCGGGTACACGTCCCGTCAGTACCCCCATTCTGCACCAGGAGTGGGCAGAGGCCCTCTACGCCGTACTTGCACCAAAAGCCGGCTGTGCCGTACTTGCAATGGACGGCTCCCACGCCGTTCGCATGGGCCGCGCCGTTCGCCTTGTCCGTGGCCCGCTCATTGCCAACGTGTGGGTCGGTAAGCTCGACCGTTTCCTGGGCCCAGGTGTCCACCTAGGCGTAGTAGAGTAACATGGCCGTCACATACTCGAGCTGGTGATGTCCATTGAAATAGCCATCTTGGAGCTCGAGATCGCGCTCAAGATGTACCACCAGCGTGTCGACCGCTCGGACGAACTCCTGCACGAGTTCAGGCAGAGCCAAGAGCTACCGTAGGCAAGGGCTGCTGGTCATGGTCTCATGGACACATTTTATTTTGTTGAGTCGTTTCGACGTGGATAGCTATGTATTCATAGCAATCATTATATTACTCTATTTATTGCTCTATTTCAATGTATGTACTATATTATTCGTTCTTATATGTTCTATTTCAATGTGTGACTGCCGTCCCAACCAAACTTGTGCAACCACTCTACCCCTTATGGGACGGGTCTTTATTGATTACTTAGGTCGATACTAGCATGGTGCCCGCATTACTAGTGACGGGAAGACTTGAGGTCTTTCCCAGGACGGGGTCGTGCTTGGATAGACAACCATGATTGTTTTTACAGGGAACCGGACACACCGTTGGTCCCTTCGGGTACGCGTGACATTGAAATTATGGCAAGTCCCATGATGTATTGTTTGTACCCGAGGGCCGTGTACCAACGAGTGGACTCTATGTTAGTATCGTCTAAGGAAAGATAATGACCGGGTGCTTCCACCGAGTACTTGAGGTACTGCGGGATCGTGGGTGACACGAAAGCTTCCTGGATCTTGTGGGTAAAGTGCGCAACCTCTGCAGAGTGTAAAACTATTCGAATAGCCGTGTCCACGGTCATGGATAGTTGGGTGGTGCTACTTAAACTATGTCCAGAATTTTACTTCATCGGTGCAAGTATGCGTGTGTGATGAGTCAAGGTGGTGACTTGACTCGAGGAGTTGAATCATACTCATGTTGATATCAGTAACCTGTCTTCGAGGTTACGTGAAGTTGTTGATGCATATACTTGATATTTATTCTAGTCATTGCTAGATTGCTCATTATTGTTCAAATTGCATTGTTACTTTGAACCACATCATGGGTTGCTTGCGAGTACATTCAAAGTACTCATTGGCTTGCCACTGGTTATTTAATTGGCCAGGCATGGAGGAACAGGAATATGAGGAAGAGTTCTTTGGAGATGAACATGCGAACTAGGATGCTATCCCAGTCAGAATGCCTGTAGGGTTAAGGCAGATGGCATGGGTTCTACCTATCATCGAAGACTTCCACTATTTGAGTTATTTGCTATTCAGCCTGTGAGGCTTTATCTATGTAAGACTTGGCCATAATGGCCATAATTTGTGTAAGACGATTTGTATGGATGTAAGACTCTTGTTATTCAGCTTCTGTTTGTTCAGTGAGCATTGATCTCTGGGATCACTGTACATGTGCATTCGGTGATCTCGACTTCTAAGTCGGGGTCCCCACAGAGCTGGTATCAGAGCCATCCTGACTGTAGGAAGCCTTAGTTAGCATGGGCGTTAGTTACATGAGGCCCCTTTTTCAAAAACCTTCTGAACCTCTCTTCTTTTCTAAACCTGAGATTTCATCAGCTTATTAACCCCTCCTATTCCACCTTTGTAGATGGCCGCTGTACCCGAAGAGCACCTGACCACTGGGTTTCCCTTGCTTCTCGAGGATAGCCTCCAGGAGTGCCAGTTCCACCGAGCGCCCATCCTCACATTCCTTGAGCATTGGGTTAGCGACACTGAGGTGGAATACCATGTGGAAGTGATCGTGAAGGCAAACGATCCTCCCACAAGTTGGTTCTTCGAGGGACACCAGATGGCAACACTACCTCTCGCTGTCGAGGCTGCTGCACTCAAGGCACTAACCCGTCTCCGCGAGCTTCTTCCGGAGATGGCAGCCAAGATGACAACCCGCTTCTTGCCTTACCGGAAGGAAGGTGAAGATGAAAGCAGCGCACTAGCCCCTCCACTGAAGGAAGGACTCTCGCTTCGGTTCCAGACCTACTTAAGTCTATGTGCCGATAGCTTGGCACAAGACTTGGCCTTGGAATCAATGAAGCTCCGAGAAGAACTTCACAAGACCAAGGCACTTCTTCGTCGAGCACAAGAGAAGACAAATAAGATCAAGAAGGAAGGAGCACCTTCCGGACAGTCCGCTATCGCATACCGAGGCGGAAGGCCCTCCGAAGATGTATCTTCCAAGGATGAAGAACTACCTCGGCGACGCCGGATGACGGCAAGGGAATATCGCAAGCTTTTCCCTGCACCACCGACGAAGCACCGTCATATCCAACTCCTCCACTCCCCCACACCTTCAAGTGACAAGGCGGCCCAGACAGATGAAGACAAGGAGGAAGACCCAGAAGAGCCGGAATACGCGACCGAGCATTCCGCGGCTTAGGCATTATTCGCTACTCGGATATGCCAGTTGTGAACTCTACGGTAGGATAGGTCGTGTAACCCCTATGCGCAGTCGAGTCCTTGTATGGTTCATATGAAACCATCTAGTGTTTGCTTTTGTTATGTTTGGATGTATGTCGTATTCTTCCTTCGGGAATATGTAAACGACTGCATCACCCATTTGGATTTTAATGAATGTGTCTTGGCCTTTTTGGCCCTTGCATGATTTGATTAGTGTCACACCCACCCCCTTACTAGGCACCCATCTATCTTGCTTTCCCTCTTCCAAGTCATGAGACCTTTTACCGCTCCAACAGGATGCCTGTTGTAACTCGTACTGGTACCTCTACCCAGCAGCCTGAAGCCGGAGCATCCGCTCAGTCAGAGGCAGGCCACGACCAAACCAACGACCAAGCTCCACCACCACCACCTCCTCCGAACATGGACATGGCTCAACTTCTCCAAGCTTTCCGAGAGGAACGCCAAGCCAACACCGCAGCCCTTCAGTTGATTGCTCATGCTGTCACCAACAACCGCCAGCCGGCGGGGAATGGCAATGGACGTTCCACGTAGGCAGAGTTCAAGAAGCATGCACCGCCAACTTTCATCGAGACTGCTGAACCCCTGGATGCAGACGACTGGGTCCGCACCATTGAGGACTTACTGGAACTAGTCGGATGCACTGAAGACCGTGAGAAGGTGGCTTGTGCAGCCCACTGCCTCGGGGGGACTACTAGAGCTTGGTGGGATGGATTCAAGGTCATGCATGCTGAACAAGACATCACTTGGGTCAACTTCAAGGCAGAATTCCGCAAAGCCCACATTCCTTCTGGAATCATGGCTATCAAAAAGCGTGAGTTCCGAGCCCTGAAGCAAGGAAGTGGCACTATCAAGGAGTACATGTAGAAGTTCAATGTTCTGTCAAGGTATGCCCCTGAAGATGTCAGCACTGATGCTGCAAAAAGGGAGCGCTTCATGGAAGGCCTCAATCAGACTCTGCAATACTCGCTTGTCGTGTGCGACTGCCCAACCTTCCCTGACCTGGTGAACAAAGCACTTATGCTTGAAGACAAGCGGCGTGCTTTGGAAGACACTCGCAAGCGCAAGATGGTCAGCAAGGGAAGTTCCAGCAATCAGAAGCCTCGTCCGTGGCAGTCAGCCCCGGCCAAGCCAACCTATCAGCAACCAAGAGCTCCTGCGCCCCGCACCAACTATCAGCCTCAGCAGTATGCCAACCCAAGGCCATCTTTCAACCCCAATAACAGTGGTGGCAACAAGATCAACATTCCAAACCAAGTCACTTGCTTTGGATGTGGTCAGTCAGGACACATCTCAAGGGTGTGCCCCAACAAGAAGCCTGATGCCCCGCGCCCCTATGCACAGAACCAAGGACAAGGCCGCGGGATGCCACCAAAGAACCCAGCTCCTCGCAACCCGCCTAACCAAGGGAAGGGGCGTGTGAATCACGTCACTGCTGAAGAAGCCCAGGAAGACCCGGACGTCGTGCTGGGTACGTTCCTTGTCAACTCAGCACCTGCAACTGTCTTGTTTGATTCTGGAGCAACGCATTCATTTGTCACTCAAAGATTTGCATTAAAAAGTGGCATGACCCCTACACCCCTGAATAACCCTATGGTGGTACAAACCCCCGGAGCAGAGATGAGAGCCAAGATAGGCTGTAAAGGAGTTAGTATTACCATTAACTGTGTAGATTTCCTAGCAGATCTCATCGTCCTGAGATGACAAGGCTTGGATGTGATCCTAGGCATGAATTGGCTCAGCAAGCACCAAGGCTTGTTAGACTGTGCCAATCGGACAGTCACCATGACCAGTGACCAAGGAGTCGAAGTCAAGTTTGCTTCCAACTCCTCTTCCGCTCAAGCCGCTCAAGTCAACTGTCTGTCTGAAGTTGGGCTAGAGCAAGTACCAGTGGTATGCGAGTATCCTGATGTCTTTCCGGATGAACTACCGGGAATGCCCCCTGACCGTGACATTGAGTTCATCATCGAGCTCGTGCCCGGAGAAGGACCCATCTATAAGAAGCCTTATAGAATGGGGATGGAAGAATTAGCCGAGTTGAAGAAGCAACTGGAAGAGCAGCTGAGGAAGGGATTTATCCTCCCAAGTGCCTCCCCTTAGGGATCTCCTGTTCTGTTTGTGGCAAAGAGGGACGGTACCATCCGCTTATGCATTGACTATCGTTCCCTCAATGAAGTTACAATCAAGAACAAATATCCACTTCCCAAGATTGAAGATCTGTTTGATCAGCTCAGTGGAGCCAAGGTGTTCTCCAAGATCGACCTCAGATCTGGGTACTACCAGCTAAAGATCAGACCCCAAGATATTCCGAAGACGGCATTCATAACCAGATATGGCCTGTATGAGTGCACGGTCATGTCCTTTGGGTTAACCAATGCCTCAGCTTACTTCATGTATCTCATGAATAAAGTATTCATGGAATATTTGGACAAGTTCGTTGTTGTCTTCATCGATGACATTCTTGTCTTCTCGAAGATGGAGGAAGAACACGAGAAACATTTGAGGATGGTCCTAGACAAGCTTCGGGAGCACCAACTATATGCCAAATTCAGCAAGTGCGAGTTCTGGCTGCATAAAGTTGGATTCTTAGGTCATGTCTTGACCGAGGAAGGATTATCAGTTGATCCCGCGAAGATCGAAGCTGTGACCCAATGGCAATCTCCAACGACCGTCAAGGAAGTTAGAAGCTTCCTCGGACTTGCGGGCTATTACCGCAAATTCGTGGAAGGATTCTCTAGCATTGCACGGCCAATGAGTCAGCTCCTCAAGAAGGACAAAAAGTTCGACTGGACGCCAAAATGCGAAGACAGCTTCCAAGAACTCAAGAAGAGGTTGACCACCGCCCCAGTTCTGGCAACACCTAATATTCACAAGGAGTTTGTGATATATTGTGATGCCTCTCGAACCGGATTGGGAAGCGTTCTGATGCAAGAAGGCCGAGTCATAGCCTACCTCACCAGGCAGCTACGACATCTTGAGGAGAACTACGCTACTCACGATCTTGAGTTAGCGGGAGTAGTTCATGCCTTGAAGACATGGCAGCATTACCTCGTAGGGAAACGGTGTGAGATATACACAGACCACAAAAGTCTGAAGTACATTTTCACCCAAAAGGAATTGAACATGAGGCAGCGAAGATGGTTGGAACTCATCAAAGACTATGATCTCAGTGTCCTATATCACCCTGGGAAGGCTAACGTGGTGGCCGATGCCTTAAGCAGGAAGGCTTGCTCTTTGAATGCCATTATTCAGTAAAGGCAGCCAGCCTTGTTTAAGGAACTCTAACAATTCAGTTTGGAATTGGTCACCCCTGGATTTCTGGATCATTTGGAAGTCAGACCGACCCTGATGGACGAAGTCAAGAAGGCGCAAGATGGACACGCAAGCATCGAAGGCATCAATAAGAAGATGAAGCTAGGCAAGGCCCCAGGATTCTCTGAAGACGAGCACGGGATTGTTTGGTACAAAGGCCGCATCTGCGTACCAAACAAGACGGAGCTGAAGAACCTGATCCTGCAAGAAGCCCACGACACTCTGTATTCCATCCACCCCGGAGGAACCAAGATGTATCAAGACTTGAAGGCACGATTCTGGTGGCACGGGATGAAAAGAGAGATTGCAACCTATGTTGCAAAGTGTGATGTGTGCCAAAGGGTCAAGGCTGAATATCAGCAACCGCTAGATTACTTCAACCACTCAAGGTTCCTGAGTGGAAGTAGGATAAAGTCAGAATGGACTTCATCACTGGATTACCAAGGTCAAATTAAGGACATGACTCCATCTGGGTCATAGTCGACCATTTGACCAAGGTGGCCCATTTCATTCCTGTCAGGACTACTTATGATGGCAACCGGCTGGCAGCTCTCTACATCGACAGAATCGTAAGCCTTCACGGCATTCCCAAGGAGATTGTGTCAGATCGAGGAACCTAGTTCACCTCAAGATTTTGCAAGAAGTTCCAAGAAGCCTTGGGAACCAAGTTATCTTTCAGCACGGCTTTTCATCGATAGACCGGAGGTCAGACAGAACGAGTAAATCAAATTCTCGAAGACATGCTCCGAGCCTGTGTCTTGGCATATGGAGCCAAGTGGGAAGATTGTCTCCCTTTTGCCGAGTTCTCCTATAACAACAGTTACCAGTCGAGCCTTCAGATGGCACCATTTGAGGTGTTGTACGGACGCAGATGTCGCACACCCCTCAACTGGTCAGAGCCTGGAGAAGGGCTAGTCTTTGGACCGGATATTCTCCGCGTAGCAGAAGAGCAAGTCCAACTAGTCAGAGAACGTTTGAAGGTAGCCAAATCAAGGCAGAAGAGCTATGCTGACACTCACCGTCGGGACATGAGTTTCCATGTCGGGGACCATGTGTACCTGCGGGTAACTCCTCTGAAGGGAACCAAGCGTTTCCACGTCAAGGGGAAGCTCGCACCAAGGTTCATTGGACCCTTTGAGATCACTGCACGGCGAGGAGAAGTGGCTTACCAGTTGGAACTACCACCTGAGCTGTCCGATGTGCACAACGTGTTCCACGTGTCACAACTCCGGAAATGTCTCCAAGTTCCGAATAAGTCTGATCTCTACAAGGATGTTGATCACCAAGCCATTGATCTACAGCCGGATTTGACCTACCGCGAGAAGCCCATTAGCATCCTGGATGAAGCAGAACGACGGACACGAAGCCGTACCATCAAGTACTTCAAGGTCCAGTGGAGCAACCACACGGAAGCAGAAGCAACCTGGGAACGTGAAGACTATCTTAGATCCGAGTTTCTCGATCTCTTTTAAGACCTAGTTTAGGAATCTCGGGGACGAGATTCTTGTAAGGGGGTAGGTCTGTCACACCCTGCATTTTGTAACATGTTATTTGCATCAATGAAGCATCAATATTTGGACCAGCAATTTTTTTGGCATCATTAGGCTTTTATTTGGAATTGAGTTTTTCTTCATATGTGCTCATTAAAGTCAACTATTACCTCTTGTAGAATTCATCTCCATACCCAAAACTTCTGCCCAATGATCATACCAAGTGTTATATAACAGTATTGTATTTTCTTACAAAATTAATTTGGCCAAAATGTATTTTTATAAATTTGGTATTCCTAAAACCCCTGAATTAAGGTTTGCACTGCAAGTTCTTGATTTAGGGTGAGAAAATTATTTCAAAAGGTGTATTTGAGACCTAGTAGTCATAGGACTCCCAGAAACCACAAAAGTATAATTTTAAAAGTTATTTTCCTATTTTATTTAAAAGCTTTTTCTTAAGGCCAGAAATGATCTTTAATAGGGAAAATTTATTAAAGTATTTCAAAAATATTTGCCAAAATTCAAGGACACTCATAGGACATATATTGTCCATATATAAGAGTTTCAACACTATGTCATGTTCAAAATAATGGGCTAATCCCTCTAAAACCCTTTCTAGATATTTCAAGCTTTTGAAATATTTACAAAGGAAATATTATCCAAAAATTCTAGGGAAATTCTGTCATGTCATATATGACATATTTGATGATCTTGCCAAGTCCCATGCCTTGGGAAGCAAGAAAACATCATCAAAACCCTTCCTAACCATTCTGTCCATATTTGAAGTTTGAGCAACTCTACATTGCCAAACTTGTCCAAATGCTCTCAAACTTGGTGCACATGCTAGAAAGGCCTAATAAGGCATCTAGACCAAATGGCACAAGAATTTGGAGTAGGGTATCTTGATCAGAATACCGCAAAACCATTTCTGTTCAAATGAAAATTTGAACAACTTTACATTACCAACTTTTTACCTGGAGCTTCAATCTTTGTGGGCATGATCATAACCCCAAATGATGAAACTACACCAAATGGTGTCTCAAGGGGAGATGATTAGCTTGACTCAAACAAGATGAAGCCATTTCTGTTGATTTCTAGGGTTCACCAAAGTTACATTGGCTAGTTTCTTCAAATGAGCCCAAATTTGGTGAAACACCCTATTTTCATATAACATTCAATCCTGTTAAGTGTCATGGCAAGTGGGGATCATTTGCTTGATCAAAACTTAATCAAACACCTTCTGCAATTTTACCAAAACTACCATCTTGACCCCTTTTACTATTTACCTTGGCCTCAACTTTCTACCACAGCTCCATCTAGTTACTATCTACCTCCAGTAACTCCCCCATGTCCCCAGCTCCATGATTGAGGGGTGAAAACCCTAGTTCACCTTGCTGGACAGCCATTTTCTACCAAGTTACCAGCTTCCTCTCTCTCTCCTTGATCCTCCAGAGCATCCAAAGCCACAGACGAGCTGCTTGCATCACCCTGGACCCCCCCAGACACGGCGGACGCGCCTAGAGGGCCAATGGCATGCCATGGCATGCGATAAGGCCGCTCCAGAGCGCGCTACAGTGCGCCCCCGCACTTTAGCTTCGCCCAATCGCCTGCCCCCGACAGCCTCGAGCTCTCCCCTCGCGCCCGTCGATGCCCCTCGACGTCCGCGACCTCCCCGGCGCTCTCCCCCTCCTCCTCTGCCCTCCAGTGGCCGTCTTCACACGCGCGCTGGCCTCCCGCAGCCTCCACTCGTCGGGCTCACACACGCGCGCTGTCTGGAAGCCTCCCCGCTCCTCCTCTCCCCTCTGCTAGGCGTAGGACTCGTCCATGAGCCTCCCCGGCTCAATCACAGGCACCAGAACAGCCTCTGGCCTCGCCTGCAACCTCGCCGGCGCATGAGTCCACGGTGGACCGTGGGCTCGGCTATATAAGCATCCCACGAGCCTCTCCAACGGCACAAACAGCCTCCTCTCACCCCCAGCAACACTCCAGCACCACTCACTCCTCCCTAGAAAGCCCCTGTGCTCGGGATCGACCGGAGCTCCGCCGCGTCGGGCAGCCGGAGATCTCGAGGTACAGGCCCTCTCCGCCCTTCCTTTTGCTCGATTTGGAACCGCCATGCACCACTGATGCATTCCCCTCCCTTTTCCCCTTCTGCAGCTGCCGGATTCGAGCTGGCCAGCGACCTCCCGAAGCTCCTCCGCCGTCCCACCTCGCCGCCGGCGAACCAAGCCTCACCGGCGAGTCGCACCAGCACCACTACATCCGCGACTCGCTGCTGAGTCCATCCCTGCCCTCCGTTGGCTCCGCCATGCCCGGATTCGCAGCCAGTGAGCTCGCCGTCGCTGTGGCCGAGAGGTTGAAGATGACAGGCGGGCCCCGCCTGTCATCCTCACCGCCCTATCTCTCCCCTCGCAGTCGCTGACAGCCAGGCCCCGCCCGTCAGGTTTAAAATCCTGACGTGCGCGCGCAGGCGCCCGAGCGGCTGGGCTCTTCGCCCTGGGCCGTGCACCGTGGCCACTCTGGCCCAGTTGCACAGGGCCTTTTCTTCTTTTTCTTTTCTGTAAACTTCAAATAATTTTACAGAAATGAATATTTGCCCAAATAAATTAATTCCAACTCCTAAAATCTTGTAATATTCCAACCTATTTAATGGTATCACTTTCACACATATCCATGAAACTTTTCTGTTCTGTTCAAATTTAAATTCAAATTTGAGCAATAAAACTCATGTTCTAAAATCCTTAGATTCCATTCTGCAACTCCAAAACTCCAACTAAGAATTTTCTCCGTCTTAGTTTTCCCTCTAGTATTTAACAAAAATAAGTTGAAATTTTTCTGAGCACTTTGATTTTTTTGTTTTGATTGTGGTCTTATTTTTCCGTTGTTATTTTGCGACGATTAGATCCCGTTTTTGACGAAGTTGCTGAGGAAGAAGGTGGAGAAGGATTTGAAGACTTTGAAGACCAAGCCAATCCAGGCAAGCAGCCCTTTCACCATGATACACTTGTTCTTCGGAACCCGTTTGTTTCCGATGCATGTTGATAGAGTTACGGTGGTGACCAAGTTGAACCACCACATGATGCATGCTTTGCTCATGATCTTGCTATGTGCTAGTTGTCATGCAAATAGATAGTAGTGATGTTTGTGATGCATGTGAGATATGAACCTTTGAGGTTGAAATCTTTTCATAAACCCCGTCGGGTGCCCCTAATGCCCGAGGGTGATGTTGAGTTAGGTCATCACTTGAGGAAGAAGTGATGTGCCGGTAAAATCTTGTGCATGGGTGAAATAATGGATTAGATTTATGTGTGACTACCGTCCCAACCAAACTTGTGCAACCACTCTACCCCTTATGGGACGGGGCTTTATTGATTACTTAGGTCGATACTAGCATGGTGCCAGCATTACTAGTGACGGGAAGACTTGAGGTCTTTCCTGGGACGGGGTCGTGCTTGGATAGACGACCATGACTGTTTTTACAGGGCACCGGACACACCGTTGGTCCCTTCGGGTACGCGTGACATTGAAATTAGGGCAAGTCCCATGATCTATTGTTTGTACCCGAGGGCCGTGTACCAACGAGTGGACTCTATGTTAGTATCGTCTAAGGAAAGATAATGACCGGGTGCTTCCCACGAGTACTTGAGGTACTGCGGGATCGTGGGTGACACGAAAGCTTCCCGGATCTTGTGGGTAAAGTGCACAACCTCTGTAGAGTGTAAAACTATTCGAACAGCCGTGTCCACGATCATGGACAGTTGGGTGGTGCTACTTAAACTATGTCCAGAATTTTACTTCATCGGTGCAAGTATGCGTGTGTGATGAGTCAAGGTGGTGACTTGACTCGAGGAGTTGAATCATACTCATGTTGATATCAGTAACCTGTCTTCGAGGTTACGTGAAGTTGTTGATGCATATACTTGATATTTATTCTAGTCATTGCTAGATTGCTCATTATTGTTCAAATTGCATTGTTACTTTGAACCACATCATGGGTTGCTTGCGAGTACATTCAAAGTACTCATTGGCTTACCAATGGTTATTTAATTGGCCAGGCATGGAGGAACGGGAATATGAGGAAGAGTTCTTTGGAGACAAACATGCGAACTAGGACGCTATCCCAGTCAGAATGCCAGTAGGGTTAAGGCAGATGGCATGGGTTCTACCTATCATCGAAGACTTCCGCTATTTGAGTTATTTTCTATTCAGCCTGTGAGGCTTTATCTATGTAAGACTTGGCCATAATGGCCATAATTTGTGTAAGACAATTTGTATGGATGTAAGACTCTTGTTATTCAGCTTCTGTGTGTTCAGTGAGCATTGCTCTCTGGGATCACTATACACGTGCATTCGGTGATCTCGACTTCTAAGTCGGAGTCCCCACACATCTTCTCCTTCATCCTCAATGTCCTGGAACGTTGGCATCTTATTGATCAACTCTCGTACGTCCACAGCCAGACATGGAATCTTTTTGCCAGCATTATTGACGTGATGGTTCTCAAAGCTACTACAAACATATGTGGAATCTTCTACATCAGGAGCAGTGTACGCATCATCTTGTTGTGCAACTTCATTAAAAAAAATCCTCTGCTCAAACCTTTGCAATACTCTCCAGTCATCGCTACATGCATATGTGTCTTCCAAGAAAAATATCTGTGTTGCTTGATTTGCCTAAATAAAAAGGCTCGTCGGTGTGGTACGCCGCCTTGCGCTACTACAGGATGCTGCAAACGTGACACTAGGAGTAGAGACCCTTTGATGAAACTATGTGCGATGCATTAATCGCAAACAGTGATGTAAAAAACTCGTCAAAAAAGATGCAAAACATTTGCGATGGCGGAGCCATCAAACACAGTTCTGATTTTAGTTGCGTGTGCATTGCAGGGCATGCAGTTCAGTTCAATTAATTGTTTGCGATGAGGATGAAGAACGGAAATGGGCAGCCAAATGAAGGCATGTGCGATATAGGGCATATAGTTCACTCAAATGAACTGTTTGTCATTAGGGAACACAAAAGAAACGGTTAGTCAAATCAAGGTGTGTGCGATATACGGCATACGATTCACTTGGATGAACTGTTTTCGATTAGGCAACACAACAGAAACAGTTCAGCCAGATCAAGGTGTGTGCAATGGAGGGCATACCGTTCATTCCGATAAACTAGTTGTATTGAGCCAAGAGAACATAAACGTTCCACATAAACAAGATGTGTGTAATACGCAGCAAACATCCAATTACATAGGTGGCTAGTACACACATGACAATTCCACACACCAAAGTAAACTATTACATGCATAATTAACTAGGATAAACGATCATCTGATCATCATCTACTTCTTCTGCTAGCTCAATGTTCCTTCTATGCTATGTTTCCAGGAATTGATGGCATTTTATGAACACGCCACCGTTTCCCGCATTTCCTCACATGTTTCCCACCACCCAGCAATATTGTGCATAAACCTAGGTGGCGCACGATGCACGGAGGCAACAAGCGCAGCATGTAGCACATCCACCTTTTCCAAGAATGCCAACCCACCAAAGCGCTGCCTCTGCGATCAACCTCGTCACGAGGAAAACGAGAAGGTGCCACGGTCCATCAAGGCCGAGGCGCTCCCCGGCAATGCGATGGACGATGCCGTGATGCACGTCATCGGCAGGGTTCAGCAGACCCTTGGCGCGTGGTGCTTTAGTGCCGCGGATCAAGATATGCATGTCAGCGCCGAGAGGCTGCAGCGCGCCGCACAACATGATCGATGGCGCACCACAGAGCAAGCTAGCCGCGTCTGCGCCAATAGTTTGCGACTCGTCGCACGACAAGACTGTTGGAGCGCCGCAGAGCGAGAGGCGCGGCGCGCCGCATAGCAAGATCGGTTCCATTGGCGCTTGCCTGCTGTCAACAGGGTGTGGCAGCCGGGTACACGTCCCGTCAGTACCCCCATTCTGCACCAGGAGTGGGCAGAGGCCCTCTACGCCGTACTTGCACCAAAAGCCGGCTGTGCCGTACTTGCAATGGACGGCTCCCACGCCGTTCGCATGGGTCGCGCCGTTCGCCTTGTCCGCGGCCCGCTCGTTGCCAACGTGTGGGTCGGTAAGCTCGACCGTTTCCTGGGCCCAGGTGTCCACCTAGGCGTAGTAGAGTAACATGGCCGTCGCATCCTCGAGCTGGTGATGTCCATTGAAATAGCCATCTTGGAGCTCGAGATCGCGCTCAAGATGTACCACCAGCGTGTCGACCGCTCGGACGAACTCCTGCACGAGTTCAGGCAGAGCCAAGAGCTACCGTAGGCAAGGGCTGCTGGTCATGGTCTCATGGACGCATTTTATTTTGTTGAGTCGTTTCGACGTGGATAGCTATGTATTCATAGCAATCATTATATTACTCTATTTATTGCTCTATTTCAATGTATGTACTATATTATTCGTTCTTATATGTTCTATTTCAATGTGTGTATATACGCTTTCCATTCAGTATATGTGGATGATAACAGCTAGATACAAATTAGTATACAAAAATAGATAGAAAATGGAATTCATAATATATATGTATATATATATATATATTGTTCATTAGTTTATCACAGAATATATATAATATCATCACATATACTTGATGATACTTACCTACTTGGTAGAATGCATAAAATTGAAAACAAACAATACTAAAACTAATAATCCCTCCTTTGGGAAGTATTCCGACAGCCCCTCGACAGCAGCTCCCTGGTGTGCGGCGTCTTCCGAGCGTGGAGGCAGTACTCCGCCTCCTCCGCCTCGTAGAGCTTGACGTACCGATTTGCATCTTGCTGGCGGATAAGCGCGGACGATCTTGCCATTTCGTTGGGCACCCATCGGAGCTCCTCATCGGTGGCACGCTGGAGATTATCGGCCCACCTCCATGAAGCGATTAGGCGCCTAGCGCCTTTGACCTTCCTCGCGAAGTACTCATCTTCATATACATTCTCCGCACGACGACGCGACCGCCCACAAAGATCCACCGCCTCCTTTTTCTAGGTGGCGTCTTGGGATTCATAGGCCGCCTAGTACCTGGCTTCCTCCTCCGCCATCTCCTTCTTCAACGCCTCTTGCCTGGCTTTCTCAACCGGCGGCAGCGACTTCCATAGATAAAGATTGTACTGGCCCCAAAACCAATCCAAAGTTGGGGGTCCGACGCAACCTCGTCTGGCGGTGCATAGGGGTCCTCCTCGTCGATGCTCTTCGACTGAGCGTCCTCTGGGGGCGGCGACTCCTTGTCGGCACGTGGGCAGATCATCGACGCCATGGCAGAGATTTGAGAGAGTGAGATAGAGAGAGAGGAAGAGCGAGGGGAGGATGTTGATGAGAATGCATGCGGGATGACGTGAGCAAGGTAGTATTTATTGGCGGCCGGAATCTAGATCGACGGGAACAGTACACACGCCGGTCGCCGGAATTTATGAGTACTGTAGTTTGAATTACACACGATTCCCGCATTAAAATCCGCGTGTGAACTTGATAGTTGACGGTTTCCAATACAGAACCATGTCTGATTAATAACCCCCGCCACTCACCTTCCAAACCTCGAGGTGCGAAATAGAGTGCCAATCGTGTGGGGGCTGGTTGTCTTGCCAGATCTTTACATTTTATTTTTTGAACACCAGATATTTATATCATCTGATCATATTTTAACTCG
This sequence comes from Secale cereale, assembly GCA_902687465.1. NCBI lineage: Eukaryota > Viridiplantae > Streptophyta > Magnoliopsida > Poales > Poaceae > Secale > Secale cereale. The sequence continues at coordinate 383,573,005 of LR738712.1, forward strand.
CACACAAGTACACAAAAGTATGATTTTTCAAACCGTCATGGTTAGCCGTTGCATGTAGATGCAGTTCAAATTTGATTACGGTCATTAAATGGCTATAAAATCACTTAAATGTCTTTCAAAGGTCAAATGACCCCTTGATTTTTCCAAATTTTCACATGGCAATTGTATTAGTGCACGTTAAGGTGGAAAACAATTGAAGGCCGTAAGAGGAAGCTATCTCCCGTTCGTCATCAAACATGCATCGTTCCCTCTCGGAACCATGAGCCTTCTAGTGAGTTGCTCCGGTTTGTGAGTAGTGTGTGTCCACACTTTCATCAAAGAGGTCAATTTTTTTACCACGTCATCTTGGTGGCAAGACATTACATGAAGCAAGGTTTCATGTTTTTCCGATCATTTTTTAATTTTTTGGAATTAAAATGCCATGGCACTCCATGCATGTGTCCATGCCGTGAGACCAATATGCTTGAAAATTCCTTCTAATTTACTGCACATGGAATTCACTCGTACGCAAGTACACAAATATGATTTTTCAAACCATCATGGTTATCCGTTGCATATAGAAGTAGTTCAAATTTGAATTATAGTCATTAAATGGCTAGAAAATCACTTAAATGTCTTTAAAAGGTCAAATGACCCCTTGATTTTTCCAAATTTTCACATGACAGTTGTATTAGTGTACGTTAAACATAGAAAAAAATTGAAGGCCGTAGGAAGAAGCTATCTCCCGTTCGTCATCAAACATGCATTGTTCCCTCTCGGAACCACGAGCCTTCTAGTGAGTTGCTCCGGTTTGTGAGGGTGAGGGATCGAAGAAGGTGAGAGTGTCTAGAGGGGGGGGGGTGATTAGACTACTCGACAAGATAAAAATTATGTCTTTTATCAAGGACAGATTTTGGCAGATTTTGCATAACACACAAGTCAAGTAGCACACTACACATGCAATTCTAGAGTATGGGCAGCGGAAAGTAAATTGCACAAGTAGTAAAGAGAAGTGGAGAAGATCAAACGCAATTTGGAGACGCAATGATTTTTCCCGTGGTTCCGATAGGTGGTGCTATCGTACATCCACGTTGATGGAGACTTCAACCCACGGAGGGTAACGGCTGCGCGAGTCCACGGAGGGCTCCACCCACGAAGGGTCCACGAAGAAGCAACCTTGTCTATTCCATCATGGCCTACGCCCACGGAGGGCTAGCCTTACTCGGGGTAGATCTTCACGAAGTAGGCGATCTCCTTGCCCTTACAAACTTCTTGGTTCAACTCCACATCTCGATGACGGAGGCTCCCAAGCGACACCTAACCAATCTAGGAGGCACCACCCTCCAAAAGGTAATAGATGTTGTAGATGATGATGAACTCCTTGCTCTTGTGCTTCAAATGATAATCTCCCCAACACTCAACTCTCCTCACTGATTTGGCTGTGGTGGAAGAAAGGATTGAGTGGAAAGCAACTTGGGAAGGCTAGAGATCAAGCTTCATATGGTGGGAGTGGAGCAACTTGATCTCAACACAAGGATAGGTAGTTCTCTTCTCAGAAATGTAAGGTAGGAGTGGTAGTTCTTTCTGATGGCTCTCTCCACGAATGAAGAGGGGTGGAGGGGTATAAATAGCCTCCACACAAAATCCAACCGTTACACACATATTTGAGCAATCTCGGTGGGACCGAAGTGGACAACTCGGTGAGACCGAAAGTTCAAATAATGTGAACGTTGGGGTTTTCGGTGGGACCGAAAATACAATCTCGGTTAGTCCGATTCGTGTAATGACAAGAGCATGCCAGTTTCGGTGGGACTAACTTCATCATCTCGGTGACACCGATTTGATGACAGAAGGTTACAGAAGCTTGGCAACTCATGTTTCGGTGAAACCGATTTCAGAATCGGAATATCCGATTTTGCTAGGGTTTGGCTTATGGCTGAGGTGGTTCATCTCGGTGTGACTGAGTTTGGAATATCGGTGGGACCGAGATTACTTATGAGTGTATTTGGCAGTGACAGTTGCTGATAGTTTAGGAGATGTATCACTAAGCACTTGAGCAACCAGATCATCAACATAACCTCATCCCCTTTTAATAGTATTGGCTTTTCCTATGGACTCAATGTGATCTTGGATCACTAAACCAAAAATGGAGTCTTGAGCTTTTGTCAATGCTTGCCTTAGCATTTTGAGGGGCCCACTTCTTCAGTCCTTTTGCCATGCCAATGTGATTGAATTTCCTGAAACATACTTGATAAAAGCATTAGTCCAACCACAAAGTATGTTGTCATTAATTACCAAAACCACCCGGGGAGCAAATGTGCTTTCAATCTCCCCCTTTTTGGTAATTGATGGCAACACACAAAAATCACACTAAACAAGACATCAAAGCTTATTGAAAGAAAGACAGAATTATCACGAAAGCTTTGACAAACATGTAGTACACAGGCTCCCCCTACAAGTGTGCAAGATTTTCATAAATTATGGTTTTGGAATACCACAAGCACACAAGAGAGATAAGCAAGATGTGCTACATGCAGCTTGGGTATATGCATCAGAGCAGATGAAAAGAAGTGAGTGATAATGCATATGTGCATGGTGATTTCTTGCAAACAAGTATTCACAAGCAAGTCACCATCATGCACATTCTGCAAAGTGCATATACTTACCTTGAGGTTCCTTGGCATTGTACCTGAAGAGATAAACTTGGGAAAACAGGGTTAGATAACACAAGAGTATTTCTTCAACCAACTGCAAGAACATCAAGAGTACCAAGCCAGGGATGACATGTATAAAGGGTGTCTCATATTGAGCACAAGCTTGAATCAGCAAACATGTCTCCGAAACTAAAAGATTTTCAATGAACTCTTAGAGATTTTGCTTTCCATAAGATATCAATTGTGAAGATTCCTCTCCCTTTGAGTTCTCTGAGATCAAGGGGTTTGATGGAAAGAGCAAAATCAAAAGAATGATGCCAAATGAGAATGACGCTTTGATGTGATTCTCTCCCCCTTAAGGTAAGATTGCTCTTCTTCTCCCCCTAAATCTTCTCTTCTCCCCCTAAGTCTTCTCCCCCTTTGACATCAAGTGCCGAAAAGGACAGCAAACTAGGAAGGTCAGGGAAGATGGAAAGAAAGAAGTGGGATCCTTAAGAATCACAACAGGGCAAATAGGAACATGCATAGAGAATCATTAAGTGGAGCTGCAGAAGATGATATCCTGGAAGAAATAAATCGGTGACACCGAATTAAGATGGATCGGTGGGTCCAAAAGTCAGGGACTTAGGGTAGATCCTTTTTGGTTAGACCGAAATATTTAAATCGGTGACGCCGAGTTTAATTCCAAGGAAATACAGAAATAATTCAGCTCACTTTGCGAGGAATGTTTCAAAGGATTTGCAATGAATTTGTGAAAGATTTTCGAGGAATTGATCAGAGCCAGAAGGATATTCACAAAGACAGAAGAATAGAAATGAAAAAGATTCCTAGATGAAGTATATATATATATATATATATATATATATATATATATATATATATATATATATATATATATATATATATATATATATATATATATATATATATTTTGAAATGAAAACTCAATGAGAGAACATAAGAGAAAATAGAAAGACTCAAAACATATGTTACTTCATCTAGATAAAGGTCGGCGACAAGGTCACCTATGTTTGAGTATATTGACTTAGGAGTCGAATGAGGACATTTGATCGTAGGTCATACTCATCATTTAAGCTCAAAATGGGGTTGTAATTTTTTGATTAAGCATTCGATGTGATCACATCTTATGAAGCTGCTTGTACTCATGACTTTGAGCAAAGCTCCTTAAAGATGTGAAGAACATACCTTGGGCTTGTTGTTGCTTTGCTCATGTAGGTAAACTTGATGTAGGTGCTCATTGAACGTGAAGTTGGAGCGCCATTTCTACTTGTGTAGTTCATCTTCCTACATGGGTTAGGCAAGCAAGGAAATACTCAAGGATATCCAAGATGACAAGAGTGAAATACTAGATGTATAAGATGTCAAAAAGGATATGTGGAATTTTGTTCCTTGAACTCAACATCCCAAAGGGCTAGATACTTGGTCAATGACAAGATTACTCATGATTTGAGTGTGTGGTAATCTTGTGGAATGTAGATCATCCAAGTACCTGCAAGGAGTTAGATGCAATACAAGGAGGCAAATGTGTCCAAGACATATGATTACCATCATAAGAGAAATATCAAGGATTAGTCAAGAGGGCTCATGCCTTGCATGCATCAATGGAGTTCTTACTCCAAGTTTGAAGCATCAATGATGTTCAACTCACTCCTTAAGCGACAAAACACCTTCTCATCAAGAGGTTTTGTAAAGATATCAGCGAGTTGTTTGTCAGTACGAACATGCTTAAGATTGATGTCGCCCTTGGCAATATGATCATGAATAAAATGGTGACGAACTTCAATATGCTTCGTTCGAGAGTGTTGCACGGGATTGTGTCCAATTTTAATCGCACTCTCATTGTCACAAAGCAAGGGAACATGTCTCACATGTATCCCATAATCCTTAAGCGTTTGTGTCATCCATAGCAATTGAGCACAACACGAACCAGCAGCAATATATTCCGCTTCGGCAGTGGATAATGATACCGAATTTTGTTTCTTGGAGGACCAAGATACAAGGGATCGACCAAGGAATTGACACGTACCCGAAGTTGACTTTCTATCAACCTTGTCACCGGCATAGTCCGAGTCGGAATAGCCAACAAGGTCGAAAGAGGCCCTCTTAGGATACCAAATGCCAAAGTTTGGTGTGTGTATCAAATATCTCACTATCCTTTTAACAGCTTTAAGATGGCATTCTTTAGGGGCTGCTTGATATCGCGCACACATGCATACACTCAACATTATGTCAGGACGAGAAGCACAAAGATATAGTAGAGAACCAATCATAGATCGGTAAACCCTTTGATCAACGGGTTCTCCATCTTTTGTCAAGTCATTATGTCCACTAGTAGGCATGGGGGTACTCATACCTTTGCTTTCTTGCATGTTGAACTTCTTGAAGAGATCCTTGGTGTACTTTGTTTGTGAGACAAAGGTACCCTCCTTAGATTGCTTGATTTGCAACCCAAGGAAGAATTTGAGTTCACTCATCATGGACATCTCATACTTCTCCAACATGAGCTGTCCAAACTTCTTGCTAAAATGAGGGTTAGTTGAACCAAAGATAATATCATCAACATATATTTGGCACACAAATAGTTCACCATTAACCCTTTTCGTGAACAGCGTTGAGTCTATCTTTCCAATCTCAAAGCCTTTTTCAAGAAGAAAGCTAGTCAAGCGTTTGTACCAAGCTCTAGGAGCTTGTTTAAGACCATAAAGAGCTTTGTGCAACTTGTAAACATGATTATGCTTTTTGGGATTCACAAATCCGAGAGGTTGTTTCACAAATACTTCCTCCTCAATTTCACCATTTAGGAAAGCACTTTTGATATCCATTTGATAGAGAGTAATATCATGGTGATTGGCATAAGCAAGAAGAATGCGAATGGACTCAAGTCTAGCAACGGGGGCATAGGTCTCACCATAGTCCATACCTTCGACTTGTGTGTAACCTTGAGCTACGAGACGAGCCTTGTTGCGGATGACTTGTCCATCTTCATCTTTCTTGTTCCGAAACACCCATTTGGTTCCAATGATGTTTTGATCATCCTTGGGCTTCTCTACCAAAGTCCATACCTTGTTCCTCTCGAAGTTGTGTAGTTCTTCGTGCATAGCGTTCACCCAATCCGGGTCTTCAAGTGCTTCTTCTACCTTCATAGGTTCAATACTAGAGATAAATGAGTAATGCTCACAAAAGTTAGCTAAGCGAGTTTTAGAGAGAGTAATTCTCCCGGAGTTGATGTCGTTCATCATTTGTTCCACGGGATGATTTTTCTTGACTCTTGCTCGGACTCGGGATAGCTTTTGTTGAGGTTGTGTCTGAGCTTCCTCATCATCTTCATCTTCCTCTTCTTCTTCTTCATTGTTGTTGGTGTTGTCTTGAGGCGGTGGAGAAGGAGGTTGTGGTGGATCTTCTTGTTGCACTTCCTCATCTTGGTGAGTTCAACTTGTGGAGGCCTCCATGTTGCCTTGAGGTTCATCTCGCCGTGAGGTAGGGGGCTCCACATATGTAGATGAGGTACTCTCCTTCACTTCCATGGGACGGATCTTTCCAATAGATAAATCTTGGATAGCTTCCGATGGGTCCTTGTCTCCTACATCAATAGGCATTTGCTCTACTTGCGAGCCATTAGATTCATCAAACTTCACGTCTACCGTCTCTTCAACCTTTCGGGTGAAATTATTGTAGACACGGTAGGTGTGGGAGTTTGATCCATAACCAAGGAGAAAGCCTTCATGAGATTTAGGAGCAAATTTAGACCGACGATGCTTATCAAGGATATAGCATTTTGAACCAAAGACACGAAAGTATCCCACTTGGGGTTTGTTACCGGTGAGGAGCTCGTATGATGTCTTGCCGAGGAGCTTATGAAGATAAAGCCTGTTGATAGCATGACAAGCTGTCTCGACCGCTTCTCCCCAAAAATGCTTCGATGTCTTGTATTCATCAAGCATCGTTCTCGCCATCTCTATGAGCGTTCGGTTCTTTCTCTCAACAACTCCATTTTGTTGAGGAGTGTATGTAGCCGAGAACTCATGTAGAATCCCTTCCTCATCGAGAAAAGAATCTACATTGGCGTTCTTGAACTCCGTTCCATTGTCACTCCGAACTTTCTTGATCTTCACCTCGAATTGATTTTGGGCCCTTTTGGCAAAGGTTTTGAAGATTCTCTGAACCTGCGATTTGTCATCAAGGAAAAATACCCACGTAAATCTGGAATAATCATCAACTATAACTAGACCAAAGGAGTTACCACCAAGGCTTTTGTAAGCATTGGGACCGAAGAGATCCATATGAAGAAGCTCAAGCGGTCTCCTTGTGGTCATGATGTTCTTCACGGGATGACTTCCACCTACTTGTTTTCCTGCTTGACAAGCACTACAAAGTCTATCTTTGTCAAAGAAAACATCTTTAACGCCAAGAATATGATCACCTTTGATCATCTTGTCTAGATTACGCATACCAACATGTCCAAGCCTTCTATGTCATAACCAACCTTTAGAGGATTTAGCAATGAAGCAAGCTCTAGGTTGGGCTTTCTTAGTGAAATCAACAATATATAGATCACCTCTACGGATACCGGTAAACGCCATGTTTTGATTGTCACGACGAAAGACTTGGCAATCTATTTTGGTGAATAGCACATTGAATCCAAAGTCAGCTAATCTAGACATGGAAAGTAAATTGTATCCAAGAGATTCTACAAGCATGACATTTTGAATAGAGCTATCATGAGATATGGCCACCTTACCAAGGCCAAGTACCTTACCCTTGGAGTTGTCTCCAAAAGTCACATACTTGCGTGGACCATCGTTCTTTGCAAGCTCTCGAAACATGTCTTTGTCTCCGGTCATGTGGTCGGTGCATCCACTATCAAGAATCCACTCTTTTCCGCCGGACATGTAGTCTCTCAGATTTGCCATAATATTGAGACTCTTCATGATCTTGTCTAGCTCGGTGTCCGAATCGGAGTAATCATCATCATGCTCATGCTCATCATCATATTGACCCATAGATTGTTCATCATCAACACCTAGGTCAATTTGATAACTACTTGCATTAGTTTTGTTGATGTGACAATAATCTTCGGAATGCAATACAAGAGCATTTCTAATTAAAACATTGATAAGATCGGGATCACCCTTCTTTTTCATAAGATCACGAAGCTCAAAGAAGCATTTATCAAAGTTGGGATCATTGGGGTGCATCATATCAAATTCAATAGTCTTGTATAGAATTTTATCAAGGCCTCTCAAAGAGTAGTCCGGATAAAGTTCTTCCAAGAACTTCCACATAGCATAGGCGCACTCAAAGTTTGTAACGAGCTTAAGCAAGTTATCGGGTAACCCTCTAATGATAAGATTTACAGTCCTAAGGTTACGAAGCAAATCAAGCTCTTCATCCATGGTAGGGTGCAAGGGATCAAATGGAGGCACATAGGGGGTCTCAACATATTTGCGCAAATTGTACGTCTTAAAGATAATAAGCATTTCAGACCTCCATGAGTTATAGGACACTCCATCAAGAATAGGCACTCTATGGCTAACACTCCCAAACGTAGACACGTCCATCTTCCTCCAATTGTGTGTAAACCAAAGCAATGGAGACCAAAGCTCTGATACCAATTGAGGGATCGAAGAAGGTGAGAGTGTCTAGAGGGGGGGTGATTAGACTACTCGACAAGATAAAAATGTTGTCTTTTATCAAGGACAGATTTTGGCAGATTTTGCATAACACACAAGTCAAGTAGCACACTACACATGCAATTCTAGAGTATGGGCAGTGGAAAGTAAATTGCACAAGTAGTAAAGAGAAGTGGAGAAGATCAAACGCAATTTGGAGACGCAATGATTTTTCCCGTGGTTCCGATAGGTGGTGCTATCGTACATCCACGTTGATGGAGACTTCAACCCACGGAGGGTAACGGCTGCGTGAGTCCACGGAGGGCTCCACCCACGAAGGGTCCACGAAGAAGCAACCTTGTCTATTCCATCATGGCCTACGCCCACGGAGGGCTAGCCTTACTCGGGGTAGATCTTCACGAAGTAGGCGATCTCCTTGCCCTTACAAACTTCTTGGTTCAACTCTACATCTCGATGACGAAGGCACCACCCTCCAAAAGGTAATATATGTTGTAGATGATGATGAACTCCTTGCTCTTGTGCTTCAAATGATAATCTCCCCAACACTCAACTCTCCTCACTGATTTGGCTGTGGTGGAAGAAAGGATTGAGTGGAAAGCAACTTGGGAAGGCTAGAGATCAAGCTTCATATGGTGGGAGTGGAGCAACTTGATCTCAACACAAGGGTAGGTAGTTCTCTTCTCAGAAATGTAATGTAGGAGTGGTAGTTCTTTCTGATGGCTCTCTCCACGAATGAAGAGGGGGTGGAGGGGTATAAATAGCCTCCACACAAAACCCAACCGTTACACACATATTTGAGCAATCTCGGTGGGACCGAAGTGGACAACTCGGTGAGACCGAAAGTTCAAATAATGTGAACGTTGGGGTTTTCGGTGGGACCGAAAATACAATCTCGGTTAGTCCGATTCGTGTAATGACAAGAGCATGCCAGTTTCGGTGGGACCGACTTCATCATCTCAGTGACACCGATTTGATGACAGAAGGTTACAGAAGCTTGGCAACTCATGTTTCGGTGAAACCGATTTCAGAATCGGAATATCCGATTTTGCTAGGGTTTGGCTTATGGCTGAGGTGGTTCATCTCGGTGTGACTGAGTTTGGAATATCGGTGGGACCGAGATTACTTATGAGTGTATTTGGCAGTGAGAGTTGCTGATAGTTTAGGAGATGTATCACTAAGCACTTGAGCAACCAGATCATCAACATAACATCATCCCCTTTTAATAGTATTGGCTTTTCCTATGGACTCAATGTGATCTTGGATCACTAAACCAAAAATGGAGTCTTGAGCTTTTGTCAATGCTTGCCTTAGCATTTTGAGGGGCCCACTTCTTCAGTCCTTTTGCCATGCCAATGTGATTGAATTTCCTGAAACATACTTGATAAAAGCATTAGTCCAACCACAAAGTATGTTGTCATTAATTACCAAAACCACCCGGGGAGCAAATGTGCTTTCAGAGGGGTGTGTCCAAACTTTCGTCAAACAGGCTAATTTTTTACCACATCATCTTGGATTCATGACATTACATGAAGCAAGGTTTCATGTGTTTTTGATCATTTTTTAATTTTTTGGAACTAAAATGCCATGGCATTCCATGCATGTGGCCATGTCGTGTGACCAACTAGATCATTAATGGCGCGCGTTGCCGCGCCCGTACATTTTTACAATAAAATGGTAGCTATTTCTAAAAATACATAGGCATACGACATATCATGAATATATTATATCTATTATATTTCACAACAATGAAACATCAAGGTAATATAAATAGCATGATGTAATAGTTGGTACATCACAGGAGCAATGCAACAGGGAGATCGTTGGCTAGAACATCAAAGGCCTTCTTGGTCTCAATTTCGATCTATTACATGAATTTATGCATAAAATCGAGCAATTTTGAAAGCAACAAAATTATTCTTTAAGAAATGCAAGGCTGAATCTATTCATGAAGCTGAACAATGTTGAAAGCCTTAAGTCTACCTTATAACAAAATTATTCTGTAAGAAAAGCAAGCATGCATTTACGCATGAAACTGAACAATGTTAAAGCTTGAGATCTACCTTTTGCACAAAAAAAGAACTCGGTCAAAAAACCTTGATGCAAGCAGACGCATCAGCAACATCACATCCGTCCACAAAACCAAAAATATACTAACACTTGATGCTTTAATAGTTGTCATTTTGCAATTTTGTCTTCATGCACAGATGTAGACCCTCTGCATCCCTAAAAAACCTTGAAACTTAGAGATCAAGTAAAGAAATGTATGGATGTATATAATGGCTATCTATATAATTCAAATGTCATGCACTTAACCACTCAGTTTGTATATATATAAAGAGGATAACATGATTTGTCGGCATCAGGGTGAGAGACTAATCTTTGATGTATAGCTTGAAACAATAAAGTTACCCATATGGTAGGCCGCGAAACATCAAAAGCTGACATTCGAGGAGATTGTACTACATGAACGTATTTTTGGACAAATGTAGAACTGGATGGTAGCATCGCAAGACTTAAGTAGACAATTCGAAGCTACAATGGCATTGAAAAAATCCCCGCGTTGATTGAAGTAACATATGGTCTATTTTTTTCTATGATGAAGAATCAGTTACAAACTTTTTATCCCAACAATTAAAATGTTCACATATATTACCCATATAAGTATAGATGAAGACGCTAGAGTATAGAAGTGCGGTTTCACATTTTTTAAAAGTCGCCAAACTACATGCATCATTAGTATATGGAAAGTATACCAATTTGCTGGAGATCTGATCGCACCCTCAAACACGATGAAGAGGACAGTGCACGGTGGACTGCAATGCCCACTTACAGTAGAACGGTAATAACGGTCAAAAAGAGTAAGAAAAAGAGTAAGGAATATGGCCTCTTAATAAGTTAGCAATATGCAAACGTAAAAATACACTGGAAGATAAATCAAGAAATAATTTAGAACTATGCAGAATGAAAAATATGCCTCTTAATACATATAAACATGTGAGTAATTAAAAATTTAAAATAAAAACTGAGAAACAGGTCTTAACAAACTATGTAAAAACTGAATTAATACGCAACATCAACAGTCATTTCAGACGACTGCAAATCAATCTTGCATTTTTGGGAGGATGTCATATGCATTGCAAATTCTGATGGTTGTTTGGTTTAACCGATTTCTCAGCCTTGGCCATAGAAAATAGTGCTTTAAATTTTAATGCAAAAAGGGATGGTATAAATATTCGCTGGTTAACATAAATATGAGGAGAAAAAAACAAGGGACACAAATAAGGTAATTAATTTTATGAACAAGGCATGATTTCACAGACTCTTAATCATGGCACTGTATAAGTATTAATCACAGATAAATACATTGGTAGGCGTGGAATAAATGAATGGAGATTAATCGCAATCAGAAACCAAGATATCTTTCGAAATAGAACACCGAAATTTTATACCAGTAGCTTATTTCTACCAAATATACACCCAAGATTATGTCCTGCACAGTAACAACAAACAGACCATGATATATAGAAATTGAGCCATCAAGTTGCAAGTAATATCAAAACAAAAGCTTATCGCACATCAGAACCATGAACCAATAACCCTACACCTCACAACTACACCAACATCACATGCACCATCCTCCAAGAATTTACATGAAACAATTGAAGCTAAACTTAAATTTTCAGAACCAATTCCGATAGGATGGACCAAATTCAACTTATAATGTTTTGTTTCAGCAACATAGATATGTTAATTATTGAAGTGACTTCTGTCAATTACAGCTCTACGTTATTCCTACTAGCTTCATCCATGAAAGAACTTGTCTTGGTCTAAGGAAGCTGAGGTACTGTAAGTCCTACAACATGTAATTAGTGCGAATCAGTAAATCACATATGTTGTTCAGAGCTTATCATCAACAACAATAGTCAATAGTAGCAGTGTTTGAGACTCTGGAAGTGTATACACAGTCATTAGCATCAAATTTTACAAATTGTAGTAACACATACATATGGATAATAAGCAATGTGAGTGAGACTCTGGAAATGTATACACAGTTAGACACTCAATAGCATCAAATTTAATAAATCGTGGGCATACATACATATGGACAATAAGATATGTGAGTACATTATACTAACCTGGGTGGCAACCATTGCAAATCGTGAGCTTTAGAAGTGCCCAAACTAACCACCAAAACCAGTCGGTATTTCCCATACATCAACTAAGATGTGAGAGCACCTGCAGCAGAACAAGTGCCGTGTCGTGAATCGGGAGCAAAACAAAAAAGAGGTACCAATCAGAAGGGACTCAGTATCAGTAGTAATTGGACAAAAGATGTAAGGAAGGAGGGGCGATAAACATGCAGCGGCAACCTGGCGAGAAACATGTCCAGAAGATGTGACGTTGCCAAGTAAGGTTGGGGAATAAGCAGTAGCAGGGTGGAGATTATATAGGCGCACAACGATTAAAGGAAGAAGATGAAACGAAAGAAGGAAGAAACCGAACTAGAATCGTGAGCGTCCTCCCGCATCTAATAAAGGAAGGAGATGAATCACATAAATAAAGAAACGGAATAAGAATCATAAGCAACCTGCAATAATAGGATGCCGGCGAGTGGCGTGCATCAATTGCGATTAATGCCCGCAGCAACTACGATTGACTATGTGCTAAATCACCGACGAGTGGATTTTAATCATAGCGGACGCTTCGGCCCCCCGTCCCCTTGGCGTCGCCCACCGGTGGAGGTGCGGTCACTCGCATCTTATGGATCCGCCATCCGTGAGACAAAAACAGGATGACGCCCACCGGGATCCTTGCTCGCTCTGGAAGGGTTTTTTGTTGTTGTTGAGATATTCGTTCCGGAAGGGTGGGTAAGCTGTGTTTTTTCACGGGCTTTATTACTTGTGGACGTCAGGCCCATTTGCCCAAACAATAGTAGATCTCCAATTTTGTTCTGGGAGCAGCGGCCCAGCCCTTCTAGCTCTCTCTGTATGCAACTCAAGCCCATAGGGGATTGCACTCACATCCAACGGCCTGAAACGCTTAGAATAGCAGATTCAACGGTCGAAAACGACAATGGTCTGAGAGGGCAAGAAAAGTGCTCGGTTATAATGTTTCTAAATATGTTTGAAAATTCCTTATAATTTACTGCACATGAATTAACTCGCACACAAGTACACAAATATGATTTTTCAAACCGTTATGTTTAGCCGTTGCATGTAGATGTAGTTCAAATTTAAATTATGGTCATTAAATGGCTAGAAAATCACTTAAATGTATCTACAAGGTCAAATGACCCCTGAAATTTTCCAAATTTTTACATGACAGTTGTATTAGTGCATGTTAAACATAGAAAAAATTTGTAGGCCGTAAGAGGAAGCTATCTGCCGTTCATCATCAAACATGCATTGTTCCCTCTCGGAACCACGAGCCTTCTAGTGAGTTGCTCCAGTTTGTGAGGGTTTGAAAATTCCTTCTAATTTACTACACATGGAATTAACTCGTACACACATATGATTTTTCAAACCGTTATGGTTAGCCGTTGCATGTATATGTGGTTCATATTTGAATTGCGTTCATAGAATGGCTAGAAAATCACTTAAATGTCTTTAAAAGGTCTATTGACCCCTGGAATTTTCCAAATTTTCACATGACATTTGTATTACTGCACGTTAAACATAGAAAAAAATTGAAGGCCATAAGAGGAAGCTATATCCCGTTCGTCATCAAGCATGCATTGTTCCCTCTTGGAACCATGAGCCTTCTCGTGAGTTGCTCCGGTTTGTGAGGGGTGTGTGTCCAAACTTTTGTCAAACATGCCAATTTTTTACGCACATCAAGCAAGGTTTCATGTTTTTTTGATAATTTTATAATTTTTTGGAATTAAAATGCCATAGCGCTCCATGCATGTGTGTCACACCCTGCATTTTGTAACATGTTATTTGCATCAATGAAGCATGAAAATTTGGACCAACAATTTTTTTTGGCATCATTTGACTTTTATTTGGAATTAAGTTTTTCTCCCTGTGTTTATCAAGTGCTCATTAAAGTCAACTACTCCCTGTTGTAGAATTCATCTCCTTACCCAAAACTTCTGCCCAATGATCATACCAAGTGTTTATAGCAGTATAGTATTTTCTCATAAAATTAATTTGGCCAAAATATATTTTCAAAAGTTAGTATTCCAAAAACCCTTGAATTGAGGTTTGCACTGCAAGTGCTTGATTTAGAGTGAGAAAATTATTTCAAAAGGTATATTTGAAACCTAGTAGATATAGGACTCCCAGAAACCACAGAAGTATAATTTTAAAAGTTATTTTCCTATTTTTATTTAAAAGCTTTTTCTTATGGCCAGAAATGGTCTTTAATAGGGCAAAATTATTTAAATATTTCAAAAATATTTGCCAAAATTCAGGGAGACTCATAGGACATATAGTTTCCATATATAAGAGTTTCAACACTTGGTTATGTTCAAAAATATTGGACAAATCCCTCAGAAACCCTTTCTGGATATTTCAAGCTTTTGAAATATTAACAAAGGATATATTCTCTAAAAATTTCAGGGAAATTCTATCATGTCATGTATGACATATTTGATGATCTTGCCAAGCACCATGCCCTGGGAAGCAAGAAAACATCATCAAACCCCCTCAAAACCATTCTGTCCATATCTGAAGTTTGAGCAACTTTACATTGCCAAACTTGTCCAAATTCTCTCAAACTTGGTGCACATGCAAGAATGGTCTAATAAGGCATCTAGACCAAATGGCACAAGCTTTGGAGAAGGGTAACTTGATCAGAATACCCCAAAACCATTTCTGTTCAAATTCAAATTTGAACAACTTTACACAACCAACTTTTTACTTGGGGCTTCAAACTTTGTGGCCATGGTCATAACCCCAAATGATGACACTACACCAAGTGGTGCATCAAGGGGAGATGATTAGCTTGACTTAAACATGGTGAAACCATTTCAGTTGATTTCTTGGGTTCACCAAAGTTACATTGGCAAGTTTCTTCAAACGAGCCCAAACTTGGTGAAACACCCTATTTCCATATGCCATTCAATCCTGTTAAGTGTCATGGCTATAGGAAGTCATTTGCTTGCCCAAATCATCAACGAACACCTTCTGCCATTTTACCAAAATCACTGGTTTGGCCCCTTTTACTATTTACCCTTGACTCAACTTTTTACCACAGCACCACCTAGTCACCCTCTACCTCCAGTAACTTCCCCATGGCCAGAGCTCAATAATTGAAGGGTGAAAAGCCCATTTTACCTTGCTGGACAGCCCAGTTCTTACCTTCTCTCAGCTTCGCTCCTCTTCCATTGGATAGCCGAGGCATCCAAGGCCTCAGCCCGTTTGTTTACTCTGTGCTTGACCCCCCAGACACGGTGGACGCGCCCAGCTAGCCAACGGCATGCCCTGGCATGCAAAAGGCACGCTCCAGAGCACGCTACAGTGCACGCCCGCACAGTAGCCTCACCCAATCAGTCGGCCCCGACCACCTCGTGCTCCCCCTCATGCCGTTTGATGCTCCTCGGCGTCCGTAACGTCCCCCGGCGCTGTCCCCCTCCTCCTTCTCCCTCCAATGGATGCCCTCGCACGAGGGCCGGCCGCCCGCGAGCTCCTGTCGTCAGCCTCACATGCGCGCAGCTCTGGAATCTTCCCCCGCTCCCTCTCTTCCTCTCCCCTGCCCTGGACCTCGTCCAGCAACCCCGCAGACACCTCCCCAGCGCCTCCCGTGCCCTGTGGCAACGAGCAGAGGCTCGCCGGCGCACAAGTCCATGGCACCTCGCCGTTCGCCTATAAAAGGACCTCTCGAGCCTCTCCTCCCCTCACTAGTCGCTCTGTCCCTCACTCAATCTCCCCCCTGAGCCACTCACCCCACTCCAGAAAGGCCCAAGCTCGAGATCGAGCTAGAGCTCCGCCGCGGCGGCTCGCCGTCGTCCGCTCGGTACAGGCCGCCCCAGCCACTCCTCTCACTCAATCTAGCTCCACGGCACCACACTGACTCGTTTCCCCCTCTTTCCCATCTCTGCAGCTGCCGGAATCGATCGGAGCAGCCTTCACCCGAAGCTCCTCCGCCGCGTGACCTCGCCGCCAGCAAACCAGGCCCCTCCGGCGACCCGTGCCACCTCCACCAGATCGGCGACATCTTGCTGAATCCATCCCTGCCCTTAGCTCGCCCCGCCGTGCCCCGAAACGTCGCCGGTGAGCTCGCCGGCTCTCTGCCGGAGGGTTAGGGATGACAGGCGGGCCCCGCATGTCAGCCTCCCCTCGCCCTCGCCCCTCTCTCCACTCACTGATGCCGGGCCCCGCTCGTCAGGTTTAAAACCAGGCGCGCGCGATGGCGCCCGTGCGGTGGGCTGTTTTCACCCTGGGCTTGCTGCACTGTGGCCGTTCTGGCCCAGTTGCACAGGGCCCTTTTTCCTTTTCTTTTCTGTGGAATTTTTAAATAATTCCATAGGATTAAATATTTATCCAAATAAATTATTTCCAGTTCCTAAAAACTTGTAAAAATCCAACCTATTTAATGATGTCACTTTCACACATATCCATGGATCTTTTCTGTTTTGTTCAAATTTAAATTCATATTTGAACAGTAAAACCTCTGTTCAAAAATTCATGTACCCCATTCTGCCACTCCAAAACTCAAACTAAGAATTTTTTCCATCTTAGTTTTCCCTCTAGTATTTGATAAAAATAAGTTGACATTTTTCTGAGCACTTTGATTTTTCTGTTTTTATTGTGGTCTTATTTTCCCGTTGTTTATTGCGACGATTAGATACCGTATTTGACGAGGTTGCTGAAGAAGAAGGAGGGGAAGGATTTGAAGACCTTGAAGAACAAGGCAATCTAGGCAAGCAGCTCTTTGTCCATGATACCCTTGTGTTCATCGGAACCCATTTATTTCCGAATGCATGATGATAAGAGTGACGGTGGTGACGTAGTAGAGAACCACCACTTGATGCATGCTTTACTCATGATGTTGCTATATGCTTAGATGCAATACAGATGATTAGTAGTGATGCTTAGAGTTGCATGTGTGCCATGATACTTTCATGGTTGCATTCTTTTTCAAGACCCCATCGGGTGCCACTTATGCCCGGGGGGAAAAGATGAGATGGGTAACCCGAAGCGGTGTACCAAGACAAGTGTGTGTGATGTTTTTCAAACAGATTGGTTTAAGTTGCGACCGTTATTCCAACTTTACATGCGCAACCACTCTACCCTTATGTGGGAAAGGGCATTATTGATTACCTAGGACGATACTAGCATGGTGCCCGCATTACCAGTGACGGGGGTGACATGAAGTCACTCTCGGGACGTGGTCGTGCTTGGATAGGCGGCCATGACTGTTTTCACAGGGCACCGAACACACCGTTGGTACCCCGTGCCCGTGGTATGTGAAATGGGAGCAAGACTCCAAAAATCTTAAGATGTGAAATGTGGGGCACGGGGGTTGCTACCAATCGACTGGACTCCATATTAGTGTCGCCTAGGGAAAGATAGTGATCGGGTGCTTACCCCGGGTACTTGAGGTACCGCGGGTCGTGGATGACATGGAAGTTCCCCAGATCTAGTGGGTAAAGTGTGCAACCTCTACAGAGTGTAAAACTATTCGAATAGCCGTGTCCACGGTCAAGGACAGTTGGGTAACTGCTCTTGGGCTACGTCCAATGTTTGCGAAACCCTGTGTGTGTGTGTGTGTGTGTGTGCGAAAGCTCCGTTGGGTTTAAGTCAAAAAGGACCTGACCAGATGAAGAGGTCATAGCTTGGCTAAGTTGATATCTGTAACCTGTCCTCGAGGTTACCCAAATTATTGATGCATGTTACTTGACGGTACAATATTTAATCTAGCTGGTAGCTAGGTTGCTCATTATTGTTCAATTGCATTTTTACCTTGAACCAAATCATGGGTTGCTTGCGAGTACATTCAAAGTACTCATTGGCTTGCCACTAGTTATTTAATTGGCTAGGCATGGAGGAGCAGGAATATGAAGAAGAATCCTATGGAGACGAACATGCGAACTAGGACGCTATCCCAGTCAGAATGCCTATAGGGTTAAGGCAGATGGCATGGGTTCTACTTATCTACGAAGACTTCCGCTATTCGAGTTTATTTGCTATTTGGCCCTTGAGTCTTTATCTCTGTAAAACTTGACCATAATGGTCAAATTTGTGTAAGACGGTATGTATGGATGTAAGACTCTTGTTATTCAGCTTCTGTGTGTTCAGTGAGCATTGATCTCTGGGATCACTGGACACGTGCATTCGGTGATCTCGACTCTTAAGTCGGGGTCCCCACAGAGCTGGTATCAGAGCCATCCTGACTGTAGGAAGCCTTAGTTAGCATGGGCGTTAGTTAGACGAGACCCTTTTTCAAAAACCTTCTCAACCTCTCTTCTTTTCTAAACCTTACCAACCTGATATATCATCAGCTTATTAACCTCTCCTATTCAACCTTTGTAGATGGCCGTTGTACCTTTAGAGCACCTGACCACTGGGTTTCCCTTGCTTCTCGAGGATAGCCTCCAGGAGTGCCAGTTCCACCGAGTGCCCATCCTCACCTACCTTGAGCATTGGGTTAGCTACACTGAGGTGGAGTACCATGTGGAAGTGATCGTGAAGGCAAACGATCCTCCCACAAGTTAGTTCTTCGAGGGAACCTAGATGGCAACACTACCTCTCGCTGTCGAGGCTGCTGCACTCAAGGCACTAACCCGTCTCCGCGAGCTTCTTCCGGAGATGGCAGCCAAGATGGCAACCCTCTTCTTGCCTTACCAGAAGGAAGGTGAAGATGAAAGCAGCGCACAAGCCCCTCCACTGAAGGAAGGACTCCGACTTCGATTCCAGAGCTACTTCAGTCTATGTGCCGACAGCTTGGCACAAGATTTGGCCTTGGAATCGATGAAGCTCCGAGAAGAACTTCACAAGACCAAGGCGCTTCTTCGTCGAGCACAAGAGAAGACAGATAGGATCAAGAAGGAAGATGCGCCTCCCGGACAGTCTGCTATCGCGCACCGAGGCGAAAGGCCCTCAGGAGATGTATCTTCCAAGGATGAAGAACCACCCCGACGACGCTGTATGACGGCAAGGGAATATCGCAAGCTTTTCCCTGCACCACCGACGAAACACCGCCGAATCCAACTCCTCCACTCCCCCACACCCTCAAGTGACAAGGGGGCCCAGACAGATGAAGACAAGGAGGAAGACCCAGAAGAGCCAGAATACGCGACCGAGCATTCCACCGCTTAGGCATTATTCGCAACTCGAATATGCCAGTTCGTGACCTCTACGGTAGGATAGGCCGTGTAACCCCTATGCGCAGTCGACTCCTTGTATGGTTCATATGAAGCCATCTAGTGTTTGCTTTTGTTGTGTTTGGTTGTACGTCGCATTCTCCCTTCAGGGGATGTGTAAACGACTAGATCACCCATTCGAATTTTAGTTATGTGTTTGGCCCTTTCGGCCCTTGCATGATTTGGTTAGTGTCACACCCACCCCCTTACTAGGCACCCATCTTTATTGTTTTCCCTCTTCCAAATCATGAGACCTTTTACCGCTCCAACAGGATGCCTGTTGTAACTCGTACTGGTACCTCTACCCAGCAGCCTGAAGCCGGAGCATCTGCTCAATCAGAGGCGGGCCACGACCAAACCAACGACCAAGCTCCACCACCACCACCTCCTCCGAACATGGACATGGCTCAGCTTCTCCAAGCTTTCCGAGAGGAACGCCAAGCCAACACCGCAGCCCTTCAGATGATTGTTCAAGCTGTCACCAACAACCGCCAGCCGGTGGGGAATGGCAATGGACGTTCCATGTTGGCAGAATTCAAGAAGCATGCACCGCCAACTTTCATCGAGACTGCTGAACCCCTGGATGCAGACGACTGGGTCCGCACCATTGAGGACTTTCTGGAACTAGTCGGATGCACCGAAGACCGCAAGAAGGTGGCTTATGCTGCCCACTGCCTCGGGGGGACTGCTAGAGCTTGGTGGGATGGATTCAAGGTCATGCATGCTGGGCAAGACATCACTTGGGACAACTTCAAGGCAGAATTCCGCAAAGCCCACATTCCTTCCGGAATCATGGCTATCAAGAAGCGTGAATTCCGAGCCCTGAAGCAAGGAAGCGGCACTGTCAAGGAGTACATGCAGCAGTTCAGTGTTCTATCAAGGTATTCCCCTGAAGATGCCAGCACTGATGCTGCAAAAAGGGAGCGCTTCATGGAAGGCCTCAATTAGACTCTGCAGTACTCGCTTGTCGTGTGCGACTGTCCAACCTTCCCTGACCTGGTGAACAAAGCACTCATGCTTGAAGACAAGCGGCGTGCTTTGGAAGACACTCGCAAGCGCAAGATGGTCAGCAAGGGAAGTTCCAGCAACCAGAAGCCTCGCCCGTGGCAGTCAGCCCCGGTCAAGCCAACCTACCAGCAACCAAGAGCTCCTGCACCTCGCACCAATTATCAGCCTCAGCAGTATGCCAACACAAGGCCAGCATTCATCCCCAATAACAGTGGTGGCAACAAGATTTATAAACCAAACCAAGTCACTTGCTTTGGATGTGGCCAGTCAGGGCATATTTCTAAGGTGTGCCCCAACAAGAAGCCTGATGCCCCACGCCCCAATGCGCAGAACCCAGGACAAGGCCGCGGGATGCCACCAAGGAACCCAGCTCCTCGCAACCCGCCTAACCATGGGAAGGGGCGTGTGAATCACGTCACTGATGAAGAAGCCCAGGAAGACCCGGATGTCGTGCTGGGTACGTTCCTTGTCAACTCAGCACCTGCAACTGTCTTGTTTGATTCTGGAGCCACGCATTCATTTGTCACTCAAAGATTTGCATTAAAAAGTGGCATGACCCCTACACCCCTGAATAACCCCATGGTGGTACAAACCCCCGGAGCGGAGATGAGAGCCAAGATATGCTGTAAAGGAGTCACTGTTATCATTAACGGTGTAGACTTCCTAGCAGACCTTATCATCCTAAGATCGCAAGGCTTGGATGTGATCTTAGGGATGGATTGGCTCAATAAGCACCAAGGCTTATTAGACTGTGCCAATCGGCCTGTCACTGTGACCAATGACCAAGGAGTCGAAGTTAAGTTTGCCTCCAACTCCTCTTCTTCTCAAACCACTCAAGTCAACTGTCTGTCTGAAGTTGGACTGGAGCAAGTACCGGCAGTATGTGAGTATCCAGATGTCTTTCCGGACGAGATACCGGGAATGCCCCCTGACCGTGACATTGAGTTAATCATCGAGCTCGTACCCGGAGCAGGACCCATCTATAAGAAGCCTTATAGAATGGGGACGGAAGAATTAGTCGAGTTGAAGAAGCAACTCGAAGAGCAGCTGAGGAAGGGATTTATCCGCCCAAGTGCCTCCCCTTGGGGATCACCTGTTCTGTTTGTGGCAAAAAGGGATGGTACCATCCGCTTATGCATTGACCACCGTTCCCTCAATGAGGTGACAATCAAGAACAAGTATCCACTTCCCAAGATTGAAGATATGTTTGATCAACTCAGCGGAGCCAAGGTGTTCTCCAAGATCGACCTCAGATCTGGGTACTATCAGCTGAAGATCAGAGCCTAAGATATTCCGAAGACGGCATTTGTAACCAGATATGGCCTGTACGAGTGCACGGTCATGTCCTTTGGGTTAACCAATGCCCCAGTTTACTTCATGTATCTCATGAATAAAGTCTTCATGGAATATTTGGAAAAGTTTGTTGTTGTCTTCATTGATGACATTCTTGTCTTCTCGAAGACGGAGGAAGAACACGAGCAACATTTGAGGATGGTCCTAGACAAGCTTCGGGAGCACCAACTATACGCCAAATTCAGCAAGTGTGAGTTTTGGCTGCATAAAGTTGGATTCTTAGGTCATGTATTGACCGAAGAAGGATTATGAGTTGATCCCGCGAAGATCGAAGCTGTGACCCAATGGCAATCTCCAACGACCGTCAAGGAAGTCAGAAGCTTCCTTGGACTTGCGGGCTATTACCGCAAATTCGTGGAAGGATTCTCTAGCATTGCCCGGCCAATGACTCAGCTCCTCAAGAAGGACAAGAAGTTCGAGTGGACGCCAAAATGCGAAGAGAGCTTCCAAGAGCTCAAGAAGAGATTGACCACCGCCCCAGTTCTGGCAACACCCGATATTCACAAGGAGTTCGTGATATATTGTGATGCCTCTCGAACCGGATTGGGAAGCGTTCTGATGCCAGAAGGCCGAGTCATAGCTTACCTCTCCAGGCAGCTACGACCTCACAAAGAGAACTACACTACTCACGATCTTGAGTTAGCAGCAGTGGTTCATGCCTTGAAGGCATGGCGACATTACCTCCTAGGTAAACGGTGTGAAATATACACAGACCACAAAAGTCTGAAGTACATTTTCACCCAAAAGGAATTGAACATGAGGCAACGGAGATGGTTGGAACTCATCAAAGATTATGACCTCAGTGTTGAATATCACCCCGGGAAGGCTAACATGGTGGCCGATGCCTTAAGCAGAAAGGCTTGCTCCTTGAATGCCATAATTCAAAAGAGGCAGCCAACCCTGTTTAAGGAGCTCGAACAATTCAGTTTGGAATTGGTCACCCCTGGATTTCTAGATCATCTGGAAGTCAAACCAACCCTGATGGACGAAGTCAAGAAGGCGCAAGGTGGGCACGCAAGCGTTGAAGGCATCAAGAAGAAGATGAAGCTAGGCAAGGCCCCAGGATTCTCCGAGGACGAGCACGGGAATGTTTGGTACAAAGGCCGCATCTGCGTACCAAACGAGATGGAGCTGAAGAACCTGATCCTGCAAGAAGCCCACAACACTCCGTATTCCATCCACCCCGGAGGAACCAAGATGTATCAAGACTTGAAGGAAAGATTCTGGTGGAACGGGATGAAAAGAGAGATTGCAACCTATGTTGCAAAGTGTGATGTGTGCCAAAGGGTCAAGGCTGAATATCAACGACCCGCTGGATTGCTCCAACCACTCAAGGTTCCCGAGTGGAAGTGGGATAAAGTCGGAATGGACTTCATCACTGGATTACCAAGGTCGAATAAAGGACATGACTCCATCTGGGTCATAGTCGACCATTTGACCAAGGTAGCCCATTTCATTCCTGTAAAGACTACCTATAAAGGCAACCAGTTGGCAACTCTCTATATCGACCGAATCGTAAGCCTTCACGGTGTTCCCAAGGAGATCGTGTCAGATCGAGGAACCCAATTCACTTCGAGGTTCTGGAAAAGATTCCAAGAAGCCTTGGGAACCAAGTTGTCTTTCAGCACGGCTTTTCACCTGCAGACCGGAGGTCAGACAGAGCGAGTAAATCAAATTCTCGAAGACATGCTCCGAGCCTGTGTCTTGGCATATGGATCCATGTGGGAAGATTGCCTCCCTTTTGCCGAGTTCTCCTATAACAACAGTTATCAGTCGAGCCTTCAGATGGCACCATTTGAGGTGTTGTACGGACGCAGATGTCGCACACCCCTCAACTGGTGAGAGATTGGAGAAGGGCTAGTCTTTGGACCAGATATTCTCCGCGAAGCAGAAGAGCAAGTCCAACTAGTCAGAGAACGTTTGAAGGACGCAAAATCAAGGCAGAAGAGTTATGCTGACACTCATCGCCGAGACATGAGTTTCCGTGTTGGAGACCATGTGTACCTGCGAGTAACTCCTCTGAAGGGAACCAAGTGTTTCCACGTTAAGGGGAAACTTGCACCAAGATTTATTGGCCCTTTCAAGATCACCGACCGACGAGGAGAAGTGGCTTACCAGTTGGAACTACCACCTGAGCTATCCGATGTGCACAACGTATTCCACGTGTCACAACTCCGGAAGTGTCTCCAAGTTCCGAACAAACCTGATCTCTACAAGGATGTTGATCACCAAGCCATTGATCTCTAGCCTGATTTAACCTACCGCGAGAAGCCCATTCGCATTCTGGATGAAGCAGAACGACGGACGCGAAGCCGCACCATTAAGTACTTCAAGGTCCAGTGGAGCAACCATACGGAAGCAGAAGCAACCTGGGAACGAGAAGACTATCTTAGATCCGAGTAACCTGATCTCTTTTAAGACCTAGTTTAAGAATCTCGGGGACGAGATTCTTGTAAGGGGGGTAGGTCTGTCACACCCTGCATTTTGTAACATGTTATTTGCATCAATGAAGCATGAAAATTTGGACCAGCAATTTTTTTGGCATTATTTGACTTTTATTTGGAATTAAGTTTTTTCCCTGTGTTTATCAAGTGCTCATTAAAGTCAACTACTCCCTCTTGTAGAATTCATCTCCTTACCCAAAATTTCTGCCCAATGATCATACCAAGTGTTTATAGCAGTATAGTATTTTCTTATAAAATTAATTTAGCCAAAATATATTTTCAAAAGTTAGTATTCCAAAAACCCCTGAATTGAGGTTTGCACTGCAAGTGCTTGATTTAGGGTGAGAAAATTATTTCAAAAGGTATATTTGAAACCTAGTAGACATAGGACTCCCAGAAACCACAAAAGTATAATATTAAAAGTTATTTTCCTATTTTATTTAAAAGCTTTTTCTTAAGGCCAGAAATGGTCTTTAATAGGGAAAAATTATTTAATTATTTCAAAAATATTTGCCAAAATTCAGGGAGACTCATAGGACATATATTGTCCATATATAAGAGTTTCAACACTTGGTTATGTTCAAAATATTGGACAAATCCCTCAGAAACCCTTTCTGGATATTTCAAGCTTTTGAAGTACTTACAAAGGATATATTCTCTAAAAATTCCAGGGAAATTATATCATGTCATATATGACATATTTGATGATCTTGCCAAGCCCCATGCCCTGGGAAGCAAGAAAACATCATCAAACCCCCTCAAAACCATTATGTCCATATCTGAAGTTTGAGCAACTTTACATTGCCAAACTTGTCCAAATGCTCTCAAACTTGGTGCACATGCTAGAATGGTCTAATAGGGCATCTAGACCAAATGGCACAAGCTTTGGAGAAGGGTAACTTGCTCAGAATACCCCAAAACCATTTCTGTTCAAATTCAAATTTGAACAACTTTACACTACCAACTTTTTACTTGGGGCTTCAAACTTTGTGGCCATGGTCATAACCCCAAATGATGACACTACACCAAGTGGTGCATCAAGGGGAGATGATTAGCTTGACTTAAACATGGTGAAACCATTTCTGTTGATTTCTAGGGTTCACCAAAGTTACATTGGCAAGTTTCTTCAAACGAGCCCAAACTTGGTGAAACACCCTATTTCCATATGCCATTCAATCCTGTTAAGTTTTGGCCCCTTTTACTATTTACCCTTGACTCAACTTTTTACCACAGCATCACCTAGTCACCCTCTACCTCCAGTAACTTCCCCATGGCCAGAGCTCAATAATTGAAGGGTGAAAACCCCATTTTACCTTGCTGGACAGCCCAGTTCTTACCTTCTCTCAGCTTCCCACCTCTTCCATTGGATAGCCGAGGCATCCAAGGCCTCAGCCCGTTTGTTTACTATGTGCTTGACCCCCCAGACACGGTGGACGCGCCCAGCAAGCCAACGGCATGCCCTGGCATGCAAAAGGCACGCTCCAGAGCACGCTACAGTGCACGCCTGCACTGTAGCCTCGCCCAATCAGCCGGCCCCGACCACCTCATGCTCCCTCTCGCGCCGTTCGATGCGCCTCGGCGTCCGCAACATCCCCCGGCGCTGTCCCCCTCCTCCTTCTCCCTCCAGTGGATGCCCTCGCACATGCGCCGGCCGCCTGCGAGCTCCAGTCCTCGGCCTCACACGCGTGCAGCTCCGGAAGCTTCCCCCGCTCCCTCTCTTCCTCTCCCCTGCCCTGGACCTCGTCTAGCAACCCCGCAGACACCTCCCTAGCGCCTCCCGTGCCCTGTGGCAACGAGTAGAGGCTCGCCGGTAAACAGGTCCACGGCACCTCGCCGTTCGCCTATAAAAGGACCTCCCGAGCCTCTCCTCCCCTCACCAGTCGCTCTCTCCCTCACTCAATCTCCCCCCTGAGCCACTCACCCCACTCCAGAAAGACCCGAGCTCGAGATCGAGCTCGAGCTCCGCCGCGGCGGCTCGCTGTCCTCCGCTCGGTACAGGCCGCCCCAGCCACTCCTCTCTCTCGATCTAGCTCCACGGCACCACACTGACTCGTTTCCCCTTCTTTGCCCTCTCTGCAGCTTCCGGAATCGACCGGAGCAGCCTTCACCCGAAGCTCCTCCGCCGTGTGACCTCTCCGCCGGCAAACCAGGCCCCTCCGGCAACCCGCACCACCTCCACCAGATCGGCGACATCTTGCTGAATCCATCCCTGCCCTTAGCTCGCCCCGCCGTGCCCCGAAACGTCGCCGGTGAGCTCGCCGGCTCTCTGCCGGAG
Organism: Secale cereale; assembly: GCA_902687465.1. NCBI lineage: Eukaryota > Viridiplantae > Streptophyta > Magnoliopsida > Poales > Poaceae > Secale > Secale cereale. Next base: position 383,599,674 of record LR738712.1, read on the forward strand.
GGTTAGGGATGACAGGCGGGCCCCGCCTGTCAGCCTCCCCTCGCCCTCACCCCTCTCTCCACTCACTGACGTTAGGCCCCGCCCGTCAGGTTTAAAAACCAGGCGCGCACGCCGGCGCCCGTGCGGTGGGCTGTTTTCGCCCTGGGCCTGCTGCACTGTGGCCGTTCTGGCCCAGTTGCAGATGGCCTTTTTTTCCTTTTCTTTTATGTAGAATTTTTAACTAATTCCACATGATTAAATATTTATCCAAATAAATGAATTCCAGTTCCTAAAAACTTGTAAAAATCTAACCTATTTAATGATGTCACTTTCACACATATCCATGGACCTTTTTTGTTCTGTTCAAATTTAAATTCATATTTGAACACTAAAACCTCTGTTCAAAAATTCATGTACCCCATTCTGCCACTCCAAAACTCAAACTAAGAATTTTTGCCATCTTAGTTTTCCCTCTAGTATGTGATAAAAATAAGTTGACATTTTTCTGAGCACTTTGGTTTTTCTGTTTTTATTGTGGTCTTATTTTCCCGTTGTTTATTGCGACGATTAGATACCGTATTTGACGAGGTTGATGAAGAAGAAGGAGGGGAAGGATTTGAAGACCTTGAAGACCAAGCCAATCCAGGCAAGCATCCCTTTGTCCATGATACCCTTGTGTTCCTCGGAACCCATTTATTTCCGAATGCATGATGATAAGAGTGACGGTGGTGACGTAGTAGAGAACCACCACTTGATGCATGCTTTACTCATGATGTTGCTATATGCTTGATGCAATACAGATGATTAGTAGTGATGCTTAGAGTTGCATGTGTGCCATGATACCTTCGTGGTTGCATTCTTTTTCAAGACCCCATCGGGTGCCACTTATGCCCGGGGGGAAAAGATGAGATGGGTAACCACTTGATGACGAAGCGGTGTACCAAGACAAGTGTGTGTGATGTTGTTCAAATGGATTGGTTTAAGTTGCGACCGTTATTCCAACTTTACATGCGCAAACACTCTACCCTTATGTGGGAAAGGGCATTATTGATTACCTAGGACGATACTAGCATGGTGCCCGCATTACCAGTGACGGGGGTGACATGAAGTCACTCTCGGAACGGGGTCGTGCTGGGATAGGCGGCCATGACTGTTTTCATAGTGCGCCAAACACACCGTTGGTACCCCGTGCCCGTGGTATGTGAAATGGGAGCAAGACTCCAAAAATCTTAAGATGTGAAATGTGGGGCACGGGGATTGCTACCAATCGAGTGGACTCCATATTAGTGTCGCCTAGGGAAATATAGTGATCGGGTGCTTACCCCGGGTACTTGAGGTACCGCGGGTCATGGATGACACGGAAGTTCCCCGGATCTAGTGGGTAAAGTGTGCAACCTCTGCAGAGTGTAAAACTATTCGAATAGCCGTGTCCACGGTAAAGGACAGTTGGGTAACCGCTCTTGGGCTATGTCCAATGTTTGCGAAACCCTATGTGTGTGTGTGTGTGTGCGAAAGCTCCGTTGGGTTTAAGTCAAAAAGGACTTGACCAGATGAAGAGGCCATAGCTTGGCTATGTTGATATCTGTAACCTGTCCTCAAGGTTACCCAAATTATTGATGCATGTTACTTGATGGTAGAATATTTAATCTAGCTGGTAGCTAGGTTGCTCATTATTGTTCAATTGCATTGTTACCTTGAACCAAATCATGGGTTGCTTGAGAGTACATTCAAAGTACTCATTGTCTTGCCACTGGTTATTTAATTGGCCAGGCACGAAGGAGCAGGAATATGAAGAAGAATCCTATGGAGACGAACATGCGAACTAGGACGCTATCCCAGTTAGAATGCCTGTAGGGTTAAGGCAGATGGCATGGGTTCTACTTATCTACGAAGACTTCCGCTATTCGAGTTTATTTGCTATTTGGCCCTTGAGGCTTTATCTCTGTAAGACTTGACCATAATGGTCATAATTTGTGTAAGACGGTATGTATGGATGTAAGACTCTTGTTATTCAGCTTCTGTGTGTTCAGTGAACATTGATCTCTGGGATCACTGTACACGTGCATTCAGTGATCTCGACTCTTAAGTCGGGGTCCCCACAATGTGTGCATGCCCTGAGATCGTTATGTTTGAAAATTCCTTCCAATTTACTGCACATGGAATTAACTCGCACACAAGTACACAAATATGATTTTTCAAACCGTTATAGTTAGCTGTTGCATGTACGTGTAGTTCAGATTTGAATTACAATCATTAAATTGCTAGAAAATCACTTAAATGTGTTTAAAAGGTCAAATGACCCCTGCAATTTTCCAAATTTTCACATGACACATTTATTAGTGCACGTTAAATGTAGAAAAAAATTGAAGGCCGTAAGAGGAAGCTATCTCCCGTTCGTCATCAAAATGCATTGTTCCCTCTCGAAACCGCGAGCCTTCTAGTGAGTTGCTTTGGTTTGTGAGGGGTGTGCGTCAAAACTTTCGTCTAACATGCCAATTTTTTTACCACATCATCTTGGTGGCATGACATTACATCAAGCAAGGTTTCATGTGTTTCTGATCTTGTTTTATTATTTTTTGGAATTTAAATGCCATGACACTTCCATGCTTAATTGTGTCACAGCCGTTAGACCAATATGTTTAAAAATTCCTTCCAATTTACTGCACATGGAATTAAATCGCACATAAGTGCACAAAATATGACTTTTCCAACCGTTATGGTTAGATGTTGCATGTACATGTAGTTCAAATTTGAATTACGTTCATTAATTTGCTAGAAAATCACTTAAATATCTTAAAAGGTCAAATGACCCCTGATTTTTTACAAAATTTGACATGACAGTTGTATTAGTGCACGTTAAATGTAGAAAAAATTTGATGGCTGTAAGGGGAAGCTAGCCCCCGTTCGTCATCAAACATGCATTGTTCCCTCTCGGAACCACGAGCCTTCTAGTGAGTTGCTTCAGTTTGTGAGGGGTGTGTGTGTGTCCAAACTTTCGTCAAACATGCCAATTTTTTTACGACATCATCTTGGTTCCATGACATTGCATCAAGCAAGGTTTCATGTGTTTCTGATCTTTTTTATTTTTTTGGAATTTAAATCCCATGTCACTCCATGCTTAATTGTGTCATAGTTGTTAGACCAATATGTTTGAAAATTTCTTCTAATTTATTGCACATGATATTAACTTGCACACAAGTACACAAAATATGTCTTTTCAAACCGTTATGGTTAGCTGTTGCATATACATGTTGTTCAAAATTGAATTACGGTCATTATATGCTAGAAAATCACTTAAATGTCTTAAAAGGTCAAATGACCCCTGAAATTTTCCAAAATTTGACATGACAGTTGTATTAGTACTCCAAATTTTCCCGTACATTTAAAACACCATCCGTTGCCACTTTACTCCAAATTCATCTTTCACAGCTAATAAAAAATATCAACAACATCCCACATAGTTTTTTGTAGGAACCATTTGCGATGAAAATTTCTGGGTCTATCTAAGTCTTCCTCCTTAAGCTTCACCGGCTCGTCCGCTCCAGTTCCAGCAACCCCCAAATCCCCGAATCCTGATCCCCATTCCCGCACCGCCTTCTTGCAAAGATGATGCCGTGGAAACACTTCGTGAAGGCCCGTACGATGGCCGCGTCCTCCCCGAGCGCCGCCGCCTGTGCCGAGAGCGCGACCGCCCACGCCGGGAGTTCCGCCACATCCGCATTGAGCGCGACCGCCTCAGCCGAGAGGGCGTCTGCGGCAGCCGACAGGGCAGCAGCAGCAGCCGAGATGGCCGCAGTTGCTGCTGTAATGGCGGCTGCAAACGCCGAGAGCGCTCGAGCTGCCGTCCGTGCCATCGATGTCGCCCTGGCCTGGGTCGAGGCCATCGACACCAAGCTTTAGGATGCACATGCCAAGATATTCCAGGCCACCTCAGAATCCAGCCTGCAACGCACGTCCGAAAAGGCGGCGGTGGCCATGGAGCACCTGCTTCCTCAGGATATCGCTGACCGGGAGCTGGAGATGCAGGAGGCGGCGAAGATCGAGGAGCACCGGGAGGAGGAATTGCGCGTGGCCGAGGTCGAGGTAGAGAAGAGTATGTCCGTCGAGGAATCGGCGGTGGAGTACCAACGCGAGCTTTGGCGCATCCACTACCACGAGTACAACAACCTTGAGGGCGGCCCCGAGGACGAGGACAAGGAAGCGATCGACTTCAGGAGGGGGTACGCGGAGTCCACCAACGAGGGCAAGTCGCCAGGACAAGTCATCGACGCCTCATCTCACACCGGTGATGCATAGGCCGGTGCGGCAACAATTTTTTTAAAATTATGCGTACTTAGGCTTTGTTTTTAATGCTGGTCTTTTGTTAGAGCAATGTTTAGGTCAAATGGCTGTGTTTAATTACTAAAATTGTTCGATTCAGTAAGTGTGGTCTGTGTGCTGTACGCTCTTTTGTGTGCCCAAATTAGCAAGCGATGTTAAATTATGCAATTACGTACCCGGGGAAATTTCTCCAAAATTTGAATTGTCAAACTCATCCCATGCGCGTAAAGCAGAAGAATCGTTTACGATGCACACAATCGTTCAAATTGAATGGTGTCCGGCAGCACCGCGCGCAAAGTTTCCCTTCACATTTCGAAATTTTTGTCCTACCGCCGAAATATCTACCCCCGCGCCCTTCCCTACCCACTTTTCTCCCTGACCACAAGTCACATTTACCCTGTTTCCTCCTTCCTTCCTTCCTAAGCTATAGAAGCTTCCTCGCTCTCGTAGTCTCGTATCCTACCGCCGGGGTCACCATGGTCTTCTTCCATGACCTCTCCAGCGGTTCCTCCTCGTCCTCCTACGACTCCTTCACCACCTGGGTATGCCTCTCTTCACTATCACGAGCTATGACTTGGAATGAAGGATTTTAACCCGGCGGTCGATTTGAGTCGTTTCTTCCTCTTGTAGCTCGGTAGGACCATCAGTTGCAACAAATGGAGCGGGGTGGCTGAAGATCTGTCTGCTCATTGTCACCATCAATCTCCATGTGTGAAGCTAGTTGCGTTTGAATCTATGGACAGTGGGAGGAAGTTTCTGGCATGTGCATAGAATGTTAGAACCTCTTTCACTGTTGCAAATCATTTGTTAGATGTGATTCAGACACTGTCACGGCCCCAACCCATTCACACCACACCTTCAACCAAAAGCATCCTAAGACAGTGTCACAATTTGTACCTAGTATCTAAATATTTTGCCATCTCATTACCGGTGCCATTAGGAAATTATTTGGCACCGCTTCAACAGTTTGTGCATCCAACTTTGGTTCACACATCCGAGCAGCCAAGCAGTACAATACTAAATTTTTATGGCACGAAGGAACTGGGCATCAGAACAACTAGGTGCTCCGAAGTCCAGGTCCCTAATTTTTTCTGCTGCATCGGCTCTCCAGTGTAGGGCACCAGTGCGAGATGTAGCTACAGTTGTCTTTACACCGGTTTTGGCATACATAGTGGACGACCTTAGTGCTATTAGTTCTATGTTACTAAATTTGTGCATGCACACACTTGTTAGTATCAATTTGTTGTCATCCAAACATCGTCTCTATGTTATTGCAGTTATATTTACCTTCCTCATAAAATGTCAATTTTTTATTTATAGTACATGAGTAAGAACTTGTAGCGTTGTTGTAGTTAATTATAGCTTCATATGTTTCAGAATTTGGTTGTTATCTCAGTAGAAATTAATTCATTTGCACATTGATCTTTTTGAGAAGATATGTCATAATTAAGATATTTCATCAGTTTTTCAAAATAAGTATTGGTGATTCTCTATGTTGCTATAAGCCTATTTCGCCTACAATTATTACTAATCTAGTTTTAAATATTATAGGATGAACAAAAGTGTTCTTATTTGGAGTGGGTTGATCAAGAGTGCCCACAATCTTTGAAGATGTGCCTAGCAATGCTCTGGAGCATATATGAGGAAGAGAATAGAGGTAGGCTTAGAGAAAGTGTTGTTAACGCTGAAGAATATTTGAAGATGCAGGATAAAAAGACGAAGGTGGAGAATGAGCTCAGATTTTTGAAGTAAGAATTTGCTAAGATGGTGTTGGTGAAGGAGGAGGCACTTTCCCAGTTGGCTAGTGCAAAACAGGTTCCTACTGAACTGAAAGCAGAGGTGGATAAGATGAGCTTGGATGATCTCGATTAGGGAAATGAATATATTGTTCTAATATTGTTCTTATGAAATTGAACTAGCTATATGTTGTAATGTGTTGTTTTCAGGTAGCTATCATACTGTGATGTTAAAATATATTTATCTGCCTGATTTGAAATTGGCAAACAACTGTTCGATATGAAATGTGAATTTGCATAATACTGGAATTATTGATTGTAAACTAATAAACCTGCTAAATGGGTCATGGAACTTTGCAAACGATTCTAGCAGTTAAAGCGCTAGTAATGGATAGCCCAATGCCACACAGTTTTCTTCATCAAATTGTGTGCGATGTAGTTGAATAAAAGCAAACAGTTTACTAAGGCAGAGCGTGTATGATAGTTAGACCTATCACACACGAGCCAATACATAAAATTGTGTGGGATGTACGTACGAACGGAAAGGTTTTCCCTGGATTGACTGTGTGGGATGTACATATGAACGTAAACATTTTCCCTGGACTAACTGTGTGGGATGTACATAAGAACGGAAACGTATTCCTTGGATTGACTTTGTGTGCTATACATATGAACGGAAATGGTTTTCTGGGATTCATCATGTGGGATGTACATACAAACGGAAACGATTGGGTTTTCATGCCTCGCACGATCGTAGACGAGCTCATTTTGACCCAGCCTGTGTGCGAGGAGGCCTATCCCTGACGGTTTCTGGGTCATGTGGGAAGGGCTCCCCTATCGACCACACTCACTTGGCGACGGTTCCAAATGTCATCGCGGAAAGGGGTTAAAAACCGTGTGTATAGCATCTCGCTATACCAGTGTTGACATTGTTGGATTTGAAATAATCATCAACTTTGGGTTTTGCGATCCTGGAAAATAGGTTATACCAATGATAGCACAACAGAACCACACACCAATGAACCTCGAAACTGGAGATACACTACAACTGAACAATGTCTGTTATGTTAGCACCCATTTCTGTTGTCTCTTTGCCGTACATATGAAAGTGCAACTATCCCTGGTTGGTTTTGGTAATTCCTGACAACATATAGCTCATTGAACTAATGCTCTTTCAAGATGATCATTCCAGAAAGTTCAATGATTGGCATGGCATGGACTAGGAATGTGGACTCCTCAAAATGCTAAGGACACATATTGGCTCAAGTTCAAGACTCTACATTTTCATATTAGTGATCCAAGATTAGATAAAGTCAATACTATTAAAAGGGAATGAGGCGTTGCTTAATGGCTTGCTTTCTCAAAATGCTTAGTGATATGCTCCAAAAGCCCTCAACCACTTTCTCATTCCACATATGTCCCAAACAAAAAGTCAAACTCGGGCCCACCAATTTGATCCATCTGACGCCACCGAGTTCATTTGACATAGCCACAACAAGAAACCCTAATCAGTTCGGTCTCACCGAGATGGGATTTCAAACTCTCTGTTTCCCTTCATAACGTTTCGATCCAACCGAAGTGAGCGATCTGTCCCAACGAGTTTCCAATGCAAACTCTCTATTTCCTTTTTGTAACGTTTCAGTCTCACCGAAATGAGCGAATTGGTCCCACCGAGTTTGCCTGACCAACTTTGTGTGTGCCTATTACAGAAACCGGTCTCACTGAGTTTATGTGATCGGTCTCACCGAGATTACATTATGCCATAACCCTAATGAAATCTTTCCCACCGAGTTGATCATATCGGTCGCACCGAAAAGCCTAACATTCACATTTTGAAGTAAATCGATGAGACCTAGTTTCATGATTCAGTCCCACTGAGTTTGGTAAATTGTGTCTAATGGTTGGATTTTGTGTATAGGCTATATATACCCTCCACCATCTCTTCATTCGTGGAGAAAGCCATCAGAACACGCCTACAATTCCAGCATACATTTTCTGAGAGAGAACCACCTACTCATGTGTTGAGAGAAAGATATTCCAATCCTACAATGTGAATCTTGATCTCTAGCCGCCCCCAAGTTGCTTTCCACTCAAATCTTCTTTCCACCATATCCAAATCTGCGAGAGAGAGTTGAGTGTTGGGGAGACTATCATTTGAAGCACAAGAGCAAGGAGTTCATCATCAACAGACCATCTATTACCTTTTGGAGAGTGGTGTCTCCTAGATTGGTTAGGTGTCACTTGGGAGCCTCCTACAATATTGTGGAGTTGAACCAAGGAGTTTGTAAGGGCAAGGAGATCGCCTACTTCGTGAAGATCTACCCTAGTGAGGCAAGTCCTTCGTGTGCAATGGCCATGGTGGGATAGACAAGGTTGCTTCTTCGTGGACCCTTTGTGGGTGGAGCCGTCCCTGGATTCGCGAAGCCGTTACCCTTCATGGGTTGAAGTCTCCATCAACGTGGATGTACGATCGCACCACCTATCGTAACCACACCCAAAAAAACCGTGTCTCCGCTAGCGTTTGCACTCTCCAAACTCCTCCCTTTACCTTCATATGCAATGATTCACTTTCCGCTGCTACAACTCTAGAATTGCATGTGTAGGAAGATTGCTTCACTTGTGCTAAATAGCTAAAAACTGTCAAAACATAAAATTGAGAAAAGGCTAAGTTTTTATTTGGTCAAGTAGTCTAATCACCCCCCTCTAGACATACTTTCGATCCTACATGTGGTATCAAAGCTTTGGTCTCCATTTGCCTTGATTTCCATAGCTTTGGTGATCATAGCCTTGGTTTCACAACCTAGGAGAGTATGGCGTCTAGTGACGGAAGTTACCACCGTAGAGGTCCTTACTTTGATAGTACTAATTTTGCTAGTTGGTATCATAAGTTGAAAATGCATATTCTTGGACATAACCCCCACCATTTGGGCTATTGTGTGTATTGGTTTGCAAGGTGAATTCTTCGATGGGAAGGAACCAAACCGTGAAGCCTCCGCTGAAGAATTGAAGATGTTGCAATACAATGCTCAAGCTTGCGATATCCTTTTCAATGGATTGTGCCCCGAAGAATTCAACAAAATAAGCCGTCTTGAGAATGCAAAGGAAATTTGGGATACTTTGATTGATATGCATGAAGCTACCGACTCTGTCAAGAAATCCAAGTTGGATGTGCTTCAAAGTCAACTTGACAAGTTCAAGATGAAGGATTGTGAAGGTGTCGCTGAAATGTAATCTAGGCTTGCTCTCATCACAAATGAGATTGCCGACTTAGGAAGCAAAGAATTGACCGATAGATTCATCATCAAGAAAATCCAAAGAGCCTCGTGTGCACATTGATCCAAATGATGCCCAATTACAAAGATCTCAAACCAATGGAAGTCATTGGAAGAATTGTTGCTCATGAGATGTCACTCGAAGATAAAGAAGAGCTTCACAACAAGTCTAGTGGTGCCTACAAAGCTTCATGTGATGCTCCTACATCATCAAGTGAGAGACAAGTCTTCAATGAGGAATTGAGCTTAATGGTGAAGAACTTCAACAAGTTCTACAAGAATAGAAGCAAGGAAAGAAGTTCCAAGTCAAGGTCCTACAATGACAAAAGATCTTCCAGTCGTGATCGGAATTGCTAAAATTGTGGGAGACCCGGACACTACTCAAATGAGTGTACGGCTCCACACAAGAGAAGAGATGACTCACCTAAATGGAGGAGTAGAAGAGAAGATTCACCACCAAGAGAGAGAAGGAGTAGAGATGATCATTATGAACGAAGACCCTCTCGGAGAAGCAAAGATTCTGAAAGGAAGGACAAATCATCAAGGAGCTATAGAAGACGAAGACGCCAAGCTCATGTTGGTGAATGGGTATCCGGTTCTGACTCCGATGACCACTCCGAAAGAAGCTACTACTCTGACTCTGATGATACTCAAGATGAAGGTGTTGCCGGAATTGCTCTTGTGTCATCCAACTCCTATGACATATTTGACTCACCAAATGAAGGAATTGGAAGATGCTTCATGGCTAAAGTCCCTAAGGGGATTATAGAGAACGGTGTTTATAAGAGCCTTACCGGGAGTAAGCAATTCGAGGAAATTGTACGCAAGCGAGGAAGGCACCAGAAGAATCAAGGTGATGGTTTTGAACGAAAGTTCAATGCCAATGGAGTTGAGTGGGAAGAAGATCAATACCCCAAGACAAAGTTTATTCCTCAACAAGAGAAGTATGATCCTACTTCCTTCAAGGGGAAACAAGCCCAAGATGATCTTCCACCACAAGAGCTCAAGCTAAAGGGCAAGGACAAGCTTCAAGAATAGATTGATGCATTTGAAGAAGCTCCTAAGTCCTTGGTCAAGTGGGTTCCCAGGACTACTTCAAGTTCTACTTCATCAAGTACATCTACAACTCCAAGGATTCCCATCAAGATGGTGTGGATCCCAAAGAAGAAGAACTAGAGTGCTCTGGAGGGTGACTCCGCCAACATACGTCACTCTTATTCATATTGGCAAGGACAAGTGGAATCAACTTTCACATCTTGCACTAGTTCAAGGAGTCACAAACTCTCTTGTTGGTAAGACAAGGGACAAGGTAACCTAATGCTTTCATGGACATCATCTTGTGTACAATTCACTCTATGTCCATGGATATCTTTGTTTGTTCCTTGTGGTACTAACCCGTGTAGGTATTGAAAGTGCAGCTCAGTCCAATGGATTGCTCCAAAATGATCTACATCAACATAGAGCATCTACATCTTGAACACCTACATGAAGTCATCATCGACAAAACCTAAGGTTAGTTTATCCCTCTTACGAGGGATATCACATCTAGGGGTAGCTTTACTCTAAAAATTGAGCTAAAGAAGCTCTAATGTTGTGAACACAACAATGCTTTATGTAAAAGTGGCAACCCCACTTGTTCTTAAACGATGAGTATGACCTATGATCAAATGTTCTCATTTGACACCTAAGTCAATATACTAATATATAGATGATCTACTCATCGCCAATTTCTTGATAGATGCTAGATTGGATGTGCATGCTTTGCCACATGTTTCATTTGCTATCTTATTGTGTGAGCATGTTGAATGCATACTTTTCTCATTCGAGGACATCCATTTGTTGCTTTAATTGTTTGCCTTTCTTATTTTGCCAAATGGATGGACAAGAATGCCTAAGAACCCCCTCTAGCTATCTATGATTTTCTTTTCTCAAACACTATTCATGCTACATCACAAAGTTCGATCAAGTCAGATTCGAACAATCTGTGTGAGGAGCACTCGGAGTCCCTGATTCGTCATAGACTTAAACTTCCAAAACCTCTCTGTGCATTTTGGTCTGACCGATTCATCCTTTTTGGTCCGACTGGGTTCGCTGAGTTGATCTAGGTTTTCAATCTCGGTGCAACCGATTAGAACTTTTTGGTCACACCGAGTTGCAGTAACCGCCTGTGATTCTGCATCTCGGTGCTACCGAGTTGTTCCACTCGGTCACACCGGTAGGGTTAGGATATATATACCAACGGGTCAAATTTTGGAAATCTCTCCAACACCCCTTCGCCCGCGCGTGTCCTGCTCTGCTGTCTCGGGCCTCCGGATCATCCTCTCGCCGTGAGCGACCTCCCGCCGCTGGTCTCCGCCGCCATCAACGAAATTCAACCCCACCGTTGTCGCGGTAGCAAGCTCACCGCCAAGTTAGGGTATGAGCTCGATCTTTGTGCAATCTTTACCTCCGATTCTTAGATCAAAGTCAATGCCTTTATTATTACCACGTATGAGATCATAAGGTCCAGCGAAAACTCCGTTTAGATTAGTTTTGATTCAAAGTTTTAGGGTTAGGTTTCTACCAAACTCATCTCGGACCGACCGAGTTGTAGAAATCGGTCCCACCAATTTGGCTTGGGCCATTGCACATGTAAGATTCAGTCTGACAGAAACCTACAAATCGGTTTGACTGAGTTCCACTCTCAGTGAAACCCTAGCAATCTCGGAGTCACCAAAGTGTGTCTCGGTCTGACCGATTTCACTAGTTTAGACTTCAAAGTTGCTTCGGTGTCACCGAGTTTAACAAATCGGTAGCTCCGAAATGCTTTCTGTAGAAACCCAAAACTAAGATTTTGACTCATTTGTTTTACAAAACCTTTGCACTTTGTGATGCTCATCGAGTCCATCTCATCTACATCTATTCACAGGGTCAGCTTTCAGTTTGCAGTGTCAACAATGTCTGATCAAAGTGACATCCAAAACATGTAAGAGGAGCATGCACAGTTGAGTGAGGTCTCTAGTCCCTCAAATAGCAGCTACTATGAGAGTAGCAGGAGCACTCCAAGTAACCTCACAAAGGCTGCTACCAAGTCAAGGAAGAAGAAAACTTCTGACAGTGAGATGAGGATTTTGTGGCTGACGAGGCCACTTCAAAGAAGAAAGTGACTAAGAAGGAGTATGGCACAGTTGCTTCAACAAAGCCTGGACTGAACAAGAATGCCCCTGCAAAGAGAGTGCCGATGTCAAAGGCCAGAACCTCCACTCCAGAAACAACGGTGTTCACTCTTGAAACTAGAGATGATGAGCCAGCAGGAACTCAGAAGAGGGCTAGGAAGACCACAGCCATAGTGGTTGGCAAGCCATCTATGAGAAATGACGGTGATGATGATGATTCTGGAGAAACCTAATGAGCCTGTTGCACTAGCTGCAAAGACTCAGAAGTTGATGGGGGATGCCATCAACTCTAGGGCTGCCCCTTCTAAGACCAAGACTGCCCCAAAGGTTCTGCTCCAGCCCCCAAGACTGCACCAAATAGGAGCACAAGAAACATACGGGCTGCTGAAAAGAACAAGGCCCCTGTGCCTGAGATTGATGAAGAAGATGCTGAGGTCCAAGTGCTCAGAAAATTGAAGCCCAAGATTCCTGATCATGATGATAGTCATATTTTTGCTGAAGACATGAAATTGAGGAAGGATGCAGGTCTCAGAAGTTGGAGACAATCTGATCCATTTGCTATGAGGAGAAGGACTGTTGTGGATTACAGGTTCCACACTAGAGAGCAGAAGGATTTCTATGAGACCATCTTGCTTGATAAGAAGCCCATTATTTGTGATATGTAGTGGGTACATTGGGATTACATTGATGAGAATGCAGATCATTTTACAGGTGTGCATGAGAGCTTCAGTCTATGTGGAGTAGACAAATTTGTGGGTCAAGAGTTGACCAAGTGGAATGATGAGCTCATTATGCAATTTTATTCTACAACTCATTTCTATCCGGATGGAAGAATTGTTTCGATGTCTGAGGGTACTAGGTACCAATCAACAATTGCTGAGTGCTCCAACTTGAGCAATGCCCCTAAAGAGCATGAGGATGACTTGGATGTCTATGCCAAGAAGAAGAAAGACCACAACTCAATTGCAAACATGTACAAGGAGATTCCTAACAAAGCCTTGCAAACCCATAAGTTTGGCTCTATTCATTATCTGCTATCTGGTTTGGCCACAATCAACACCATCTTGAGGCACACCTTGTTGCCCAAATCTGGAGATCACAAGTTGATCAGAGGCCATTACATCAAGTTGCTGCAATTGTTTGATGTGCCTCAGAAGTTCAAAGCGATGAGTTTGATTATTGATACAATCAAGAGGACTGCTGCAGACCAGAAGGGATCATGTGGGTATGCTCCACACATCCAGATGCTCATCAACTCCAATCTGGGCACAGACACGTACTTATTGGACAAGAAACATCTTCCCTTGTTGCCTGACTTTGAGGATAACACGGTTGTCATGGATGCAGAAGATCCTACATCTGTAGAGGCTCGAGAGAAGAGGGAGAAAGCTAGAGCTGAGAAAGCAGAAAGTATGCTAAGTGTTGAGGAGGCATCTCAAGTGTCCCTCAAATCTAAACAAGATCAAATGGCATATCTGATTCAAGCAACCTTGAGAATTGAGAAAATTTTGGCCAACGTGACTCAGAATCAAGCGAGCCTGGAGAGGATCATTGAAGCAAAATTATATGATCCAGACTTGAAGGTGACAGAAATGCAGACAGCAGTTGAGGAGATCCAGGAAGAAGCTTAGTAGAGGAAAGGAAAACCTACCACAGATGTCTTTCAGAGAGTGCAAGAGGGCAAAGATCTGCTGCAGTGCCCATGGCTGACACTAGAGCTACTACATCAGCACCTGCAGCCACAACACCAGTGCCACCTCCAGTTGCCACTCCACTAGCTCCAACAGCTTCCACAGATACATTCATCCTTAGAGTCCTCTCAACGCCACCTCCCGAAGATATATCCTAGAGAGATGCATAGCACTATGGATTTTCGAGCTTTTTGGTAACTTGTTGCCAAAGGGGAAGAAAGTGTATAGATCATAGGCTGAGAGAGAGAGAGAGAGCTTTGCTTCATTTTCTTTCTTTGGTTTTCTTTAGTTGAAACTTATTTGTGTGCTTGCTTGATACTCTTTGGTTATGTGTGTGAGATACTTGTATGATCATGTGTTTGATCATATCATACCTTAATGCATCCTTCAATGATGCTATTATCTATATCTCATATATGATCGTTCACTTTACTTGGTGATGAGTGCACATTTTACTTTCTATCTTTTTGAGCGCTCCACCAAGATTTATGTGGCATGGAAGAGTAACCCATGATCCTAATCGATTGTGCATTAGTATTCAAAAGCAAATTTTAAATAATGCACAAATTTAGGGGGAGCTCTTGCTTATCACATACTTCTCAAAGCGACGATATAATTCATTCTTATTATCATTTGTCGAAGCTTTGATCTATATGTTGTCATCAATTACCAAAAAGGGGGAGATTGAAACTGCAACTATCCCTGGGTGGTTTTGGTAATTCCTAACAACATATAACTCATTGAACTAATGCTCTTTCAAGATGATCATTTCAGAAAGTTCAATGATTGGTGTGACATGGACTAGGAATGTAGACCCCTCCAAATGCGAAGGACACATATTGGATCAATCTCAAGACTCTACATTTTCATTGTAGCGATCCAAGATCACATTGAGTCCATACGAAAATCCAATACTATTAAAAGGGGATGAGGTGTTGCTTAATGGATTGCTTGCTCAAAATGCTTAGTGATATGCTCCAAAAGCCCTCAACCACTTTCTCATTCCACATATGTCCCAAACCAAAAGTCAAACTCGGCCCGACCGATTTGATCCATCCGGCGCCACCGAGTTCATTTGACATAGCCACAGCCAGAAACCCTAACCAGTTCAGTCTCACCTATAAGGATCTCGGTCTCACCGAGATGGGATTGCAAACTCTCTATTTGCCTTCGTAACGTTTCGGTCGAACCGAAGTGAGCGATCATTCCCACCTAGTTCACAATGCAAACTCTCTGTTTCCTTTTCGTAACGTTTCGGCTCACTGAAATGAGCGAATCGGTCCCACCAAGTTCGCCCGACCAACTCTCCATGTGCCTATTATAGAAATCGGTCTCACCGAGTTTATGTGATCGGTCTCACCGAGATTACGTTATGCCCTAACCCTAATGAAATCGGTCCCACCTAGTTGATCATATCGTTTCCACCGAAAAGCCTAATGTTCACATTTTGAACTAAATCGGTCTAACCGAGTTTCATGATTCGGTCGCACCGAGTTTGGTAAATTGTGTGTAACGGTTATATTTTATGTGGAGGCTATATATACTTCTCCGCCCTCTCTTCATTCATGGAGAAAGCCATCAGAACACGCCTACACTTCCAGCATATATTTTCTAAGAGAGACCCCCCTACTCATGTGTTGAGACCAAGATATTCCAATCCTACCATATGAATCTCGATCTCTAGCCTTCCCCAAGTTGCTTTGCACTAAAATCTTCTTTCCACCATATCCAAATCCGTGTGAGAGAGTTGAGGGTTGGGGAGACTATTATTTGAAGCACAAGAGCAAGGAGTTCATCATCAACACACCATCTATTACCTTTTAGAGAGTAGTGTCTCCTACATTAGTTTGGTGTCACTTGGGAGCCTCCGACAAGATTTTGGAGTTGAACGAAGGAGTTTGTAAGGGCAAGGAGCTCGCCTACTGATACGTCTCCAACGTATCTATAATTTTTGATTGTTCCATGCTGTTATGTTATCATTCTTGGATGTTTTAGAATCATTTTATAGTCATTTTATATCATTTTTGGTACTAACCTAGTGAAATAGTGCCAAGTGCCAGTTGTTGTTTTCTGCATGTTTGTTACATCACAGGAAATCAATATCAAAGGGAGCCCAAACAACGCGAAACTTTTTGGAGATTTTTTATGGGCCAGAAGACACCTCATGGGCCAAGGTAGCACCTGGGGGGTGCCCCAAGGGGGCACAACCCACCAGGGTGCGCCAGCCCCCCTGGCGCGCCCAGGTGGGTTGTGCCCACCTCGGTGGTCTCCCGCACCGCCTCTTTTCTGTATGAATACCCCAATATTCCATAAACTCTAGGGGAGTCTACGAAATATTCATCCAGCCACCGCGGAGTCCAGAACCACATGATCCAATCTAGACACCATCTCGGAAGGGGTTCACCACCTCGATTGGTGCCTCTCCGATGACGCGTGAGTAGTTCTTTGTAGACCTACGGGTTCGATGTTAGTACCTAGATGGCTTCCTCTCTTTCTTTTGATTATCAATACAATGGTCTCTTGGTGATCCATATGATGCAACTCTTTTTGCGGTGTGTTTGTTGAGATCCGATGAACTTTGAGTTTATGATCAGATCTATCTTTTAATATCCATGAAAGTTATTTGAGTTTCTTTGATCTCTTATATGCATGATCTCTTGTAGCCTCGTATTTCTTCTCCGATATTAGGGTTTTGTTTGGCCAACTTGATCTATTTATCTTGCAATGGGAAGAGGTGCCTGGTAGTGGGTTCGATCTTACGGTGCTTTATCCCAGTGATAGAAAGGGAACCGACACGTATGTATCGTTGCTACTAAGGATAAAACGGCGAGATGCATATATAATGCCATAGATAAACAGATCTTGTCTACATCATGTCATCGTTCTTAATTGATTATTCTGTTTTTCCCTGAACTTAATACACTAGATGCATGCTGGATAGCGGTCGATGTTTGGAGTAATAGTAGTAGATGCAGGCAAGAGTCGGTCTACTTATCTTGGACGTGATGCCTATGTAATGATCATTGCCTGGATATCATCATAATTATTTGAGGTTCTATCAATTGCCCAATAGTAATTTGTTTACCCACCGTTTGCTATTTTTCTCGAGAGAGGCCACTAGTGAAACCTACGGCCCCCGGGTCTTCTTTCTCATATATTTGCCTTTGCGATCTACTTTTTCCTTGCATTTATTTTCAGTTCTACTAAACCAAAAATACAAAAATACCTTGCTGCAATTTATACTTATTTATTTTATTTGGTGTTCGATCTATCAATCTACTACAAATTCCATGCGTCCGTTTTGCCTATCTTGAGGCGGCGTACCACAAAAGGGATTGACAACCCGTTCAACACATTGGGTTGCGGGTTGTTGTTATTTGTGTGCAGGTGCTGTTTACGTTGTGTTGCTTGGTTCTCCTACTGGTTCCATAACCTTGGTTTCATCAATGAGGGAAATACCTACCGTCACTATGCTGCATCACCCCTTCCTCTTTGGGGAAATACCGACTAAGTCCTAGCAGACGGGAGCTTTTCTGGCGCTATAGTCAGAGAGCAATCAAAAGGAATTTCTGGCGCTGTTGCCAGGGAGGATCTTCAATATAACCAGGTTCCTAATCACAAATCTCATGCCCTCACAATTTACATTATTTGCCATCTACCTCTTGTTTTCATCTCCCCCACTTCACAAATAGTTGCCGGTTTATTCGCCTCTCTTTTTCGTTCGCCGTTTTCTCGTCAGATCTATTCTTTGCTTGCAATCATGAGTGATTTTGGTATGGCACCAACGGATGATGGCCTAGCTCCTAAGATTGGACGTAAAGGCAATATCGATGCTAAAACTTTTATCTTGGGATGGGAATGTTATGGGAAAAGAACGTATCCAAGAGTTTTTCAATTGTGCTGGGAATCTAAGTCTTGATGATGCTCCTATACTTAAAACTACTATATCTTATGTAGATGCTATTTTAGCACTAGTTCTGAACCTTGAAAGTAAATTTATCCGCACTCATCCTACTTTGTAAAGATTGTTTTTTGACCTTCCCAAAATAAAGAATCCTACAACCAAAAAGTTGGCCACTCTCATTCTTATGGATGAGTTTGACTACATAATTCGGGAAGCTAGAGAAATCTTTGATTTTTATGGTATGAATCGTGAAAAACCCATGATAGATGTAATTATTTACAATAGTGACTATGCACTAAGGCATTTTCTTAGGGATAATAAGATCTTTCATGAAAATCTTAAAAAGGAAGTCCCCGTTCTAGACATAATCCAACAAGTTTTTAATAATGTTAATCAACACTACTCTTGGATTGTTGCAGGTTATGATGAAAACCAACTAAGGATTGCTAAAGTTTCCATGGATAATATGTTTTATGTTGTGTTTACAAAACCCCATGATGGAAACACCTCTAAGAAAACTAAGAAGAAAAAAGATGACAAAACTTAGATCCTTGCTTTGTTAGGAGGCAACCCAATGAATAAAATTTATTTTTGCTTTTTGCTTTCTGTTCTTGAGTGTTATCACAATTATGCTACTGGTATGATTGTGTTTTTTGTGTTTTAATTAGTGTTTTTGCCAAGTAGAACCAATAAGATCTTCTTGGGTGATAGTTGTTTGATCTTGCTGAAAAATCAGAAACTTTTGCACTCACGAGAAAAATTCTCATTTTTAATAGAAAAGTGATTTTTAGATGATTCTGTTTGCAGAATATTAATATACAAATTTCCCCCGTGGTCCTATTTGTTTCAGGATTTTTAGAGTTCCAGAAGTATTCGAAACCTCCAGATTACTACAGATTGTTCTGTTTTCTATATATTTTGTTTTCTTTGTGTTGTGTGCTTATTTTGATGGCTCTATGGTTTTTCTTTGATGAGTTTTTGCCATAGAAAAGTTATAATATAGTAGATATAATACAAAAACAAAATATGAATTGGTTTGATACAGCACTTATAGTAGTGGTTTGCTTTCTTATACTAATGGATCTCATGAAGGTTTTGTTGATGTTTTGTGTGATTGAAGTTTCCAAGTTTTGGTTTATCTTACAATGGATGAAGGAAGGATAGAAGAGCCTAAGCTTGGGGATGCCCCGGAATCCTAAGCTATTATCCAAAAATGAGCAACCAAATAAGCTTGTGGATGCCCCCGAGTGGCATCCCCGCTTTCTTCCAACAACTATCGGTATTTTACTCGAGGCTATATTTTTATTTGTCACATGATATGTTTTTTGCTTGGAGCATCTTGTATGATATAATTCTTTGCTTGTTTTGTTTTGCTTTTCAAGCCATCAATCCTTGCTATGCACACTCATTTGAGAGAGCCAAAATTATGTCATGACTTGCTAGAATTGCTCTCTATGCTTCACTTAAATATTTATGAGCAATGGACTTGCTCTAGTGCTTCACTTATATCTTTTGAGCACGGTGTGCTTAGTATTATTATGAAATACTCTCTTGCTTCACTTATATTTATTTGAGAGTTATTAAATTTTTAAAGAAATTTTCTCTTGCTTCACTTAAATTATTTTGAGAGAATGAAGAAATATTATGCTCATGATCTTCACTTATATTTGTTTGAGCTTATCAAAAGCAACACATGAAAATTAGTCCCAAAGTGATAGATATCCAAGAAGCATATAATAAAAACTTTCATGAAGATCATTGGACAAAATAAACTTGATTCCTTGTAATGATTTTGAGACATGATGATATGATATGTGAGTCATGTTAATGAGCAATTATGTTTTAGTAAGAATATTCATGTTAAGGTTTGTGATTCCCGAAACATGCACGTATGGTCTCTTGTTATGCCGGGAAGTCGGAGCACAATTTATCCTTGATTGTCCTATCTTTGTCTGAAGGTCGAGGGCGCGCGATAGTTAACTCCTACCAACTTCCCCCTAGGAGCATGCGTAGTATTACTTTGCTTCGAGGGCTAATAAACTTTTGCAATAAGTATGTGAGTTCTTTATGACTATTGTGAGTCCATGGATTATACGCAATCTCACCATTTCATAATTGCTAGCATCTCTCGTGCCGAGCAACTTTCGTCGGTACATAAACTTTATTAAACCTTCCTTAAAACAGCCACCATACCTACCTATTATGGCATTTCCATAGCCATTCGAGATATATTGCCATGAACTTCCATCATATAGTTGACTTGAGCATTCATTTTCCTCATATAGAGTCATGCTATGTCATAGGTATCGAGTTGTAATTTTTATCTCTTTTTAAGTTATAAGTAAATAGAAGCGTGATGATCATCATTATTTATTATTAGAGCATGTACCAGTGAGGGAAGGATGATGGAAACTATGATTCCCCCACAGGTCAGGATGAGACTCCGGACAATGAGAAAAAATATAAATATATATAAAAAGAAAAAAAGAAGAAACAAAGAAAAAAAACAAAAAAGGAAAAAAAGAAAGAAAAAAGAAAAAAGAAAGAAAGAGAGAAAGGGCATGCTAGTTCCATACTTGTGCTTCAAAGTAGCACCATGTTTTTCATATAGAGAGTCTCCTATGTTGTCACCTTCATATACTAGTGGGAATGTTTTCGTAAAAGAGTTTCATGCATACCCACTTAGTTTAATACTGAGCTTTCATACACTTATAGCTCGTAGTGCATCCGTTGCATGGCAATCCTTGCTCCTCACATTGATATTGATTGATGGACATCTCCATAGTCCATCTGTTTCCCTAGTTGATGTGATACTTTCTTCCCTTATTTTTTTCTACTACCATCGCATTGTATTCCACCTATATTGCTATATCCATGGCATGCGCTCATGTATTGCGTGAGAGTTGAAAATGCTGAAGCGCGTTAAAAAGTATGAACCAATTGCTTGGCTGACACCGGGGTAGTACATGATTTATACTCTGAGTGGGGAAGAGAGAGCATGACAAGACTATATGATTTTGTAGGGATAACTTATTTTAGCATTGATAATTTGAAAGACATAGTTGGTTATTGATATGCTTGAGTATCTAAATTATTATGTCAAAACTAGAATATTGCTTTGAACCATATAAAAGTCCAAATGTCCATGCTATAAAGAAAAGAATATGATATGACATGATAGGCAGCATTCCACATCAAAAATTCTGTTTTTATCACTTACCTACTCGAGGACGAGCAGGAGTTAAGCTTAAGGATGCTGATACGTCTCCAACGTATCTATAATTTTGATTGTTCCATGTTGTTATATTATCATTCTTGGATGTTTTACAATCATTTTATATCATTTTTTGGTACTGAACTATGGACATAGTGCCAAGTGCCAGTTGTTGTTTCTACATGTTTTTTTACATCATAGGAAATCAATATCAAACGGAGCCCAAACACCGAAAACTTTTTTGGAGAATTTTTATGGGCTAGAAGACACCTGATGGGCCAAGGCAGCACCTGGGGGCTCCCGAGGGGTGCACAACCGACCAGGGCGCACCAGGCCCCCCTGGCGCGCCCAGGTGGGTTGTGCCCACCTCGGTGGCCTCTCGCACCGACTCTTTGCTCTATAAATACCCCAATATTCCAGAAACCCTATGGGAGTCGAAGAAATATTCATCCAGCCGCTGCAGAGTCCAGAACCACCAGATCCAATCTAGACACCATCTCGGAAGGGGTTCACCACCTCCATTGGTGTCTCTCCGATGATGCGTGAGTAGTTCTTTGTAGACCTACGGGTCCTTAGTTAGTAGCTAGATGACTTCCTCTCTCTCTCTTGATTATCAGTACAATGGTCTCTTGGAAATGCATTTGATGTAACCCTTTTTGCGGTGTGTTTGTTGGGATCCGATGAACTTTGAGTTCATGATCAGATCTATCTTTTTATATCCATGAAAGTTATTTGAGTTTCTTTGAGCTCTTATATGCATGAACTCTTATAGCCTCGTATTTATTCTTCGATATTTGGGCTTTGTTTTCCCAACTTCAACTATTTAACTTGCAATGGGAAGAGGTGCCCGGCAGTGGGTTCGATCTTACTGTGCTTGATCCTAGTGACAGATTGGGAACTGACACGTATGTATCGTTGCTACTAAGGATAAAACGACGAGATACATATCTAACGCCATAGATAAACGGATCTTGTCTACATCATGTCATTGTTCTTAATGCATTACTCCATTTTTCCATGAACTTAATACACTAGATGCATGCTGGATATTGGTCGATGTGTGGAGTAATTGTAGTAGATGTAGGCAGGAATCGGTCTACTAATCTTGGACGTGATGCCTATGTAATGACCATTGCCTAGATATCGTCATAATTATTTGAGGTTCTATTAGTTTTTTTAGAAAAGGAGCTTGGGCTCCGGCCTCTGCATCAAAATGATGCATACGGCCATCTTGACATACTTTCGATCCTACAACATATCCGTGATCATGAAGTCATTGTTTTGTGTCTTCATGCCTTCGCCGCGTGCAAGGGTGTTGTAGCGCACATCTCCAACAACTCAAGATTCATAATGTCTTACCCGAGTATCAGGACCCATTGCTAGTGCGTAAAGGGCATCATTAACTTCCTGCCCATCCTCCCGCATATTGTTAACCTATGGTTAGAAAATAGACAAGCTGATCATCTTATGTACTCAATATAAAAAAACTGACAGTGCAATTAAAAAGCTTACACGGCTCTTGAACCATTTTGCAAATCCTTCCATAACCATTTTGTCAACGTTTCTTGGATTTTGCGCCAGTCACTCCTTATTGTAGATGCTGCACAAAATAGTGATCGCATCAAACATCTAAATATATAAGAATGTGCTACAAGTTTGGTAGATTATGATGTATAAGCTGTAGTACTTAGCACTTACTCAATATAAGGTAGAATATCAAGACAGTTATTGTTGTGGAGTAACACGATCATGTATGGGGCCATCGGCCCCTTTGTAGTTTGGCGGAGGGAGCGATCACGTTAAACAAAGAGCAGAAGCCAGGAAGCAGCACGGTTACGGTGACGCGGGTGGTTTTTACCCAGGTTCGGGCCGCCACGAGGCGTAAAACCCTACTCCCGCTTTGGTGGAATTGATGGGTGAACCCGTAGAAAAAGCATCGCTCGTGCCTGACAAGGAAGCCTTGGGGAGAGCATCTACGCGCATACAAGTACATGAGGGTTTGAATCCCTTTCTAGCTAGCCCAGGGCCTCCTTTTATAGTTTTAAGGGGTATCCACAGTGGCAATCAGTCACTATTTGTTGATTAGATAGCTAACTGTGCTATCATACCTAACTCTGGCAGTTAGGACAAAGAGCATTAAATGCACTGTCAGGTGTCATGCTGAGGATGCAGCCGAGCAAGCCTGTCGCGCCGATTAACCTTCACTTGCTTATCTGCTTGACACACCTCTGGACGGGTGTCATTTGGAGGTAATATGTCTTCCAAATGAATGCCACGTGCTTAGTGGAAGCCACTTAACCATCTAGGGGCTCGACACCACACTGATGGCTGATTTGCGTTGTGGTGCGGTGGAGCGGTGGCACCTTGGCGGGGATATTCGCCCTTGGCGGACTCGGCAAGCCTGTCAGGGAAATTTTGAACTCGCCATTGGGGTGGCCTCGACCTAGCCGGGCTCTCCTGTCCAGCAAGGGAGGCTTTCCCAAGATGATATATTGTTGTCTTGGCTTGTCTTAGTCTTCTTGATCCGCTCTTTGACCTCTCAAAG
The DNA here is from genome assembly GCA_902687465.1 of Secale cereale. NCBI lineage: Eukaryota > Viridiplantae > Streptophyta > Magnoliopsida > Poales > Poaceae > Secale > Secale cereale. The sequence goes on from LR738712.1 coordinate 383,623,490, forward strand.
AGTTGCTTCTCAGGCTTGGCCTTGCTACACATGTTGGAGCTGAACGTAGAGGGCCGTTGCTCCTTTGTATGGACTGGGCAATGAACGTGAATGTTCGTTGCACTGACAGGAGCCCCCGAGCCTGGACCAAACATGTTGCTGGGTATCGTTGGGGTAGGCCCCAACATGTACACACGCAAGCATTAGGGCCACACCTCCGCAGGGGTTACGCCTTTCTTGATATCCTCCTTGGTTCTTCATTAACCTATAATGGAATTAGTTTCCGCTTTTCCCGCCCGTCGTGCGAGACGACGTGGGGTGATTTTAAGCCATGACTCGTCGGCTGCCCACATCCCACGTTAACGGGGTGGCAACTGCCATTTTACTCCCATACTGCTCCTGCTGTTTCCGCCATGTACATCGCATGCATTGCGCAAGGTAGGTGGCAGAAGTGCAGGGTACGGCAAGGAGTACCATGGCAGAAAGCCAGGCACCGCAAATAGGCATAGGAGGGTGGTGTTGATTCTGCACACCGTCAGGGATGCAGAGGAGCTGGATCGGTGGAGTGGGGCGGCTACCCTCTGGGTGGTGAGGAGTCAGCTCCCAGCCACGCTTGCCTTTAAAAAGCGGCATAGGCGAGGAGCTAACTCACACACACATCCTTTTCTCCTCCTTATTATTCTAGCATTGTCCCTTACTCCCCCATAGATGGTTTGGGGGAAGGGTTAACAGTGGATTTTCATTGCAGTAGGGACTCCTTTCTGCGCTCGTACCCAGCCCCTGGCTTGGGTTGGCGATCTAGAGCCGAGCGTCGGCAGAGAGGGCTTCATTGCAGTAGGGACTCCTTTCTGCGCTCGTACCCAGCCCCTGGCTTGGGTTGGCGATCTAGAGCCGACCGTCGGCAGAGAGGGCCTTCGATGGGAGAGCAGGCGGTGTGGTAGCCGCATCTGGGGAAACCTCGGTGGTGCACTCGTCGCCGCATCCCCCGCTACTTCAGTCCTGGTGGAACGCCACGCATGTGATGATAACCCAAAAGTGTAGGGGGTCGTTTGTAGCCTTTTTCGATAAGTAAGAGTGTCAAACCCAATGAGGAGCCAAAGGTAGAACAAATATTCCCTCAAGTTCTATCGACCACCGATAAAACTCTACATGTCGGTGGGAACGACACCTATGGGATCACACGAATCCCTACTACGGTTAGCGGGGCGCGGGGTGGAGAGAAGAGCGGATCAAACAAATAGCACACGGTTCGTTTATCCATGTTCGGGCCGCGAGGATGCGTAAAACCCTACTCCTGCTTTGGTGGATTGTATATCTGTGTTCTTCAGCTAGCTATGGGGCATGAGGAGCTCCAAAAAGCCGAATCCTCCTCCTGGTCGCCTCGGGCCTCCTTTTATAGAAAAAGGGGTTGCCACAGTGGCACACAAGAGGTGGAAAGGGTACAGTGATGCGAGTTAATCCCTCGCATTACATGACAAGGCGCATTTAATGGATCTTGCTTAGGTGTCCTTGCTTTATCGGGGACGGGGGATAGATCTGTCTTGTCCCCCGCCGCTCCTTCTTGTGTCGACACGCGCCCTGGCCAGCGATGCCTGAGATGCCATGTAGGTAGGCAGGCAGCTGAGGTGGCGCAATGGTGGGTCTTCACGAAGATCTGCATGCCGCCACGCAGGTGCCTGCCCAGCTGGTTGGGTCGGCAGCTGCATAAGGCGGTGGAAGTTTAGTCGGCATGGGCCTGATGGTGGCCCTATGGATGTCCTTGGCAAGGGCCTTATCGGGACCCCGACAAGGGTCTTGCCGTGGCGCCTGCCGCCTTCCCCGGCAAGGCGCTTGCCGGAGGTCTTGTGATCTTTCTCGGGTAGGATCCTGCCAAGGGTCGTCGTCTTCTTAGTGCTTATCTGATCTTGAATGTATCCACAAAGATCTGCATGCCACTACGGGGATGTCTCCCGAATCCTTGCCACATGGGGGCAGTGGACTCAAGGGTGATTTGCTCCATAAGCGTGGGGCGAGTTGTCGCGGCAAGGGTCTTGCCGGGGCTGCTAAAGCCGGCCCTGGCAAGGATCTTGCCGGGGGAGCCCGTCTCGTCCCTTGGCTCTTTGTGGTCTTGGCTTTGGTGTTGCTCCAGTTCCATCGAGCTTCGGTCTCACCCTGGCTCACCTCCCTTGCCTTGCTTGGTGTGGTGGTGCCCGCGGCTCAGACTGCCCGTGCACAGTTATAGGGGTACAAAAAGTGTACCCCTCTTTTTGTACACCGACAGGAGCCCCTGGCCTGGGCCACACATAAGCGCAACGCGTTGTTGGGCCAGGCCCAGAAAACGGTGCGCGGGCAGGCGGGGCGGTTTTTACCGCGGTAAGATTTTTCGCGCGCTGGGCTTCCCACGACTCCCGCGCATGGTGCGGTGTGGGGAAGTGCGTGTGACGTGAGCGACATGTGTGGGGTTGGTCTTTGCATGCATGCGTCACGTCGTAGTAAAGGGGCGGTTCACGCCTTCCCCATAAACGGAGGGAGGCATGGAGGCGCGGCCCATTTACTGAATGGGGCCGAGGCGCGGTCCTCAAGGCGTCCACTCCCCACGATCACGGGGTGGGGAGAGGTCGCCTCACCCGTCCCCTTGGTTCTGCATGTCTTCCACGTGTCTCCCATGCGCTTGGGGTGGCAAGCGGTGGAGGCGGGAAACCGGGCCGTCGTTGGTTGGGGCAGCGGGTCGGTCCTGGCTCCCTGCGCCTTCCGTGTCTTGATTGGCTGAGCGGGGCGGTCGAGTCCCAACCCCGTTCCTTTATAAAGAGCGGGAGGGGAGGAACGGCTTCCCGCATTCTTCCGTCTTCTTCCTCCTTCAGCTTCTGCTCCTCTCCTCCATTCGTCATGGAGAGCGGAAATCCCGGCCCTTCAACGGTGGCGGCGAGGGTCGCCGCTCGACAATGCGTCCCTCCTTCTCCTGCGCCTGCGGTGGCAGAGCCGGCCGCAAGGGGAAGGGGGAGGGGGCGAGGCCGTGGGCGAGGCCGGGGCACTCGGGGAAGAGGAGGACGGGGTGGCCCGCCGGCCTCGCCCCCGCCAGCAGCTCCTCCTCCAATGGAGGGCCATGTTGGGGATGACCGTTGTGAGTTCTTCGTCAGGTTGCGCCAGCCGCCGCGCCGTCGCCTTTGTCTCCCGACTCCATTTGCGCGGGAGATGGAGCTGGATCCGCTAGAGTCATTGCGGCTGCACATGAGGGGCTGCGGGATCAGTGGCACGCGGGTCCGCGTTGACTTCCCTTCTCCTCATGTGATGTATCTTCATCGGGGATGGAAGACGTTTGCTCATATCCACAGCTTGATGGAGGGGCTCACTCTCCATTTTAAGCTAATGGAGGGTGGCCTTCTCTCCGTCAAGGTCTTCGAGCACTTTGGGAATCGTACAAGGTGCTGCATGGAGAGCTCTTCTGATAGTGAAGATTCCTCCTCGAGCGAGAGTGACGAGGAGGACAGTGGCAGCGACGACGAGGGCAGTAGATGGCAGGATGACGGGTCTGACTAGGTGTCGGGCGCCGCTCCTTGTGGCACCGGCGACCCCATCATCCGCGTCGCCGGCTCCTTGAACTTCTCGGGGCCGTCTTCTTGGGCGGCTGGCGTTGGGGGGCTGCGGAAGAGGAAGAGGGCGGGCAGCAAGGCCGTCAAGTCGGAGTACGCGGGCACCGATGCCTTCGACGCATACTAACGTCCTGCCGCCTCGTCTTCGAGCTCTGCTTCCGGCGCCGCCATCACCATCCAACCTTTGGGCGGCCACCAAGATGTTCTCTCGGTGTCTTCTGCCACCCATAGCTCGCCTAGGCACTCCTTTTGCCCTTCTCGCCTCCTTGACCTGCCTCCTGAGGAGAGGGACAAGAAAGGGATTACGGGCATCTTATCTCTTTTTATTTTGTAAGCCTTCGGGCGTTTCTTAAATTTAAAACTTGTAATCCCCCTTGTTCATGTTTTTCATTCCCTATGGACTGTACCTAGGCGAGATGTTTTTTTAATGAAAAAGGGATGTTCGCTGGGTCATTTGTTCGAAGGTAGAACCCACCACAGGGAATAAATCCCTGATATCTCTAAGATAAACATTTTCTCACCCGGCAACAGGCCTTGCCGTCTCCCCACTTCGCTCTACCTTTCTCACACCTTTGGCGGAGGCAGGGATGAGGCGGGTTCAGGCTCCTTGTTTCATCCTTTCGGTGCCGCGACTATGACCAAACTTGGTCCCAGGAATGAGCCCTAGGGCCTAGAGTTAGGGGAGCACGATAGTTTAAGGAAAAAACAAGGTTTCACATACCTCAGTCCATAAAGGAATGCATGATAAGGGATGAAGAACTTATCTGAAGCTGCAGCCCCCGGCAACCCTGGTTTTCCGTGGGTGAATCTTTGCTCTTGCAGCCCCCGGCAATACTGGCTTGCCGGGGCCTACATGCTGGTCTGTTCCTTTTTTTCTCCCCAACTGGTTTCGGCAAGGATATCTGTGTGTCCTGTGAACCAAAGAAGATAAAAGAAAGACAAAGAGATGCAAACTCGACCTCTAAGCTAGGGGTTAGCCGCCGCTAAGCACTATCAACCCTAACCAAGGACGAGACTCGACCTAGCATGCATGCTATTACTTAGGGCGCCAGCGCTTAATTTATTTATGCTCAGGGTCTGTGCCTGGCTTTGTACAAAGGGTTACATGCCTTGTCGGCAAGGCTTGTACAAAAGGTGGCTTCCCGGGGGGGCCGGCAAGCCGCGCCTCACGGGTAAAATTGCGAAGATGCTCAATGTTCCAGGAGTTGCTCATCGGAACGGCATTTTCGGTCTCCAGGCGGACTGCGCCAGGCTTGGTAACTCGTATTACCCGATAAGGGCCTTCCCACTTCGGCATCAACTTGATGGTATTCTTGGCCGATTGAACGCGCCGAAGAACAAGGTCACCTTCCTGAAAGCTTCGGCACGGACCTTGTGGCTATGGTAGCGGCGCAAGGCTTGCTGGTAGCGTGCTGCTCTCACAGCCGCCCGAAGACGATCTTCCTCAAGGAGCGTTGTGTTATCTTGCCACAGTTGCTCTTGCTCAAGCTCATCATAAGCGAGCACTCGAGGTGACCCATATATGAGTTCAGTGGGGAGAACTGCTTCTGCCCCGTATACTAGGGCAAAGGGTGTTTGGCCGGTGGCTCGATTTGGCGTCGTTCTGATCGACCAAAGAACCGTCGGCAACTCATCAATCTAGCGCCTTACACTCTTGCGCAGCCTGTCAAAGGTCTTTGTCCTTAAGACTCGCAGTACTTCAGCATTTGCTCTCTCAGCTTGACCATTGCTTCGTGGGTGAGCAACGGAAGCGAAACAGACTTTGCTGCCGAGGTCTTGGGTATATTTCATGAAGGTGCGGCTTGTGAACTGTGTGCCGTTGTCGGTGATGACCCTGTTGGGTACACCAAAACGGCACACTAGTCCCTTGAAGAATTTGACGATTGACTGACCTTCCTCACTGCCTCCACCTCTGGCCACTTTGTGAACTTGTCGATTGCGACGTACAAGTACTGAAAGCCCCTGACAGCGCGGGGGAAAGGGCCCAGTATGTCGAGCCCCCAGGAGAGAGGAATGGTTTGAAGGGCTTGAGCTAGTTGATGAAGTTTCTTTGAATGGAACTGACACGCTTCACACCTGGTGACCAGTGTCGTCGCATCCTGGAGGGCAATGGGCCAGAAGAAGCCTTGCTGAAATGCCTTGCCGGCAAGGGCTCTTGACCCTATGTGGGATCCACATATGCCTCCATGTATCTCTGCCAACATCCCCAGTCCTTCCTCTCGAGGGATACACTTCAATTTCACGCCGTTCGGTCTCTTTCTGTATAGGACGTCATCGACAAACTGGTACATAGCAGATCGACGGGCTACTTTTTCTGCTTCTTCCTGCTCCTCAGGAAGTTCCCCAGTTTGGAGGAATCGGAGGGTATGCTGTGCCCACACTGGAGCCTGGGGCTCGACGGCAAGGACTAAAGGAATTTCCTCCGCTATAGGAGCGCCTGTCTCGACGGCAAGAGCTTGACGCTCCGCGGGAGCTAGCCGTCCCGTGGTGGGCTTAGTGTCCCCGGCAACATCCTTGCCGGCGGCTACGGGGAGCTCGTCGGGAAAGTACTTGCCAGGCACTGATTTCCTCCTCTTGTTTTGCTCTGTATCAACGGATGGCTGAGAAAGCTGAAGCACAAAGGTACCAGGTTCCACAGGTAACTTGAGGGCAGCGCGCTTTGACAGGTAATCGGCGATGTCGTTCCCTGCTCGGGGAACATGCTCCGCCTATATACCATCAAAATGCTCTTCCAGCCTTCTCACTTCATCGACGGGCTCTGGTAATCTTTGTTGACCTGTTTAACGACAAGCTGCGAATCGCCCCTGACAATGAGTTTCTTGATTCCGAGGTTTGTCGCGATCCTAAGACCAGCAAGCAGCCCCTCATATTCGGCAGTATTGTTTGTTGATACCTCCCTAGGGAAGTGCATCTAGATCACGTACTCGAGGTGCTTTCCGGTGGGCGCGACAAGCAGTACGCCAGCCCCGACGCCCTGTAAGGAGAAAGCTCCATCAAAGTACATGATCCAGTCGCAACTCGCCTCTTTGCCGGGGAGAGCAGTTTCCTGGGCTTCTTCATCAGGCGTCGCAGTCCATTCTGCAACGAACTCCGCCAGGACTCGGCTTTGAATCGTCGAGGTACTTTCAAACTTGAGGCCAAAGCTGGACATCTCCAGTGCCCACTCTACAATTCTTCCCGTTGCATCTGGATTGTGCAATATCTGTTGCAGAGGGAGGCGAGTGACGACAGTGATCTCGTGTGCCTGGAAGTAGTGACACAGTTTCCTCGAGGCCATAAGAAGGCCGAAGAGCAATTTCTGCACACCGGAGTACCTTGATCTAGCCCCCTGCAAGAGGGAGCTAACAAACTAGACCGGGTGCTGCATCATTTTCTTCCTTGGCGGCACTCCAACCGGCTGTGTCGTCTCTGCACCAAGGGCATCAGGCTCTATCGCTGCTATTACCTCGTCATCAATTTCTCTCTGTGCCACTAGTGCAGCGCTGACCACCTGGTTCGTTGCCGCCAGGTATAGCAGCAACGGTTCTTGGGGCCTAGGCACAACTAGTACTGACATGGAGGAAAGATACCTCTTCAAATCTTGCAATGCTGCTTCGGCTTCTGGCGTCCACTCCATTGGGCCCGCCTTTTTCAAAATCTTGAAAAAGGGAAGGGCGTGCTCGGCACACTTGGAAATGAATCTGCTCATGGCGGCAACGTAGCCAGCAAGCCGACACACATCCTTGACCCGTTTGGGTGCTTCAATCTGTTATATAGCTTTGATCTTGTCCAGATTGGCCTCTATCCCACGCTGTGACACAAAGAACCCGAAAAGCTTGCCGGACGGGACGCCGAAGACGCACTTCTCAGGGTTCAACTTGAGATTGATCTTGCATAGGTTTGCAAATGTTTCCTGTAAATCCGTTATAAGGGTTGCCCTGTTCTTGGTTTTGACCACTATATCATCCATATAAGCCTCCATATTTCAATGGAGATGGGGTTCAAAACCAATCTGGACTGCCCTTGCAAACGTTGAGCCAGCACTCTTCAACCCGAAAGGCATTCGTACGAAACAATACGTACCACATGGGGTGATGAATGTTGTCTTCTCTTCATCTTCTCTTGTCATGAAGATCTGATAGTAGCCGGAGTAGGCATCGAGTAATGACAACAGGTCACACCCAGCCGTGGAGTCAACAAACTGGTTGATGCGCGACAACGGGAAGGGGTCTTTGGGACAAGCGTTATTTATATCTGTGTAATCAATACACAGCCTCCACTTCCCATTTGCCTTGCGCACTACCACTGGATTGGCCAACCACGTTGGATGGAGCACTCCTCTTACCAAACCAGCTGCTTCTAGTTTCCGGATCTCCTCTGTGATGAACTCTTGTCGTTCCAAAGCTTGCTTCTTGACCTTCTGCTTGACGGGCCGCGCATGAGGACAAACAGCAAGGTGGTGCTCAATCACCTCCCTGGGAACGCCGGGAATGTCGGATGCTTGCCATGCAAACACATCGACATTTGCCCGCAGGAAGGTGACGAGCGCGTCTTCTTATTTGTCGTCAAGGGTGGAGCTTATGGTGAAAGCCCCTCCTGTGCCGTCCTCCTTGATAGAAACCTTCTTGGTTCCCGGCGGTGTGGCCCTGGACTTCTTGTTTCTGCCGGTGGAGCTCTCTGGCACGTCCTCGACGGGAGCACTACACTCCGAAGAGGTGCGCTTGCCGGAGTGGGTGTCCAAGGTCTCACCGGTCTTCTTTTTCTTCTTCCCCCCCGGGGCTCCAGTGGCAGGAGCAAGTGCCCTAGTGGCGGCAGCTGCTGCAACTGCTTGTTGGTATAGTTGGTCAGCGCAAATCAGCGCATCTTTCTTATCAGAGGGGATGGTGATGATCCTCACAGGTCCTGGCATCTTCAGGGTGTTGTAGGCGTAGTGTGACACCGCCATGAACTTGGCCAGCGCTGGGCGGCCAAGGATCCCGTTGTAGGGCAAGGGGATCTTGGCGACATCGAACACGATCCTTTCTCTCCAGTAGTTCAGGTCACTTCCAAAAGTCACGGGCAGCATGACCTTCCCCTTTGGTTGACTTCTTCCCGGGTTGACCCCCTGAAACGCGCCCGTTTCCTCGAGGTCTCCGTCAGGAATCTGCAGCTTCTCGATCAGGGTAGGTGAGATTAAGTTCAGACCGGCCCCGCCATCGACTAGCATCTTTGTCACCTTGAGGTTGCGTATTGTTGGTGAAACCAACAATGGCAAGCACCCGACCGCAGTAGTGCGGTCAGGGTGATCCTCAGTGTCAAAAATGATAGGCGTGCTGGACCACTTCAGCGGCTTTTGGGCACCAAACGACGGCTCCGCCGCTGTAATCTCACGCGCCCACTGTTTAAGCTGGCGGTGAGAAGTATGCAGCGAGGCGCCGCCATCGACGCACATGGCCTCCATGGCTTTCCGAAACTCTTGGTCGCCGGACTCGTCGTCCTCTTCGTGGTCGTCGTCTTCTGGCTTTCTGTCATGGCCCCGGGCGGGCCTCTCCTGCTGTTTATCCTTGTGGCGACGGCCTGCTTGGCCGTCACGCTTCTTGCCGGACCCCTCAGCACCGTCCTGGCCCTTCTCCTTGTCCCGCCTCTCATATTCAGCCCTCTGCTTCTCAGCAAGGAGCTCAACCTGTCGGCAGTTCTGGAGATCATGGCCTTTGGTGCGATGGATCTGGCAGTATTGCTTGTCGGAGTTTCCTGGCTTCTCGGCAGCTGCCAAGGCCCGGCAGGCGACACACCCGGCAATTTCCTTGCTGGGGTCATCCGCCTTGGTTTTCTTGGCGGAGCTGGCATCATCAGATCCCTCGACGGCAAGCACGGCTTTACCTTTGCGCTTCCTGTTGCGGCGCCGGCCTTTCTTTGCCGGGGCGGCAGCATCCTCATCTGAAGAGTCGGTTTCCGCGCCGGCATCTTCGCCGGGGTATTTCCTTCCCTCTTCAGCCCGGGCACATCTGTCAGCAAGAACATAGAGTTCTGCCACGTCTTTCACCTTGTTCATTGCCAGCTCTTCGCGCATCTTGCGGTTACGCACGTTCTGATGAAACGCGCTGATGATGGCGGCAGGGTGAACATCAGGGATATTGTACTATACCCGACTGAACCTCTGTATATACTTGCGCAGACTCTTGCCTCCCTTCTGGGGAATGATGTGCAGGTCACTTGCTTGGCCATGGGCTTGGTGACCTCCAGTAAAGGCACCAACAAACTCATGGCACAAATCCGACCAGGAGGAAATAGAGTCTACCCGCAAGTGCATCAACCACGACATGGCGTTGGGTTTAAGAGCCAATGGAAAGTACTTCGCAAGCACCTTATCGTCGCGGACTCCGGCAGCTTGCATCGCGATGGTGTAGATGCTGAGGAACTCCGACGGGTGGGTCTTGTTGTTGTACTTCTCGCCAACGTCAGGCTTGAAGGTGCGGTGAGTGGGCCACTGGAACTGTCGCAGCTCATGGGTAAAAGCCGGACAGCCTACCTCGTAAGGTAGACCTCCAGGGCTCTCCGGTGCTAGGCGGTTCACAACAGGCCCTGCTCGCCTGTCTGACTGGTGGAGCGCTCCGCGCCGGCGCTCGATGGTGGTTCGAGCGTCTTCATGAGCTCACTCCTGAAGAACTTGACGCTGGTCGCTGTGGGTCCGCGGGTCGGACGACGCTATGGAGATGTCGTCACCCGCAACGTCTCGACGAGTCGACACACGCGGTACCGGGCGAGGAGGAGGCGAATGCACCGTGTCCACGGTGCTGCCAGTCCTCCCGCCACTGGTGCGTGGGACCCCATCGAAGCGTCGACCCGGGGGCTTCGCTGGACTTGGTTCATCCTTGTTGGCGACCGCGACAAGGCTTCGGATGGTGGCTCTCCATTCGTCGAGTTTCCCCATAATGGGAGGAAAGTCGAGGAGCAATTGCGCGCGCTAGGGCTTCTACTGGGGTTAGCGGTAGCGAAACCTGCATAGACCGCGACGCGCTTCGACTCCTGACCATGTCAGGAGGAGCTCTATCACGATCCCGCGGTCGCATGCCGTTTCCACCAGCGCTTCGGCGGGCGGGCATGTCTTCTACGTCTCGGGAGTGGCGCTCGGGGCTCTTCCCGCGGCGACGCCCGGGATCTTCGGCGTGATGACCCCATTCGTCGCGCGCTGCTTGGGAGGAGCGCGTTGTTGGTGCCCGCGTGGGAGTCCTGGAGGCCCTTGCGTCGCCTTCGAGTGATGCGCCAGCGATCTTGGAAGGCCCCGCGCCACCCGTGGAGGGCCTGGCTCCGTCTTTGGATTTGGCGGTGTGTGGCCCGTTACCAGGCGCACAAACATCGCCACCTCCCAAACTCCGGTTGCTGGGACGGCGTTGGTGTTCGCGAGGAGCGCCCCGGGTCCTTTCCGCGACCGGTCCGCTGCTCGCCCGCGTCGGGACGGGCTGTCCGGCTTCCGACTGGCCAACCGCCACCATCGTCTTCTTCTTGGGTGCCATGATGATGAAGAAGCGTCGAACTAACTTCTAAAGCCGATTCTCACAACTGCGCCCCCTACCTGGCGCGCCAAAGATGTCGGTGGGAACGACACCTATGGGATCATAAGAATCCCCACTACGGTTAGCGGGGCGCGGGGTTGAGAGAAGAGCGGATCAAACAGATAGCACACGGTTCGTTTATCCAGGTTCGGGCCGCGAGGATGCGTAAAACCCTACTCATGCTTTGGTAGATTGTATATCTGTGTTCTTCAGCTAGCTATGGGGCGTGAGGAGCTCCAAAAAGCCGAATCCTCCTCCTGGTCGCCTCGGGCCTCCTTTTATAGATAAAGGGGTTGCCACCGTGGCACACAGGAGGTGGAAAGGGTATAGTGATGCGAGTTTATCCCTCGCATTACATGACAAGGCGCATTTAATGCGTCTTGCTTAGGTGTCCTTGCTTTATTGGGGACGGGGGTGAGATCTGTCTTGTCCGTCGCCGCTCCTTCTTGTGTCGACACGCGCCCTGGCCAGCGATGCCTGAGATGCCATGTAGGTATGCAGGCAGCTGAGGTGGCGCAATGGTGGGTCTTCACGAAGATCTGCATGCCGCCACGCAGGTGCCTGCCCAGCTGGTTGGGTCGGCAGCTGCATAAGGATGTGGAAGTTTAGTCGGCGTGGGCCTGATGGTGGCCCTGCGGATGTCCTTGGCAAGGGCCTTGCCAGGGTCCCGGCAAGGGTCTTGCCGTGGCGCCTGCCGCCATCCCCGGCAAGGCGCTTGCCGGAAGTCTTGTGATCTTCCTCGGCTAGGATCCTGCCAAGGGTCGTCATCTTCTTAGTGCGTATCTGATCTTGAATGTCTTCACAAAGATCTGCATGCCACTACGGGGATGTCTCCCGAATCCTTGCCCCATGGGGGCTGTGGACTCAAGGGTGATTTGCTCTGTAAGCATGGGGCGAGTTGCCGCGGCAAGGGTCTTGCCGGGGCTGCAAAGCCGGCCCCGGCAAGGATCTTGCCGGGGGATCCCGTCTCGTCCCTTGGCTCTTCGTGGTCTTGGCTTTGGTGTTGCTCCAGTTCCATCGAGCTTCGGTCTCACCCTGGCTCACCTCCCTTGCCTTGCTTGGTGTGGTGGTGCCCGCGGCTCAGACTGCCCGTGCACAGTTATAGGGGTACAAAAAGTGTACCCTCGGTCGCACCCTGGTGGGTTGTGGTGGCCTCGGGTCTTCTTTTACGTTGATTCCACCTCCCAAAATTCACAAATATTCCAAAATAATTATCCGTAAATTTTTATTGCATTTGGACTTCGTTTGTATGGATATTCTCTGAAACAAAAACATGCAACAAACATGAACTAGCACTGGGCACTGGATCAATAGGTTAGTCCAAATAAATCATATAAATTGTTGCCATAAGTATGTAAAAGTTGAATAATATTGGCATGGAACAATAAAAAATTATAGATATGACGGAGATGTATCAGCATCCCCAAGCTTCATTCCTTCTCGTTCTCGAGTAGGTAAATGATAATTTTTTTATGTGGAATTCTACCTAGCATAATCTTGATCATATATCTAATCATGGCATGAATATTAAGACATGAGTGATTCAAAGCAATAGTCTATAATTTGACATAAAAACATCAATACTCGGGCATCCCAACAAAAAATCATGTCTTTCAAAATATCAATTGCTAAAGAATGTTGTCCCAAAAAAATCATATAGCCTTGTCATGCTCTATCTTCTTAACACAAAGTATAAATCATGTACTACCTCGGTGTCAGTCAAGAAATTGTTTCATACTTTGTAACGCGCTTCAGCATTTTCAACTCTCACGCAATACATGAGCGCAAGCCATGGATATAGCAATATAGGTGGAATAGAATGTGGTGGTAGTAGTCAAAAGAAGGGAGAAAGTCTCACATCAACTAGGCAACTTAATGTCTATGGAGATGCTCATCAGTAGATATAAATGTGAGGAGTAGGGGGTGCCATGCAACAGATGCACTAAGAGCTATAAGTGTATGAAAGCTCAATATGAAACTAAGTGGGTATGCATGAAACTCTACCTTGGAAAATTGTCACTAGTATATGAAAGTGACAACATAGGAGACTCTCTATAAGAAAAACATGGCGCGACTTTGAATCACAAGTGTTGAATTAGCATGCCCCTTCTCTTTCTCCTTCTCTTTTTTTTTCTTTTGTCCGGAGTCTCATCCTGGCTTGTGGGGGAATCATGGTCTCCATCATCCTTTACTCACTGGGGTAATGTTCTAATAATGAATATTGATGATCATCACACTTCTTTTACTTATAACTCAAAACAAATAAAAATTACAACTCGATATCAAGAATATAGTATCACTCTATATGAATGCCTCTGGCAGTGTACCAGGATGTGCAATTATCTAGCATAGCAAAGATATCAAAAAAACGGACAAGCCATGAAAATATCATGCTAGCTGTCTTATGATCATGCAAAGCAATACGAAAATGAATGCTGAAGTCATCTATATGATGGAAGTGCACGGAAATATATATCCGAATGGCTATGTAAATGCCATAATAGGTAATTATGGTGGCTGTTTTGAGGAAGGTATAATAAGGTTTATGCACCGGCGAAAGTTACGCGGCACGAGAGAGGCTAGCAAATTGCGAAAAGGTAAGAGTGCGTATAATCCATGAACTCACATTAGTCATAAAGAACTCACATACTTATTGCAAAAGTTTATTAGCCTGTGAAGCAAAGTAATACCACGCATGCTCCTTGGGGGGAGGTTGGTAGGAGTTAACTATCGCGCGCCCCCGACCTTCACATAAAGATAGATAATCGAGGATAAATTGTGCTCCAATTTCCCGGCATAACGAGAGCCTATACGTGCATGCTTCGGGAATCACAAACCCTAACATGAATATCTTACTGAACATGATCATCCACTAGTACCTCCCATGTATTATCATCTCTATATAACAAAACTATTGCAATGAATCAAACATATCGTATTCAATTGTCCACAAGTTTTATGTAGGATTTTATGACTAACCATGCAATTGACCAATTCCTGTTAACTCTCTAAATAGATATAAGTGAAGCATGAGAGTTTAATTCTTTCTACAAAAGATCATGCCCTAACAAATATAAGTGAAGCAAAAGAGCATTCCACGAACATCAGTTTTCTGTGTGAAGAGAAACATGCAATCCAAACTTCAAATGATATAAGTGAAGCACATTAAGCATTCTATAAAGCCATACTCAAAAGATATAAGTGAAGTGAAGTGAGCATTCTATAAATCAACCATGGACTATCTCGTAACAGCATGGTGCATAAAAGAAAAACAAAAAACAAACACAAACAACGCTCCAAGAATTTACGCATATCATGTGAACAAAACAAAAACCAAAAACATACCAATACTTGTTGAAGAAAGACGGGCTGCCTTCCGGGGCATCCCCAAGATTAGACACTTGAGTCTCCTTTAATATTTACTTGGGGTGCCTTGGGCATCTCCAAACTTGAGCTCTTGCCTCTCCTCCACCTCCTCACATTGAGACCTCCTCGATATTGGAACACTTCATCCACACATAACTTAACTGAACTTTTAGCAGCGGGGTTAGTGCATATGACAGGGGTTAGTGCATATGACAACCAAACCCCATCATGTACTGCTGTAACATTATTGTATAATTATAATAAAACATTACCCACTATATACTATCACAATTCTATGGCCCCAAGTCAAGGAGGCTTCAACAAGATTTAAAACATACGCAAATAATGAAGATATAACAACAGTATGGGAAAACAGGACAGTCTATACAGACTTGAGCATTCACCATCCTTATGTAACACTAAAAATTCTAAAAAAATAGAAAACAATAAATAATTTGTATATCAAGACTGTGCAAATAGTTTCAGGAACTTTTGACGTTCCAGTAAAACATGTAAAATCACGCACTACAGCCAAAGTTTTTGTTTTTGCACCGCACATACCAATAAGCAATCTAATCATCCTAAAGGCAAACCTTTGGACATTATTTTTATAATACAATGGATTTGTACAAGGGGATAATTATTTTTGTTGAAAATTGATGTAATCGAGATTCACAAAGTTTCCATGGGCACGAACAAAGTTCAAGGAGCTCCCCCACTTCAACTGTGCTCGTCTTTCTTACTTTCACTTTTCTGTTTGACAAGTTTTAGGTTCCCCACTTTATTTTCTAGTTTTTAAACTTTATAAAAGCACTCAACAGAAATAAATAACTCTCTAAAACTTCTGGGCTGTCTCCCTAGCGGCGCTTTCTTTAAAGCCATTAAGCTAGGCATAAAGTGCTCAAGTAATGGATCCACCCGGATCCCAAGGTATGTCAAAGCCAATTTTAATTAGCAATGATTTGAAATTTAGTAGTGATCACAAAGTGATGTGTTTCATGTAACAACAAATTCTAACTCTCTTCCTATGCATCATGATGTCATAGAAGAACAATTCATGTACATCAAGTAAAGGCCAATGCATAGTATAAGCAATTTCTTCCAATTTTGTCGTGTTAGAAACATAGAGATGCGGAGATGTAGTTCCTCTCTCATAATAGTTGTAACATCCCAAATTTTCAATTTGGAATGTTATACATAGATCATAATTGCATTAGCATATTTTTGCATTTTGTTCGTGACGTTCCTCGAAATTCTAAGCAACTCAAGGACCTACGGACAGAGTTGGGGATTTTACCGTTTTCGTATTTGAGTTCGCTCGAATACCGGTACGAGGATAGTGTGATTCTAATTATTTTTCTCTCCTAAAAATATTTCTAAATAAAAATAAATGAGCGGAGATAATATGACTTCTCCAAAATAATAGAAATATTGGAGGAAAAATATTAAAATCACTTTTGGTATTTTTCTGGATTTATTTTCGGATTTATTTGCATAGGAAAAAATACGCGTTTTTCAAAATTTCATTTAGGTCCGGGAAAAATGTTCGCTTTGTCCTAAATATTATTAGAGGATGGTGAAAATTTATTTCGGGATTTTTGGAGTCCGTTTGATATTTATTTCGTTAGTTTTATTGCGTCGGGAATCTATTTAAAAAAAAGGGGGGGAACCGACTAGGACTAGTAAAGGACCACGACTCTGGACCAGGACTCTGGGCTTTAAATAGCGCCAGATCCGGCCCAAGTCGCCACAGACGCCGTAGCCCGCCCCAAACCCTAGAGCCGCCGGACCCGCCGCCGTCGCCTCCCGTGCCGCCCGCCGCCGCCACCGTACCCCGCCGCCGCCTGACGCCGCCGTCCAGCCGGAGACGAGGTAGATGCCGCCGGTTTTTTTTAGATCGGAATGGTTCTTTTAGGAAGAAACCCTAGATCTGTTTTTTTCGGTTTAGATTGGTTTTTCGTCGGTTTAGTTAAATAGAGGACGTTCGTCCGTACGTTCGTTTTAACGAACGGTTTTCGTTAGTTATTCACAGACAGCGAACGTTCGTTCGTTAGCCTGTTCGTTCTTTTTCTTTTTCGGGGTATTTTATCCGCGATTTTCCGATCGCGATTTCTGCCCTAATCTTGTTTTTCGTTTTTCTTTTCGCTCGAGAGTCGGAATCAGGTGATTCAAAATCCCAGATCTTCGTCTCGAAGCCCTCTTTACGATTAAACAACTTGAACAAATTTTTGGCTAATGTAAAATTTGACTTTAGGCCAACTAGTAATTCGGAGCTTGTTTCTTTTGCAGTTTGAGTTTCATTGCCTCTTTCAAGTTGATTCTTTTTGCAAACCGGAGTTCTTAAGTTGAACTTTCTGGTTAGATCTCTTATTTGAGTTTTACCCGTGCATTAGTTAAGTACTTATTGTATGCTTGTTGTTTGATTGCGATAGAGTACCCGGAGTGCGCCGCTTGCTACTTTGAGTCTCTAGGTTTTGCGGATCATCAGCAAGGCAAGTAACACTTTGATCATGCTTTCCAATTACCTAGTTTTCTTTGCATTAGTCAAACCCCTCACACGTTGCATGAGTAGGATCAATTAACTTGTGGGATTGGAAAGTAGATTGAGGTAGTACCTATTACCTGCATTACATTCAAACCCTGGGAGTTACTTCTACGTTTGCTGTTAGGACATGCTATGCTCGTAGACGTGGTTTGGGTTTGAGTGAAATCCATGACATATGTGAGTTGTTAATTAATGGTTCAACTTAAGGTGGCAACTTTAATACACATCTGGGTGGATTGAGGCACTTGGGTATTCCAGGATTGCCTGTTTTTCTTTTGGACCGCCACCCAGGCTCAAAGGGATCATGAGATTTTTCATGCTAGAAACTTCCGTGTGCAGCCACATGCCATTATGGGCTCTGGCATAATTGAGTAAGTTGTGGGAAACCTTTCCATGATGGGCTAGCAGATGTAGTTGGGTTTTGTAGGTGTACCGGCCTATCTATCTGGTTAAGGGGACCTCTTCGGAAAGACTGTGTCTCGGTCATCCGTTTCTCAAACACCATGTAGTGCGAGAAACAAAACGGAGGCGATCGAGTCTTGTGGGGAAAGTGCACAAACCTCTGCAGAGTGTACAAACTGATCATGATTAGCCGTGTCCCCGGTTATGGACATCTTGAGTATCTGGTACTTGGATTATCATGTGCATCTCAACATGTTACTCTAATTTAATTTTGTTGGGTTTAATGATTATTTTAATTGGGGTTGAGAGGATGTCTATCTTCTCAACGATGTTTCAACTACCATGATAGTTAATTAAAATACATTCCTTTGAAGTAGGGAAAAATTGGCTTTACGCAAAAACTTAACCATAGAGCTTTCCACCAGCCATATTGCATATAGTGTAGCTTTACCTTCATTGCATCTTTTGTGTTACCTTGCCAGCATATTCCATGTGCTGACTCGTTTTTCGGGCTGCAACGTTTTATGTTGCAGACTTTTCAGACGACGAGTAAGATGCCCTTTTAGGTCGTGGTTCTATACTCAGTGATGCCGCTGGAGTTGATGGACTCACTTATCTTCCAAGCCTTCCGCTGTTATCGTGTTAGATGGCCTTCAGCCATAATATTTGTAATAAATTCATCATTGGACTATAGATGTAATAATTGTGTGATTGCTACTCTGTTATAAATCCTTCGAGTACCATGCATGTCAGCATTACTGATCCAGGGATGACACTGATGCATGGAGATCAGACTGTTTGAGGTCTGGTCGCTACAGAGATGGTATCAGAGCACACGCTGACTATAGGACACGACCACTAAGACAAGCCCTAGAACACTATCCACTCTTCTCTCTTCTGACTCCTCATCTTTTCTATTCTTTAGGATGGTGGAAGCAAAGCACAAGTTCATGCAACCGGATGCTGACACGCCATTTGGACGACACCTGAAGGAAGTCACCAGATATCTACACATTGGATTACCAAGTTTCACTGGAACCTACAATGCCACTCTACCTGAGGAGGAGCGTTGGTTGATTCAAGCTCAAGTTCTAGGAAGGACGTATGCACCCGTCACCCCACTCATAGCATTTTCCTTTAATGCACCTACATGGAGCCTAGGAAGGAGTATGGCAGCCCACATCGCTATGGGAAGGATTGGAGAAGTCTACAAGCAGGATCTAAAGGACACTATCTACCAGATTTGTGGACGCCGAGATGAGAACTGGGATATGATCAGCACTAGGAAGCGTATATCCATAGCAGCATTCATCCAGGAGTTGAACCACCACATTCGTCGCCAGGAGCACCAGATGTGTGCTGGGATGATAGATTTGATGAAGGCCCTAAATAGGAATTTGGAGCTAGAGGAAGAACTCAAGTCTACATGCGACGGATATGAGGAGGAGATGAAGATACTTGTGGAGAAGAATGATGATTTGACCCGAAAGTTAGGGATACTCATGGGAGAAGAAGACGAGGAAGAAGAACCCAAGGAGATTCCTCCGGAAGACTATATCATCATAGATGATACGGATTTGGAAGCTGAGGATAGCAAAGATGAAGACTATGAAGATGAAGGTGGGGCAGATATAATGGAATCCTCTGCCGACCAATATTTTTTGATGACCACCCTATGACTAGTAGTTTACCACCAAGTATTAGTTTTAGAGCACTTTTGTAACGATCGTTAGATTTGTAAGACCTTGTTTGAAATTGATTGGTGTGATATGATTGTGTGTTTGTCTCATGTGCATATGGGTAGTGATTTTCCCTTAGACCTCTTTTCTATTCTAATCTCTTCCCACTACAACCATCGGATGCCTCCAAGACGTGAATTCGAGTTTCCCCCTGAGCTCACTCAGTTGATCCAGCAGCAGAACACCCTGATGCAACTTCTTGTCCAGAACACCCAGAACAACCACAACAACAACAACAACCCTCCACCACCACCACCTGTGGACAACCTGACACGTTTCTTAAGGTTGCAACCACCCGTGTTTGCTAGCAGCATCGAACCAATTGTGGCTGATGACTGGCTACACAAGATTGGAAGGGATTTGACCACCGCCAATTGCTCGGATGCTGAGAAGGTGCAATTTGCCGCACACCAGTTGTCTGGACCAGCCGCAGCATGGTGGGAGAATTACACAGCCACTTACCCCGTAGCCAATGTAACTTGGGATCAGTTTCAGCAAGCTTTTCGTACTGCCCATGTCTCGACTCGAGCCATGAGTATGAAGAAGCAGGAGTTTCGCAACTTGCGCCAAGGAAATCGTACAGTAGCCCAGTACGTGGATGAGTTTAGTACCCTATCTCGTTATGCCCCAGATGATGTGGCTACAGATGCCAAGAAGCGGGAGAGATTTATGGAAGGGCTGAATGATGAGATGAGTGTACAGCTGATGGTGGCAACTTTCAATAACTATCAGGAGTTGGTTGACCGAGCCCTGATGATTGAAAGGAAGCATCAACAGATTGAGAGTCACAAGAGGAAGTATGGGCAAGGGAAGTATAATTCTGGAGCTCAGCAGAAGCCTCGCTTTACCCCTAAAGCAGTAGGACAGTTTTAGCATACCCATGGAGGAAGTAGCTCAGACAACCACAATGGCACCAAGAATGGCAATGGTAATGGGAGTGGGAATGGAGCCAATGGAAACCAGAACCGCCCTGCACCGTCCACACCCACCAAGAGGGATTTTAGCCATGTCACCTGTTACAAGTGCGGGAAGACTGGACATTATGCCAATGAATGCCCTGAAGTTAAGAATGGGAACGGCAATGGAAGCGCCGGGAAGAAGCCCAACCCGTTCAACAAAGGACAAGTGAACCATGTGACCGTGGAGGAGGTAGAAGAGCAACCAGATGCTGTTGTCGGTAAGTTTTTGGTTAAGACATTTACCGCAATAGTTCTTTTCGATACCGGTGCATCGCGTTCATACATTTCAAGGGGATTCGTAAATAAACATAGGATGTCCACCCGAGTTCTCAAGACCCCCATGTTAGTAAGATCACCTGGAGCAGATTATATGGCACACCAATGATGTTTTCAGACGTCATTGACCATAGGACGCCACATTTTCCCCTCTGACCTAATAGTTCTGGAGTCACAAGGATTGGATGTGATATTAGGTATGGATTGGCTATCGCAGTATGGAGGTAACATTGACTGTGCCAGTAAGTCTATTTTGCTCACCACCCCGGAGGGAAAAAGGATTAAGTATGTATCTAGGCATTCGCCTAGAAGGACTCAAGTACATTCTCTCACGGGAGTTGTTTAGGAGGAAGTGCCAGTAGTGAAGGATTATCCGGGTGTGTTTCCAGAGGAGTTACCTGGCATGCCACCGGATAGAGACATAGAGTTTTTGATTGAACTTTTGCCAGGCACCGGGCCAATTTCTAAGAGACCACATATGATGCCCGCAAAGGATTTGGAGGAAATAAAGAAACAGATTAAGGAGTTACTGGATAAAGGATTCATACGCCCAAGTTCTTCGCCTTGGGGTTCGCCAGTACTTCTAGTAGAGAAGAAGGATGGATCGTTAAGAATGGTTGTTGATTACCGAGGATTGAATGAAGTAACGATCAAGAATAAGTACCCGTTGCCAATGATCAATGATATGTTTGATAGATTGCAAGGAGCTAAGGTCTTTTCTAAGATCGATCTGCGATCAGGGTACCATCAGTTGAAGATTCGAGAGCAAGATATCCCTAAGACGGCCTTTACCACTAGGTATGGGTTGTATGAGTATACCATTATGTCGTTTGGTCTGACAAACACACCGGCTTACTTTATGAACCTGATGAACAAAGTGTTTATGGAGTATTTGGATAAGTTCGTCGTAGTGTTCATAGACGATATTTTGATCTTCTCGAAGGATGAAGAGGAGCATGAAGAACATTTGCGTTTGGTTTTGGAGAAGCTCAGAGAGCACCAGTTGTATGCCAAGTTTAGCAAATGTGAGTTTTGGTTGAAGGAAGTCGGATTCCTCGGACATGTTATATCTGGAGAAGGAATAGCAGTAGATCCCGCCAAGGTGGAGACTGTGATCAATTGGGAAGCACCGACGACCGTTGGAGAGATCCGGAGTTTTCTTGGACTCACAGGATACTACCGGTGATTTATCGAGAATTTCTCGAAGATTGCAAAGCCAATGACAGAGTTGTTGAAGAAGGAAACCAAGTTTAGTTGGACCGAAGAATGTGAGACTAGTTTCCAGGAGTTGAAGAAAAGGTTGGTATCATCCCCGGTGTTGATTCTGCTAGATCAACATAAAGATTATGAGGTGTACTGCGACGCTTCACGTCGAGGACTTGGAGCAGTTCTTATGCAGGAAGGAAGAGTTGTTTCGTATGCTTCATGACAACTGAAACCTCACGAGATGAACTATGCCACCCACGATTTGGAGTTAGCAGCCGTAGTGCATGCGTTGAAGACGTGGAGACATTTTCTCATAGGAAACCATTGTGATGTATATACGGACCATAAGAGTCTGAAGTATATATTCACTCAGAAGGAGTTGAATCTTAGGCAAAGGAGATGGCTGGAGCTCATTAAGGATTATGACATGAGATTGCATTATCACCCCGGAAAGGCTAACGTAGTAGCGGATGCGCTAAGCCGTAAGAGCCATGTCAATACCCTAATGATGGAAGAGTTTCCAAAGGAATTAGCCGAGGACCTACGAGAACTACGTTTGGAGATAGTTCCGAGAGGCTATGTAGCAACACTAGAAATCCAGTCTACCTTGATGGATAAAATCAGGAAAGCTCAGAAAGCTGACAAGGAGGTTGTCGCTATAAAGGAGAAGATGAGCGAAGGAAAAGCTAAAGGTTTTCGTGAGGATGAGCACGACACCTTATTGTTTGAGGATCGAATCTATGTGCCCAATGACTCGGAGATTAGGAAGTTGATTTTACAGGAGGCCCATGATTCACCATACTCGATTCACCCAGGAAATACTAGGATGTATTTGGATTTGAAGGATACTTTCTGGTGGACCGGTATGAAGAAGGATATCGCGGAGTATGTAGAAGTTTGTGATGTATGCCAGAGAGTAAAGGCAGAACATCAGAAGCCAGCAGGATTGCTACAACCTATGCCAATACCCGAATGGAAGTGGGAAAAGCTTGGTATGGATTTTATCACCGGATTGCCCAGGACCAAAGCAGGGTATGATTCAATATGGGTAGTAGTAGACCGATTGACGAAGGTAGCCCACTTTATCCCGGTGAAAACCACATATACCAGTGCGAAGTTGGCAAAGATATACATGACCAGAATTGTATGTCTGCATGGAGTTCCGAGCAGTATTGTATCTGATAGAGGAACCCAGTTTACCTCAAAGTTCTGGAATCAGTTACATGAAACTTTGGGAACTAGGCTAGAGTTTTGCACAGCGTTTCATCCGCAGACCGATGGACAGACGGAGAGAGTCAATCAGATTCTGGAGGATATGTTGAGAGCCTGTGCATTAGACTATGGATCTAGTTGGGATGACAACTTTCCTTACGCGGAGTTTTCATACAACAATAGTTACCAGGCCAGTTTGAAGATGGCACCGTATGAGGCATTGTATGGAAGGAGATGCCGAACACCGTTGTCATGGGACGAAGTTGGAGACCGACAGCTGCTTGGACCAGACTTAATCAAAGAGTCCGAGGAGAAGGTGAAGTTGATCCGAGATAGATTGAAGGTAGCTCAGTCCAGGCAGAAGAGTTACGCCAACTCAAAGCGCAAGGAGATAGACTATGAGATCGGAGACAGAGCGTACTTGAGGGTAT
The DNA here is from genome assembly GCA_902687465.1 of Secale cereale. Lineage (NCBI taxonomy): Eukaryota > Viridiplantae > Streptophyta > Magnoliopsida > Poales > Poaceae > Secale > Secale cereale. The sequence continues at coordinate 383,646,685 of LR738712.1, forward strand.
CGCCTCTGCGAGGAGTTAAACGTTTCGGAGTTAAAGGGAAGTTAGCCCCGAGATTTGTTGGACCTTACCGTGTTTTGGAGCGCATGGGAGAGGTTGCCTATAAGTTGGAGTTGCCCGAAGGATTGTCAGGAGTGCACGACGTGTTTCACGTTTCGCAACTGAAGAAGTGCCACTCGGAGATGGCCGATATACCACTTAGGGACACAGTACCCCTGGAAGCAATTCAGTTGGACAATGACCTGACCTACAAAGAGAAGCCCGTTAAGATTCTCGAGTTTTCGAGTAGAGTTACCCGTAGCAAGGTTATCAAGTTTTGCAAAGTTCAGTGGAGTCACCACACCGAGGAAGAAGCCACCTGGGAACGAGAAGATGATCTATGCAAAGACCACCCACACCTGTTCTCTAGCCAAGCCGAATCTCGAGGGCGAGATTCATTCTAATGGGGTAGGTTTGTAACATCCCAAATTTTCAATTTGGAATGTTATACATTTATCATAATTGCATTTGCATATTTTTGCATTTTGTTCGTGACATTCCTCGAAATTCTAAGCAACTCAAGGACCTACGGAGAGAGTTGGGGATTTTACCATTTTCGTTTTTGAGTTCGCTCGAATACCGGTACGAGGACAGTGTGATTCTAATTATTTTTCTCTCCTAAAAATATTTCTAAATAAAAATAAATGAGCGGAGATAATATGACTTCTCCAAAATAATAAAAATATTGGAGGAAAAATATTAAAATCACTTTTGGTATTTTTCTGGATTTATTTTCGGATTTATTTGCATAGGAAAAAATACGCGTTTTTCAAAATTTCATTTAGGACCGGGAAAAATGTTCACTTTGTCCTAAATATTATTAGAGGACGGTGATAATTTATTTCTGGATTTTTGGAGTCCGTTTGATATTTCTTTCGTTAGTTTTATTGCGCCGGGAATCTATTTAAAAAAAAAGGGGAACCGACTAGGACTAGTAAAGGACCATGACTCTGGGCTTTAAATAGCGCCAGATCCGGCCCAAGTCGCCACAGCCACCGCAGCCCGCCCCAAAACCTAGCGCCGCCGGACCCGCCGCCGCCGCGCCGCCCGCCGCCGCCGCCAGACCCCGCCGCCGCCCCGCCGGAGACGAGGTAGATGCCGCCGGTTTTTTTTAGATCGGATCAGTTTTTTTAGGAAGAAACCATAGATCTGTTGTTTTTGGTTTAGATCGGTTTTTCGCCGGTTTAGTTAAATAGAGGACGTTCGTCCGTACGTTCGTTTTAACGAACGGTTTTCGTTAGTTAATCGCAGACAGCGAACGTTCGTTCGTTAGCCTGTTCGTCGTTTTTCTTTTTCGGGGTATTTTATCCGCGATTTTCCGATCGCGATTTGTGCCCTGATCTTGTTTTTCGTTTTTCTTTTCGCTCGAGAGTCGGAATCAGGTGATTCAAAATCATAGATCTTCGTATCGAAGCCCTCTTTACGTTTAAACAACTTGAACAAAGTTTTGGCTACTGTAAAATTTGACATTAGGCCAACTAGTAATTCGGAGCTCGTTTCTTTTGCAGTTTGAGTTTCGTTGCCTCTTTCGAGTTGATTCTTTTTGCAAACCGGAGTTCTTAAGTTGAACTTTCTGGTTAGATCTCTTATTTGAGTTTTGCCCGTGCATTAGTTAAGTACTTATTGTATGCTTGTTGTTTGATTGCGATAGAGTACCCGGAGTGCGTCGCTTGCTACTTTGAGTCTCTAGGTTTTGCGGATCATCAGCAAGGCAAGTAACACTTTGATCATGCTTTCCAATTACCCAGTTTTCTTTGCATTAGTCAAACCCCTCACATATTGCATGAGTAGGATCAATTAACTTGTGGGATTGGGAAGTAGATTGAGGTAGTACCTATTACCTGCATTACATTCAAACCCTGGGAGTTACTTCTACGTTTGCTGTTAGGACATGCTATGCTCGTAGACGTGGTTTGGGTTTGAGTGAAATCCATGACAGATGTGAGTTGTTAATTAATGGTTCAACTTAAGGTGGCAACTTTAATACACATCTAGGTGGATTGAGGCACTTGGGTATTCCAGGATTGCTTGTTTTTCTTTTGGACCGCCACCCAGGCTCAAAGGGATCATGAGATTTTTCATGCTAGAAACTTCCGTGTGCAGCCACATGCCATTATGGGCTCTGGCATAGTTGAGTAAGTTGTGGGAAACCTTTCCATGATGGGCTAGCAGATGTAGTTGGGTTTTGTAGGTGTACCGGCCTATCTATCTGGTTAAGGGGACCTCTTCGGAAAGACCGTGTCTCGGTCATCCGTTTCTCAAACACCATGTAGTGCGAGAAACCAAACGGAGGCGATCGATTCTTATGGGGAAAGTGCACAAACCTCTGCAGAGTGTACAAACTGATCATGATTAGCCGTGTCCCCGGTTATGGACATCTTGAGTATCTGGTACTTGGATTATCATGTGCATCTTAACATGTTACTCTAATTTAATTTTGTTGGGTTTAATGATTATTTTAATTGGGGTTGAGAGGATGTCTATCTTCTCAACGATATTTCAACTACCATGATAGTTAATTAAAATACATTCCTTTGAAGTAGGGAAAAATTGGCTTTACGCAAAAACTTAACCATAGAGCTTTCCACCAGCCATATTGCATATAGTGTAGCTTTACCTTCATTGCATCTTTTGTGTTACCTTGCCAGCATATTCCATGTGCTGACCCGTTTTTCGGGCTGCAACGTTTTATGTTGCAGACTTTTCAGACGACGAGTAAGATGCCCTTTTAGGTCGTGGTTCTATACTCAGTGATGCCGCTGGAGTTGATGGGCTCACTTATCTTCCAAGCCTTCCGCTGTTATCGTGTTAGATGGCCTTCAGCCATAATATTTGTAATAAATTCATTGTTGGACTATCGATGTAATAAGTGTGTGATTGCTACTCTGTTATAAATCCTTCGAGTACCATGCGCGTCAGCATTACTGATTCAGGGATGACACTGATGCATGGAGATCAGACTGTTTGAGGTCTGGTCGCTACAATAGTTGCAAGTGGGATAAACAATAACATGCATATTATACTCATCAAAATCATCATGTGGAGTTGTAAAATGCAACCCATCAATATAATCCTTAATAAGTGCAAACTTCTGCAATATAATATAGTTGGGAGAATTCAAAAAGGTAATAGGACTATCATGTGTGGGTGCAATAGCAACAATCTCATGTTTAACATAAGGAACTATGGCAAGTTCATCTCCATAAGCATAATTCATAATGGGATCTTGGCCACAAGCATAGCCAACATCATCAAAAAGGGATATTTCAAATGAATCAACAGGATCAAAACAATTATCGTAGCATTTATCCTTTGGTAAGCACAAAGGGAAATTAAATAATGTAAGAGTTGAAGAGTTACTCTCATTAGAAGGTGGGCGCAGGTTGTCATGCCCAATATGCGATTCTATCCCAATCACGTGATAACTCGTGATTGGGGCACAACCGCATTTCGGGCGCTTAGCAAGATGGTTATCATTGCATCGTACCATTACATAAATAGATTGGGATACATACAAGTCATACAATTCCGCATGAATACAACACATTATACACAAGACATCTGACTACGGATGAAAACATGAAAACACACGACATCCGTCGTGCTATCCTAGGCTGCCGACCGGGAACCTATCCCAAGACTGACGAAGAAGAAGGAAGAACTGCAACACAAGTAAAAATCACTCTCACGTCAAGTCATCGGAAACCTGCACCTGCAACTGTTGTTGTAGTAACTCTGAGCCATGAGGACTCAGCAATCCCATAACCATGGGTATCAAGACTAGCAAAGCTTAATGGGTATGGAGAGGTTAAGTGGTGAGGTTGCAGCAGCGGCTAAGCGTTGTATGTTGGCTAACTTACGAGTACCAGAATAAGATGAGCATCTATGTAAACGGTCGCAAACTAGAAATGATCACTAAGTGATCCTGAACTACCTACGAGTCAAACATAACCCCACCGTGTTCTCTTCTCACAATGAAAAGAGACGGTCACGGCTACTCACGTGGTTGGTGTATTTTATTTCGGATCCTCTGACAAGTATTCTACAACCGGATATTAACAAATTCCAATTTGCCACATAACCACAAGCATGGCTTTCGAAAGATCATAACCCTGCAGGGGTGTCCCAACTTAGCCCATCACAAGCTCTCACGATTAGAAGAGGTAAAAAACCCTTATCTTAGGGAAGACCCAATCAGACTCAGAATCCCGGTGCACAGGACATTTCTACAATGGTATAACAAGTCAAGCAAGACCTCCCGGCGTGACGACACCCTGATAGTAGCCGCGCGTATCTCGTCTTAGGCCACGACCGGATGAGCAGTCCGTACAACTAAAACCAATCCTCGAGTTTCCCCGTGGTGGCGCTGCAAGGGGCTCTAGTTTGGACCAACACTCATGAGAAGCACTGGTTCGGGGTTGTAAATTAAGACCTCGGGGTCCGGAAAGTCCCTATGCAAGTTTTAGTTATTAGGCGAATGGTAAAACCAATGTTGGGCCTTGCTGGAGGAGTTTTTATTCAAAGTGAACTGTCAAAGGGGTCCCATAACCCCCAACCGTGTTAGGAACGCAAACTCAAGGAACATAACACCGGTTTATCGGTTCTTAAGGCAGCACGAGTGGAACAAAACACCGATTAAAAGGCAAAGCCTTCCACCCATTGCTAAGTATATAGGTGCATTAGGTTAATTAATAGATATTGTGATATTTCAAAACCAAGATCCGACATGGAGAAATCTTCATCTTCACCTGCAACTAACAACGCTATAAGAGGGGTTGAGCAAGCGGTAACATAGCCATGCAACGGTTTTCTGGGTTGGTGTCAAAGGTTAGAGGTTTCATGCCAACAATGAGAGGCTGACAACAATATATAGGCAACGCGACATATAGCGATAGCATCGAGACAACTAGCATAGCAATGATAGTATGGAGATCCTGCAAGGAAGAAGAACGAGTCCATGAAGAAGACGAAGCCACGAAGACGAACCAAGTGTAGTCGAACGAATCCTCACGATCACAATGAAACAGGAACTAACGAGAAGAAGCAAACAACATGGTAAACACACCACACATAAACAAGACAAGATGCTCAACCAAGTATGATGCATGACAAGGCTACATGATGCAAATCATGGCAAGAGATGATGCAAACAAGAACACACAACAAGGCAAGTTTAAATGAGGCCGGAAACAACATATAACAATTCCGGTAAGTCCTCATATGCAAATTTCGAAATTGGTCCAGATATGAAAAAACCTTAAGTTAAAGTTGTTAAACATCAAATTAACATGCACCATGATGATCTACACGAAATTCTAGTCCAGTTACATATAAAGTTCATTTAATTCGGAGCGACGGCCTAGAAGATATGAGCAAAACAAGTTAAGCATGACAAAGATGCAAAATGCATTCAAACATCAAGCAAACACAATCCAAACAAGTATACAACATTATATGATGCATCTACATGCAAAAACAAACAATTTTCATATAGAGCACGCTCAAAACGGAGCAACAGTTCAACACATACACATGAAACCAGATATAACAACAATTTGTCCCAAAATAGCAACTAGGCACTTTGCAATCATCAAAACAACATGCTAGAGGAACATTTCATGGCATCAAATGGCATGGCAAGCATGTACATGTCAAGCAATAGAAACATGATCACTGAGCTACTGCCAAACACCACTAGAACATGCTCAAAACATCATGGCAAAATTGCAAATGATAAACTGAACATGGCAGCACCAATGACAAGTAGGCATGTTTGTAAGCTTGTGCAACTCATCTCAAATCATAACATGACATGTGAATATAACCAACAGAAAGAAGACATGTTTATGCAGCTACTCATGGCAAGAACATGGTTATATGATGCATAGAACACTAGCTATTCACATGGAAAAACTGAACTTACTGATAACAGGCTGACAGAAACATTATATAGCAATTTGAGAGCAAGAGAGAGACAAGCTACAACAACCTATAATTGCAAACAAGGGCCGGGATGGATAGAGAATAACATGTACTTTATGACAAGATCATTAGACATTCCAAAACATGCATGGATTTGAGTGTAGCATCGAGCAAACATGGCATCACAATATAACAGTTTCGGACTTAGCAGTTTTTAACAAGTGTAAGAAAAACAACAACAACGAGTAGGTCACTTTGCAAGCTTGTTGCACTCACCAGAAGGCATATCATGAAAATTGGATTGCACCACAGCAAATATCACATGATTATGTTCCTAAAACATGTTAACATGATGCTCAAACAAAAATCACACAAAAAGATATGAAAAAGACAAATTAGCAAGTTATATCAAGTTTCAGTAGTTAACAACACTTAGCACTTTTGCAACAGATATTATGGCATCAAGATGAACATTAACATGCATGCAAACTACACCATCATCTAGAGCATCACGAGACGAACATTTTTACATATCATATGATCAATTTGGACACACACGCAAAAAGATATGGCCACCCAAACATGCACACATGATGCTGAAATTCGAAGGACTTAGCCGTTTTTCAGAACAAGAAAAGAAACAAAGTAAGCGTGATTTAGCTAATTAGTGACTGTGCGAGGGATAGGATAAGGTTTCTCACATTGGGTCACTGGCCGGAGGGGGGGCCGGGCCTTGTGCGTGCTCGGCCTTGGCTGGGCGTGGCCCAGCTGAAAGGCGAGGAGGCACTGGGCCTGGCCCGGCCTTGGTGCGGACTGGGCCGAGCGGTCAACGGGCGGAGGCGAGCTCGAGCGCCCGGCAGGATCGATGTAGACAACACAAGCGGCGAGCAGTCGATCTTCGGCAAGCCGTCAATGGCGGGGGTTGTGGAGGACGAGGATGACTGGATCCATGCCAGATCTGAGGGAGATGGGCAGATCAGGTGCGCGACGACAAGGATCCCCGGCGGCGGAGCTCTGCCATGGTGCGGCGGCGACTGGAGCTGTGGATCTGGGCGTGCGGGGCAGAACACGGCCTGGCAGGGTGGCGGCGGAGGCCCAGTCGCCGGCGGGCGAGGCATCGGGGTGACGGGCGCGGCAGCGCATGACGTTGCGGGAGCGGCGATGCGGGAGACAGTCGGCCGGGCCTGCGCGGGCCCGCGTAGGGCTCGGGCGGGCCGCGGTGGCCGCGGGTGGGAGGTGATACATCTCCAGCGTATCTACTTTTCCAAACCCTTTTGCCCTTGTTTTGGACTCTAACTTGCATGATTCGAATGGAACTAACCCGGACTGACACTGTTTTCAGCAGACTTGCCATGGTGTTGTTTTTGTGCAGAAATAAAAAGTTCTCGGAATGACCTGAAAATTTACGGAGAATTATTTTGGAAAATATAAAAAATACCTGCGGGAAGATCCAGACCAGGGGCCCACACCCTATCCACGAGGGTGGGGGCGTGCCCCCTCCCCCAGGGCACGACCCCTGCCTCGTGGGCCCCCTGACGCTCCACCGACGTATCTCCGGACCCCATATATTCACTTTCGGGGAGAAAAAATCTGAGAGGAAGAATTATCGTGTTTTACGATACGGAGCCGCCGCCAAGCCCTAATCTCTCTCCGGAGGGCTGATCTGGAGTCCGTTCGGGGCTCCGGAGAGGGGAGATTGTCGCCATCGTCATCATCAACCTTCCTCCATCACCAATTTCATGATGCTCAGCGCCGTGCGTGAGTAATTCTATCGTAGGCTTGCTGGACGGTGATGGGTTGGATGAGATCTATCATGTAATCGAGTTAGTTTTGTTATGGTTTGATCCCTAGTATCCACTATGTTCTGAGATTGATGCTGCTATGACTTTGCTATGCTTAATGCTTGTCACTAGGGCCCGAGTGCCATGATTTCAGATCTGAACCTATTATGTTTTCATGAATATATGTGTGTTCTTGATCCTATCTTGCAAGTCTATAGTCAACTACTATGTGTTATGATCCGGCAACCCCGAAGTGACAATAATCGGGACCACTCCCGGTGATGACCATAGTTTGAGGAGTTCATGTATTCACTATGTGCTAAAGCTTTGGTCCGGTACTCTATTAAAAGGAGGCGGGTAGGACAAAAGATATCATGCAAGTTCTTTTTCATAAGCATGTATGACTATATTCGGAATACATGCCTACATTACATTGATGAACTAGAGCTAATTCTGTGTCACCCTAGGTTATAACTCTACATGATGAATTGCATCCGACATAATTCCCCATCACCGATCCAATGCCTACGAGCTTTTCACATATTGCTTGCTGCTTATTTACGTTTCCGCTACTATTATTACAAAAACTACAAAAAAACTACCTTTACTTTTATTGCTGCTACCGCTATCTCCATACTACTTTGCTACTAAATTACCTTGCTGTAGATACTAATTTTCTAGGTGTGGTTGAATTGACAACTCAGCTGCTAATACTTAAGAGTATTCTTTGGGTCCCCTTGTGTCGAATCAACGAATTTGGGTTGAATACTTTACCCTCGAAAACTGTTGCGACCCCCTATAGTTGTGGGTTATCAAGACTATTTTCTGGCGCCATTGCCGGGGAGCATAGCTCTATTCTTTAACTCACTTGGGATTTATATCTGTTGATCACTATGAAGTACTTGAAGGACTCAAAAACCAAGATCTTACCCTCAACTACGAGGGGAGGTAAGGAACTGCCATCTAGCTTTGCACTTGATTCACCATCTGTTATGGGTAAATTTGCGACACCTACTCCTGCTATTGAATCTGATATTTCATATGTTCTTGATGATACCACTTCTGCTATGTATGATGAAACTACTTCTATGCTTGATAATAATGTGCTACTGGGTGAATTTCTAGATGAACAAATTGCTAGGGTTAGGGAGAGTGCAAATATTGAAACTGATAATATTTATGAAAGTCATGACGAAGCTTCTCCCAATAGATATGAATTGCCTGTTGTTCCTGAGGGTTATGTTATGGATGAAGAAACTGCTGGAGACTTTGTTGCTTGCAACGTTAGATATGATCTTAAGAAATTATTAGCTAATCTGAAAGAAAAGTCCTTGAATGCTAGAATGAAACATGACCCTTCTTTCGCTACTTCACCTATCTGTGTTACTGATAAGGATTATGAATTCTTTGTTGATCCTGAGTTAATTACTTTGGTTGAATCTGATCCTTTCCATGGCTATGAATCTGAAACTGTTGTGGCACATCTTACTAAGTTGAATGATATAGCCACCCTGTTTACCAATGATGAAAATATTCATTATTAGTATATCCTTAAGTTGTTTCCGTTCTCGTTAAAGGGTGATGCTAAGACATGGTTTAATTCTCTTGATCCTGGTTGTGTGCGTAGTCCCCAGGATAAGATGTATTACTTTTGTGCTAAATATTTTCCTGCTCATAAGAAACAAGTTGCCTTACGGGAAATATATAACTTTGTGCAAATTGAAGAAGAGAGTCTCCCACAAGCTTGGGGGAGGCTTCTCCAATTACTTAATGCTTTGCCTGATCATCCTCTTGAGAGGAATGATATACTTGATGTCTTTTATAATGGACTAACCGATGCTTCCAGAGACCACCTAGATAGTTGTGTTGGTTGTTTTTTGAGGGAAAGAATAGTCGATCAAGCTGAATTACTATTGAATAATATCCTGGCTAATGAAAATAATTGGACACTTCCTGAACCAGCCCCTGAGCCAACTCCGAAGAAAAGGGGTGTTCTATTTCTCAGTCCTGAAGATATGCAAGAGGAAAAGAAATATATGAAAGAAAAAGGTATTAAAGCTGAAGAAGTTAAGAATTTACCACCTATTGAAGAAATACATGGTCTTGATAACCCGACATAGGTAGTAAATGTAAATTCTCTTTATAGATTTGATGAAGGTGATATTCCTCGTTATAAGTCTGCTAGCCAATGCTTAGATGAGTTTGACAATTTCATTGTGAAACAAGAAAACTTCAATGCTTATGTTGGTAGACAATTGCAACATAGTGTTTATATGATTGAACGCTTCAGTGATTATCTGTCTAGAGTTAAAGGTGAATTGAAACTCATTAGCAAACATGCTTCCATGGTTACCACTCAAGTAGAACAAGTACTTAAGACTTAGAATGATTTTCTCAATGAATTAAATAGTAAGAATAATGATAATGCCATTAGAGTTGTGACTAGAGGTGGCAGAATGACTCAGGAACCTCTGTATCCTGAGGGCCACCCTAAGAGAATTGAGCAAGATTCTCGGAGAGCTAATTTAGATGCACCTAGTTCTTCTAAGAAAAAGAAAAAGAAAAATGATAGGACTTTGCATGCTTCTAGTGAACCTGTAGCTGACACACATGAGAATCCCAATGATATATCTGTTTCTGATGCTGAGACACAATCTGGTAATGAACATGAACCTAGTGATAATATTAATGATGAGATTCATGATGATGCTCAACCTAGCAATGATAATGATGTAGAGATTGAACCGGCTGTTGATCTTGATAACCCACGATCAAAGAATCAACGTTATGATAAGAGAGACTTTGTTGCCAGGACGCACGGTAGGGAAAAAGAACAATGGGTTCAGAAACCCATGCCTTTTCCTCCGAAACCATCCAAGAAAAAGGATGATGAGGACTTTGAGCGCTTTGCTGAAATGATTAGACCTATCTTTTTGCGTATGTGTTTGACTGATGTGCTTAAAACAAATCCTTATGCTAAGTATATGAAAGATATTATTACCAACAAAAGAAAGATACCTGAAGTAGAAATTTCCACCATGCTTGCGAATTACACTTTTAAAGGTGGAATACCTATGAAACTAGGAGATCCAGGAGTACCCACTATACCTTGCACCATTAAAGGAAACTATGTTGAAACTGTTTTGTGTGATCTTGGAGCCGAAGTCAGTGTTATGCCTCTTTCTTTATATCATAGACTTGACTTGAGTAAGTTGACACCTACTAAAATATCTTTGCAAATGGCTGATAAATCAACTTCTATACCTGTCGGTATTTGTGAGGACGTGCCTGTTGTGGTTGCAAATGTTACTATTCTAACAGAGTTTGTTATCCTTGACATTCCCGAGGACGATAGTATGTCTATTATCCTTGGTAGACCCTTTTTGAATACTGCAGGGCTGTTATTAATTGCAACAAAGGCAATGTCACTTTTCATGCCAATCATAATGATCATACGGTACACTTTCCAAGGAAATAATCTCAGGTCCACACTATCAATTATATTGGAAAAATTTCACCTACTACTATTGGAGGTTTTGAATTTCCTCTTCCTACTATCAATAAGACATATGACATTCTTATTCTTGGGGACATACATATCCCCATTGAGGTAACCTAGTGTTATTCGAAAATTCTCCGGTTTCATGTTATTTTGAAAGAGTTTATTAACAAGACTTGATCAACCTTGTTAATGGATTCCTTTTGATGAGCATGGGATAGGTTAATCTAGATAGCAAAACCTTCTATACCCTCCTTTTACCTTATGTTAATTAGGAAAATAAAGCAAAAATAGTATTCTTGGTCTGTTTCCAGACTTATCCGTGCAATAAAAAAATACCCCGATAATAAAAGTTCTCCAAATGCCCTGAAAATTTAATATGATTTTTTCTCGAATATTTGAGAATATATGGCACAGAATACACAGCGAGGGGAGCCAGCACCTGTCCACGAGGGTCCCAAAAAATCACCAACCAGCTCAAGTACGAGTTCTAGCTCATCTTGCTGCCATTTTCGATGTCCTTGCTCAAAGCACCATTCACCAAACTGTTTGGGGAGATTGTTCCTTGGTATGTGACTCCTCCATTGGTCCAATTAGTTTTTGTTCTAGTGCTTTATTTATTGCAAATTTTTGCTGATGTGGTGACCTTGTTCTTGAGCTTGCATGTCAAATTTCTTTGGTCCCAAGTAGTTCTAATGCATGATATAGTCTCTAGGAACTTGTAGGAGTTGTTGCTATCAATCTTGTTGAGTTTGGTTAACTTTTATTTTGAGTTACAAAAAATTTCAGAAAATTTCAGAAAAATGCATAGGAAAATCTCCAAGGTGGTTCTTCAAGGAAGCAAGAACCGAGGCTCGCGTTTCATGAGCCGGACGATGAACTATCGAGGGAAGCGGAAGTGCGGCCTTGTGAATGGCCGTCAGATGACTTTATGGATCAGGCTGGCATCAAGGAGGAATTTTACCCATATGTGCGCAACACTGACCTCGAGGGATTCATACAAGATAAGTGCCCTTAATATCGTGGCTTAACTGATACCTTTGTGAGAAGGTTTAAATTTTCTTCTACACGCAATTCTCACACTGTCCTGTTTGACCTTTATGATAAATCTTACACCATGGACTTAGAGGATTTTAATGATGCTTGTAAGCTCCCGCAGTGGGGCAGTATGGGTGACCCTTGCAAATCTGAATATAGAGATTTCCTTGCTAGTATCACAGTAGGGGAATCTAGAGAAATCACACAAGCTACCATAGGGAGCATTCATTTTCCTGCTATTCATTACTTTGCTCTCTTTATTGGTAGATGCATAAACGGTAAAGATGAGGCTTGCCACATGTGTGTCCCTGATCTTAGTGTTCTCAAGAGTGTTGTACTAGGAGATAGACAATATAACTTGGGAGCCATTGTTGCACGTAGGCTACATCATAATGGTTTGCAAGGAGATTTATTTGGTGGGATTTATGCCACTCGCATAGCCCGCCGTCTTGGTGTGCCTGTCCATGAAAATGATGAACCTTTACCGCCTGCTCATTTGGATTACAGTGCCATGACTAGTCACCAGTTTATAGAGAGACATGAACAATCCCTCAAGTATCGACTAATCTTTAACAGGCGTCATGCCATCCCTATTACTCTTCCTGCCCCTACTTTGTTTGACTTTCAAGCAAAAGGTAGATATACTATAACCAGGGAGGAGGCAAACGAGTATCACAATATGATGGAAGCAGCCCGCCTTCGAGCTGCAGCTCAGGAGGCAGTAGCTGTTGCATCTCAGTACAACCCCAACTACGACTTTGGATACCCGTCAGGCCAATACTGGCCATAGACCAACTTAGGCCAAAAGCCTAAGCTTGGGGGAGTACATGTTGCTCACCAACTTTATATTCATGCTCACACACTTATTCTAGTTATCGATGCTCACACTCTTTCACTGTACCATCCATGTTTAGTTTCATTTCTTTTTCTCAGTCTTTTTCTCGTGTGCTAGAAAAAACCTTAATAAAAATAAAACAAAAAATATTAGTTGTAACTTCTAGTTGTTTGCTTTCCTTGCTTGTAGTAGTAGTAATTAAAAGAAAATCCAAAAATATTTCCCGTTCTTCTTTTGCTTGTTGGGAGCTTTCCCGTGTAAATAGTTTCTTTTCTTTTCTTTTCTTTGGGGGTCAAGAGTAGAAGACCATGATTAAAATGCTTAGTGGCTCTCTTATGCTTTATTGTTGATTTAACCTTGAGCCATATTACCTTGTCTTCTCTCTTGTATTAAATGCTCACATATTTCAGCTTAGTCCAATGCACGTGCACTATTATTATTATCCACACCATTCGGTCGTGCGAGTGAAAGGCAATAATGGTGATATATGATGAACTAATTGAGATGAGAAAAGCTGGTATGAACTCGGACTCTCTGGTTTTTGTAAATATGATAGTACATCGTTCCTCATTCAGCTTGTTATGAATGAAACATGCTTGTAATGACAATTAGAGATCATAGCTGCTTATGCCATGCTTAATTAGCTGAGAGTTTATAATGGTCTATCTTGCGTGCCAACATGATATTAAAATGGTTGTGATGTGGTATGATGGGGTGGTATCCTCCTTTGAACGATTCAAGTGGTCTGACTTGGCACATGTTCACGCATGTAGTTGAAACAAATCAACATAGCCTCCACGATATTTATGTTCATGGTGATTTATATCCTACTCATGCTTTCATTCAGTGTTGGTTAATTTCAATGCATGTTCATGACCGTTGTCGCTCTCTAGCTGGTCGCTTCCCAGTCTCTTTCTAGCCTTCACCTGTACTAAGTGGGAATACTACTTGTGCATCCACTTACATAAACCCCAAAGTTATTCCAATGAGTCCACCATACCTTCCTATATGCGGTATTTACCTGCCGTTCCAAGTAAATTTGTATGTGCCAAACTCTAAACCTTCAAATGAAATTTTGTTTTGTATGCTCGAACAGCTCATGTATCAACTAGGGCTGTCTATATCTTCCATGCTAGGTGGGTTATTCTCATGATGAGTGGACTCCACTCATCATTCATGAGAAAATGGTTGGTAACCAGGATGCCCAGTCCCATGCTCAAAATCATAATAATTAAACAAAACTCCCCCAGGGCTGTTGCTTGTTTGGACGGTACCCCGTGGATTTGGATGGCCGTGGAGTGTGCTTGTTGGTGGTTGGGGGAGTATAAACTTTACCATTCCATTTGGGAACCGCCTATAATGTGTGTAATATGGAAGATATCGAGATTCTTGGTTTTTATGTTGACAATGAAAGTATACTGCTCAAAATGTTATTCATCTCTATTTAAAAATCGAGCTCTGACACCTCTATAAATCCATGCTTCCCTCTGCGAAGGGCCTATCTATTTACTTTTATGCTGACTCATCATCCTCTTATAAAAGAGCACCAGTAGGAGAGCACCTCTGTCATTTGCATGTATTGCTATTAATTTGCATTGAGTATGATCATGACTGGATCTCTTTTACCATGAATTACAATGTCTAGTCAGTCCTTGATCTTTAAAGGTGCTCTGCATTTATGTTCTGCGGTCTCAGAAAGGGCTAGCGAGATACCATCTTGTTATATAATATCATGATTGTTTTGAGAAAGTGTTGTCATCCGAGGTTTATGATTATTGCTTGCTAGTTAATTATGCCATTGATGTGAGTAGACATGAGACCTGAAATTTATTGTGAATGTGGTTAGTTCATGATCTTTGCTGAAAACCTGAATGCTGGCTTACATAATTACAACAACAAGAGCAAACAGAGTTTGTCAAAGTTTTTCTTTATCACTTTTAGTTTATCAACTAAATTGCTTGAGGACAAGCAAAGGTTTAAGCTTGGGGGAGTTGATACGTCTCCAACATATCTACTTTTCCAAACCCTTTTGCCCTTGTTTTGGACTCTAACTCGCATGATTTGAATGGAACTAATCTGGACTGACGATGTTTTCAGCAGAATTGCCATGGTGTTGTTTTTGTGTAGAAATAACAAGTTCTCAGAATGACCTGAAAATTTACGGAGAATTATTTTGGAAAATATAAAAAAATACCTGCGGGAAGATCCAGACCAGGGGGCCCACACCCTGTCCACGAGGGTGGGGGCACGCCCCCTCCCCCAGGGCGCGCCCCCTGCCTCATGGGCCCCCTGACGCACCACCGACGTATCTCCGGACCCCATATATTCACTTTCGGGGAGAAAAAAATCAGAGAGGAAGAATTATCGCGTTTTATGATACGGAGCCGCCGCCAAGCCCTAATCTCTCCCGGGAGGGCTGATCTGGAGTCCGTTTAGGGCTCCGGAGAGTGGAGTTCGTCGCCATCGTCATCATCAACCTTCCTCCATCACCAATTTCATGATGCTCACCATCATGCATGAGTAATTCCATCGTAGGCTTGCTGGACGGTGATGGGTTGGATGAGATCTATCAGGTAATCGAGTTAGTTTTGTTAGGGTTTGATCCCTAGTATCCACTATGTTCTGAGATTGATGTTGCTATGACTTTGCTATGCTTAATGCTTGTCACTAGGGCCCAAGTGCCATGATTTCAGATCTGAACCTATTATGTTTTCATGAATATGTGTGTGTTCTTGATCCTATCTTGCAAGTCTATAGTCACCTACTATGTGTTATTATCCGGCAACCCCGAACTGACAATAATCGGGACCACTCCCAGTGATGACCATAGTTTGAGGAGTTCATGTATTCACTATGTGTTAATGCTTTGGTCCGGTACTCTATTAAAAGGAGGCCTTAATATCCCTTAGTTTCCAATAGGACCCCGCTGCCACAGGAGGGTAGGACAAAAGATGTCATGTAAGTTCTTTTCCATAAGCATGTATGACTATATTCGGAATACATGCGTACATTACATTGATGTACTGGAGCTAGTTCTGTGTCACCCTAGGTTATAACTTCTACATGATGAATTGCATCCGACATAATTCCCCATCACCGATCCAATGCCTACGAGCTTTTCACATATTGCTTGTTGCTTATTTACTTTTCCGCTGCTATTATTACAAAAACTACAAGAACACTACCTTTACTTTTATTGCTGCTACCGCTATCGGCATATTACTTTGCTACTAAATTACCTTGCCGCAGATACTAAGTTTCTAGGTGTGGTTGAATTGACAACTCAGCTTCTAATACTTAAGAGTATTATTTCGCTCCCCTTGTGTCGAATCAACAAATTTGGGTTGAATACTTTACCCTCGAAAACTGTTGCGATCCCCTACACTTGTGGGTTATCAGGTGGCGGCGGCGCGGGACACGTGGCAGCCACGGATTGGATGGGGAGGCGGCGGCGGATGTGTTCGACGCGGGACAGACGTGTCCGGCAGCGGCGGGAGAGGAGGAGGCTAGGGTTTGCCCGCAAATTTCGGAGGGGGGGGGGCTTGTTTATAGGTAGAGGGAGCTAGGAGAGTCCAGATGAGGTGCGGTTTTCGGCCATGTGAGTGTGATCCAACGGCGAAGAGCATGGAGAGAGTTTAGATGGGCTAGTGGGCTATTGTGGAGGGGTGCTGGGTTGCAAAGAGAAGGGGGTTTTTGGTCAACGCGGTTAATCGTTGGGGCATCAAACGACCTCCAAATGGACCGAAATTTGACATGTGGTCTACCTACACTATAATAAGACCACACGCCAAGTTTCATCCCATTTCGAGAACATTTTTCGGCCCCTTATAAAATAAGGTTTCGGAGGTGCCGCGGGCACGTGCGAGTGTGTCTGGGCTCAGAACGGACAACGGGGTGGACGAGGGATCGGCAACTACGAACGGATGCATGTTTTGAAAACATGCAGATGCAATGCACATGATGACATGGCAAAATGCAACATGCAAGCAGATGACGTGGCAACGACAGCGAATAACTGGAAGACACCTGGCGCATCGGTCTCGGGGCGTCACAACACTCCCCTACTAACAAGAGATCTCGTCCCCAGATCTTAGGAATGAGACGGAAGGGAAAAAGGAAGAAGGTGAAATCAAAGAACCTTGAGAGGTTGAACAACTTGGAAGAAAGGACAAAACGGAGATGAATGAGATTAAGAAGCTTCGTTACAACTAGGAAGAAGGAATATACCAAGAGTCTAGACGGTAGAAAGACATGAAATAAGAGCTTAACGAACGAAAAAAAAATATGGAACCATACTGACATAATGAGATGGCCAAGGGGCAAAATGAAAGAATTTCGACAGAACTCCAGTTGGAAATGGAAGGGATAGAACGTAACCTCAGGAAGATGGACTAATACCTGACGAGAGAAACAACTCAATGCCTCCGGAAGAATTGAAAGAGTGAAACAAAAGAACAGATGAGCAATCAACGACTTCCACCACGAAACAATTTGAAAGAGCATGTTTAGGATAAAGGTTTGAATGGTGTTGTTGATAAAATCAACAACAAAAGAACAAGGTTGTTGTGGACTTATGGAAAACATCCCAAAACTTGTGGTGAGATTATGCCACAACCAAAAGATTGAATAGACGAGCTGAAGGAAGAGATGTAAAACTCCACTTCAAAAGAATAGGGAGAATTATTTGCACTCGAGAGGCAAAAGAATAATGCTTGAGCTTCTCCACAAGGATTTTGAAGTGCGCTTGAAGAAATAATTAAATCATGATGAGCCAGCATGAAGAACTCCGGTAACAAAAGGATGATGATAGAGGTGAAGGATGCAAGAATAATAATAAAGCCTTGGGATGATTAGACGGGGGTTCTGACGAGATAGCAGAGAAAAGTTTGATCTCCGGAAAACAAAAGATGAAAACACTTGGGATTAGAATTTATTCATCAAGAACAAATTCTGAAGGACATAATTAATCAACTTGACGAGAATGAATAAGAATTATGTTATGCTCATCCTCCATTAATTTAATTGATGAAAGCAATGGATTCGCATACTACTTATTCTCGTTGAAATTGGTTAATGAGGGATATATAGCGCAAAAACTTGAGAAAGTCTTCATGAGCCACCTGTAGGATTGGAAAGAACGAATGGATTGATGTGATAAAAAATGAATAGAATTCTTGCACGAACCACCATAAGAATTGAAACCTGGTGAAGAAAAAGAACAAGACAACGGGAAGAATTGAAATTTAATGAAGAAAATATAATGAATCGCCGGGAAGAATAAAGAACTTGAGGAAATTTGGATACAAGAGAACGATGAGATCGCGAACTGATTAAATGATACTTGGACGAAGCACCGGAAGAATATCGAGACGAACGAAGAGGCATGACTAAAGAATAGCTGGAGGACGAAGTTCAAAACTGAGAACGAATAAATCTTCTGAAATGATGGCCTTCGGAGGATCACAATGGGAAAGAATTCATGAAATACTCCAAATTGTTAAAGAAAAGAATTTATGACAAATGGAATAATTCAGGAGGATAACATGAAGCTAGAATCACGAATCTTCGAGAGGACAGACAAGATTTAGAGGAACCCTTATTCGGTATGCAAATGACGAGAATGACGACGAGAAACAACACCAAAAATTATTGAGATACTCCGGAAGAATGAAAAGAGGGAAGATTGAACCAACGATGAGAAGAATTTGAAAGCGATCGTGGAAACGCATATGACTGATGGAATCCATACTTATGTCACACTTTGAAAAGAATTTGAGAATGGCCCCGAGAATATTAGAAGAGTCAGGTAAGATCCTGGGAAAGACCCGTGGGTTATGAGCCCACCAAAGAGAAACACCGTTGGAAAGGATTGTTCGAATGAGAAACGATGCACTGGAACGATTAAAAGACTCGAATGAGGTGATAACATCGAATAAATTTAAAGACAAACATGAATCTTCTGAGATGACTTCAGAACTCCAGAACAATTCAATGGCGAGAGGCGAACGAGCAATTGGAATCATTTGAGCCGAGGGAAAGAATATGATGAGCATCGAATAAAAATTGAATTGGAACCACCGGAGAAGAAAAAGAGATGAAGAGAATGCCGAACTAGACGAGAATTCACCGGTTGAAATAACCGATGAAAGGAATTCAAAGACTTCGCACAAGTAGGATGGATACTCGATTAAGGACTCCGGCTCTGAGAATAAATAGGGTGGGCGGGTGGGAAAAAGAAAGGCCATATCGGATGGGGAAAACAACGCCGATTGGAAAGAACTGAGGACTGAACTAGCAAAGGACAAGGAGGGTCGAATCAGCTTGACGAGAATAAGCACCGGATGAAAGAGCTGACATCGCAACGATCGGAAAACTAACTGCTTGATCCAATAACAATTGAAGGGGAAGAGAAGTAATTCAAAACACCTACGTCAAGATTCCTCACCAGAGAGACGAAGGGGCTGAGGAGTAACAAGAATTCCTACTCTCCGATATAACTAGACTCCAGAAAAATAGTTTTTTCTAGACTTGACAACGGCCAAACTACGATCAATCAAGGGGGCTCCTATGGTCGGTCGAGGCTCTGATACCAACTTGTCACGCCCAAGATGCGATTCTATCCTGAACACGTGATGACTCGTGATTGGGGCACAATTGCATTTCAGGCGCTTAGCAAGATGGATATCATTGCATCGTACCATTACATAAATAGATGTGGATACATACAAGTCATACAATTCCACATGAATAAAACACATTATACACAAGACACCTGACTACAGATGAAAACATGAAAACACACGACATCCATCCCGCTATCCCAGGCTGCCGACCAGGAACCTATCCCAAGACTGACGAAGAAGAAGAAGGAAGAACTCCAACACAAGTAAACATCGCTCTCACGTCATGTCATCGGAAACCTGCACCTGCAACTATTGATGTAGTAACTGTGAGCCACGAGGACTCAGCAATCCCATAACCATGGGTATCAAGACTAGCAAAGCTTATTGGGTATTGAGAGATTAAGTGGTGAGGTTGCAGCAGTTGCTAAGCATTGTATGGTGGCTACCTTATGAGTACCAGAAAAAGAAGATCATCTACGTAAACGGTCACAAACTAGAAATGATCACTAAGTGATCCTGAACTACCTACGAGTCAAACATAACCCCACTGTGTTCTCTTCTCAAAATGAAAAGAGATGGTCACAGTTACTCACGCGGTTGGTGTATTTTATTTCGGATCCTCTGACAAGTGTTCTACAATAGGATATTAACAAATTCCAATCTGCCACATAACCTCGGGCATTGATTTCGAAAGATCATAATCCTCCAGGGGTGTCCCAACTTAGCCCATCACAAGCTCTCATGATCAAAAGTGGTGAAAACCCCTTATCTTAGGGATGACCCGATCAGACTCGGAATCCCAATGCAATCCCAATGCACAAGACATTTCGACAATGGGAATACAAATCTAGCAAGACCTCCCAGCGTGCCGGCATCCTAATAGTAGCCGTGTGTATCTCATCTCAAGCCACGACCGGATGAGCAGTCCGTTCAACTAAAACCAATCCTCGAGTTTCCCCATGGTGGTGCTGCAAGCGGCTCTAGTTCGGACCAACACTAATGAGGAGCACTGGCCCGTGGTTGTAAATTAAGTCCTCGGGGACCGGAAAGTCCCTATGCAAGTTTTAGTTATTAGGCGGATGGTAAAACCAATGTTAGGCCTTGCTGGAGAAGTTTTATTGAAAGCAAACTGTCAAGGGGGTCCCATAACCACCAACTGTGTTAGGAACGCAAACTCAAGGAACATAACACCGGTTTATCGGTTCTTAAGGCGGTGTGAGTGGAACAAAACACCAAGCAAAAGGCCAAGCCTTCCAGCCATTGCCAAGTATATAGGTGCATTAATTTAATTAATAGATATTGTGATATTCCAAAACCAAAATCCGACATGGAGCAATCTTTATCTTCACCTGCAATTAACAACGCTATAAGAGGGGCTGAGCAAGCGGTAACATAGCCATGCAACGGTTTGCTAGGTTGGTGTCAAAGGTTAGAGGTTTCATGGCAACAATGAGAGGCTGGCAACAATAGATAGGCGGTGCGACATATAGCGATAGCATCGAGACAACTAGCATAACAATGATAGTATTAAGATAAAAGGTGACGGCCATCTTTCCTGAGATCCCACTAGGAAGAAGAACGAGTCCCTAAAGAAGACAAAGCCACGAAGATGAACCAAGTGTAGTCGAACGAATCCTCATGATCGTAATGAAACAGGAACTAACGAGAAGAAGCAAACAACATGGTAAACACACCACACATAAACAAGACAAGATGCTCAACCAAGTATGATGCATGAAAAGGCTACATGGTGCAAATCATGGCATGAGATGATGCAAACAAGAACACACAACAAGGCAAGTTTAAATGAGGACGGAAACAACATATAACAATTCTGGTAAGTCATCATATGCTAATTTCGAAATTGGTCCATATCTGAACAAACCTTAAGTTAAAGTTGTTAAACATCAAGTTAACATGCACCATGATGATCTACACGAAATTTTAGTCAAGTTACATATAAAGTTCAATTAATTCGGAGCTATAGCCTAGAAGATATGAGCAAAACAAGTTAAACATGGCAAAGATGCAGGATGCATTCAAACATCGAGAAAACACAATCCAAACATGTATACAACATGATATGATGCATCTACATGCAAAAACAATAAAGTTTCATATAGATCACACTCAAAGCGGAGCAACGATTCAACACACACATGAAACAAGATATAACAACAATCTATCCCGAAACAACAACTAGGCACTTTGCAATCATCAAAAGAACATGCTACAGGAACATTTCGTGGCATCAAAGGGGATGGCAAGCATGTACATTTCAAGCATTGCAAACATGTTCACTGAGGTACAGACAAGCACTACAAGAACATGCTCAAAACATCATGGCAAGATTGCAAATGATAACAGTTTCACAGACTTAGTGAAATAAACTGAACATGGCAGCAACAACGACAAGTAGGCATGTTTGCAAGCTTGTGCAACTCATCCCAAAGCATATCATGGCATGTGAATATAACCAATAACAAGAAGACATGTTTATGCAGCTACTCATGGCAAGAACATGATCATAGGATACATAGAACACTAGATATTCACATGGCAAAACTGAGCTTACTGATAATAGGCTGGCAGAAACATTATATAGCAATTTGAGAGCAAAGAAGAGACAAGCTACAGCAACCTATAATTGCAAAAAAAGGGCATGGATGGATAGACCATAACATGGAATTCAATACAAGATCATTTGACGTTCCAAAATATGCGTGGATTTAAGTGTAGCATCAAGCAAACATGGCATCACAATATAACAGTTTCATACTTGGCAGTTTTTAACAAGTGTAAGAAAAACATCAACATCGAGTAGGTCACTTTGCAAGCTTGTTGCACTGACCACAAGGCATATCATGAAAAGTGGATTGCACCACAGCAAAGATGACATGATTATGCTCCTAAAACATGTTGACATGATGCTCAAACAAAAATCACACAAAAAGATGCGAAAAAGACAAATCTGCAAGTTATATCAAGTTTCAGTAGTTAACAACACTTAGCACTTTTACAAAAGTATGGCGTCAAGATGAACATTAACATGCATGCAAACTACACCATCATCTAGAGCATCACGAGACGAACATTTTGACATATCATATGCTCAATTTGGACACACATGCAAAAAGATATTGCCATCAAAACATGCACACATGATGCTGAAATTCAAAGGACTTGGCCGTTTTTCAGAAGAAGAAAAAAAATAGAGTAAGCGTGATTTAGCTAAATAGCGACCGGGCGAGGGATAGGATAAGGTTGCTCACATTGGGTCATTGGCCGGAGGGGGAGGCCGGGCCTTGTGCGCGCTGGGCCTTGGCTGCGTGTGGCCCAGCTGCAAGGAGAGGAGGAACTAGGCCGGGCGCGGCCTTGGTGCGGACTGGGCTGAGCGGTCAACGGGCTGAGGCGAGCTCGAGCGCCCGACGGGATCGATGCAGACAACATGAGTGGCGGGGCTGTCGATCTCCGGCGAGCCATCGACGGTGGGGGTTGCGAAGGATGAGGACGGATGGATCCTTGCCGGATCTGACGGAAACGGGCAGATCGGGCGCAGGACGACAAGGATCCCTGGCGGCGGAGCTCTGCCATGATGTGGCGGCGACTGGAGCTGTGGATCCGAGCGAGCGGGGCATAACACGGCCTGACAGGCGGCGGCGGAGGCCAAGTCGCCGGTGGGCGAAGCATCGGGGTGATGGGCGCGACGACGCACGACAATGCGGGAGACGGCCGGCCGGGCCTGCGCGGGCCCGCGATGGGCTCGGGTGGGCCGCGGGTGGGAGGCGGTGGCGCGGGACACGTGGCAGCTGCGGATTGGATGGGAGGCGGCGGTGGACGCGTCCGACGCGGGACGGACGTGTCCGGCGGCGGCGGGAGAG
The DNA here is from genome assembly GCA_902687465.1 of Secale cereale. Lineage (NCBI taxonomy): Eukaryota > Viridiplantae > Streptophyta > Magnoliopsida > Poales > Poaceae > Secale > Secale cereale. The sequence continues at coordinate 383,670,300 of LR738712.1, forward strand.
GAGGAGGCTAGGGTTTGCCCGCAAATTTTGGAGGGGAGGCCTATTTATAGGTAGAAGGAGCTAGGAGAGTCCAAATGAGGTGCGGTTTTTGGCCACGCGATCGTGATCCAACGGAGAAGAGCATGGAGGGGGTTTGGATGGGCTAGTGGGCAGTTGTGGAGGGGTGTTGGGCTGCAAACGGAAGGGGGTTTCGGTCAATGCGGTTAATCATTGGGGCATTAAACGACCTCCAAATGGAATGAAATTTGACAGGCGGTCTACCTACAATATAACAAGACCACACGCCAAGTTTCATCCCATTCCGAGAACATTTTTTGGCCACTTATAAAATAAGGTTTCAGAGGTGCCGCGGGCACGTGCGAGTGTGTCTGGGCTCAGAACGGACAACGGGGTGGACGAGGGATCGGCAACTACGAACGGATGCAAGTTTTGAAAACATGCAGATGCAATGCACATGATGACATGGCAAAATGCAACACGCAAGCAGATGACATGGCAACGACAGGGAATAACTGGAAGACACCTAGCGCATCGGTCTCGGGGTGTCATATAGGTAGCTAATCCACTCTTCCTCCTTTTGTTCTTTACTCTCCTCCTCATCTCTTTCATCCAATTAGCTCACAGCGTCTTCAATTTCTTCTTCCATAGACTCCTATAAAATATTAGCCTCTTCTTGGACAGTGGAAGTGTCCTCAATATATGGTTTAACATAAGCATTAGAAGCATATTATCATAGCAATATTTAAGTATGGCGAAATTTTCAGATTTGTAAAGAGTAGCATCATACTTTTCAATCAAAGACAAAGAAGCAATTTCATAAGCACCCTTAAAGGCGACAAATTGTTCAATTTGTTGAACATCATAGTAATTATAAACAACGTTAGCATAAGAAGATAGAATTTCATTATCACTAAACTCACATTGGTAGGGAAGGTGTTTCTTAGGGTCCTCAGAACAACAAGTAAAATCATATATTTCGCATAAATTCCAAGCATAGCACTGCAAAGTATTAATTTGATGCCATAAAACTTTCCCTTTTTGAGATAAGTGGTGTCGCACATAACAAGCATGCTCATCTAATGATTTTCCCTCAACTAAGCTAGTTGGGGTTTCAGTACGAGCACATAGGGATCGAAGATTATCCAAGTAAAAACTTTCAGTAGTGTGATAAATTTTGGGTGGTTCTTCAACCATTGGTTCAGTAGGTACAACTATTTTTTTATAGAATTTTGTGTTGCTTACCCATAGCTAAATACGGAAAACAAGAGCACAAAATAAAAACTACTTAGTGATAAAGAAAACAAGCACACACGAGAATATTCACCCCATGCTATTGCTCCCCGGCAATGGCGCCAGAAAAAGGTCTTGATAACCCACAAGTGGAGGGGATCGTTTGTAGCCTTTTTTGATAAGTAAGAGTGTCAAACCAAACAAGGAGCCAAAGGTAGAACAAATATTCCCTCGAGTTCTATCAATCAGCGATACAACTCTACGCACACTTAACATTTGCTTTATCTAAAACAAGGATAAAACTAGAAGTACTTAGCAGGAATAAAACTTGAAATAAATTGCAAGACAATAAATAAAGCAGTGTAGTAGCAAGATGTTTGTAACACAAGAGAATGATTTGTCCCCAGGCAATCGATAACTAGACCAATAATCATTCTTGCAATTTTATATGAGGAAGAGGCATGAGCTAACACACTTTATGTACTTGGATCATATGCACTTATGATTGGAAATCTAGCAAGCATACACAACTACTAAAGATCATTTAGGTCGAGAAACCCAACCATAGCATTAAGTATCAAGTCCTCTTTACTCCCATATGTCATACCCTCCTTACTCAGGTTTAAGCTTCTGTCACTCTAGCAAGCCACCATAAGCGAACCATGAACATATTGCAAAACCCTACAGCGGGGACCCCTCACGTTTGCATGAGATGGAGGGCATCGTAGGACAACACCAAAATAAAATATACAATCATACCAACCAAGATCACGATTATGCCATAGGACAAAATAGATGTACTCAAACATCATAGGATAACGACATATCATTAGGAAATAATATATAGTGTTGAGCACCATGTTTAAGTAGAAAATTACGGCAAGAATAGAGAGGTTACACTGCTGCATAGAGGGGGAGAAAGTAGGTGTTGACGGTAGCAAGATTGTTGATGTAGATCGCCATCATGATCCTAGCCCCGGTGGTACTCCAGTGCCACCGAGAGTGAGGGGGAGAGAGATCCCTCCTCCTTCTTCTTCCTTGGCCTCCTCCCTAGGTGGGAGGAGGGTTCCCCCTCTGGTCCATGGCCTCCATGGCGGCAGAGGGGTGAGAGCCCCTTCGAGATTGGATTTGTCTCTCTGTTCTCTTCTGTTTTGCATCCCCAGATCTGGCCTTTCACCGTTTCTTAAATCCCCGGAGATCCATAACTCCAATTGCGCTATAATTTTAACACGATTTTTTCCATAAATTATATTTCTTATACCCGAAGAAGGGCCCCAACCGACGTTCGAGGAGGGCATAAGACACCTGGGCGCGCCGGGTACCAACTGGCACGCCTTGGTGGGTTGTGGAGGCATCGGGCCTCCTTTTACGTTGATTCCACCTCCCAAAATTCACAAATATTCCAAAATAATTCTCCGTAAATTTTTATTGCATTTGGACTACGTTTGATATGGATATTTTGTGAAACAAAAATATGCGACAAACAGGAACTGGCACTTGGCATTGGATCAATAGTTTAGTCCAAATAAATCATATAAATTGTTGCCAAAAGTATGTAAAAGTTTAGTAATATTGGCATGGAACAATAAAAAATTATACAAACGACGAAGACATATCAGGCAACGCCATGTTGGTTCTTATGGCGGGAATGCTGCGTCGCGGCCTTCCGCACTTCCCGCGCTCCTTCTTCAGGGTGATGCAGAAAAATCATCCGACTAGCCGCGGGATGCGTGCGCATGGTCACAATGGTGAATCGCTCTGGGTTGCGGTAGAGTTTTCCGTCCATGGTATTATGCGTCACGCACCTGGGTGCGAGTTTCTTGCCTATGCGTGCTTCTCATACTCAGCTTTCTGCTTCTTGGCAAGTTGCTCGACCTAATGACACTCTTCAAGATCATGACCTTTAATGTGGTGGATCTTGCAGTATGGCCTGTCAGATTTCCTGGCTTTCTCCGTCGCCGCATCCTCCTAACAATTAGTGCATGCGGCATCTTCCTTACCGGGGCTTCAGTTTTGGCTTTCTTGTCGGTACAAGGACTGCCAGAGCCCTCGGTGGCCAACACTGACTTCTCCTTACCTTTCTTATTGTGCTTCCGGCCCATCTTCTTCGAGCTAGCAACCTCGTAGTCATTGTCTGAATCGACTCCGACGTCGTCCTCCTCTCCAGGAAGTTGCATTCCCTCTTCAGCCCGGGAGCATTTGTCCGCCAAGGCATACTTCTCATTGACAGTTTTGGGTAGCCGGATGTTCATCCTGGAATGTATCCTTCTATTGCGCATGTTTGACTGGAACGTGGTAATCACAACTGCTGGGTGTATATCTGGAATGTTGCAGTGCGCTCTGCTGAACCTCTGCATATACTTTCGCAAACTCTCTCCTTCCTTCTGGGCAAGGACTTGCAAGTCACTGGGCCGACCAGCCTATTGGTGGCCGCCTGGGAAGGCACCAACAAAATCATTGCACAAGTCAGCCCAGGACAAAATGGAGTTCTTTGGTAGGTGCATCGGCCACGACATCTTGTTTGGCTTCAATGCCAAAGGGAAGTAGTTGGAGAATACCCTTTCGTCCCTTCCTTTCGCAGATTGGACAACAATCGTATAGATGCTTAGAAACTCTACCGGGTTCAGTTTTCGATCATATTTCTAAGGAAGCCCTGGCTTGAAGACGCGGGCAGACGGCTAGCGGACTTGCCGTAGCTTGCGAGTGAAGGCAGGGCATCCAACCTCAAAAGGTAGGTACCCGCCATCACTGGGCGCGAGTTCGTCCATGCCTGGGCTGTCACGCCTGTCTGATTGGTGGTGGGTTTCCCATCACCGTTCTATGGTGACACGCGCATCTTCCCGTCGTCGGTCTTCCAGAACTCGCCATTGATCCTGGTGGGCTTGTGGATCAGACGAGGCCATTGATGCTTTGTCAGCTTCATGGCCAGGTTGTTCTCGCTCTTGCCACTGGGCCTGCTGCCGTGGGGGGGGGGCTGTATCTTAGGTGCAGCTCCACCAACGCGGCCAGCCTTTTGCATCGTTGTTGTCGCTCGTGGGTGGTGCGATAGCTCTGCCTACTGGGATCTTTCAACTTCAGTGAAGGTAGTCAGGCTCTGGATGGTGGCTCTCCACTCGTACATTTGTTCGGACGATGGTGGGAATCTCAGTAGGAGTTGGTCCCGTGCCATGGCTTCCATGGCCAAGCATGGCATGGCTGTCGAGGCGGACTGTGATGTAGCTTGACCCCAAGTAGTACCAGGGGGAGCGTCACCTTGGTCTTGTCACCGTGAACCGGTTGCCAAGGCGGTTGGGCGAGGGGTCGGGCGTGCTTGGCGGTCGGCAGCCCCGTCCGGTGCCCTATCTTGGTCGCCTTATTATCAGCAAGGCGCATGTCCAGCGGCTGTACCAGCTGCAGGTGCTTCTGGAGGATCACGGCTTGCGCTAGAACAGGCGTTGTCGCTGTGGCTGCGCCCGTTAGCGCGTCAAGTCGGTGGAGACGAAATGTTCTCCCCTTCTGCGTCTTGCAGGTTACGACCGTCGGGATGTTGTTGATATCGCCCTCCCCCGACGGCTTCAAATCCAGCTTCGACCGTAGGGGACACAACGACAACATCGCGTGCACTGGTTGTGTCTCCCATAGTACCCGCTTCCCCCAACGTCGGCGCAGCGCCCACAGCATCAGCAGCTGCTTGTGAAGGGGCCTTTGATGTGGAAGGGGGCGCTGTCGGATTCGGGGCTACGCAGACCCGAGAAAGGTTCGAACTCTGGGGCATGTGCGAAGAACCCAACTCGCCTAGCCAACCAGTTCGTCGCCCCTACTACCTAGCTCAGTGAACAAGGAAAGGGATAGACACAACAATTTACCCAAGTTCGGGCCACCTTGCGGTGTAAGACCCTGGTCCTGCTTTGTGGTGGATTTTCCTCACGAGGGGATGAGGATGAACTAGTACAAGGGAAGAAAAACCTCGCGAGGTCTGCTCTAGTGTAGGTGTAGGTAGACAAGGTTTCCATCCCCTTCGTGGTGGTGGCTAGCCTATACTTATAGTGGCTGTAGGATCGAAAGTATGTCTAGAGGGGGGGGTGATTAGACTACTTGACAATATAAAAAATCTGCCTTTAGATCATGAACAGTTTTTGGCAGTTTCACAATTATGATCAATTCAAGTATCACCCTACACATGCAATTCTAGAGTATAAGCAGCGGAAAGTAAATTGCACATGTAGTAAAGAGAGGTGGAGAAGATCAAACGCAGTTTGGAGACACGAAGATTTTTGTCGTGGTTCCGATAGGTGGTGCTATCGTACATCCACGTTGATGGAGACTTCAACCCACGGAGGGTAACGGCTGCGCGAGTCCACGGAGGGCTCCACCCACGAAGGGTCCACGAAGAAGCAACCTTGTCTATTCCATCATGGCCTACGCCCACGTAGGACTAGCCTTTCTCGGGGTAGATCTTCACGAAGTAGGCGATCTCCTTGCCCTTACAAACTTCTTGGTTCAACTCCACATCTCAAAGACGGAGGCTCCCAAGTGACACCTAACCAATCTAGGAGGCACCACCCTCCAAAAGGTAATAGATGTTGTTGATGATGATGAACTCCTTGCTCTTGTGCTTCAAATGATAATCTCCCCAACACTCAACTCTCCTCACTGATATGGCTGTGGTGGAAGAAAGGATTGAGTGGAAAGCAACTTGGGAAGGCTAGAAATCAAGTTTCATATGGTAGGAATGGAATGACTTGATCTCAACACAAGGGTAGGTAGTTCTCTTCTCAGAAAGTGTATGGTAGGAGTGGTAGACTTTCTGATGGCTCTCTCCACGAATGAAGAGGGGGTGGAGGGGTATATATAGCCTCCACACAAAATCCAACCGTTACACACATGATTGAGCAATCTCGGTGAGACCGAAGTGAAAACTCGGTCAGACCGAAAGTTCAAATATAGTGAACGTTGGGGTTTTCAGTGGGACCGAAAATACCATCTCGGTGTGTCCGATATGAGTCAAAGGTAGGAGCTTGCCATCTCGGTGGGACCGAAATTAACAACTCGGATATTCCGATATGATGTCAATTGGTTACAGAAGGTTGGCAGTCCAGTTTCGGTGAGACCGAACTCAAAATCGGATGGACCGAAATATTAGGGTTTGGAAGAATAGCTGAGGTGGTTCATCTCGGTGGGACTGAATTGGAAGAATCGGTTTGTTCGAGATTACTTATGAGTGTGTTAAGTAGTGGAAGTTGCTGATAGTTGAGGGAGCTAAATCACTAAGCACTTGAGCAACCAGATCATCAACACAACCTCATCCCCTTTTAATAGTATTGGCTTTTCCTATGGACTCAATGTGATCTTTGATCACTAAACCAAAAATAGAGTCTTGAGCTTTTGCCAATGCTTGTCTTAGCATTTTGAGGGGTCCACTTCTTCAGACATTTCCATACCCATATCATCGAACTTCTCTGAAATGATTCTCAAGTAACTATTAGTTCAATGATATATATGTTGTTATTAATTACCAAAACCACTCGGGGATTAGTTGCACTTTCAATCTCCCCCTTTTTGGTAATTGATGACAACATATAGATCAAAGCTTCGACAAAAGATATAATCAATGAATAATATCGTCGCTTTGAGAAGTATGTGATAAACAAGAGCTCCCCCTAAATTTGTGCATTATTTAAAATTTGTGTTTGAATGCAAATGCACAATCGATTAGGATTATGGGTCACTCTTCCATGTCACATACATCTTGGTGGAGCGCACAAAATGATAGGAATGAATAACATGCACCCAATCACCAAGACATGAGTAAATAGCCATACAATAAGGAATAGCATATGATAAGCATTAAGCACACATTAAAGCATAGTACGACCAAGCACTCATTAAGGTAGCATCAAACGTAGTAGCAAGCACACTGAAAGTATCAAGAACCAAAAGAAACAAATGTATCTCAAAGGAACCGGCAAAAGAACGAAAGAGCACTCTCTCTCTCGAAGCCCTATGATCTATACAATTTCTCCCCCTTTGGCAACAAGTTACCAAAAAGTTCGAAAAGATATAGAACTAAGCGTCACTGTGGGCTCTGCTGGCGGCTCCCGTCTGGGTAGATGTCGGTGTAGAAATGACTGCATCAGCGAAGACTTCTGCTGATGTCTGCGCTGGAGGAGTGGATGCTAGAGCTGGAGTAACTGCTGGAGCTGTAGCTGGTGCTGAAGTGGTAGCCCTGGAGTCAGTCACTGGGATAGCTGCAGATCGGGATCCTCTGGGAACCTGAGCAGTCTGGCGATGAGAGTCCTGGACTAGATCATCCTGCATGAGCTCTGCTCTCTCCTGCCTTGCTTCCTCCATGTCCGCCTCAAGCTTGTTGACGGACACCTGAATCTCAGTCAGCTTCACGTCCAGAGCGTGGATCTTGTCCTCAACGATCCTCTCTAGGCTTTCCTGAGATTGTTCAATGCTGGCCAGGCGTTGTTCAATCCTCTGGGTAGCTTCAAGAATCTGTTCTCCGAAGCTCTTTGGCTTAGCTGCTGCTGCTGCCTCTTTGTCAGCTTTGGCTTTCTTTGCAGCTTCAATTTTGGCTTGTCCTTCAACTGAGGTTGGATCCTCCTCATCCATCACGACTACGTTGTCCTCATGCTCTGGCTGCAGTGGCAAGTGCTTCCTATCCAACATGAATTTGCCCGTGCCAAACTTGGCATTGATGAGCATCTGAATCTGCGGGGCAAATCCACACGACCTCTTCTGGTCAGCTGCAGTCCTCTTAATGGTCTGTACCATTAAGTCCATCACCTTGAAAGGTGCCTTCTCATCAAGAATGTGCAGCATGTTGATAGAATAGCCTCGAATCATGTTGTGGTCTCCAGACTTGGGCATCAAGGTATGCCTCAAAATAGTGTTTGTGGTGGTTAGACCTGCCTGGAGATAGTACACTGAGCCAAGCTTCCACCCTTCCAAATCAGCAGCGGGGATCTCCTTGTACATGTTCTTCATGGAATCATGACTCTTCTTAGGAATCCCATAGACATCAACGTCGTCCTCTCTCTGTACAGGAGCATTCAGAAGTTCTGCCCATTCTTCAACAGACGAAGAAAACCTTTGACCTTCAGTCATCCAGGTGATCTTGCCATCAGGATAGAAGTGGGCTGTGGCGTAGAACTGCATGATCATCTCGTCATTCCAAGCTGTCAGTTCCTGACCCACGAACTCAGCAACTCCACATGCAGTTAAGCTCTCATGCACATGGGGAAAGAAGTCTCGGTGCTCTTCACTGTCAATGTACTTCCAGTCAACATACCTGGTGTCAGCAACAATAGGCTTCTTATCCATCAGCACGGTCTCATAGAAGTCCTGCTGCTCTCTGGTGTGGAATCTGGGGTCCACAGCAGTCCTTCTCCTCACGGCATATGGATCAGACTGTCTCCATAGCCTGAGACCTTTATCCTTCCTTGCCTTCATATCCTCGGCTTGAGGATGAGCATCGTTGTGGAGTGGCAACTTAGGACGTAGCTTTAGCAACACATGCTCTTCATCTGACTCAGACGGTGGCATCTCACCTTTGTTCTTCTCAGAAGCTGGAATGCTCCTGGTTGTCCTCTTGGGCTTGGCTGGAGCTGCCTTGGCTTGAGCAGGCTTCTTGGGCTTAGAAGTGGCTTGAGCCCTAATAGCATCACCCATGAACTTAGCCTTCTGAGGAGGAGGCTGGGGTGCATCTTCTTCTTCTTCTTCTTCAGCAGCATCAACATGAGGTTCAGCATATACTACCCTCTTCCTCTTGGAAGTTTTCTTCACCTTACTTGGAGCTGGCTCTTCCAAGTTTAGTTTCTTTGCAACAGCTGACTGCTTGACTTTGCTGGTGCCTTTCTTTGACTGCTGCCCTTCGTGCTCTTTGGCAACAACTTTCCTCTTGGGCTTGGAGGTAACTTCCTCAGCAACGAAGTCAGAGTCCTCATCATCAGAATTTCTCTTCTTTCTGGTTCTAGTGGCTGCAGGAGGCAAACCACTAGGGGTGCTCCTCTCACCATCATCACTAGAACTACTAGCCTCAGGACTAGTATCTGCCTCTGGAATCTCTGCAAACGGTGACTCAGACCTGTTCTGGCTGTCACTGACATCTGACATGGCTGACAACCTGTGAAAAGATAAGGTATAGGCAGAGTAGAAGAGTTATCACAACTGCAGAGGTTTTTGCAAAAAAAATGAGTTCAAATCTTAGTTTTGAGTTTTCACAGAATGCATTTCGGTCAAACCGATTTTCAGTTTCGGTGAATCCGAAGTGTATAACAGAAACCTACACACCACTTTCGGTCAGACCGAAATGGGTTTCGGTCCTACCGAAACACTAGGGTTTCACTGAGACTCTACATCGGTCACACCGATTTGCACGAATTGGTTAGACCGAACGGTGCAGTGCAATGGCCAGAGGCCAAATCGGTCATTCCGAGTTTTCAAAATCGGTTTCACCGAGATGTGTTCCGTGGAAACCTAAACCTAAGAATTTCGCTCGAAACTAAGAGGATCTGATCTGATGTTTAGGGAATATCTCAAACGTGGATAGATACATGGCAAACCAATCGTGCAAGAATTAGATGGGGAGCACGAGAGGGATCGGGACTCACCCAAACTTGGTGGAGTCCCTCTACGGCGGCAACGGCGCGGAGAAGATTACCGTTGACGGCGGCGGAGACCTGCGGCAAGGGCGCACAGGCAACGACGGCGACGATCCGAAGACCAGGGCGACGGCAGCAGGGGACTTGGGGGCGAAACGATTTGAAGAATTAAATCGCGCGCAGCCCTCAGGTATATATATCCCCATACTATCGGTGGGACCAAGTTGAAAAACTCGGTGACACCGAAATGGCTAACTGCTATGCAGTTACACATATCGGTCACGCCGAGATTTTGAACTCGGTTTCACCGAGATGAAACCTAGATCAGTCTAAGCGTTTTGGTAGGACCGAGATGGAGAAGTCGGTCAGACCGAAATGGACTTAGAAGGTTTTGGAAGTCAGCCTTAGACGGATCGGTGGCTCCGAGTGCTCCTCACTCGGAGGGTCCGAAAATGACTTGTTCAAAGTTGTGATATGAGCATGAATAGAATTTGAGACAAGGAAGCGTAGATAGCTAGGGAAGGTGCTTAGGCATTCTTGTCCATCCATTTGGCCAGAAAAGTCAAAACAATCAAAACAACAAATGGATGTCCTTGAATGAATAAAATCATGCATTCAACATGCTCACACAATAAGATAGCAACTGAATTATGTGTCAAACATGCACAACCAATACTCTAGCTACTAGCACACAATTTGTCGATAACTAGGTCATCTATATATGAGTATATTGACTTAGGAGCCAAATGAGAACATTTGATCATAGGTCATACTCATCGTTTAAGCACAAGTGGGGTTACCACTTTTACATAAAGCATTGATGTGTTCACATCATTTGGAGATGCCTTAGCTCAATTTTTTAGAGCAAAGCTCCCCCTAGATGTGAGAACCCCTTTTAAAGGGTCAAACTAACCTTGGGTTGTCGTAGAAGACTTCATGTAGATGTTGAAGATGTGGATGCTCAATGTTGATGTAGATCATCAAGAGTTGGGAGCTATCCTTTGGATTAGGGTACTTTCAATACCTACATGGGTTAGTCCCACAAGGAACAAACAAGGATATCCATAGACATAGATTGAAGTTCACAAAAGATGATGTCCATGAAAGCAATGATTACCTTGTCCCTTGACTTACCAACAAGAGGGTTTGTGACTCCATGAACTAGTGCATGATGTGGAAGTTGATTGCACAAGTTTTTGCCAAAATGAATATGAGTGAAGTATGTTGGCGGAGTCACCCTCAAGAACCTTCTATTTCTTCTTCTTTGGGATCCACATCATCTTGATGGGAATCCTTGGAGTTGTAGTTGAGCTTGACGAAGTAGAATTTGACGTGTCCTTGGGAACCCACTTGACCATGGCTTGAGGTGCTTCAATGAATGCATCAATCTCATCTTGAAGCTTGTCCTTGGCCTTTAGCTTGTGGTCTTGTGGTGGAAGGTCATCTTTAGCTTGTTCCACATTGGAAGAAGTAGGATCATACTTCTCCTTTTGTGAAACAAACTGTGGAGTAGGGTATTGACCTTCTTCCCACTCAACACCTTCGGCATTGAACTTTCGCTCAAAACCAATCCCTTGATTCTTCCGGTGCCTTCCTTGTTTGCGAACAATTTCCTCAAAGTTCTTGCTTCCGGCAAGACTCTTGTAGACACCTTTCTCTATGATTTCCTTCAATAAGCTATTTTCTTGCTCAAGTGTAACTTGGCTTGAAACATTGTTAGTGGAATCAAGAGAACTACTAGAAGTAACAATATTGGATTTAACATTGTTATTGTTACTACTAGAGGAAGAACTTTTCTTATGCTTGTCATGCTTAGTCTTAATAGGTGGCAAGAAATTAGACAAGAGAAGTCGTTTGGCAAGATATGAAGAACTCTTCTTTCGAAGATCGTCATTGATCGCTTTTAGAAACTCATGTTCTTGCTCTAGAGTGAGCTTCTCGAAGCGTAGCTTCTCATGAGATCTTAGGAGCTCTCTATGATCTTCTTGAGTTGTTTCATGAGCTAACTTAAGAGTGTTTAGTTCTTTAGTTAGACGCTCAATCTCCTTCATAGCATTGTCATTCGACTCTTCTCGACTATAAAGACTATTAGCATTTTCATCATTACTAAGCTCACTAGATTTATCATGCAAGAGCTCATCTTCACCAAGCAAGTCATCCTCATCACTATCAAAGTCAATGAATTCAGGGTGTGTTACCTTGGGGCCTTTAGCCATGAAGCATCTTACAATTCCCTCAATTGGTGAATCAAATAAGTCGTAGGAGTTGGAGTTGGAGGATACGAGTGCAAGTCCGGCAACACCTTCATCTTGACTGTAGTCGGAGTCGGAGTGATAGCTTCCATCGGATTGATTGTCGGAGTCGGAGCCGGAGACCCATTCACCTACATGAGCTTGATGTCTTCTTCTTGTGTAGCTCCTTGATGACTTGTCTTTCCTCTCCGAGTCCTTGCTTCTCCGAGAGGGTCTTCGTTCATAACGATCATCTCTACTCCTTCTCTCTCTCCGAGGTGACTCATCTCTTGCTCTTCTTCTTGGAGATTCTTCTCTTCTCTTGTGGGGAGCCGTACACTCATTTGAGAAGTGTCCGGGTCTTCCACAATTTTAGCAGTTTCGATCACGACTAGAAGATCTCTTTTCATCATATGATCTAGACTTTGAGCTTCTTTCTTTGCCTCTATTCTTGTAAAACTTGTTGAAGTTCTTAACCATTAGACTTATCTCTTCATTGGAAATTAGCTTGTCACTTGAGGTGGTGGGAGCATCACTTGTAGCTTTGTAAGCACCACTTGACTTGTTGTGAAGCTCTTCCTTATCCTTAAGTGTCATCTCATGAGCAACAATTCTTCCAATGACTTCAGTTGGCTTGAGGGTCTTGTAGTTTGGCATCATTTGGATCAAAGTGCACACGGTGTCATATTTTCCATCCAAAGCTCTTAGAATCTTCTTGATGATGAATCGGTCGGTCATTTCTTCGCTTCCAAAGCCGGCAATCTCATTTGTGATGAGAGCAAGCCTAGAGTACATTTCAGCGACTCCTTCACCATCCTTCATCTTGAACTTGTCAAGTTGACCTTGAAGAATATCTAGCTTTGATTCCTTCACAGATTCAGTACTTTCATGTATTTCAACCAAAGTATCCCAAATCTCTTTAGCATTCTCAAGACGGCTAATTTTGTTGAACTCCTCGGGACACAAAACATTGAAGAGAATGTCACAAGCTTGAGCATTGTTTTGCAACATCCGCAACTCTTCCGGTGTAGCTTCGCGATCCGGAACTTTTCCTTCCTCGAAGAAATCACCTTGCATACCAACACAAATAATGCCCCATGCGGCTGGGTTATGACCAAGAATATGCATTTTCATTTTATGCTTCCAACTAGCAAAATTTGTACCATCAAAGTAAGGACCTCTACGATAATTACCCTCACTAGACGCCATACTCTCCTAGGTTGTGAAACCAAGCTTATGGAGTCCAATGCAATGGAAACCAAAACAATGGAGACCAAAGCTCTGATACCACTTGTAGGATCGAAAGTATGTCTAGAGGGGGGGTGATTAGACTACTTGACAATATAAAAAATCTGCCTTTAGATCATGAACAGTTTTTGGCAGTTTCACAATTATGATCAATTCAAGTATCACCCTACACATGCAATTCTAGAGTATAAGCAGCGGAAAGTAAATTGCACATGTAGTAAAGAGAGGTGGAGAAGATCAAACGCAGTTTGGAGACACGAAGATTTTTGTCGTGGTTCCGATAGGTGGTGCTATCGTACATCCACGTTGATGGAGACTTCAACCCACGGAGGGTAACGGCTGCGCGAGTCCACGGAGGGCTCCACCCACGAAGGGTCCACGAAGAAGCAACCTTGTCTATTCCATCATGGCCTACGCCCATGGAGGACTAGCCTTACTCGGGGTAGATCTTCACGAAGTAGGCGATCTCCTTGCCCTTACAAACTTCTTGGTTCAACTACACATCTCAAAGACGGAGGCTCCCAAGCGACACCTTTCCAATCTAGGAGGCACCACCCTCCAAAAGGTAATAGATGTTGTTGATGATGATGAACTCCTTGCTCTTGTGCTTCAAATGATAATCTCCCCAACACTCAACTCTCCTCACTGATATGGCTGTGGTGGAAGAAAGGATTGAGTGGAAAGCAACTTGGGAAGGCTAGAAATCAAGTTTCATATGGTAGGAATGGAATGACTTGATCTCAACACAAGGGTAGGTATTTCTCTTCTCAGAAAGTGTATGGTAGGAGTGGTAGACTTTCTGATGGCTCTCTCCACGGATGAAGAGGGGGTGGAGGGGTATATATAGCCTCCACACAAAATCCAACCGTTACACACATAATTGAGCAATCTCGGTGAGACCGAAGTGAAAACTCGGTCAGACCGAAAGTTCAAATATAGTGAACGTTGGGGTTTTCGGTGGGACCGAAAATACCATCTCGGTGTGTCCGATATGAGTCAAAGGTAGGAGCTTGCCATCTCGGTGGGACCGAAATTAACAACTCGGATATTCCGATATGATGTCAATTGGTTACAGAAGGTTGGCAGTCCAGTTTCGGTGAGACCGAACTCAAAATCGGATGGACCGAAATATTAGGGTTTGGAAGAATAGCTGAGGTGGTTCATCTCAGTGGGACTGAATTGGAAGAATCGGTTTGTCCGAGATTACTTATGAGTGTGTTAAGTAGTGGAAGTTGCTGATAGTTGAGGGAGCTAAATCACTAAGCACTTGAGCAACCAGATCATCAACACAACCTCATCCCCTTTTAATAGTATTGGCTTTTCCTATGGACTCAATGTGATCTTTGATCACTAAACCAAAAATAGAGTCTTGAGCTTTTGCCAATGCTTGTCTTAGCATTTTGAGGGGTCCACTTCTTCAGACATTTCCATACCCATATCATCGAACTTCTCTGAAATGATTCTCAAGTAACTATTAGTTCAATGATATATAGGTTGTTATTAATTACCAAAACCACCCGGGGATTAGTTGCACTTTCAGTGGCCTTGGTCCTCTTCCCCCAAAATGTAGGCAGGAAGGGATCCCACAGTGGCCAATTTGAAAGGGGACAAGTAGTACATCTTATCCTAACGAAAGGTAGTCTTCGTCTACAAAGTCTCTGGTCGTGACGCCATGGTGGGCTCCGCGATGACATCTGTCCTGCTGCCCTGGCAGTCTTAGTGTCGTTGCACAGGAATGGAAACCTTTGGTTGATTCCTCAGGACCCCACGTCTTCGCTTGCCTCCTTAGCACCAAAGAGGAAACCTGCTCCTATGCGCCCGCTGGCGCCCGCCTGGCCGTGATTGTCATGGCTTGTGTCACTTCAACCTCCTGAGGTGGGCACTTGCATAGGAATCTCCGCTCCTCGGGAGGCAGCCCGAGGAGGCCGCTCCCTTCGGACATCTTGGCGTCATCCGCCTCGCGAGGCTTGGCCCCTCGCAAGGGTCTTGTCTTGTTGATGTTGAAGATGGTCCATACCAGGCCGTCGATGAAGCCACACCATGGGCCCCAGGAAGGCAAGTCTGGCTACCCTTGTTCCGAGAACACCGACAGTAGCACCTGGGCCCAGGGCGCACTTGGACATGGGTTCGAGGCGAAGCCAAAAGGCAAGGGCGAAGCACCATGAGCCCCAATGGCCTGTGGACCGAGTCGACGTGTTGCGCTTGATGGGATGTGGGCATATCCACTTCCTCACGTCACCTCGATAATTGCCCGACTTGACAACCGCCTAGCGCAGGCAGAAAATCCATCATTGCCCGGAGCATGAGAGGCCGGCGGTTGTCCTTCCTTTGGTTATAAATGGGACGGGGGCAGAGCCCCTAGCCCATCTCTGCCTTCTCGCTGCTCGCTCCTTTTCCTTCGTTCCACCATCTTGCGAGAGCATCCATGGCGCCAGTGAGGAGACTATCCGTCGCGGAGAAGGGAAAGGCCCCCAGGGAGGAACCGGACTCGCCGCCACCCAGGAGGGGCCACGGCCGTCCTCGCAAGTATGCCGCGACACCAGCGGTGCCTCCCCGAGGGCGTGGACGCACTCCCTCGAAAGCTGGCGCCGCCTTCGGTAGCCGTGGTGGTGCCCCTTCCCACGGCAGGAGTTGCCGCAGCAAAGAGGGGAGGCGTGCGGCACCCGTCCGGCCGCCGTGCCCACGGTCCTAGTCAGCTAACTGTCACACCCTGCATTTTGTATCATGTTATTTGTAACTTTGAAGCATGAAAATTTGGACCAGCAAAATTTTTTAGCATCACTTGGCCTTTATTTGAAATTGAGTTTTTCTTCATTTGCTTTTTCTTGTGCTCATTAAAGTCAACTATGATCTCTTGTAGATTTCATCTCCATACTCAAAACTCCTGCCCAATGATCATGCCAAGTGTTATATAGCAGTATAGTATTTTCTTACAAAATTAATTTGGCCAAAAAGTATTTTATAAATTTAGTTTTCCAAAAACCCCTGAATTGAGGTTTGCACTGCAAGTACTTGATTAAGGGTGAGAAAATTATTTCAAAAGGTTTATTTGAGACCTAGTAGTCATAGGACTCCCAGAAACCACAAAGGTATAATTTTAAAAGTTATTTTCCTATTTTATTTAAAAGCTTTTTCTTAAGGCCAGAAATGGTCTTTAATAGGGAAAAATTATTTACCAATTTCAAAAATATTTGCCAAAATTCAGAGAGACTCAGAGGACATATATTGTCCATATATAAGAGTTTCAACACTTGGTCATGTTCAAAATAATGGGCTAAACCCTCTAAAACCCTTTCTGGATATTTCAAGCTTTTGAAATATTTACAAAGGAAATTTTCTCCAAAAATTCCAGGGAAATTCTATCATGTCATATATGGCATATTTGATGATCTTGCAAAGCCTCATGCATTGGAGATCAAGGAAACCCCCTCAAACCCCTTCATAACCATTCTGTCCATATTTGAAGTTTGAGCAACTCTACATTGCCAAACTTGTCCTAATGCTCTCAAATTTGGTGCACATGCTAGGATAGCCTAATAAGGCACCTAGACCAAATGGCACAAGATTTGGAATAGAGCAACTTGATCAGATCACCTCAAAACCCTTTCTGTTCAAATGCAAATTTGAACAACTTTACATTACCAACTTTTTATCTGGAGCCTCAAACTTTGTGAGCATGATCAATACCCCAAATGATGATGCTACACCAAGTGGTGCATCAAGGGGAGATGATTAGCTTGACTCAATCAAGATGGAACTATTTCTGTTGATTTCTAGGGTTCACCAAAGTTACATTGGCTAGTTTCTCCAAATGAGGCCAAATTTGGTGAAGCACCCTATTTTCTCATGTCTTTCAACCCTGTAAAGTGCCATGTCAATTGGACCTCATTTACTTGATCAAACCATGATCAAACACCTTTTGCAGAAATCTTAAAACCTCCCTTTTTACCACTTTCACTTTTCTCCATGGCCTCATCTCTTTACCACAGACTCATGGGGTTACTAGCAAACCCCAGTAACTCCCCCAGCACCTCATCTCCATGATTGGGGGGTGAAACCCCAGCTTTACCCTGCTGTGCACCCATCTTTCACCATTTTTACCAGCACCCTCCCTCTCTCTCTACACCACAGAGCATCCAAGGCCTTAGGGCAATTCTTTACTACTCCCTCTACTCACCAGACACTGTTGGGCACGCTGGAATGGACCAAGCCGGGGAGAGCGTGCTGATGCCAGCCATACGCGCGCTCCAGAGCGCGTGAACAGTGCGGCTCACACGCTGGCTCGGGCCAATCGTTGGTCCCCGACCACCTCGAGCCTCCCCCTCGCGCCAGTCGAGGCACCTCGACGTCCGCAACGTCACCGGCGCTGTCCCCCCTCCTCCTGCACCCTCCAGTAAGCATCGCCGCACGCGCACCGGCCGCCCGCTTCGGCCACTCCTCTGCTCCACACGCGCGCGCCTCCCTGTTGCTTCCCCGCTCCTCCTCTTGCCTCAGCTGGGCGTGGGACTCGTCCAGCAACTCCCCTGACTCACTCCCGCAGCCTCCCGTGCGCTGTAGCGATGAGCCGGAGCTCGCCGGCGCACTGGACCACGGGTCCTCGTAGGGGCCCTATAAATAGGCCTCCCCGAGCTCTTCCAACACCACCACCAGCCTCACCACTCTCCCCTAGTCCCTCCTGCACCCTCAGTTCAGCCCCGGAGCGCCCAAGTGCTCGGGATCGACCGGAGCTCCGCCGCGTCGGGCCACCGGCGATCTCGAGGTACAGGCCTCCCCGGCCTCTCTTTCCGCCCGTTTTGGAACCGCAGCACACCCCTGACTCTTTCCCCTCTCTTTCCCCCTCTGTTTGCAGTCGAAAACGGCCGTTGCAGCTGACCTCCGACGAGCCTCCGCCGTCGCACCTCGTCGCCGGCGAACCAGGGCTCCCCGCCGTGCCGCGCTACCACCACTGCAACCGCGACACGCCGCTGAGTCCATCCCTAGCCTCTGTTGCCGTTGCCGTGGCCGGAGTCGTCGCCGGTGAGCTCGCCGCCGCCGTGACCACGGGGTTAGGGATGACAGGCGGGCCCCGCCTGTCATCCTCCCACCTCTCTCCCCTCCTCTGAGCCACTGACCCACGGGCCCCGCCCGTCAGGTTTGAAACCTGACGTGCGCGCGCGCTGGCTCCGTGCGGCCAGGCCGAGCCGTTTGGGCCGTGCACTGTGGCCACTTCTGGCCCAGTGCACAGGAACCCTTTTTCTTTTTCTTTTCTGTTAATGTTTCAAACATTTATGCAGAAAAGAATATTGATCCAAATTAATTATTTCCAACTCCTAAAATCTTGTAATATTCCAACCTATTTAATGGTACTACTTTCATTCAAATCCATGAAACTTTTCTGTACTGTTCAAATTTAAATTCAAATTTGAGCAGTATAACTCCTGATCAAAAATCAATATATCCTATTCTGCAACTCCAAAACTTCAACTAAGATTTTTCCCCATCTTAGAAAACTCTCTAGTATTTTACAAAAATGAGTTGACATTTTTCTGAGCACCTTTGTTTTTCTGTTTTATTTGTATTCTTATTTTTCCGTTATTATTATGCGACGTATAGATCCCGCATTTGACGAAGTTGCTGTGGAAGAAGAAGGAGAAGGACTAGAAGACTTTGAAGACCAAGCTAATCCAGGCAAGCAGCCCTTTGACCATGATACACTTGTTCTCGGAACCCATTTGTTCCCGATGCATGATGATTAGGGTTACGATGGTAACCTTGATGAACCACCATATGATGCATGCTTTATCCTTGATCTTGCTATATGATGGACAACATGCAATAGGTGGCCATGATGCTTATATGATGCATGACATGGTCTTGATCTTGCTATGTGCTAGATGATTTGCATATGGTTAGTAGACATGAAAAGTGATGCATGTGAGACATGAACCTCCATGGTTGGAGTCTTTGCATAAAACCCCGTCGGGTGCCATTTATGCCCAAGGGTGATGATGATAATGAGACCGGGTGACCACTTGATGACGAAGTGGTGTGCCAAGGCAAGTGTGTGTGTTTTTCAAACGGATTGGTTGAAGTTGCGACCGTTATTCCAACCATACATGTGCAACCACACTACCCCTTATGGGACGGGGCTTTATTGATTACTTAGGTCGATACTAGCATGGTGCCCGCATTACTAGTGACGGGAAGACTAGAGGTCCTTCCCGGGACGGGGTCGTGCTTGGATAGGCGGCCATGACTGTTTTCACAGGGCACCGGACACACCGTTGGTCCCTTCGGGTACGCGTGAACATTGAAATTAGGGCAAGTCCCGTGATCCATTGTTTGTACCCCAAGGCCGTGTGCCAACGAGTGGACTCTATGTTAGTGTCGTCTAAGGAAAGGTAATGACCGGGTGCTTACCCCGGGTACTTGAGGTACCGCGGGTCGTGGATGACACGGAAGTTCCCCGGATCTTGTGGGTAAAGTGCGCAACCTCTGCAGAGTGATAAACTATTCGAATAGCCGTGTCCACGGTCATGGACAGTTGGGTAACCGCTCTTGGGCTACGTCCAATGTTTGTAAAACCATGCGTGTGTGTGTGATGAGTCAAGATGGTGACTTGACTCAGTGAGATGAATCATATCCATGTGATGTCGGTAACCTGTTCTCGAGGTTACACGAGGTTATTGATGCATAACTTGATGATAGCATATTGTTCTAGCCTCCTGCTAGTTTGTTCATTATTATCCAATTGCATTGCTACTTGAACCACATCATGGGTTGCTTGCGAGTACATTCAAAGTACTCATTGGCTTGCCACTGGTTATTTAATTGGCCAGGCATGGAAGAGCAGGATTATGAGGAAGAGTTCTTTGGAGACGACCATGTGAACTAGGACGCTATCCCAGTCAGAATGCCTGTAGGGTTAAGGCAGATGGCATGGGTTCTACCCGTTTTATCGAAGACTTCCGCTACTTGAGTTAGTTGCTATTCAGCCCGTGAGGCTCTATCTATGTAAGACTTGGCCATAACGGCCTTAAATTCATGTAAGACTATTTGTATGGATGTAAGACTCTTGTTATTTCAGCTTCTGTGTGTTCAGTGAGCATTGATCTCTGGGATCACTGTACACGTGCATTCGGTGATCTCGACTTCCAAGTCGAGGTCCCCACAGAGCTGGTATCAGAGCCATCCTGACTGTAGGAAGCCTTAGTTAGCATGGGCGTTAGATAGATGAGACCCCTTTTTCAAAACCTTCTGAACCTCTCTTTTTTTCTAAACCTGAGATTTCCTCAGTTTATTAACCCCTCCTATTCCACCTTTGTAGATGGCCGCTGTTCCCGAAGAGCACCTGACCACTGGGTTTCCCCTACTTCTTGAGGATAGCCTCCAGGAGTGTCAGTTCCACCGATCACCCATCCTCACCTACCACGAGCATTGGGTGAGCGATACTGAGGTGGAGTACCACGTGGAAGTGATTGTGAAGGCAAACGATCCTCCCACAAGTTGGTTCTTCGAGGGACCCCAGATGACGACACTACCACTCGCTGCCGAAGCTGCTGCACTCAAGGCACTAACCCGTCTCCGCGAGCTTCTTCCGGAGATGGCAGCCAAGGTGGCAACTCGCTTCTTACCTTACCGGAAGGAAGGTGACGAAGAAAGCAGCGCACTAGCCCCTCCACTGAAGGATGGACTCTCGCTTCGGTTCCAGACCTACTTCAGTCTATGTGCCGACAGCTTGGCACAAGACTTGGCCTCGGAATCAATGAAGCTTCGAGAAGAACTTTACAAGACCAAGGCACTTCTTTGTCGAGCTCAAGAGAAGGCAAACAGAATCAAGAAGGAAGGAGCACCTTCTGGACAATCCGCTATCGCATATCGAGGCGGAAGGCCCTCCGAGGATGTGTCTTCCAAGGGTGAAGAACCACCTCGGCGACGCCGGATGACAGCGAGGGAATACCGCAAGCTTTTCCCTGCACCACCGTCGAAGCACTGTCGTATCCAACTCCTCCACTCCCCCACTCCCTGAAGTGACAAGGGAGCCCAGTCAGAAGACAAGGAGGAAGACCCAGAAGAGCCGGAATACGCGACCGAGCATTCCGCCGCTTAGGCATTATTTGCTACTCGGATATGCCCGTTGTAACCCCTATGGTAGGATAGGTCATGTAACCCCTATGCGCAGTCGAGTCCTTGTATGGTTCCTATGAAACCATCTAGTGCTAGCTTTTGCCGTGTCTGGATGTAAGTCGTAATCTTCCTTCGGGAATGTGTAAACGACTACATCACCCATTTGGAATTTTAATGAATGTGTTTTGGCCTCTTGGCCCTTGCATGATTTGATTTAGTGTCGCACCCACCCCCTTACTAGGCACCTATCTATCTGCTTTTCCTCTTCCGAGTCATGAGACCTTTTACCGCTCCAACAGGATGCCTGTTGTAACTCGTACTGGTACCTCTACCCAGCAGCCCGAAGCCGGAGCGTCCTCTCAGCCAGAGGCAGACCACGACCAAACCAACGACCAAGCTCCACCACCACCTCCTCCAAGCATGGACATGGCTCAGCTTCTCCAAGCTTTCCGAGAGGAACGCCAAGCCAACACTGCAGCTCTTCAGCTGATTGCTCAAGCTGTCGCCAACAACCGCCAGCCGGCGGGGAATGGCAATGGACGTTCCACGTTGGCAGAGTTCAAGAAGCATGCACCGCCCACCTTCATCGAGACTGCGGAACCCCTGGATGCTGATGACTGGGTCCGTTCCATTGAGGAGATTCTGGAGCTAGCCGGATGCACCGAAGACCGCGAGAAGGTGGCTTATGCAGCCCACTGCCTCGGGGGAACCGCAAGAGCTTGGTGGGATGGATTCAAGGTCATGCATGCTGAACAAGACATCACTTGGGTTAACTTCAAGGCAGAATTCCGCAAGGCCCACATTCCTTCTGGAGTCATGGCTATCAAAAAGCGCGAGTTCCGAGCCCTGAAGCAAGGAAGTGGCACTGTCAAGGAGTACATGCAGAAGTTCAGTATTCTGTCAAGGTATGCCCCTGAGGATGTCAGCACTGATGCTGCCAAAAGGGAGCGCTTCATGGAAGGCCTTAATCAAACTCTGCAATATTCGCTTGTCGTGTGCGACTGCCCGTCTTTCCCTGACCTGGTGAACAAGGCACTTATGCTTGAAGACAAGCGGCGTGCTTTGGAAGACACTCGCAAACGCAAGTTGATCAGTAAGGGAAGTTCCAGCAACCAGAAGCCTCGTCCGTGGCAGTCAGCCCCGGCCAAGCCAACCTATCAGCAGCCAAGAGCTCCTGCGCCTCGTGCCAACCCTCAGCCTCAGCAGTATGCCAACCCCAGGACAGCCTTCAACCCCAATACCAATGGTGGCAACAAGATCAACACTCCAAATCAAGTCACTTGTTTTGGGTGTGGTCAGCCCGGACACATCTCCAGGGTGTGCCCCAACAAGAAGCCTGATGCCCCGCGCCCCAATGCGCAGAACCAGGGACAAGGCCGTGGAATGCCACCAAGGAACCCGGCTCCTCGCAATCCACCGAACTATGGGAAGGGGCGTGTGAATCACGTCACTGCTGAAGAAGCCCAGGAAGACCCGGACGTCGTGCTGGGTACGTTCCTTGTCAACTCAGCACCTGCAACTGTCTTGTTTGATTCTGGAGCAACGCATTCATTTGTCACTCAGAGATTTGCATTAAAAAGTGGCATGACCCCTACACCCCTGAATAACCCTATGGTGGTACAAACCCCCGGAGCCGAGATGAGAGCCAAGATAGGCTGTAAAGGAGTCGGTATTACCATTAACGGTGTAGACTTCCTAGCAGACCTTATCATCCTGAGATCGCAAGGCTTGGATGTGATCTTAGGGATGGATTGGCTCAGCAAGCACCAAGGCTTGTTAGACTGTGCCAATCGGACAGTCACTGTGACCAATGACCAAGGTGTAGAAGTCAAGTTTGCCCCCAACTCCTCTTCCGCTCAAGCCGCTAAAGTCAACTTTCTGTCTGAAGTTGGGCTAGACCAAGTACCGGTGGTATGTGAGTATCCTGATGTCTTTCCGGATGAACTACCGGGAATGCCCCCTGACCGTGACATTGAGTTCATCATCGAGCTCGTGCCCGGAGCAGGACCCATCTATAAGAAGCCTTATAGAATGGGGACGGAAGAATTAGCCGAGTTGAAGAAGCAGCTAGAAGAGCAGCTAAGGAAAGGACTTATCCGCCCGAGTGCCTCCCCTTGGGGATCTCCTGTTCTGTTTGTGGCAAAGAGGGACGATACCATCCGCTTATGCATTGACTATCGTTCCCTCAATGAAGTTACAATCAAGAACAAGTACCCACTTCCCAAGATCGAAGATCTGTTTGATCAACTCAGCGGAGCCAAGGTATTCTCCAAGATCGACCTCAGATCTGGGTATTACCAGCTGAAGATCAGACCCCAAGATATTCCGAAGACGGCATTCGTAACCAGATATGGCCTGTACGAGTGCACGGTCATGTCTTTTGGGTTAACCAATGCCCCAGCTTATTTCATGTACCTCATGAATAAAGTCTTCATGGAATATTTGGACAAGTTCGTTGTTGTCTTCATTGATGACATCCTTGTGTTCTCGAAGTCGGAGGAAGAACATGAGCAGCATCTGAGGATGGTCCTAGATAAGCTTCGTGAGCACCAACTGTATGCCAAGTTCAGCAAGTGTGAGTTTTGGCTGCACAAAGTTGGATTCTTAGGTCATGTCTTGACCGAAGAAGGATTATCAGTTGATCCTGCAAAAATCGAAGCTGTGACCCAATGGCAATCTCCAACGAACGTCAAGGAAGTCAGAAGCTTCCTCGGATTAGCGGGCTATTACCGCAAGTTCGTGGAAGGATTCTCTAGCATTGCACGACCAATAACTCAGCTCCTCAAGAAGGACAAGAAGTTCGAGTGGACGCCAAAATGCGAAGAGAGCTTCCAAGAGCTCAAGAAGAGATTGACCACCGCCCCAGTTCTGGCAACACCTGATATTCACAAGGAGTTCGTGATATATTGTGATGCCTCTCGAACCGGATTGGGAAGCGTTCTAATGCAAGAAGGCCGCGTCATAGCATACCTCTCCAGGCAGCTACGACCTCATGAGGAGAACTACGCTACTCACGATCTTGAGCTAGCGGCAGTAGTTCATGCCTTGAAGACATGGCGGCATTACCTCCTAGGGAAACGGTGTGAGATTTACACAGACCACAAAAGTCTGAAGTATATTTTCACCCAAAAAGAGTTGAACATGAGGCAGCGGAGATGGTTGGAACTCATCAAGGATTATGACCTCAGTGTTCAGTATCACCCTGGGAAGGCCAACGTGGTGGCCGATGCCTTAAGCAGGAAGGCTTGCTCTCTGAATGTCATTATTCAAGAAAGGTAGCCAGCCTTGTTTAAGGAGATCGAACAATTCAGTTTAGAATTGGTCACCCCTGGATTTCTGGATCATTTGGAAGTCAGACCAACCCTGATGGGCGACGTCAAGAAGGCTCAAGATGGACATGCAAGCATTGAAGGTATCAAGAAGAAGATGAAGATGGGCAAGGCCCCAGGATTCTCCGAAGACGAGCACGGGATTGTTTGGTACAAAGGTCGTCTCTGCGTACCAAACAGCCCCGAGTTGAAGACGCTGATTCTGCAAGAAGCCCACGACACCCCGTATTCCATCCAGCCCGGAGGAACCAAGATGTACCAAGACATGAAGGCACGATTCTGGTGGCACGGTATGAAGAGAGAAATTGCAACCTACGTTGCGAAGTGTGATGTGTGCCAAAAGGTCAAGGCTGAATATCAGCGACCCGCTGGATTGCTTCAACCACTCAAGGTTCCTGAGTGGAAGTGGGATAAAGTCGGAATTGACTTCATCACTGGATTACCAAGGTCGAGTAGAGGACATGACTCTATCTGGGTCATAGTCGATCATTTGACCAAGGTGGCTCATTTCATTCCTGTCAAGACTACCTACTCAGGCAACTAGTTGGCAACTCTCTATATCAACCGAATTGTAAGTCTTCACGGTGTTCCCAAGGAGATTGTGTCAGATCGAGGCACCCAGTTCACTTCAAGGTTCTGGAAGCGATTCCAAGAAGCCTTGGGAACCAAGTTGTCTTTCAGCACAGCTTTCCACCCACAGACCGGAGGACAGACTGAGCGAGTCAATCAGATTCTCGAAGACATGCTCCGAGCCTGTGTCCTGGCATATGGAGCCAAGTGGGAAGACTGTCTCCCTTTTGCCGAGTTCTCCTATAACAACAGTTACCAGTCAAGCCTTCAGATGGCACCATTTGAGGCGTTGTACGGACGCAGATGTCGCACACCCCTCAACTGGTCAGAGACTGGAGAAGGACTAGTCTTTGTACCGGATATTCTCCGCGCAGCAGAAGAGCAAGTCCAACTAGTCAGAGAGCGACTAAAGGCAGCCAAGTCAAGGCAGAAGAGTTATGCTGACACTCGACGCCGAGACATGAGTTTCCGTGTCGGAGATCATGTGTACCTGCGGGTAACTCCTCTGAAGGGAACCAAGCGTTTCCACGTCAAGGGGAAGCTCGCACCAAGGTTCATTGGCCCTTTCAAGATCACCGACCGACGAGGAGAAGTGGCTTATCAGTTGGAACTACCACCTGAGCTATCCGATGTGCACAATGTGTTCCATGTGTCACAACTCCGGAAATGTCTCCAGGTTCCAGACAAGCCCAGTCTCTACAAGGATGTGGATCACCAAGCCATTGATCTGCAGCCTGACTTGACCTACCGCGAGAAGCCTATCCGTATCCTAGACGAAGCAGAACGACGTACGCGGAGCCGTACCATCAAGTACTTCAAGGTCCAGTGGAGCAACCACACCGAAGCAGAAGCAACCTGGGAACGAGAAGACTATCTTAGATCCGAGTTTCCCGACCTCTTTTAAGCCCTAGTTTAGGAATCTCGGGGACGAGATTCTTGTAAGGGGGGTAGGTCTGTCACACCCTGCATTTTGTATCATGTTATTTGTAACTTTGAAGCATGAAAATTTGGACCAGCAAAAATTTTTAGCATCATTTGGCCTTTATTTGAAATTGAGTTTTTCTTCATTTGCTTTTTCTTGTGCTCATTAAAGTCAACTATGATCTCTTGTAGATTTTATCTCCATACTCAAAACTCCTGCCCAATGATCATGCCAAGTGTTATATAGCAGTATAGTATTTCCTTACAAAATTAATTTGGCCAAAAAGTATTTTATAAATTTAGTTTTCCAAAAACCCCTGAATTGAGGTTTGCACTGCAAGTACTTGATTAAGGGTGAGAAAATTATTTCAAAAGGTTTATTTGAGACCTAGTAGTCATAGGACTCCCAGAAACCACAAAGGTATAATTTTAAAAGTTATTTTCCTATTTTATTTAAAAGCTTTTTCTTAAGGCCAGAAATGGTCTTTAATAGGGAAAAATTATTTAACTATTTCAAAAATATTTGCCAAAATTCAGAGAGACTCAGAGGACATATATTGTCCATATATAAGAGTTTCAACACTTGGTCATGTTCAAAATAATGGGCTAAACCCTCTAAAACCCTTTCTGGATATTTCAAGCTTTTGAAATATTTACAAAGGAAAGTTTCTCCAAAAATTCCAGGGAAATTCTATCATGTCATATATGGCATAGTTGATGATCTTGCAAAGCCTCATGCATTGGAGATCAAGGAAACCCCCTCAAACCCCTTCATAACCATTCTGTCCATATTTGAAGTTTGAGCAACTCTACATTGCCAAACTTGTCCTAATGCTCTCAAATTTGGTGCACATGCTAGGATAGCCTAATAAGGCACCTAGACCAAATGGCACAAGATTTGGAATAGAGCAACTTGATCAGATCACCTCAAAACCCTTTCTGTTCAAATGCAAATTTGAACAACTTTACATTACCAACTTTTTATCTGGAGCCTCAAACTTTGTGAGCATGATCAATACCCCAAATGATGATGCTACACCAAGTGGTGCATCAAGGAGAGATGATTAGCTTGACTCAATCAAGATGGAACTATTTCTGTTGATTTCTAGGGTTCACCAAAGTTACATTGGCTAGTTTCTCCAAATGAGGCCAAATTTGGTGAAGCACCCTATTTTCTCATGTCTTTCAACCCTGTAAAGTGCCATGTCAATTGGACCTCATTTACTTGATCAAACCATGATCAAACACCTTCTGCAGAAATCTTAAAACCTCCCTTTTTAACACTTTCACTTTTCTCCATGGCCTCATCTCTTTACCATAGACTCATGGGGTTACTAGCAAACCCCAGTAACTCCCCCAGCACCTCATCTCCATGATTGGGGGGTGAAACCCCAGCTTTACCCTGCTGTGCACCCATCTTTCACCATTTTTACCAGCACCCTCCCTCTCTCTCTACACCAGAGAGCATCCAAGGCCTTAGGGCAATTCTTTACTACTCCCTCTACTCACGAGACACTGTTGGGCACGCTGGAATGGACCAAGCCGGCGAGAGCGTGCTGATGCCAGCCATACGCGCGCTCCAGAGCGCGTGAACAGTGCGGCTCACACGCTGGCTCGGGCCAATCGTTGGTCCCCGACCACCTCGAGCCTCCCCCTCGCGCCAGTCGAGGCACCTCGACGTCCGCAACGTCACCGGCGCTGTCCCCCCTCCTCCTGCGCCCTCCAGTAAGCATCGCCCCACGCGCACCGTCCGCCCGCTTCGGCCACTCCTCTGCTCCACACGCGCGCGCCTCCATGTTGCTTCCCCGCTCCTCCTCTTGCCTCAGCTGGGCGTGGGACTCGTCCAGCAACTCCCCTGACTCACTCCCGCAGCCTCCCGTGCGCTGTAGCGACGAGCCGGAGCTCGCCGGCGCACTGGACCACGGGTCCTCGTCGGGGCCCTATAAATAGGCCTCCCCGAGCTCTTCCAACACCACCACCAGCCTCACCACTCTCCCCTAGTCCCTCCTGCACCCTCAGTTCAGCCCCGGAGCGCCCAAGTGCTCGGGATCGACCGGAGCTCCGCCGCGTCGGGCCGCCGGCGATCTCGAGGTACAGGCCTCCCCGGCCTCTCTTTCCGCCCGTTTTGGAACCGCAGCACACCCCTGACTCTTTCCCCTCTCTTTCCCCCTCTGTTTGCAGTCGAAAACGGCCGCTACAGCTGACCTCCGACGAGCCTCCGCCGTCGCACCTCGTCCCCGGCGAACTAGGGCTCCCCGCCGTGCCGCGCTACCACCACTGCAACCGCGACACGCCGCTGAGTCCATCCCTGGCCTCTGTTGCCGTTGCCGTGGCCGGAGTCGTCGCCGGTGAGCTCGCCGCCGCCGTGACCACGGGGTTAGGGATGACAGGCGGGCCCCGCCTGTCATCCTCCCACCTCTCTCCACTCCTCTGAGCCACTGACCCACGGGCCCCGCCCGTCAGGTTTGAAACCTGACGTGCGCGCGCGCTGGCTCCGTGCGGCCAGGCCGAGCCGTTTGGGCCGTGCACTGTGGCCACTTCTGGCCCAGTGCACAGGAACCCTTTTTCTTTTTCTTTTCTGTTAATGTTTCAAACATTTATGCAGAAAAGAATATTGATCCAAATTAATTA
The DNA here is from genome assembly GCA_902687465.1 of Secale cereale. Lineage (NCBI taxonomy): Eukaryota > Viridiplantae > Streptophyta > Magnoliopsida > Poales > Poaceae > Secale > Secale cereale. The sequence goes on from LR738712.1 coordinate 383,699,154, forward strand.
TTTCCAACTCCTAAAATCTTGTAATATTCCAACCTATTTAATGGTACCACTTTCATTCAAATCCATGAAACTTTTCTGTACTGTTCAAATTTAAATTCAAATTTGAGCAGTATAACTCCTGATCAAAAATCAATATATCCTATTCTGCAACTCCAAAACTTCAACTAAGATTTTTCCCCATCTTAGAAAACACTCTAGTATTTTACAAAAATGAGTTGACATTTTTCTGAGCACCTTTGTTTTTCTGTTTTATTTGTATTCTTATTTTTCCGTTATTATTATGCGACGTATAGATCCCGCATTTGACGAAGTTGCTGTGGAAGAAGAAGGAGAAGGACTAGAAGACTTTGAAGACCAAGCTAATCCAGGCAAGCAGCCCTTTGACCATGATACACTTGTTCTCGGAACCCATTTGTTACCGATGCATGATGATTAGGGTTACGATGGTAACCTTGATGAACCACCATATGATGCATGCTTTATCCTTGATCTTGCTATATGATGGACAACATGCAATAGGTGGCCATGATGCTTATATGATGCATGACATGGTCTTGATCTTGCTATGTGCTAGATGATTTGCATATGGTTAGTAGACATGAAAAGTGATGCATGTGAGACATGAACCTCCATGGTTGGAGTCTTTGCATAAAACCCCGTCGGGTGCCATTTATGACCAAGGGTGATGATGATAATGAGACTGGGTGACCACTTGATGACGAAGTGGTGTGCCAAGGCAAGTGTGTGTGTTTTTCAAACGGATTGGTTGAAGTTGCGACCGTTATTCCAACCATACATGTGCAACCACACTACCCCTTATGGGACGGGGCTTTATTGATTACTTAGGTCGATACTAGCATGGTGCCCGCATTACTAGTGACGGGAAGACTAGAGGTCCTTCCCGGGACGGGGTCGTGCTTGGATAGGCGGCCATGACTGTTTTCACAGGGCACCGGACACACCGTTGGTCCCTTCGGGTACGCGTGAACATTGAAATTAGGGCAAGTCCCGTGATCCATTGTTTGTACCCCAAGGCCGTGTGCCAACGAGTGGACTCTATGTTAGTGTCGTCTAAGGAAAGGTAATGACCGGGTGCTTACCCCGGGTACTTGAGGTACCGCGGGTCGTGGATGACACGGAAGTTCCCCGGATCTTGTGGGTAAAGTGCGCAACCTCTGCAGAGTGATAAACTATTCGAATAGCCGTGTCCACGGTCATGGACAGTTGGGTAACCGCTCTTGGGCTACGTCCAATGTTTGTAAAACCATGCGTTTGTGTGTGATGAGTCAAGATGGTGACTTGACTCAGTGAGATGAATCATATCCATGTGATGTCGGTAACCTGTTCTCGAGGTTACACGAGGTTATTGATGCATAACTTGATGATAGCATATTGTTCTAGCCTCCTGCTAGTTTGTTCATTATTATCCAATTGCATTGCTACTTGAACCACATCATGGGTTGCTTGCGAGTACATTCAAAGTACTCATTGGCTTGCCACTGGTTATTTAATTGGCCAGGCATGGAAGAGCAGGATTATGAGGAAGAGTTCTTTGGAGACGACCATGCGAACTAGGACGCTATCCCAGTCAGAATGCCTGTAGGGTTAAGGCAGATGGCATGGGTTCTACCCGTTTTATCGAAGACTTCCGCTACTTGAGTTATTTGCTATGCAGCCCGTGAGGCTCTATCTATGTAAGACTTGGCCATAACGGCCTTAAATTCGTGTAAGACTATTTGTATGGATGTAAGACTCTTGTTATTTTAGCTTCTGTGTGTTCAGTGAGCATTGATCTCTGGGATCACTGTACACGTGCATTCGGTGATCTCGACTTCCAAGTCGAGGTCCCCACACTGACGCGTCCTCGGAGTTTGTGGTGTGGGTGGATAGGCCCACAGGCATCTCATTGCAGCTCCCGCACTTCGTTGTGGGTGTGCTGCCGGCAGGGGCCTGGTGGCCTATGGCTGCAGGGCGACGACTGTTACAGTAGGGCCTCGTGGGTGGATGTCGAGGTCAGCCCCACCAGCAACTTGTTCCTGAACCACGGGTGGCAGCCATTCGCCCGCGTATGCGGCCTGCAAGGGAGGTGTTCCCTCCACTTCAGGTACGACGGCGCGGTGACCCTCTATGTCAAGGTCTTTGGGGAGGATGGCCGGCGCCTGGGGTGATGCCCCGAGGGCGACGACGGTGACGACGATGAGCTTGCCATTGGCGACGGTCGTGACGCCTCCAGCTGCAACGGCTGCTCTTCCCGGGAGAGCACAAGCGATGGCGACTACGACGAGACGCCACGCCGCCGAGCTGGGACCGGGAAGGGGGACGAGCCGCCGCGCCCCAGTGAAACAGGAGGAGGACTCTGACTAAGTGACGGCGTTCCTGGAGACGGGTCTCAGGAGGAGCTGCAGTCGCGCAGCTGCTTTTGCTTCTTTATTTTTCCTGCATCAAAAAGTGAACATCCCTATTCGGGTGAGTAATGGACCATGGCGCCCGTGCCATTATGTTGTTGTTTGTATATTGCATCCTGATACTCATGCTGCCGATGATTGTGATTGGGATGACTTAGCTTAGTTCTTGTGGTAGATTCCCGTGCCATGAGGTCAATCTTCTCCAGAGTTTGGGCTTCTTGCACGCCCCTTGCTCTGAAGGGGTCCCCGAGATGTTTCATTCTTGCGGACTGGAAAACTCCATAGCCTCGGGAGGCATCTCGTGCCCGCTGCGGTGCTTGGGGGGCCTCCGGTGACGTCATATCTCACGCGAGCCCCCGAGCGCGGGCTGGGGCCGCTCGCACACCATGTCACGATGCCCGAGGGCATGGACTCCGGAGGTCGTGTGTGCCCGTTTGCCCATTTTAGAGTGTTGCGCGAGGATAAAGACGCCAGAGGCCAGGACACTGAGGCTTTGGCGATGTGTGCTCGCAGGTGGGCCCGGGCGCACACACCGTGTCCAGCCCCCACGCGCGAGGCGCTCGAGGGAGAGCAACGGGCAACTACCACTCTCCCTAAGGCGAGACCTAGAAAAGCGAACGGTGCAAGGAAAAAATATCCCAACCCTCTCAAATAGTGGATGCGGAAATTTCAAATTTCACTCCAAGAAGTTGCAAATAAGCTACAGTAAGCGAGCAAAAGAACAGCCACGTCTGACACCTACACTAGTCTTCTGGTCTTCCTGCCAGCGCGGAGCATGGGGCCTCCGCTAGAACGTGGGTGGGAGCCCCCGTTAGGCTCAGGGGCGGCACTCAGGAGACTCCGGGGCGTGTACAACCCCAACTCATTATTACGTGAGAGTGTCACGAGCGGAGACTTGTGAGGCGCATGGCCTTGTTCATGGATAGAACTTCTGGAGGTGTTGGATGTTCTAGGCATTTTGGATGGGGAGCCTGTCATGCGTTTCCAGGCATGCGGCGCTAGGCCTGGAGACACGGGCGATCCTGAACGGGCCCTCCCACACGGGCGAGAGCTTGTGAAGCCCCTCCCTAGAGAGCACCCGCCTCAGGACGAGATTACCCACCTCGAGGGTCCTGGAGCGGACGCTGTGATAGTGGTACCACCACAGTGTCAGCTGGTACCTTGCGGCATGGAGCAAGGCTCGGCGGCGGCCCTCCTACCCTAGCACGAGGTCCATCCCCCGCAAGGCATCCTGGTGTGCCTCGTCGAACGCCAAGACCCGCAGGGAGCGATGTTTGACCTAATGGGGGAGGACCGCCTCAGTCCCATAGACGAGGAAGAATGGGATCTCGCATGTGGGCCTGATCATAGTGATGCTGTTGGACCACAACACGGACTTAAGCTCATCGAGCCAGCCCCTGCCACAGGCTTCGAGTTTATTCTTGAAGCTCCTCGCCTTGAGGCCCCTCGGGACCTCCGCGTTGGCGCGCTCGGCCTGGCTGTTGGTCTACGGGTGTGCCACCGAAGTGTAGCATATCTGCATTCCAATGTTAACACAATATGTTCTGAAAAGGTTGCTTGTGAACTAACAGCCATTATCAGTGATGATACGGTTTGGGACCCCAAAGCGGCACATGAGGCCCTTGATGAACTTGACGGCCAAACCGGCTGAGATGGTGCGCACGGGCTCCTCCTCCGCCTATTTGGTGAACTTGTCGATGGCGACGTAGAGGTAGCAGTAGCCCCCAGCTGCTCAAGGAAATGGGCCCAAGATATCCAGCCCCCAGACCGCGAAAGGCCAGGAGAGCGGGATTGCCTGGAGGCCCTGATCAGGCTGGTGGATCTATTTGGCATGGAACTGACATGCTTCGTAGGAACTCACCAGCTCAGCGGCATCGCTGAGCACCATGGGCTCGTAGAACCCGCTGCGAAATGCCTTGCCCATGAGGCTGCACGACGAGGAGTTATGCCCATAGTCCCCGCTGTGGATGTCAGCCAGCAGCTCGCATCCTTGCTCCTTGGAGATGCACCGCAGGGAGACGTTGTTTGAGCGCCTTCGGTAGAGCTCGACGTCCTGGATGCATTACGCTGTGGCCTGACGGGCCACATGCTCTACGTCTTCCTCTTTCTCTAGCAAGGTGCTCCGAAGCATGTATGTATTGAACTCCTTGGTCCTGCACCCCTCCTGAGGTTCGATCGCGAGCCGCAGGCAGGCCCCCGAGGTCGGGCCGCAGGGTAGGGCACCCGAGGTGGGTGCCATGGGTGGCTCCTCCCGAGGCAGCGGGTCCTGCAGCGAGGGCCAGCTGCCGATGGCTTGAAGAGGCACTCTTCGAAGACGCCAGGCTTCTGGGCTCGCGCCGGGACGCCCTGTTGGGGATGTCATTTGCTTCCTTGTTCGTGCCGCGTGGTACGTGCTGCAATTCTAAGCCCAAGAATCTTTTTTCAAATTTGCGTACGTCCTCTAGGTACGCCTCCACGTGCTCATCTTTCGGCTTGCATTCCTTGTTGGAGAAGTTGACGAGGAGCTGGGAGTCGCCCTTGCTAGTGAGCCAGCTGACCCCACCGCAACTTTGAGGCCGGCGATCAGGCCTTCATATTCCGCGATGTGTTGGAGACCTTCTCACATTGCTGGAAGTAGAGTTGCACGGTGTAGTAAAGCTTGTCCTGAGTAGGTGAGATGAGCATGGATCCAGACCCCGCACCTAGTCGTGCAAACGCACCGTCCAAGTACATGACCGAACTGTCCAGTGCCTCGTCTGCAGGCGTGAGGGAATGGTCTTCTCCCCCCCTCTGCTAGGTGCGCAATCCATTCTGCCACAAAGTCAGCGAGGGTCGTGCCTTTTATGACCCTTGTGGTGCTGAACTCCAGCTCAAACGCCTACAGCTCGATGTTCCACTAAGCAACCCTGCCCGCGGTGTTGGGGCTCCGGAGCACCTTCTCCATGGGGTACACTAAAACTTCCTTGAAGGGATGGCCTTGGAAGTAGTGTCACAGCTTCTTGGAGGCGATGAATGTCAGATTTGGGGCTCTGCAGACCCTTGATAGATTCGAACACTGGGGTGCATGCACAGAACTCAACTTCCCCTGTCTCCCCTCATCGTTCTCACAGCCTAGCTCGATGAACAGGAAGGAAACGGGACAAGGCAGTTTACCTAGGTTCTGTACCCTACTTCTACTTTGTGGTGGATTAGCCTCGAGGTGGGCTCAGGATGAATTAGTACAGTGGGGGAACAACCTCAGGAGGTGTGATCTTGCTTGTGTGGGGGTGAGGGAGGTCTGAATCATCCGTCCCCTCTATGGTGGTGGCTAAGCTATATTTATAGTGGCCTTGGTCCTCTTCCCCCAAAATTAAGGCAAGAAGGGATTCCACAACGGCCTAATTTGAAGGGGGGCAACAAGTACATCTTATCCTGACGAAAGGTGGTCTTCCCCTGCAAAGCTTCTGGCCATGACGCGATGGTGGGCTCGGTGGTGACCTTCGTCCTGTCGTCCTGATGATCTTGGTCTTGTTGCATGGAAATGGAAAACTTTGGCTTATTCCTCGAGACTGCGCGCATGTGCTTGCCTCTTTAGCACCAAAGAGGAAACCTGCTGCGTTGCGCCCGCTGGCGCCCGCCTGGCCTTGGTCGTCATGGCTTGCATCATATGAACCTCACGAAGTGGGGCCTTGCATAGAAATATCCGGTCCTTAGGAGCCACCCTAGAGAGGTTGCTCCTTCCGGAGTGGTGTCGTCCACCTCGCGAGGCTTGGCCCCTTGCGAGGGTCTTGTGTGTAGATGCCGAAGATGGGCTGTACCAGGTCAGTGAAGGGACCACACCATGGGCCGCAGGCAGGCAAGTCTGGGTACCTTGGTTCCCAAAACGCCGACAGTAGCCCCCGGGCCCAAGGCAGACTCAGACTTGGCTTCGAGGTGAAGCCAAGGGGCCAGGGCGAAGCACCGCGAGCCCCAATCACATGTGGCCCGGTCGACGCATGGCACTTCATGGGACATGGGCGCCTCCAGTACCCCACGCAGCCTCAGCATCTGCCAGACTTGACGGCCGCCTGTTTGTAAGCGCAGCTTTGCCAGAATTGACCGCCGTGTTCGGACTTGGCTCCTCCTCCTTGCGAACTCGTGGCTTCTCTCCCAGACTCGGCATCGATGCCAATCCTCCCTTGATTCCATGTCCCCTAGGTCGAATATGAAGGGGAAGGTCCGTGCACCCTCTGAATCCTGACCGGGCTTTGAGCCCGCGCTTGATCGGTCGACGGCGGTCAATCGGGAGGGGCTGGACAAGGTCTAGCCGGCCCTCGCCGCCGATTCCAACGAGTGGAAGGCATCAACAGTCTGGCATGCCTCCCGGTCCAAGACATACATAGAGGCCACCAAGATCCCCATTCATCTTCGTGCTCTACTGGCCGGCTTGGTCCCTCTTTTCTTTGATTTCTTCAATGCCACACTCTCGCATTACTAGATCCAAGCGCTGCCTCTGGACCCCAGGTGCATCATCCTCCTTGCCACCTTCGCCTTCCTGTGCGAGGCTATGGTGGGCATTGCCCTGTCTGTCTCCTTTTCCACCATTTCTTCTCGCTCCACCTGGTCGACAACCGGCAGCGCTCGGGGTGTGTGGCCTTCCAGGCCGTGGCGGCGGCAGCTGGCTCATGCATCGACATTGCGCTATGCCCGGATGTGAAGGGATTTTGTAAGCAGTGGGTTTTCGTGGACGCCGCCGCGTACAACCCCCTGCTATAGCTCCCGCGAGCGTCGGTGGAACCCAGCTTTGGCTGGGGCACGTGAAGCTTGTCACTCGCCGGCTCGCCCATGTGTGGACCTGGCTGGCCAAGTTGAAGAGGTTCGAGGCGACGGTGCCAATGGTGGTGAGGGAGTTTGTCAGGCGGCACATCGCCCCGCTCTAGCGCCATTCTCGCCCAATGTGGGCCTTCAATGGCCCCGAGGAACCCATGAGGCTTTAGATGCCTTCGCTCCCTTCCAAGACGCTGCGCGTAATACTTGAGCTCCTGACGGGCGACCCAGCGCCTGCCACGCTTCCGAAGGAGGGCTGCCTTTTGTACAACTGCTCGAACAAGGATGACTTCATGAAACAGATGCCTCTTTTCTAGGAGTGGGATCCCAGGCGGCCTTGAAGGGCCTCGCAGGAATCCCAGCTTGGTGGCTCTCGTGCTTGTTGATCCTGTGACGCGCGCCCCAGACGTGGTTGCAGGGGGGCGAACGCCTTAGGGTTCCCCTAAGGCGTCCGATGGGAAGTAGTAGTTGTGAGATTCTCCTGAGGTAGCCGCTCCTAAAGCCCCGATGATCACTCCTGAGGTGGCCGCCAGCAAAGAAGTGCGGCCTCACGCTCCTGAGGAGGCTGCCCCTGAAGCCCAGGCAAGCGCTCCTGAGGCGGAAGCACGTAGCCCAGCCGTTAAGGGCCATGCTCCGATCTTTCGCTTGCTTCGCCCGAACCTTGAAGCACTACCCAAGAGGAAAGGTCTCTGGAGCTGCAATGGTGATGGTCTCCGGCCTCGGAAACAGAGGAAATACATAGCAATAGACAAGTAAGTGCCTTAACTTCGTGGTTCTTCGCGTGCTGCGTCATTTCCTGACCCTGGCTTCTCAGGGTTTCTCCAGTCATGGCGGCGAAAATTCCTGGGGCTCGTCTTCTAGGGGCCCTTGGCCCGTTCGTGACTCCAAGCCCCCGGCGCCAGGCACCTGCGCGAGGTATGGAGACAGCTCGCGAGATGAATGCATCACCGGGAGGCCGTGAGCCTACACCTTGCATCCTTGTTTCATGGATGCTTCCGGGGCGATGAAGATGTGCTGATGGCTCCTCCACTGGTCCTTGCTAGTGGCTGGGCAGCCCCAGGACTGGCTTCGTCTTTGAGCGGCGGGGCCGCGTCGCTTGGGTCCTCTGCTGGGGCCAACAAAGCGGCTGGGGGAGCGCCAGTACCAGCCCTCCACGGGATACAAGCGGACCGCCTTGCGCCTTCCTAGTTACTCTCGGTGCCGAGGAAGGGCCCGGTTGTGCGCTAGAGCTCGCGCGCGGACGCAATGCCATTCTCCATGACCTTTTCCGGGAAACCATGAGCGCGATGGGCCGACTCAGGGGATAACTTATCGATGTCGACGCTCACCTCGAGTCAGAGAACCTCCGTCTAGCATGCGAATGGCACAAGCGGAATGTCGCTATCAACGTTGGGCATCAGCAGAACGAACGTGCCCAGGCGGACGCCGCGGTGTCCCTCATAGCTTCTCTTGAGTCCCACGCTCGCGCCATGGAGGAGGCCAGCGTCGCTGACCACCGCCGTGAAGCGCCGGAGGAGCAGGAGAGGGAGCTTCAAGCTTCGAACGCTGCCCTTGAGCGACAAGTCCAGGCACGTAGGACCGCGCTGTTGGCGACGCCGAGGGAGGCCCGCCGTGATGAGAAGGAAGTCCAGGAATGCGAGGAAGCGCTGATGCTTGGGGTCTTAGAGCACAGCCTGGAGCTCGAGTGGCTGGAAGTGAGGGAGCACCAAGCAGCCGTGGCCGAGGATGCCACCGCTGCCCGGGAAGCCAGGATCCAGCAGGAGATTGATCAGAAGGTGGTGGAGGCTCGCAAGGATCTCGTAGAGGAATACCGCCAGGAGAAGAGGCTTCAGGAGACTAGCTTCCAGCAGTGGCAGATCAAGCTTGAAGGCAGGACCGCCACCTTCAGGACGAGGCTGGCTACCGCGGAACAACGTGAGATAGCCGTCGGGGAGGCTCATGCCTCCGTCCAAGCCGATTTGTCTTCGCTCCAGCAGCAGGTCACAAACGCCGCGTCCCTCGCAGTTCAAGTTGCGAACGAAGCAAACCGCCGTCGGACGATGCAGCATGAGCACTCCTCGATGCTCGAAGATCTCAGGGTCAGGGCTAACCGGGCCCTAGACGCGATCTGCGAAGAGAGCGTCCCTCGGCAGCATGAGGATGATGACGCCAGCTACCTCCACTTCTTTACTCAAGTTGTGACCCATCTGGAGGACCGGGCCACACGAGCTCGCCACTTTGTTGAAGAAAGAAGCTGAGGCCTCCTTGGTCATGCACAGACACCCATCTTCAGCCACCTTCTCAGCCTCGACCCTGATTTTGACTTCAATGCGAAGATAGCCCCCGTGCCCAAGGCCATTCAGGGCGATTAGGCGAGCTAGGTGGACGACCACGTGGACAATCTTGTCGTAGAGTTTACCCTTGAGGGTGGTGTGGAAGCGCTTGCAACCGAAGAGAGTGATGCGGATGGCGATAACATAGACGACAATGCACCCCACTAGGCTTTCATTTCCTTTCCTATCGTGTATGCAAAAAAATATTTGAACACTACCACCGATGGTATGAGAGCATATTTGGAGGAGAGTTCCTCTATAATGTATGAAATGAAGACATGTTGTTGCGATAGGTTGTAGGAGGTGCCACCATGAGCCAACAGGCTCTCGACTGAAGTAGACATCGAGACTTATCTTTGGTGCTGACGGTCTTGGGCGAGTTCTTTGGCGCGGGAGTACCCCTCTCCCGAGGCGGCCTTCCGAGGCTCATGAGGGCCTAATACTCCTGAGGAGCGTGCCGACCCACTTGAGGGTACCTCGCGAGGACCCAGGTGCCGAGTTTTGGCAGGGTGTGTGCGCAGCAGTCCTATGGTGGCCAAGCTCCCAACCCCGATGAGGCCATGGTGCCACTTGGGATAACCCAAGCGTGGGCATAGTGCGCACACCACACACAACCCCCGCTCGTGAGGTGCTCACGGGGGAGGGTAGCAGGCTTGAGCCTTGATCTTCAACAAAAACCAAAGGGCAAGAGAACACCGCGAATCGAGAAAAAAAAACCTTGTTTTTTATTTTGACAAGCACAAGAAACTCCAAGTCTTATTTGAAAGGAAGGAATATTGGGTTACAGAAAGAGGGCGAGAACAAATAGCTGCGTCCAGCATCTAGCTAGTCTTCTAACCAGCGTGGAGCTAAGTGCTTCCACTTGGCGTGGCCATAGTCATTGGGGGACAGTGTTGACGACCAGCGCGAAGCATGGTGCTTTCACTTGGACGTTGGTTGGAGCCCCCGTGAGGCCCGAGGGCGGCACTCAGGAGACTCCGGGGCGTGTACAACCCCAACTCATTGTTATGTGAGAGTGTCACGAGAGGATATCTTCATGAACATCTTTGGCACCTGGATAGGGCCCCGCCCTGCGCCTCCCCCGACCACCGTTGGGGCGTCTGGAAACCAGGACGAGACCAAGGGGCAAGGGGGACGCTGGCGGCACCCTGGCGACCGCAGGCCTCGGCCGAGGAAAGGGATCACCAGCACCTTCCCCGGCAGGAGACCTACCTCCGAGCGGTGTGCACCGTCGTCGCGGCGACGCCTTGCTCCACGCGGCGCGGGGGAGGCCCTGGCTCCGGGCTCCCCCCACGCAACCCCTGGTGCATTACGTCTGACTACAGTGGGGCCATTGTCCTGAGGTCCACTGCCGTTGCCGCGGCTTGGTTCACCTGCGGTCCATGGTTAGCATAATCATGATCCTGAGATATTGTCTATACCCGGTGACTGTTGTTGTTGTAGGCGTCGGTGAAGCCCCAGGTTGACTCACGGAGGGCCTCGGGCTTGCATGGCCCAAATGCCCAGGCTTCTTGGGGTGTACGCCAGGCCCGCCGTCGGAGGCTCGAGGGCGTCTGAAGCCGCCATCCTCGAGTCGTCACTTGGCCATCCAATGTCGTCATTTGCCAGGCCCGGTGCCAGGTCATGACGACTATAGGGCAGGGCCTCCGCGCGGCCTCAAGAGAGGCCACTTGGGCTTGTCACACCCGGCGGCATCGCGTCTTGAGCAGGGCGAGCGGTGCTGCGGGCCAGGCCGGTGTCGTGAGGTCCTCCAGGCCCCTCAAGGAAAGGTGCACGGGTGTTGTGGATGCTGGCACACGTCCCAGCAGTGCTCGTGACATGGGCAGTGTGCAGAAAGGCGCAACACCCCTGCATGCGGCATCAAGCAACTCGGCGGCCCGCTCCAGCAGAGCGTCGTGGCCGCCTTCCGCCAACCGGCACCGCAGCAGCTCCCGCGCCACAATGAGCATGTCTAGCATGTTCGCCTGCTCCTGGAGGGTGTGCAACAATGTCGTTGCGGAGTAGCTCGAAGATCGTGCGGTGGCGAGGTTGTGACGCAGTGTGGAGGCAGGTGGTGGCGGCCCGCGCCGCCCGCGGACGACGGCATAAGGCGGCGCGCGAGCCGCGAGGAACGCGGAGTAGAGGTCCTCCTAGGGGGAAGGCGCTACCCGGGCCGGTCGATCATCCCAGGGCTTAGCGCAAGCCCGAGGAGTGTCTCCCATGAGGGCGATGGAGCATCGGCGAGTCGGTCGGTGGAACAGAGACTCTGACGCACCCCTACCTGGGGCGCCAAATGTCAGATTCGGGGCTACGTAGACCCTTTATAGATTGGAACACTAGGGTGCGTGTGAAGAACTCAACTTCCCATGCCTGCCTACTCATCATTCTCACGGCCTAGCTCAATGAACATGAAGGAAACGGGACAAGGAAGTTTACCCAAGTTTGGGCCACCTCGCGGTCCAATACCCTACTCCTGCTTTGTGGTGGATTCCTAGAGGTGGGCTGAGGATGAACTAGTAAAGTGGTGGAACAACATCAGGAGGTTTGTTGCTTGTGTGGTTGTGAGGATGATCTCAATGATCCGTCCTCTGCTATGGTGGTGGCTAGGTTATATTAATAGTCGCCTTGGTCCTCTTCCCAAAATGAAGGCGGGAAGGGATCCCATAACAGCCAAATTCGAAGGGAGACAACTAGTACATCTTATCCTGACGAAAGGTGGTGTTCGCCGGCAAAGCTTCTGGTCATGATGCCATGGTGGTCTTGGTGATGATCTTCGTCCTGCTATCCTGGCGATCTTGGTCTCGTTGCATGGAAATAGAAACCTTTGGCTGATTCCTCGGGACTCCGAACCTTCGGTTGCCTCTTTAGCAGCAAAGAGGAAACCTGCTATGATGTACTCGCTAGCGCCCTCCTGGCCATGGTCGTCATGGCTTGTGTCATCTGAACCTCATGAGGTGGGGGCTTTCATAGAGATATCCACTCCTCAGGAGCCAACCTAGAGAGGTTGCTCCTTCCGGAGGCCTTGGTGTCTTCCGCCTTGCGAGGCATGGCCCCTCGCGAGGGTATTGTGTGTCGATGCCGAAGATGGGCCGTACCAGGCTGGTGAAGGGGTCACGCCATGGGCCACAGGTAGGTAAGTCCGGGTACCCTGGTTCCTAGAATGCCGACAGTGAGGATTGCGAGCAGGAGCTTTTGTTGCATGGGGTAGCGTGCACGCGCGCCAGCAGCACCGTGCTGATGAAGTACATAGGGCGCTCGACGAGGGAAGAGTTGTTGCCGACATCGGACCCCTCCTGAGACACTGGGGTCTCAGGAGCTTGGCCATTTGGTGAGGCAGTCGCGACTTCAAGGGCGTTGTCCTAAAGTGGCGATGGTGCGGCAATCGATGGTGTATTGCGCTGCGCACCTGCGCCTGCGCGCTCTTCCCGAACCGCCACAGGTGGCGCGCTGGCCGAGTGAGGTGTGGCGGCCAGGTAAAGCACCAGGGGCTCATGAGGTCAAAGTGACACCATCATCAGAGGGCTAGTAAGGTACCTCTTGAGCTCCTGAAAGGCAGCCTCGGCCTTTAGAATCCATTCGAACGGGCCCTTCCTTTTCATTAATTTGAAGAACGAAAGGGCACGCTCACCGAGCTTGGAGATAAATGCCCTAGAGAGGTCACGCAGCTCGCGGGCTTCTACATTTCCTTGAGGGTATGCAGTGGTCTCATCCTCTCTATTGCCTTGATCTTCTCTGGGTTGGCCTCGATCCCTCGGTGTGACACCAAGAAACCCAGCAGCTTGTCGGACGGAATACAAAACACGCACTTCTCTGGTTTGAGGCGCAGGTTCACCTTGCGCAGGTTGGAAATTGTCTCTTCGAGGTCCTCGACGAGGGTCCTTGCTTCACGTGACTTGACCACTATGTCATCGATGTATGCCTCAGCATTCCTCCCAAGCTGTCGGCCCAGGGTGATGTGAATCAGCCACTGGAAGGTTGTGCCAGCATTGCACAACCCGAACCTCATGCAGGTGTAGCAATACACCCGCGCACGGGGTCGGAAAGGTTGTCTTCCCGATGCCCTGCACTGCCATCTTGATCTGGTGGAAGCCCAAGAAGGCGTCCAAGAAACACAACAAATCACACTCTGCGGTGGAGTCGATGATCTTGTCGATGGCGCCGAAGGGGGATAGGGTCCTTAGGACAAGCCTTGTTGAGGCTCTTGAAGTCAACGGATATGCGCTCCTTTCCCCCCTTCTTGGGAATGATGATCGGGTTGGCCAGCCAATCCGGGTGCCATACTTCCCAGATATCGCTAGTTTCTTGCAGCTTGTGGACCTCCTAGGCAATGAACTACTGCTTCTCCGGGGCTTGCTATCGCGCCGGGGCATACCATTAAATGATGCTCAATTACGTTCTAAGGAATACCCACCAAGTTGGCCGCCTGCCATGCAAATACATCTTTGTTCGTGCGGAGGAAGCTGGTTAGTGCCTCTTCTTGGTCTGGGGGCAGGCCGTCGACCTTGCTAAAGGTGGGGCCTCAGCCCCTGTCGTCGACCGACACCTACTTTGTCTCGGACCAGTCTTGGGAGAACAACGACCTCTTCTTCGCAGGCGCGGCCTCCGGGATCTCCGGAGTGCCCTTCGCGTCCAGCCGCGCGGCCGCCGTGGCCTTGAAGGCGAGCTTGAGGGCCAGGAGTGCATCCTTGCTGTTTCCCACCACGATGAGGACGCGACTGCTCCCAGGCATCATGACGATGTTGTAGCCTGGGTGCGTCACCGACATGAAATTGGCAAGGGCCGGGTACCCAAGGATGGCTTTGTACGGGAGGCCGATGTGGGTAATGTCGAAGTCGACGAGCTCGGTGTAGTCGTTGCAGCGCATGCCGAAGGTAACAGGGAGGTGGAACTGCCCCGGAGGAAGAGTGGAGCCGACGCACACCCCCGAGAAAGGCTTGGTGGGGGCGAGTAGGTCGTAGGGCACATGAAGTTGATCGAGGGCTTCGACGGAGAGGACGTTGAGGCCAGCACCGCCATCGATGAGGGTCCTGGTGATTGTGACATTGCAGATGGTGGGGGTGCAGAGCGTGGGGAGCACGCTGGCGCCGACGATGATCCCTGGAATCGAAGACGATGCCGGCCTCCAGCGCCGCCTGGCCTGGGGGAGCCCCCTGCCATGGCTGGGCGATCCCCACTAGCCGGAAGAGCTGCTTAACGTGGCGGCGCGTGGTTGACATCTGTGGCCCACCGAGGATGGCCTCGATGGCATGGAGAGCTGGTGCCGCAAAGTGCGCGATGAATAAACCGCACAACCCTTCCCAAGAGACCACCGAGGTCTCCGGCAGGTTGAGTAGCCAGGAGAGCTTCACGCCCATAAGGGCCATAGGTAGCCAGTTAGCCTTGACCTGGTCGATGCCGCCTGTCACTCGTATGGCCTCAGCGTACATCTGGAGGAACTCCACGGGGTCAACCGCGTCGTCGTACCGTAGGGGCAGCTTCGGTCTGAACTTCGGCTATCACCACACCCGTCGCAGGCCAAGGGAGAACACACAGAGGCCTATGGCACTTCCGTAAGCGCTCGGCAGCTCGGTGGGCTAAGTGGCATCTGCCATGAGGACTGCGAGGCGCTGGCAATGCGAGGCTAACGAAGAAGCACGGCTTCCATATGTCCCTACCAAGCGCGCCAAATTTCAGATTCGGGGCTTCGCAGACCCGAGAAAGGTTCGAATTCTGGGGCGTGTGCGAACCAAACTCCCCTAGCCAACCAGTTCGTCGCCCCTACTGCCTAGCTCGGTGAACAAGGAAAGGGGTAGACACAGCAGTTTACCCAAGTTCGAGCCACCTTGTGTTGTAGGACCCTACTCCTGCTTTGTGGTGGATTTGCCTCACTAGGGGCTGACGATGAACTAGTACAAGGGAAGAACAACTTCTCGAGGTCTGCTCTGGTGTATGTGTAGGTAGACGAGGTTTCCATCCCCTTCTTGGTGGTGGCTGGCCTATACTTATAGTGATCTTGGTCCTCTTCCCCCAAAATGTAGGCGGGAAGGGAACCCATTGAAATGGGACAAGTACTACATGTTATCCTGACGAAAGGTAGTCTTCGTCTGCAAAGTCTCTGGTCGTGACGTTGTTTTGGGCTCGGCGATGAGATCCGTCCTGCTACCCTAGCAGTCTTGGTCTCGTTGCACGGGAATGAAAATCTTTGGTTGTGTCGGCGTTCTGGGAACCAGGGTACCCACACTTGCCTGCCTGTGGCCCATGACGTGGCTCCTTCACCAGCCTAGTATGGCCCATCTTTAGCATCAACACACAAGACCCTCGCGAGGGGCCAAGCCTCGCGAGGCAAATGGTGCCAAGACCTCTGGAAGGAGCAGCCACTCTAGGCTGGCTCCGGAGGAGCGGAAATCTCTATGCAGGTCCTCACCTCGTGAGGGTTAGATGATGCAAGCCATGACGACCAAGGCCAGACGGGCACCAGCGGGCGTAGAAGAGCAGGTTTCTCGTTTGGTGCTAAAGGGACAAGCGCAGGTGCGGAGTCCCGAGGAATCAGCCAAAGGTTTCCATTTCCATGCAAGAAGACCAGGATCGGTAGGACGGCAAGACAGAGGTCATCACCGAGCCCACCATGGCGTCACGACCAGAATCTTTGCAGGCGAAGACCACCTTTCGTTAGGATAAGATGTACTAGTAGTCCTCCTTCAAATTTGGCTATTGTGGGATCCCTTCCCGCCTGCATTTTGGGAAGAGGACCAATGCCACTATAAAGATAGGGTAGCCACCACCGTAGAAAAGGAGGGATCTTTCAGACCACCCCATTACCACAAACAAGAACACACCTCCTGAGGTTGTTCCACCACTATACTAGATCTTCATTAGCCCACCTCGAGGGAATCCACCACAAAGTAGGAGTAGAGTATTACACCGCGAGGTGGCCCGGACCTGGGTAAACTGTTTTGTGTCATTTCTTTCCTGTTGTTCGAGCTAGATCATGGAGACGGCGAGTAGGCAGATAGGGGAAGTTGAGTTCTTCGCACACACCCTAGTGTGCGAATCTAACAAGGGTTTTGCGGAGCCCTGAATTTATGACATTTGGCGCGCCAGGTAGGGGTGCGTCAGAGCCTCTCTTCTTCCGATCGGTTCACCATCGCCTCGCCGTGCCCATGGCTGATGCTCGTCGAGTCCGTGCTAAGCACCGGGCTGCTCTCGCTGCCCGCGTCGCCCAGACAGCACCTCCAGGTGATGGCATCCCCCGCTATTCTCCATCACCGGTGGGAGACGCTGCCACCAGCCCCGCTACCCGCGAGCAGCAAGATTCATCGCTCCCGCTCTCCGCACGGCGCGACGGTCACATCGCCACTCTGTCGCTTACTCCAGCGGCTGCTTCGAGCTCCCACGCCCATCGTGTATCGAGGAACTCGCAGCCTGCGTTGCTCATGCCGCGTGAACTCTTGTGTTACCGCCCGGCTGATGACCTCTACGAGGTCTGGCTAGACCGCATTGCCGAGCTCGTCAGTGCCGCGGGAGAAGCGCCAGCATCGTCCCGCTCTTGCCTCCTCCACCACATGAAGCGGGCGACGTGGCCCACGGTGCACCTCCTCCTCCTCTCCGGCATGACGTTGTCTCCGACCCAAGGCGTGAGGCTCCCTAGCGCGACCAGCCCCGCAAGGCGCCCGCGCGATGAAGGAAGCTGCCAGGTGGTGCAGTTGCCCCAAGGCGAGGCGCGTGCACTCCCGGCGCCAACTTGTCAAGCTCTTGCGCCACCCCACGCAGCGGCACACGAGCACCCGGATCAGGCTCCACCTCCACAGCGGACACCGGTGAGCGCAGCGGGCTGTCGAGCGTTCACCCCGGAGCTGCGTCGCGTCGTTTGGCCCGACAAGTTCAAGCCAGATCTACCCCCTTGCTACGATGGAACACCCGATCGCGCCAAGTTTCCGTAGCTCTACGAGCTGAGCATCGAGGCGGCCAACGGTGACGACAAGGTTATGGCCAATTGGTTCCCCATGGCTCTCAAGGACGGCGCGTGCTCGTGGCTCTTGAACCTCCCAAAGGAGTCGATCTTCGCCTAGGATGAGCTACGCGAGCGTTTCATCTCCAACTTCGAAGGGACTCGTGACCATGCCCCAGCAGTAGGCAACCTGCGGCGTATCAATCAGCAGCCAGGAGAAACCCTGCGCAAGTATATCAAGCATTTTACCAACGTCCGCATCAAGGTTCCTAGGGTGTCAGACGACGCCGTCATCTCTGCGTTCACTGATGGCGTTCGAGACGTCAGGTTGAAGGAGAAGCTCACTATCAACGAGGACTATGCTCGGCTCTGGAGATGTTCAACTAGGCAATCAAGTGCGCATGGGTAGAGGAGGGTCGCCTCTCGCTAGTTGAGCTCCCCGATGCCGACCTAGAAGATAAGAAGGACAAGAGCAAGGATGTGAAGCGCAAGGGACCAACTGTGCTCGCAGCTGAGCCTGGGATGAAGCATGGATGCGACCACCCGGAGTCCTCGAAGGGCAGCCGCCCATTTCGCGTCTTCCACAACGTGCACAACCACAACACCAACGACTACCAGGAGCTCAAGGCCATCCACGATGGGCGCCTCAGTCGTCGTCCTGAGCGCGGCGACCAAGGCTATGGCCGCGGAGGTGTTCGTGGCGGAGGACGCTGGGAGAACCGTGACTCTTGCCAAGGCTGGCGCAATTAGCCTCACGAGGACCACTAGCAGGGCTAGCCTCGTGAGGGCCCTTAGAGAGACCAGCCTCGTGAGGGTCCCTGGAGGGACCAGCCTTGTGAGGACCGCCCTCAGGGTAATGCTAGCCTTCCTCCTATGCCACCACCGCTGAGAAGGAACGACGATCGCCACCAAGATGATGGGGATGGGGGCTTTTGGAAGGATTGAGAAGAGGTGTCTAGAGGGGGGGCTGAATAGTCTCCTAGCAAGAAAAGTGGCAGCTTTTCATATTACTTAGATTTAGGTGGAGATTTAGAACATATTTAACATTCACAATACACATCAAGCATGCATAACAAGAGTATGTGGATATTGGAAAGTAAAGCATGCAACTTTGACTACTTGACCAAAATAAAAAATTAGCCTTTTCCCAATTTTAATTCTTGGCAGATTTTACCAACTGAGAACAAGTCAAGCAATCAACCTACACATGCAATTCTAAGAGTATAGTAGCGGAATGTAAAACAATTTCATATGAAGGTAAAGGGAGGAGTTTGAAGGAGCAAGCACAAGTGTAGACACGGATGTTTTGTCATGGTTCTGATAGGTGGTGCTATCGTACATCCACGTTGATGGAGACTTCAACCCACGAAGGGTAACGGCTGCGTGAGTCCACGAAGGGCTCCACCCATGAAGGGTCCACGTAGAAGCAACCTTGTCTATCCCACCATGGACATCGCCCACGAAGTACTTTCCTCACTAGGGTAGATCTTCACGAAGTAGGCGATCTCCTTGCCCGTACAAACTCCTTGGTTCAACTCCACAATCTTGTCGGAGGCTCCCAAGTGACACCTAACCAATCTAGGAGACACCACTCTCCAAAAGGTAATAGACGGTGTGTCGATGATGAACTCCTTGCTCAAATGTTTCAAATGATAGTCTCCAAAACACTCAAACAGTTCCTCACAGATTTGGATATGGTGGAAGGATGATTTGAGTGGAAAGCAACTTGGGGAAGGCTAGAGAACAAGATTTATGTGGTAGGAATGGAATATCTTGATCTCAACACTTGAGTAGGTGGTTCTCTCTCAGAACATGTATGCTGGAAGTGTAGGTATGTTCTGATGGAGGGGTATATATAGCCTCCACACAAAATCTAACCGTTACACACAATTTACCAAACTCGATGGGACCGAATCAGACAACTCGGTCAGACCGATTCAGTTCATAATGTGACCATTAGGCATTTCGGTGGGACCGATATGATCAACTCGGTGGGACCAATTTCATTCGGTTTAGGGCATAATGTAATCTCAGTGAGACCGATTATACGAACTCGGTGGGACCGATTTTGCTTATAAGCACACCACAGAGTTGGTCAGGCAAACTCGATGGGACTGATTCACTCATTTCAGTGGGACCGAAACGTTACGAAGAGGCAACACAGAGTTTGCAATGCTAACTTGGTGTGACCGATTCTCACATCTTGGTTAGACCAAAATGTTTCAAATAGGAAACAGAGAGTTTACATTCCCATCTCGGTGAAACCGAGATCCCTTTTGGTGAGACCGAAGTGATTAGGGTTTCTGGCAGTGGCTATGTCAAATGAACTCGGTGGTGCCGGATAGATGTCACAGCCCTAGACTTGCCTTTGTTTGTCTATGGATGATCATCATTTCATCATGTTTATTTTCAAAGGAAACTTGAAATGGGGATTAACCAAACCTAGCACCCCTTTGAAAAACTAGGTTCAAACAAATTTGAATTTCAATGTACCCAAAATGCCCTTCACAAAATGTTCATCATTTTTTGTCTTGGCTAAAACCTCTGCCAAAAATGGTTTCATAATTTTGGGAGCCATTTTGGATCTTTGAATTAAGTCATAACTATTTGCATTTGGACATTTAAAATACTATAAATATTTTTAGGTGTCCAAATATTTCTGAAAGCAATTTTGGGCTGTTGGGAATAATCTCAAAAGTGCCTCTGATTATTCTCAGAATTTTTCAAAATGATTTACTATTTTTACTAAATCAAAACACACTGCAGAAACAAAAGAAAAAGAAAACTGAAAAGGAGCGAGAAGAGCTCACCTGGCTTACCTGTGCAGCCCACCTGGCCCAGTGTTGCGCGGCCCAGCTGATCCAGCCCACCACCGCCTTCGTCCTCTCTGGCGCCAATCGGCCAGGCGTGTGGTCGACGCACGCGCATGGTTGTGCCGCCACGCCACCTGCCTGCCTGCCTCCCCAGGCCACGTCGACGCCGCCTCGACTTCCCCCGCTGCCGTGTGGATCGGGCGGACGCCTCGCTTCCCCCTGGCTCTCTCCCTCGCCTCTCCCCGCCATGCCCGACGCAGCCGCAGCCGCGCCGCCATAAAACACGCAGCCACTTCCTCCCCCTCGCCTTAACGAAATGTCCTAGAGGTCCACCGTGTCGCCCTCGACCTCCTTGCCGAGCTACGTAACGCAGAACGCCGCCAAGCGCCGCCGTCGTCGTCATCTTCAACCTTCAGCTCTCCAGAGCGCCAGAGATGCACCGACGCCATCCGGCCTTCCCCGAGCTCACTGACCTGCTCTTCGTGACCGCAGTGAGCCCCAAGTCATCTCCCCCTAACCCCGCCCATGTTTGATCGCCGTAGCCGACGCCCCCTTACCCGCAGTAGCCGCTGCCGCACGGCCTGGTCGCCGGCGAAGCCTCGGCGACCAAATGGTCTCGTGCGTGCCTCCGTTGGGTTCGTGAGCTCTCGTAGATCACGTAGGTGCCCCGCAAGAGCTTGCCCGCCCGCCGTAGCGCCAAACCCGAGTTGGCCCGAACTCCGGCCGCCGCCGCGAGCTCGTCTCCGGCGAGTACAACGCACCCCAGCCGCTGCTGCCTACTCCTTTGAATGCGGACGAGCTCCAGCTTCCTGTAGCACCAATCCGCCGTCCAAATGGTTGCCTGTGGGCGATTTCCGACACGCTCCGCAGCGTCTGGACTCGCCGGCGTTGAGTCGCCGGTGGGTTTGACCCCCGTTGACCCCGACTGGACCCCCCTATGTCCATGACATGTGGGGCCGGCTTCGTAATAAAATTAGTTTAGGATTTAGGTTAAGTGCTAATCACCCTCTTAGTTAACCCCTAGTGCCACTGCCATCTGGGCCCCTTCCCTGTTTAGGTTTAGCTTAATTTTCTGTTTAGTTTATTTCTTAACCCAGTGGGACCCACATGTCAGCATTGACTTTGCTGACATGTCTGTTGACTGGTCCCACCTGTGTGTGACTCGAGCCAGCACTGAGAGACTGACCAATGGGGCCCACTTGTCAGGTTTGACCTGGACCAGCCCCTGTTGAGCTGTTGACGTCAGCATGAAGTTATGCTGATGCAGTAACTTTTCTGGGATTTAATATAAATCAGAAATTATTTATTTATTCCAGAAAATGCCCTAAACTTCTAAAAATCTTATAAAACCGACCGTAGCTCAGATGAAAATAATTTATATATGAAAAATTATTAGAAAAATCCAAGGAATCTATTCATTGCATTATCATGCATGTTTAAGCAACCTCTGCCACTGATCAGGTCAAATCAATTAAATGTCATTTGAATATTAACATATGTAGTTTGAATTGAACCCTTGGTTCAAATCAACTTCATTTAAATCACTACTAGTTGCATTAGCTCAAATCACAGCATGTTGCCATGTCATGATCATGCATCATATTGTTGCATTGCATTGAGGGTGTTCTTCCTATGTTGCCGATGTTTGTAACCTCTCAGTAGACGTGGTTCCGACGATGAGATCGTTGACATCGATGAAGAGCTATACTATCTTCAGAAGTGCCAGGCAAGCAAACCCCATTGTTCATTCTGATACAATCCCACTCTTTCGCTTCTGCTCTCCTTCACTGCATTAGGACAACAATGCTTCAACTATTACCTACTGTGGTAGTTGAACCCCTTTCCTCTGCATGACCTGTCATTGCCACAGTAAATAGTTGAAACCCACTAGCATGACTAGGAGTTGTTTAAGCCATGATGTGCCTACTGATTTATGCTTTGGTTATGCCTGCTATTGCTTAGGGTTGTGTTAGGTCTGATTCATCGTGGATGAATTGGAATGTGGTGAGCATGTCCTACTGTTGAGAGCTAAGTGTGTGAACACGATTTGGTAAAGGTAGCGATGAGAGGCCATGTAGGAGTACATGGTGGGTTGTCTCATTGGAACCGTCCTCAGGAACTGAGTTTTGTGTTTGTTGATCCATGAACAGCTACTACCACGCGTTGGGCCCGAAACCAATGGACCCTCTCGACTTATTAACCGCCCTTGTCCTCTGTCCGGGAGTTGCAAGTAGTTTCTGGTGTTTGTAGCCTACTGGAGGCCGTGCACAGTGCTGACCCTAGGGGTGGGCTGTGATGTGGTAGGTACGTGGCACGGTGTACCGGGACGCCTGTTTGGTCCCTCGGGAACCCTGTACACATCGTTCGGGGCCGTATGTGGAAACCTTGGTCGGACTCCCTGTTGATGGAACCTGAATAGGTGATAAAACTGGACTAGAGACTTGTGTGGTTACTCAGGTCGTGGCCGACACCCTCGCTGGGCTTCCGCTTGAAGGTTGCCGAGTACATGTCAGGTAAACGGCGATAAGTGGTGAGAGCGTGTGTGAAGAAGTACACCCATGCAGGGTTAACATCATCTATTCAAATAGCCGTGTCCACAGTAAAGGACTTCTGGGTTACCTGTACAGTTCATAGACAAGTGAAAGTGGATACTCTACAATGCGCAAGATAAGTGTGAGTGCTATGGATGGTGTTCTCGTAGGGAGACGGGAGCGGATCCATAGTGGTGTATTGATTGGTGAATATGTAGACTCGTGTGCGGCACCTCAAAAGTGTTACTTGCAGTCATAGTCCAGGATAGCCGCTGAGTCAAAGCTGGCTTGCTGCAGTCAAAATCCACCACCCCTTTGTTGATATTGATGCATATGTAGCTAGTTCTGATGTAAGTCTTGCTGAGTACCTTTGTACTCACGTTTGCTTAATTTATGTTTTTGCAGATAGACTTCAGTCTCACTAGTGGTTCCGCGTGGACTTCAACGTTTAGCTTGTTACCTCAGCTATGATCTTGTACCCTTGGGATGGCCTTGTAGATAGTCAGGCTTCTCAACCCTTTTCATTTGTAGTTGTCTGTACTCAGACTTGTTATGCTTCCATTGCCTGTATGCTATGTATGTTGGGTCATGAGACCCACTTCTTGTAATAAATGCTATGATGGATCTACTGGGCCTTATCTATATGAGTCGTTGAGTTATGTTGTGATGGCATGTTGTATAGCACATACTTGCATGTTATGCGTACGTCTAATGTGTATTGCTTTGTGTGGGATCCGACACCTAGTTGTTTACCCTTGGTAGCCTATCTTACAGGGAAATGTTTCCTAGTGCTTCCACCGAGCCTTGGTAGCTTGCTACTGTTCCGAAACACTTAGGCTGGCCGGCATGTGTCCTTCTTTGTTCCTGTGTCTGTCCCTTAGGGGAAATGTCACACGTTGTTCCTTTCAGTCCTTGTAGCTTGCCACCACTTGGGTTCATACGTTGATGACCGACACGTTCGTTGCTGGGTCATGTATGCCTATCTCTGTAATTTAGCGCCACTTTTGGTTTATAACTAGTCATGTCGGCCCGGGTTCTCTGTCATATGGATGCTAGCGACACTATCATATATGTGTGCCAAAATGCGCAAACGGTCCCGGGCCAGGTAAGCTGGCACCCGTGGGATACCGTGTGTGAGGCCGCAAAGTGATATGATGTGTTACATGCCAGACCTGTGTGACTTAGGATCGGGGTCCCGACAGCGTTGGTATCAGAACCTGACTGCCTATAGGATTACCAATCCAAACTGGTCGAAGTCGTGTCTAGAAACTCTTTAGTTATATAAGGGAATTGATTGTGGAAGGGAACGTAAGGCTCCTTTTACTCCTTTACCATATGACCTTGTGATCTGAGTCGTCCTCTTCTTTTCTACGGGGATTAAGAACTAGGATTCTCATTCTATTTATCAAGATCACGTTAATGGTGGATTCAACTCTCAGTTCAGTTTCTACTACTTCCGTGTCTTAAACAGGTTGTCTCAGAACCTTGACATTGTGATGTTCTGTGGTTATGCCACCATTCTGCAGGATCTCTCAAATCTTTTGAGCATATACAGCTCTTATGATGTCCGAGTCATCCCAGGTTTCTAAATAGTCTGATGCATTTGCAAATCCCTTCTTCCCATTCCCGATGCTCCTTTGGGCCAGATTAACCACACTAGTCGGTGTGTTGAGGTACTTCATTGCCTCGACATAAATGTTGAAGCTATCAGGAAACTAGGACATCATAGATAGCCACCCAGTAATCCAACCTTGTGTTGTGTTCCCAGTGTGATGATTCTGGCCATCATTCTCGAAAGCATCCCATGATGGCATATAGTTAGTAGGCATTCTATTTCTGGGTTCTTCAACCCAAGATTCATTCTACTTACTTCATGTTGATAGTGTTTGCTCGTACCTTTAGGATATTAGTAACCTTGTGATAGTCCTCGAGGTCCGTGGTTATCATTCTTCCAATACCATGAACCATCATGGCAGAAGTTCTTCTGAACCAAAAGATCACAACCAGGGTGCTCTTGATGAGTTCTCCATTCCACATTGTGACTCTGCCAATTCTACCTTTCTGCATGGGTAATCCAGAAGAAATATGTTGAACTAGTTCGACATGCTAATCTATGCATCCACAACTCTGAAAGTTATATGTTCCTTTGAGTTATCCCTCTTTAGTTGTATTGTGACCCCCGGCTATCAGTTGGTAGTGAGGAGTAGTTGTGCACTCGTGTTCATCGATACCTTTTACTCTTGTGGTCCGTCAAGCCATTCTATTCTGGAATGACTAGGAGAAACAAACTCCAGAACCTCATCCATTTCCAGGATTGGGTCAAAGTAGTTGTAGTACACAGATTAGAATGCCAACCCAGCTTTAAATCTGTTCTACCTTGGAGTGTTACCCTCTTGCATGTCAAGTGTATCATGGGAATTGTACCACCTCCTATGAACTCCTGATATAGTGATACTTCTCGCCATCATCGTTCATTCCTCGGTCTCCATGATATTGTAACCGGAATACCGACAAATGAATTGTGATGTGTGAAATCAATACTCCTAGCAACTCCGTTTCTTGGTAGTTAATGGACGGTAATCTCATTCTTTGTGTGCTAATTATTGAATTGTCCTTCTAAGATTGATCGTGCTACCTAATCCATTTTCTGGTGCACTCTTTGATCAATGAGTTAGGATTTTGTCAATCCCTCGCTCTTTTGGTCATATCTTCTTGCCCTAAAAAGCACGATTGTTCTCGAGCTTCATAACATATCGGTGGTTCGTGATTTTCCGAATATCTTCTCGGAAGTATTACTAGGTTGTCCCTAGACCATTATGTTGAGCTTGTGATAAAGTTGGTTTTCTTATAAATCACCCCTTCTCCAAGAATCTGTTTTGGATATCCTGAGCTAGTTGGTTAAGCTAAACAACAACTTGGAGAGTTGGAAGATAAAAGCTTGATCTAACATAATTCATGCTAAATGGATATCTTTTGCGCGCGTGTTGAAGAAAGATGGTATTTTCATCAATTGATCTTCGTGCTCAGTTGCTGGACCTATCGTATTATCCAATCTTTGATTTGAGTATTGGTTATCATCAAATCAAATCAGAACCAATGATGTTCGTAATGTTGTCTTACTCTTGGTTGATCCCTCGAGCATACACCGTTACATCTATTGCTCTGACCAATGCTATCACTTTGTTCACATAGTTATGGAATTCCACCTATATGGAAATCTTGATAAATTGTTGTTGAGCTCATTGACAACATTTCCATCTTGTCCATGATTCATGTTGAACATTTAAGTTAGTATTGGAAACTTTTTAAGCATGGCCTTCGTGTCCCATTCATGAGGTATATGTTTGGATGACAGAAGTGATTTCCCCTAATTCACGTGTAATTGGTGTAAGCTGCCACAGTGAATTTGAGAAAGGCCGTTTTGCTTCCTCTAGAATCGTCCCAAGTCAGTCATGCATGTGCGAAGTATTCTATGGTCTGATAGACTGATCATCTTCATTTTATATGTATTCCTAGCACACCAAGCCACTGATTGATTTGTTCAAGGAGAAGGAGCTTCTTTTTAACAGCATGCCTTATGCAAGGACTCCATTATCCTCGATGATGGTTCCCAACCTAAACTCAGTAGTGTTTTATTATAAGACTACTATGTGGTCATGCTTGTCTGGCACAGCATGTTCACATGCATGTAGCAGAATTAGCTCATGTTTTGGAGCTTGCTATCGTAGTTCATTTCCCGAGAATCTCGCAACGTCATCTCGATGATTTGTGATGCTACCTTCCCTTTTCCAGACATGATGCCTGAAATGTCCCGCTGCCAACCAGATCTAAATCTCAGACAGATATGATGGTTGGAACATTCCAACATTTGCATTTTTTTCCGAGCTTGCACCACCATTGTGCCAATTTTCCATGGGTTTCCCTTCTCAGCAACTGATGTTCAGGATTATCTTCAAAAGTGGGCTCACCATGCGTCCCATCCATTTCAGGTGATAGGCAAAAATCACTCATAGTGTTGTCTTGAACAAGGTAGTCCACATCATCCATGCTAGTCGGACTATGTTGTTCTCTCGAACTCCATCAAACGATCGTTTGTGATTGCCTTAGGCTGGTATAGAGAGTTTCAATGATCGTTGTACCAAAAGTAATTCTTTTTTCCACTTAAGGGAATACTTCTATGAGTCACATTCTCCAAGGTGCCCCGTTTGGTGACATTGTTCACCATCTTCTTTAAGTGTGAAATTGTTGCCAACCAAAGTGAACCCTCATCATTTGTTTGCTCCTTCCCTCTGGATGTGTGTTTTGTGTCTCAGCTCAAGAGATGTTTCAACGTCTCACCCCATGAGTTGATCTTGAGTTGTCACAGCCTAGACTAGCCTTTGTTTGTCTCTGCATGATCATCATTTCATCATGTTTATTTTCAAAGGAAACTTGAAATGGGGATTAACCAACCCTAGCACCCCTTTGAAAAACTAGTTTCAAACAAATTTGAATTTCAATGTACCCAAAATGCCCTTCACAAAATGTTCATCATTTTTGGTCTTGGCTAAAACCTCTGCCAAAAATGGTTTCATAATTTTGGGAGCCATTTTGAATCTTTGAATTAAGTCATAACTATTTGCATTTGGACATTTAAAATACTATAATTATTTTTAGGTGTCCAAATATTTCTGAAAGCAATTTTGGGATGTTGGGAATAATCTCAAAAGTGCCTCTGCTTATTCTCAGAATTTTACAAAATGATTTAGTATTTTTACTAAATCAAAACACACTGCAGAAACAAAAGAAAAAGAAAACAGAAAAACAGAGAGAAGAGCTCACTTGCTTACCTGTGCAGCCCACCTGGCCCAGTGCTGCGCGGCCCAGCTGGTCCAGCCCACCACCTCCTTCGTCCTCCTGGCGCCAGTCGGCCAGGCGTGTGGCTGGCGCGCGCGCACGGGCGTGCTGCCACGCCACCTACCTGCTTGCCTCCCCAGGCCACGTCGACGCCGCATTGATCTCCCCCGCTGCCATCTGGATCGGGCCAACGCCTTACTTCCCCCTGGCTCTCTCCCCCGCCTCTCCCCGCCATGGCCGACGCAGCCGCAGCCACGCCGCCGTAAAACACGCAGCCACCACCTCTCCCTCGCCTTAAGGACGTGTCTTTGAGCTCCGTCGTGTCGTCCTCGACCTCCTAGCCAAGCTACGCAACGCCGAACGCCACCGACGTCGTCATCTTCAACCTTCGGCTCTCCAGATCGCCGGAGATGCTCCGACGCCGTCCGGCCTCCCCCAAGCTCACTGAACAGCTCTTAGTGACCGCGGTGATCCCCCGGTCATCTCCCCCTAACTCTGCCCCCGTTTGATTGCCGTAGCCGTCACCCCCTTCCTCGCAGTAGCCGCCGCCGCACGGCCTCGTCGCCGGCGAAGCCCCGGTGACCAAACAGTCTCGTGCGTGCCTCTGTTGGGTTTGTGGGCTCTCGTAGATCACGTGGGTGACTCGCAAGAGCTTGCCCGCCCGCCATAGCCCCAAACCCGAGCTGGCACAAACTCCGGCCGCCGCCTCGAGCTCGTCTCCGGCGAGTACAACGCAGCCCAGCCGCTGTTGCCGACTCCTTTGAATCCGGATGAGCTCCAGCTTCCCGTAGCACCAATCTGCCATCCAAATGGTCACCTGTGCGCGATTTCCAACGCGCTCTGCCGCGTTTGGACTCGCCGGCATCGAGTCACCGGTGGGTTTGACCCCCTTTGACCCCGGCTAGACCCCCCTTGGTCCATGACATGTGGGGCCGGCTTTCGACTAACATTATTTTAGGATTTAGGTTAAGTGCTAATCATGCCACTGCCATGTGGGCCCCATGCCTGTTTAGGTTTAGCTTAATTTTCTGTTTACTTTATTTCTTAACCTAGTGGGACCCACACATCAGCATTGACTTTGCTGATGTGGCTGTTGACTGGTCCCACCTGTCTGTGACTCGAGCCAGCACTGAGGGACTGACCAGTGGGGCCCACTAGTCAGGTTTGACCTGGACCAGCCCCTGTTGACCTGTTGACGTCACCATGAAGTTATGCTGATGCAGTAACTTTTCAGGGATTTAAAATAAATCAAAAATGATTTATTTATTTCAGAAAATGCCCTAAACTTCTAAAAATCCTATAAAATCAACCGTAGTTCAGATGAAAATAATTTGTATATGAAAAATTATCAGAAAAATCCAAGGAATCTGTTTATGGCATTATCATGCATGTTTGAGCAACCTATGCCAGTTGATCAGATCAAATCAACTAAATGTCATTTGAATATTAACTTATGGAGTTTGAATTTGAACCCTTGGTTCATATCAACTTCATTTAAATCACTCCTAGTTGCATTAGCTCAAACCACAGCATGTTGCCATGTCATGATCATGCATCATATTGTTGCATTACATTGATGGTGTTCGTCCTGTGTTGCCGGTGTTTGTACCCTCTCAGTAGACGTGGTTCCGAAGATGAGATCGATGACACCGATGAAGAGCTATACTATCTTCAGAAGTGCTAGGCAAGCAAACCCCA
This sequence comes from Secale cereale, assembly GCA_902687465.1. Taxonomy (NCBI): domain Eukaryota; kingdom Viridiplantae; phylum Streptophyta; class Magnoliopsida; order Poales; family Poaceae; genus Secale; species Secale cereale. Next base: position 383,728,419 of record LR738712.1, read on the forward strand.
TTGTTCATTCTGATACAATCCCACTCTCTCGCTTCTGCTCTCCTTTACTGCATTAGGACAACAACACTTCAACGGTTACCTGTTGCAGTAGTTGAACCCCTTTCCTCTGCAGGACCTGTCATTGCCACAATAAATAGTTGAAACCCACTAGCATGAGTAGGAGTTGTTTGAGCCATGATGTGTCTACTCATTCATGCTTTCTGGTTATGCCAGCTATTGCTTAGAGTTGTATCAGTTCTGATTCATCGGGGATGAATTGGAATGTGGTGAACATGTTATACTGTTGAGAGCTAAGTGTGTGAACACGATTTGGTAAAGGTAGCGATGAGAGGCCATGTAGGAGTACATGGTGGGTTGTCTCGTTGAAACCGTCCTCAGTAACTGAGTTCTGTGTCTGTTGATCCATGAACAACTACTACCACACGTTGGGACCGAAACCAATTGACCCTCTCGACTTATTAACCGCCCTTGTCCTCTGTCCGGGAGTTGCAAGTAGTTTCTGGTGTTTGTAGCCTACTGGAGGCCGTGCGCTGCGCTGACCCTAGGGGTGGGCTGTGATGTGGTAGGTACGTGGCTCGGTGTACAGGGACGCCCGTTTGGTTCCTCGGGAACCCTGTACACATCGTTCGGGGTCGTATGTGGAAACCTCAGCCGGACTCCCTGCGGATGGAACCTGAATAGGTGATAAACCTGGACTAGGGACTTGTGTGGTTAGTCAGGTCATGGCCGACACCCTTGCTAGGCTTCCACTTGAAGGTTGGTGAGTACATGTCGTGTAAACGACGATAAGTGGTGAGAGCGTGTCTCAAGAAGTACACCCCTGTAGGGTTAACATCATCTATTCGAATAGTTGTGTCCACGGTAAAGGACTTTTGGGCTACCTATATAGTTCATAGACAAGTGAAAGTGGATACTCTAAAATGCGCAAGATAAGCGTGAGTGCTATGGATGGCGTTCTTTTAGGGAGACGGGAGCGGATACATAGGGGTGTATTGATTGGTGAATATGTGGACTCGTGTGCGCCACCTCAAAAGAGTTACTTACAGTTGTAGTTCAGGATAGCCACCAAGTCAAAGATGGCTTGCTGGAGTCAAACTCCACCATCCCTTTATTGATATTGATGCATATGTAGCTAGTTCTGATGTAAGTCTTGCAGAGTACCTTTCTACTCATGTTTGCTTAATTTATGTTTTTGCAGTGAGACTTCAGTCTCACTAGTGGTTCCGCGTGGACTTCGACGTTTAGCTTGTTACCTCAGCTACGATCTTGTACCCTTGGGAGGATCTTGTAGAAAGTCAGGCTTCTCAGCCATTTTTATTTGTAGTTGTCTGTCCTCAGACATGTTATGCTTTCGTTGCCTGTAAGCTCTGTATGTTGGGTCATGAGGCCCATTGCTTGTAATAAATGCTATGATGTCTCTTCTGGGCCTTATCTATATGAGTCGTTGAGTTATGTTGTGATGCCATGTTGTACATCACATACTTGCATGTTATGCGTACGTGCAATGTGTATTGCTATGTGTGGGATCCGACACCTAGTTGTTTACCCTTGGTAGCCTATCTTACAAGGAAATGTCTCCTAGTGCTTCCACTGAGCCTTGATAGCTTGCTACTGCTCCGGAACACTTAGGCTGACCGGCATATGTCCTTCTTCGTTCCTGTGTCTGTCCCTTAGGGGAAATGTCACGCGTTGTTCCTTTAAGTCCTTGTAGCTTGCCACGACTTGGGTTCATACATTGATGACCGACACATTCATTGTTGGGTCATGTATGCCCGTCTCTGCAATTTAGCGCAACTTTTGTTTTATAACTAGTCATGTCGGCCCGGGTTCTTTGTCATATGGATGCTAGAGACACTATCATATACTGTGCCAAAATGCGTAAACGGTCCCTGGCCAGGTAAGGTGGCACCCGTGGGGATACCGTGCGTGAGGCCGCAAAGTGATATGATGTGTTACATGCTATACCTGTGTGACTTAGGATCGGGGTCCCTACAATAGAACTTTCCGGTAGGGCCGAGTTTGACATTTGGTTTGGGACATGTGTGGATGTGAGAAATTGGTTGAGGGTTTTTGGAGTATATCACTAAGCACTTTGAGCAAGCAAGCCATTAAACAACACCTCATCCCCTTTTAGTAGTATTGGCTTTCCTATGGACTCAATGTGATCTTGGATCACTGAAATAGAAAATGTAGAGTCCTGAGCTTTGATCTTGAGCCAATCCTTTGTACTTATCATCTTGAAGGGGTTCCACATCCTCTAGTCCATGCCACTCCATTTGCTGAACTTGTCTGAAATATACTAGATGAAAACATTAGTCCAACAAGAGATGTGTTGACATTAATTACCAAAATCACCTAGGGAGCACTTGTTCTTTCAATCTCCCCCTTTTTGGTAATTATTGACAACATACATCAAAGCTTTAGAAAAAGATATGAAGAATAACAAGTAAAGCTTTGGAAGGACATGTAACATGCGAAATGCCTAAAAATTTAACTCTAATTTACAGAAACATTTACTGATCTTTACGCTAAAAATTTGAGTGTTTGTTTACCGAATATTAGATGTTGTGCTTTTTTAACTTATACTCTGTTCCTGCGGTGCATCAGTGTCACTCTAAAAGATGGTACATGCATCCTAGAAAATGACTGTCTTGTTAGTCTTGGGAAAATATTGTTATACTTACAGTACCAATGCTGACATCTAAGTTGGCGATGTGGAAATGTGTTGGATAAATTATTTTCATGTTTTCTTGTGAGTCCTTGCATTTTATATGTGTATAGCAGCATCCCCATTATCATGCAAAATAGTATCAAGTTCAGGGACTTGATCATGGAAGCTAGCAGAAATGTAGTATGATTTAGTACGCAAGAAAATTAACCTGTGAGAAATAACTCCTAAGGGAATGCAAGCTGTTAGCATATATCTATTTGGTCGCTAACTGAACAATCTCAATTGCATATCTCTGAAAATTAAGTAAGCTCCTTTCCAGACACTTAGAACTTGTGTGGAAAAAATGACCATAAGTGTGTTGTTCCTAGTAGCTACAAACTTAATCTTGCTATCTTTTAAAGATCAGCCACAAAATAAATACTTGACCATTAATTCTTTTGGGAATCATATTTAGTTCAGTACCACAAATAAGGATTACACCTAGCTCTATTTTTAGAGAAACATAGATGTTGCGGCCTGTTGCAGCATATGTTCAGTCTCAAGATTTTACAACAGTAGAATACAACATATGCAGATCTCTACCATACGCCAAGTATAAGTGCACATCATGTTACTACATATGTGGATTTTTTCAGTTTCAGTTTTCAGGTTGCTACTATGTATATGGTCCATACGCTACAACATATGTTCTGTTTTTTGGGATTAAATGGATTTGTTTTCATCTTAGTGCACTTCCTGCTACCTATGTTTTTAAGGCGTCCTGCCTTGGACGCTTAGGCGATGCTTAGGCGATAAGGCGCCCTGACAGCGCCTTACAAATATGCCCGCCTTAGGCGCTTAGGCGTCGCCTAGGCGCTAGAACGGGTGGTACTCGCCTTAGGTCGCCTTAGCGCCTTAAAAACATAGCATGTTACTACATGCATGACTGCTGATACATGTATATATTTAATAGTGCATATATGATTGTTTGCTAATTGAGTAACTTGGAATGCAAATATCTGAAATTACATCATGGACTTTACTCCTAATGCTCGGTGCCTAATTTTTAGCGCCTAGGCGACCTAATTAGAGTGCTTCTGTTATCATGCATGTGCAAGTGCAAGTGCACTTCCTGTTACCACACATATGACTGCTAGTACATGTATATTTACAAGTGCAAATCTGATTATTTGCTGGTTGAGGAAATTCAAATGCAAATATCTAAAACTACAATAAGAACATTATTCCTGATGCCTAAAAATAGATTTGATTGCTTTATCAATGAGTGCATAAATTTTTATAGCGAGTCATGATATGCTAGGTGCTAGCCTGACTTCAGTCAATATTTGTTCTAGTAAGGTTATTTTTTGTAACTTGTTTGCGGTACATCTACTTTTTAGATCTTTGGGACCATGGCCACTCACAAATTCTCATTTTCTAAGATTGCACAAACATACGAGTTATTTTGCAGGGACAAATGGAAGAAAGTAGCAAGTCCACAAGTTGATCTAAGATCTTTCGGTGGCCGCTTTTGTTCATAACATGGTCGACACATTTTTTTTCATATGGAAGTTGATCTCAGCTTGGGGATCGAAGACTTGGTCTCTTCCATAATTTTTTATGGCAGTGATCGAACATTTGGTCTCTTAGGAACTTCGCCATCATATTTTGTAAGAGGCTAAGACTTGAATGTTGACTTATGTATTTCCTTAATGGATATAGCTACCTTGAGTTAAGAAAACTAATAAATCATGTATATATGTAGAATGAATGCATTGATCAATTGTATCTTGTAATGAATAGAAGAGTGCAAATGTTTTTATATGTATTGGTACTGAACATGAAATGAACGCATTGATCGATGGTATCTTGTGATGGATAGAAAAGTGCAAATGTTTGAATATGTATTGGGCACTGAACATGAAAGATTATTATGAATTGATTTCATGTCAATATATGGTACATTTGCAATTATACTGAAATGTAGGCCCTGGCAGCAAGTCTGCCGGCATAAGTATTGGATGACACATAACGTGTCGGCGTATCACACCATCAAATGAACTGTCGGCATATCAATGGCCGTCGCATCATCTGTCGTCATAGCACACTGTCAGATGAACTGTCGGTATATAATCATCTGTCGGTATAAAAATGTCTGTCGGTGTAGATCTCACCAACGGTGTCATAATGTCTGTCGGTAGAGGTTTATCTGTCGGGAAAGACTTTTCCCGGTAGGACTATAGGCGACAGCTCCTTTCTGTCGGAAAAGGTCTTTGCCGACACTAAACATGTCGCCTTAGGAGACCTATGGCGACATATTTTTCGACGTTGCTTTGAGTGTCGTGGTGTAGTGCATGTGAAATCATAGACATGACAGAGCAATCAATGAGTTACTTGTATCTTGGCTATATGCATCAGAGCAAATTATATGAATATATAAAGTGTATCCTCATGTTCATGATTCCTTCTTGCAAACAATATGTCCATTAGCAAGAAATCTTCATGCACATGAGTGTGATGCATATACTTACCTTGTGATCTTGAGCTGGTTTATGAAGGGACGAACCTGAGTAAACAAGGTTATATAACTGTTCTCACACGAACACGTCACTGTGTACCCTCGACGCCGGGGGTGATGCACCGCAGCTCACGTCGAAGGAGACCCGCCGGAAGCGCAGTACGCAAGACAATTCAGCGGGCGCTTTTGTAGACCCGAAGCCCCGCTTGCCCGGGGAGGGACCCTGTCAAGGCGCGCGGCGGCTATGGGCTGCCCTAGGTCGACCTGATCGCCCCTTGGGCCTCGAGGTTCGCCGCCCTGCAGTGAAGAAGAACGAACAAAGAACGAGGAAGAAGAAGAACAAGGGAGAGAAGCTAAAAGTGGTAGATGTGTTTGTTCGGTTGTGTGTTGTTCAATCGGCCGTCACCCCTTAGGTATATAAGAGGCGGATGGACTTCCCATTCAAGAAAAGGACTCCAAATCACGTCCAAATCTTTCCAAAATTAACCGAACTCGAATTTAGGTAAGTGCGGAACATCAGTTCGGTTTTTAGCTGCCATAGGCCACAAACGACCTCGGATGAAGATGAGCCCAAAAGTAAATTTGACCGTTTCAACGAGACGAGAAACTTTCGTGTTGAACGTTTTTCGATTCGAGGGCATCTTCAGGGCCGACTCACTCGCGCAAAACAGGCTGTTACTCGCAATACCCATCACACGCGTGTCTGATGGGGCGCACCACTTTTGCCCCGTGACAGGGTTGTACTCAGGTGGCTGTAACTTTTACATACGATCTCAGATTGATATGATTTTTATATCAAAATCAATTGTTTCGACGAGACAAGGACAATTTATGTAGAATATTTTCTCACTTGAACCCATCTTTGGGGTGTAATCAGCCAAATAGTGTTCTAGATACAAAATCTCAGTACTTCAAACACAACTTCGGCCTTAGAGATAAGAACGGATGGCTATGGCCCAAATAACATAGTTTATCCTTTTGATGATACGAAACTTTCTCAATTTTAGAACTTTTCCATTCGAGGCCATCTTCATTAAGTTCTTGACCGTGCCAAAATCTGGTGTCAACACATGCCCCCCTGTTTTTCAGCAAACTTGTGTGCCGAAAAATAACTTGCACGGTGCTTTTTCTAAGGACGATGTCAACACACCATCAGCCATTTTATGTTCTTAGGGCGATAATTTCTGTATCGTCCATGTTTATGTTTAGGGCGATAATTATATATCGGCCATATGGATCAGCAACAAAATGCAGCTAATCAAATGAATGATGATGTGGTAAAACCCTTGCATGATGTAAGAACTTATATTGCGTCCACAGATTAAAATAAGACCATTGCGGGTAACCAATCATAGCTGATGAAGAATTCAATGGTATAGGCATTAATGGCATAATTGAAGAATATGGATAATGTGTAGACCGAAGATGTTGAAACCTTCGGCTTGGTCCTTTATAATTTCCATTCTTTTCCTTCTTCACCTTTGCCGCACTTCTTGTAATGGAAGCTTACACATAATTCTTATTTTGAGTACTTCCTTTGGGAACCCATGCCATGTTCCTTTCTTTAAGTTCTTGTGCACTAAGTTTTTGTAATTTCTTCTTTGGCCAATAAGATAAGCCGAGTGGGCACCCCGGCTGCGATTTTGTTTGAAGCAATGGCAATTCTTGTTCTACCTTGTGCACTCTCAACTTCTTCTCTTCATATTTGACATTTGATTGACTTGCCTCGCTGCCTTTAGTGGCCAATGTCAATACTTTAATTGGATCCTTTTTATTTGAGATCAAATCTGAAGCTACACTCTTACGTCCATCTTTTTTAACATGGTAGACTTGCTTGACCACCTCTTTCTTCTACCTTGAGCTCTGGACCAATTCCTTATGATTGAAACAGTCTTTAACATGTGATTTTTCAAATATTGATCTTCTCAAAGCTGCATTATATTGGTGAGATGGTCTAAAATAAGATGGAGAATGTGCCCTTGTATCATACCTGTCCCATGATGGATATGGATCTACATGAGCATAGGGAGGTATCCACGACATTGGCATTGACGGCCCAAAATAAGGATACATATATACTGCATTAGAATTCTCATTTTGCCAATGCCTATCTTCGGGTTTGCGCCTAGGGGTTTGTCTTGATGCTCTTGAATTACTTGGCCGATAAACACTGTTCTCCTCACTTATCTTCCGATATTTTTCTAACAGTTGCGTGAAAGTGACTTTTGACTTGTTACCTTTGTGCTTACCTCGTGCTTTGCTTTCTTTGGTTGTGCTTGCACCAATCTTTGGATTTTCTTGTTGCCCCCAGTCCTTAGCGTCTTCATTGTAACTTCGATGGAATTCTCGCCCTCAAGATTATGTTCATTGTGCTCTTCAAAAACTTGTTTACTTGAAAGCTTGATTCCATCACCTGTACTTTTTACCTTCTCTTTAAATGGATCGGCTTGAAGCAACCGATGCAAAAACTTTTTGCCATCAGGACCAATCGGAATAGACTGATCATCTCTTGGTGTTTGAACAAATTTCAATCGTCCTTTTCCAATGGACGATTTAACTATTTGATGAAATATGTTACAATCCTCAAGATTATACGTGGACGAATCATGCAACTTACAATATATTCGTCCTTGGACTGATGGCTTGACACGGTGATCAAGAATTCTAATGTACTTATTTTCAGCAATAAATCAAATATTTGATCACAAATGCTTGAACTGATGGTACACTTTTTATTTTCTAGCTGATCTTGGTGTGCGAACGGCTTTGAAGTTAAGCAAACGATTGGTTCAGATTTTACATCGCCCCATTCGGCCATGCATAGTGTTTCGCACTCTATCTCCGATGTTTTTGAGAAACAAATTATACTATCATCGGTTTTCTCAACAGAGTATAACCTTGGCTTTAAATTTCTGAAATGAAAGTAGTTAGAACATACATGTCTCAATTGAGGCCATGCGTAAGCCAAGTATGAAGCAAGCAAAGCCACCCAAATAGATATGAATTTTAAATAAATCAATGGGAAAAACTTTGGCTGCAATAATAAATCACTATCGGTCTTTGTAAATGGCACAATAGGTTGCCCGATATGTTCTATAACAATTTTATTGCTAACAAGTAAATTACCCTTCTTCATTGGTCTTTCAAAATTACTTATGAGAATTTTTCTTATAGAAGCATCAACAATAAAGTTGTGACTAAATCAGAGGATAGGTAAATCACTTGCTAGACATACCTTTTCAAACACACTGGGAGAGCATGATGGTTGCGTTACTTGAACGATATGTTGTTCCTCTTTCGAATAGCTCCCCACCACCTTGTTGTCCTCTTTTTCTAAAACAGATTCCGTGATATTTGATTCGGTCTTTTCAATAACCAAATTAACTTTCTTATCCGAATCACCACTCTTTTTGATAATTCTATCCACACTCAAAGCATTCTCTTTTTGACATAATCTTGCTTGTATTGCAACAGAATTAATAGGCTTTCCCTCTTTTATTAATTCATTTAGAACAACATTGCATTCGTCCCAAAAAGACGTAAGGTTTTCTTAATGACCCCAGCTGGATAGAATTGCCCCCGACACTTTTAGACTCTATTGGTAACAAGATGTCGTCGAAATTCTATAATTGTGCAAGGGAAACATTGTATGCTATGGTATTAGGTGAAGGCACATGTGATCCTATAGAATTTTCAGTTATTCGGCTATTAGCGTGAAGGTGCAAAGCCGAATTATGAATACCTATAGTTGCATATGGTGCCAAAACATTAGAAGCATGAGGTGTAGCGTATGATGATTGAGGGTAACTGGCCAGATAACTAGTAGTAGCATGGCCAATTCCCCTATCCACCGGCATGTTTGGATTAACATATTGCAAGTTGGTTGCCGATGAATAAAAAGGTGAAACACTTTGTTGCATACTATCAGAAGTTCCCGTGTTTGGTGTTTCAACTTGATTAACCGAACTCATCATGTTGTTCATCGGCATATATATTTTTGGGGTTGCCAATGCATGGGAGATGGAATACATATGTTGCATGTTGCTAAAATTATACGAAGTAGAAGCATGAAGATTTTGTTGCATCGGCTCTTGCACATAATTAGATGCATGATTGATAAAGCTAGGGCTAGCCGATACATTATGCTCATTAGATGATCTCGCAACAACATATGCATTATTTGCATCTACATATGTGAATTGAGTATTCATATTACCTTTGTAGATTGCAAACCCTAGATGACGACCTCTTTGTAGCAAGAATAGACTAGAGACCGTTCAAAGCTTCTTCTCCTGCGGAGTCGCCAAAAAGTGTGTTCGCACATGAACACATCACCGTGTACCCTCGACGCCGGGGGTGATACACCGCAGCTCACGTCGAAGGAGACCCGCCGGAAGCGCGGTACGCAAGAAAATCCGGCGGGCGCTTTTGTAGACCCGAAGCCCCGCTTGCCCGGGAGGGACCCCGTCAGAGCACGCGGTGGCTATGGGCTGCCCTAGGTTGACCTGATCGCCCCTAGGGCCTCGAGGTTCGCCGCCCTACAATGAAGAAGAACGAACGAAGAACGAGGAAGAAGAAGAACAAGGGAGAAGGTAAAAGTAAGGTAAAAGTGGTAGATGTGTTTGTTCGATTGTGTGTTGTTCAATCGGCCGTCACCCCTTAGGTATATAAGAGGTGGATGGACTTCCCGTTCAAGAAAAATACTCCAAATCACGTCCAAATCTTTCCAAAATTAACCGAACTCGGAATTAGGTAAGTCTGGAACATTAGTTCGGTTTTTAGCTGCCACAGGCCACAAACGACCTCGGATGAAGATGAGCCAAAAAGCAAATTTGACTGTTTCAACGAGACGAGCAACTTTTGTGCTGAACATTTTTCGATTTGAGGGCATCTTCAGGGCCAATTCACTCGCGCAAAACAGGTTGTTACTCGCGCTACCCATCAGACGCGTATCTGATGGGGCGTGCCACCTTTGCCTCGTGACAGGTCTGCACTTTGGTGGCTGTATCTTTTACATACTATCTCGGATTGATACTATTTTTATATCAAAATTGATCTTTTCGACGAGACGAAGACAATTCATGTAGAATATTTTCTCATTTGAGCCCATCCTGGGGGTGTTATCAGCCAAATAGTGTTCTGGATACAAAATCTCGATACTTCAAACACAACTTCGGCCTTAGAGATAAGTCTGGATGGATATGGCCCAAATATCATAGTTTATCCTTTTGATGCTACGAAACTTTCTCCCTTTGAGAAATTTTCCATTCGAGGTCATCTTAATTAAGTTCTTGACCGTGCCAAAATCTCGTGTCAACAATAACACATGTACATCTACTAGACAGAGCAACAAATGAGCCACAAGAGTACCAAGATTGGGATAACATGTAGAGTGTGAGTACTGGGTACTCTAGAATGCAGACTTGTTTCCAAAATTAAAAGATATGCAATGAATTCAAAAGACTTTCTTCCCTAGCAGTCTTTCTCCCCCTGAATCTTATATTGGATAATGGAAGAGAGTAGGGAAACAGAGTCAGAGCATAACAGATCAACTCAAGACAGAACATAGACATGTCTTTCCCCTCTTAAAGACATGTGACTTCTCTCCACTTGAACACCAAGCATCTAGGGCATGTGATCCCTCTCTCCCCCCGTTTGAGATATTCTCTCATTTAAGCTTTGATGTGAACTCTTTCTCCCCCTTTGACATCAATTTGGAAGAAGGGATCTTCTGGAGTGTGAGTCAAAATAGGTTTGGCCCTTGAGTCACATAGTAGAGCAGTATATATAATGTGATGCTGGTAGAGGAAAAGTATCATTCAATGGAGCTGTAACAAATATGCAGGATGCAGATGACAAAGTGTCTCCTCGGTATTGAAATTGGTAGCACTGAGTTGTTTTCTTCGGTAGCACCGAGATGGTTCGGTTTGACCGAAAGAGGAAAATCGGTGGGTCCGAGTTCAAAACAAAGAGAACAATTTTCATCTCAGCTCACTGGGCAAATAAGATCTCACAAAGATTTGCAAGGAATTAACTGAAGGATTTGTAATGAATTTGATGCAGAAAATGCAAGACAAAACAGAAAAAAGAAAATCTAGATGAAGTTTTTTTGTTTTTTAAAGAAGGGAAACAAAGTGCAAGGAACAAATGCACAAACTTAGAGAAACACTAGAGAACTTCATCTAGAATTGGTCGGTGACAAAGTCACCTATGTTTGAGTGTATTGACTTAGGAGTCAAGCGATGACACTTGATCATAGGTCATACTCATAGTTTAAGCTCAAAATGGGATTGCCATTTTTCGTTTAAGCATGTTGATGTATTCACATCTTGTTGAGTTGCTTTGACCCATGAATTGGGGTAAAGCTTCTCTCAGATGGAATGACATACCTTGGGTGGTGATGTTGATCTTGATCATGTAGTTGAACTTGTGTGAGGAGCTCAAGGTTGATGTAGCTCATCAAGAATTGGAGCACCACTTGTAGTTTGAATTCATCTACCTACATGGGTTAGATTTGCAAGGAAGAGCACTTGTGTATCCAAAATGAAAACCATGAAAACTTAATACCAAATGAAATTTGATATATAGAAATTGTCAAAGGATATATTGAGGGGTTTTATGGTTCCTTGTCTTCAGCCACCATGGTGTAGGGACTTGGTGATGTAGAGATTGCTTAAGATGTGAGTGAGTTGCAATCCCATGGATTTAGATTCATCCAAGTACCTACAAGGTATAGATAACTTGCAAGGGTACAAATATCCAAGACATATGATCATCGTCATAAGAGAAATATCAAGGATTAGTCAAAGGCTTATGCCTTGCACGTATCCAAATGGAGTTCCAACTTTAAGTTTGAAGCATCAATACTGTTCAATTCACCTCTCAATCTGCTAAACACTTTCTCATCAAGTGGTTTAGTGAATGTATCCGCTAATTGCTTGCCGGTGCGAACATGTTTAAGATTGATATCTCCCTTAGCAACATGGTCTCGAATTAAATGATGACGAACTTCAATATGCTTAGTTTGAGAATGTTGCACATGATTATGAGCAATCTTAATAGCACTTTCATTTTCACAAAGCAATGGAACATGTTTCACATATATCCCATAATCTTTAAGAGTTTCGGTCATACAAAGTAATTGAGCACAACATGAACCAGCGGCAATGTATTCAGCTTCGGCGGTGGATAAGGATACCGAGTTTTGTTTCTTGGAGGACCAAGACACAAGATATCTACCAAGAAATTGACAAGTACCCGATGTGGACTTTCTATCAACCTTGTCTCCGGCATAGTCCGAATCGGAGTAGCCAACAAGATCAAAAGAGTACCTCTTAGGATACCAAATGCCAAAATTTGGAGTATGAATTAAGTATCTCACTATCCTTTTCACAACCTTAAGATGACATTCTTTAGGGGCCGCTTGATATCGTGCATACATGCACACAATTAGCATAATATTGGAATGGGAGGCACATAGATATAACAATGAACCAATCATAGAGCAATAAACCTTTCAATCAACCGGTTCGCCATCCTTAGTCAAGTCAAGATGTCCACTAGTAGGCATGGGTGTAGTCATACCTTTGCATTCTTTCATGTTGAACTTCTTGAACAAGTCCTTGGTATACTTTGTTTGAGAAACAAAGGTACCATCCTTAGTTTGTTTGATTTGCAAACCAAGAAAGAACTTGAGTTCACTCATCATAGACATCTCAAACTTTTCCGACATTAGCTTTCCAAACCTTTCACTAAAATGGGGTTTAGTAGAACCAAATTTGATATCATCAACATAAATTTGGCACACAAATAATTCACCATTAACCCTTTTAGTAAAAAGAGTAGAATCTATTTTTCCAATCTCAAAGCCTTTTTCAATAAGGAACTTGGTCAAGCATTTATACCACGCTCTAGGAGCTTGTTTAAGACCATAAAGAGCTTTGTGAAGTTTGTAAACATGATCGGGTTTCTTAGGATTGACAAAGCCGAGAGGTTGTTTCACATAAACTTCCTCCTTAATTTCACTATTGAGAAAAGCACTTTTAATGTCCATTTGGTACAAGGTGATATCATGGTGATTAGCATAAGCAAGTAAGATGCGGATGGACTCAAGTCTAGCAACAAAGGCATATGTCTCACCGTAGTCCATACATTCGACTTGAGTGTAGCCTTGTGCGATGAGACGTGCTTTGTTGCAAACGACTTGACCATCTTCATCTTGCTTGTTGCAAAACACCCATTTGGTACCGATGATGGTGTGGTTGTTGTCAGGCTTCTCGACCAATGTCCACACTAGATTTCTCTCAAAGTTGTGTAGCTCTTCGTACATAGCGTTCACCCAATCCGGATCATCAAGAGCATCTTCAACCTTCATAGGTTCAAGGTTAGATATGAAAGAGTAATGTTCGCAAAAGTTAGCTAGGCAAGATTTAGAGCGAGTGATTCTCCCGATTTGGATGTCATTGTAGATTTGCTCTACGGGGTGATCTCTAGCAATTCTTGCTCTAACTCGTGAAAGCTTTTGCTTGGATCTGGGTGGAACATCCTCTTCATCTTCTTCTTTTTCTTATCCTTCTGCATTGTTGTTGGTGTTGTTGTCCCCTTGTGGAGGTGGAGAAGGAGGTCGATGTGGTTCATCTTGATGCACTTCCTCGTCTTCTTCATCATGGTGTGTCCCACTTGTGGATGCCTCCAAGTCAACTTGTGGTTCACCTTGTCGTGAGGTAGAAGCTTCCACATGGACGGACGGAGTACTCTCTTTCACATTCGTTGGACGGATCTTGCCAATAGACAAGTCTTGAATTGCTTCCGAAGGATCTTTATCTCCTACATCAATTGGAAATTGCTCTATTTGCGAGCCATTAGATTCATCAAACTTCACATCTACCGTCTCGTCAACCTTTCGGGTTAAATTGTTGTAGACATGGTAAGTGTCAGAGTTTGAGCCATAACCAAGTAGGAAACCTTCATGAGATTTAGGAGCAAATTTAGAACGACGATGCTTATCAAGAATGTAGCACTTTGAGCCGAATACTCGAAAGTATCCAACTTGGGGTTTGTTACCGGTGAGAAGCTCGTATGTCGTCTTGCCAAGAAGCTTGTGAAGATACAAGTGATTTGTTGCATGACAAGTTGTCTCAACACGCCCAAAAGTGTCTTGGTGTCTTGTACTCATCAAGCATCATTCTTGCCATCTCGATGAGTGTCCGGTTCTTCCTCTCAACAACTCCATTTTGTCGAGGCGTGTACGTAGCCGAGAAGTCATGTGAGATTCCTTCTTCGTCAAGAAAGGTATCCACATTTGCGTTCTTGAACTCTGTTCTATTGTCGCTGCGAACCTTCTTGATCTTCACTTCAAATTGATTTTGGGCCTTCCTAGCAAAGTTTTTGAAGATCTTTTGGACCTGCGAACCCACGTAAATCTTGAAAAATCATCAACAATGACTAATCCAAAAGAGTTACCACCGAGGCTTTTGTAAGCATTGGGACCAAAAAGATCCATATGAAGTAGCTCAAGTGGTCTTCTTGTAGTCATGATATTCTTCACGAGATGACTTCCTTCAACTTGTTTTCCTGCTTGTCAACCACTACAAAGTCTATCCTTGTCAAATATAACATCTTTAACACCAAGGATATGATCACCTTTAATTAGCTTATTAAGATTTCCCATGCCGACATGACCTAACCTTCTATGCCACAACCAACCTTTAGAGGACTTATCAATAAAACAAGTGAGAGGTTGGGCTTTCTTAGTGAAGTCAACAATGTATAGCTCACCTCTACGAATGTCGGTAAAGACCATATTATGATTATCTCTACGAAAGACTTGGCAATCAACATGAGTGAATAGCACATTTAAACCAAAATCAGCTAATCTAGACACGGAGAGAAGATTATATCCGAGGGATTCTACAAGCATGACATTCTTGATTGAGCTATCATTGGATATGGCCACCTTACCAAGGCCAACAACTTTATCCTTAGAGTTTTCACCAAATGTAACATAATTTCGTGGACCATCATTTCCAGCAAGCTCATCAATCATGTCCTTATCTCCGGTCATGTGATCCCTGCATCCACTATCAAGCACCCATTCCTTTCCTCCGGCTGCGTAACCATGAAGATTTGCCATAAGACCAAAATGTCTCATTTGTTCATAAAGATCATAGTCACTATCATCATCCTCATCATAGTATCCACGTTCCACATCGTCATGTGATTGATCAACAACTAGAGAGAGTGATTCATTAGAAGTATGACCGTAACAATGTTCATCTCTATGAATTCTAATGACTTCGGAAATGATATTGCTAATAATTCCAAGATCTCCTTTGGCACACATGAGATCATGAAGCTCAAATAAGCAATCACTAAACTTAGGATCACTAGTATTCATCCTATTCAAGGAAATAGACTTATGGAGAATCTCATCCAGATTTTTCAAGGAATAATTTGGGAATCATTCCTCTAGGAATCTCCATATAGTATAGGAACATTCAAGAGTTGGCAAACATACAAGCAAGTTTCTAGGCAATCCTCTAGTGCTAAGATTAACAGTTCTAAGATTTCGAACCAGGTCAAGTTTCTCATTGAAAGTAGGATTTGAAGCATCAATGGGGGGCATACAAGGATTATCAATATACTTCTTCAAATGATATTCATTGAAGATCTCAAGCATCTCATTTTTCCATTCATGAAAGTACTCTCCATCAAGCATAGGCACTCTACGTCTAATACTCCCCAATGTAGACTCACCCATCTTCCTCCAATGGTGATTAAACCAAAGCAATGAAAGACCAAAGCTCTGATACCAATTGAAAGGATCGAGAAGAGGTTTCTAGAAGGGGGGGGTGAATAGACTCCTAGCAAGAAAAGTAGCAGCTTTTCATATTACTTAAATTTAGATGGAGATTTAGCACATATTTAACATTCACAATACACATCAAGCATGCATAACAAGAGTATGTAGATATTGGAAAGTAAAGCATGCAACTTTGACTACTTGACCAAAATAAAAAACTAGCCTTTTCCCAATTTTAATTCTTGACAGATTTTAGCAACTAAGCGCAAGTCAAGCAATCAATCTACACATGCAATTCTACGAGTATAGCAGCGGAATGTAAAACAATTGCATATGAAGGTAAAGGGAGGAGTTTGAAGGATCAAACGCAAGTGTAGACACGGATGTTTTTGTCGTGGTTCTGATAGGTGGTGCTATCGTACATCCACGTTGATGGAGACTTCAACCCACAAAGGGTAACAGATGCGCGAGTCCACGGAGGGCTCCACCCACGAAGGGTCCACGAAGAAGCAACCTTGTCTATCCCACCATGGTCATCGCCCATGAAGGAATTGCCTCACTAGGGTAGATCTTCACGAAGTAGGCGATCTCCTTGCCCGTACAAACTCCTTCGTTCAACTCCACAATCTTGTCGGAGGCTCCCAAGTGACACCTAACCAATCTAGGAGACACCACTCTCCAAAAGGTAATAGACGGTGTGTCGATGATGAACTCCTTGCTCAAATGCTTCAAATGATAGTCTCCCCAACACTCAAACTGTTCCTCACAGATTTGGATATGGTGGAAGAATGATTTGAGTGGAAAGCAACTTCGGGAAGGCTAGAGAACAAGATTTATGTGGTAGGAATGGAATATCTTGATCTCAACATTGGACTAGGTGGTTCTCTCTCAGAACAAGTATGTTGGAAGCGTAGGTATGTTCTGATGGATCTCTTTACAAGTGAAGAGTGGGTGGAGGGGTATATATAGCCTCCACACAAAATCTAACAGTTACACACAATTTACCAAACTCGATGGGACCGAATCAGACAACTTGGTCGGACCGATTCAGTTCATAATGTGACCGTTAGGCATTTCGGTGGGACCGATATGATCAACTCGGAGGGACCGATTTCATTAGGGTTAGGGCATAACTTAATATCAGTGAGACCGATTACACAAACTCGGTGAGACCTATTTGGTAATAAGCACACGAAAGAGTTGGTCAGGCAAACTCGGTGGGACCGATTCGCTCATTTCGGTGGGACCGAAACGTTACGAAGACGCAATAGAGAGTTTGTAATGCTAACTCAGTGAGACCAATTCTCACATCTCGGTTAGACCGAAATGTTTCATATAGGAAACAGAGAGTTTACATTCCCATCTCAGTGAGACCGAGATCCCTTTCGGTGAGACCGAAGTGATTAGGGTTTTTGGTAGTGGCTATGTCAAATGAACTCGGTGGCGCCGGATAGAACTTTTCGGTAGGGCCGATTTTGACTTTTGGTTTGGGACATATGTGGATGTGAGAAAGTGATTGAGGGTTTTTGGAGTATATCACTAAGCACTTTGAGCAACCAAGCCATTAAGCAACACCTTGGCTTTCCTATGGACTCAATGTGATCTTTGATCACTGAAATAGAAAATGTACAGTCCCGAGCTTTGAGCTTGAGCCAATCCTTTGTCCTTATCATCTTGAAGGGGTTCCACATCCTCTAGTCCATGCTACTACATTTGTTGAACTTGTCTGAAATATACTAGATGAAAACATTAGTCCAACAAGAGATATGCTGACATTAATTACCAAAATCACCTAGGGAGCACTTGTTCTTTCAGCTTTCAAGAGCCTCGTGCCATCGCTTGCATCCTGGGTGGCGCTCAGGCCCCGGTTTCTCATCGCGCCTTCAAGCAGTTTGCTCGGGAAGTGAATGCGGTCCTCCCCAAGCTCGAGCCAACGTGTCCGCTCAAGTGGTCCCAGTATGATGTCACCTTCGACTAAGCCAACCAGCTCAAGTGTGCGGCTGCGGCCAGCGCCCTCCCGCTGCTCTGCTCGCCTACCATCAGCAACGTGCTTGTCACCAAGACACTCATCGATGGTGGTGCGGGACTCAATGTCCTCTCCGTCGAGACCTTTGATACGCTCCAAGTGTCATATGACCAGCTTCAGCCTACCAGGCCCTTCTCAGGGGTGACCAATGGCTCCACCACCCCGATAGGGCAAATCCACCTTCTTGTCACCTACGGCGACCGCAAGAACTACCGCACCGAGCTCGTCGCCTTCGACGTCTCCCACATCCGTCTCCCGTACAATGCCATCCTCGAGTACCGGTCCTTAGCCAAGTTCATGGCGGCGACCCACCACAGCTACAACGTCCTCAAGATGCCAGGATGCGGCGGCATCATCACAGTTGCCTGCAATTAGAAGGATGCAGTGTGCTCCCTCGAGCGCACCTACCAAGCTGTGGAGGTTGACAACTCAGATGCCGAGGGCTTAGCCTACCCACCTAAGGCTGTCCCAAAGAAGAAGAAGCAGCTGCTCACCCTGGGGCCTCAAGAGGGCGGGGCGACCGATGGTCGTGCCTCAGGACATGCGCCCACGGATAGGGCGCCTTCCTCTCTCGCATAGGAAGGCGCGCCCGGCACCCCTCTCAGGCTGGACTCGAGGGATCTCCTCTGGAGGGCCTCTGACCTCGCCAACGTCACGAGGGAAGCGCTCGGGCACCATGTGGAGGCGTGCTTCAGCACACGCTTCTGCGAGAAGAGCGCAGGGCGCGAGGCGCCAGACGTTCAGGAATTCATCACCAAGGCGATCAAGGATCTTCAGGAGGCAAGGGTGATGCGAGGCGAGCGTCGCCCCGCACCACCAAGCACCGCTCCCTCTACTGATGAGGGCAGGGGGCTGCGCGTCTATGTCAACATCCCAGGGATCAACAGGGCCGCCTCTCAGCAACTCTTCTGGCCGTCTTGAGTGGGCTGGTGCAAGGGTCCCCCTCACAGCTACGTTCGCATGCCTTTCGGCTTGCTGAACAGCGCTGCCCCGCGCCGGAGCCACATGCGGAGCATCTCGGCGGCTGACGAGGCCAGGCACATGGTGATCCTATCGGAGGATGTGTTGGAGCCTCGCGAGCCCCCTGGGCCCAGATATCCTCTTGAGGCTCAGGGTTAGGGCGACTCAATATGAGCGACTTTGGCGGCACGCGTCTTTAGCTACCCCAACATTTCTCCCGCAACTGTGCCAGGTGACACTTTTCGTTTTGCTCAGTTGTGGGCGCCCCTCAGGCTGCATCAGCCGCAAGCCGTGTGGTTCCATCCCTACGGTGTGTATTGTCTTTTCGTTTCATTCAGTTAGGGCCGCCCCTCGGGCTGCATCATCCCTAGGCCGTGTGGGTCCCTCCCTACGGCATGTATCGTTTTTGCACCTATCAGAACTTGCCTTACCTTGAGCTGCTTTATAATTATCACCTGTACATCTGGTGCTTCGACACCCTTTGTGGCTCCCGCCTAACACTGACCTGCCAATTCCTCATTCCGCCAAAGGAACTACAGGCATGATGCATGTGCTTGGGTCCATCCCTATAGCTCCCAAAAACCTGAGAGACCGAGCTCTGAATCTCGGCCAGCCCCGTGCATGTCACCTCACCAGGTCCTCAGTGCCTTCACTTTCTTGCGGAAAGATAAACGACAACAAGGCAAGCGTTGCCATGTGCTATGACCTCTTTCTCAGATTGATTTGCTGGAACCTCTAGAGCTGGACTAGGGTGACCTCTCCGGCCACTCCCCTCAATGCGACCCGCTTGCACGTGATAGGGGGGTTCCTGAGCATCGCGTCTCAGGGGATCCTAATGGCCCTTGAGCCCTCACCCCCTGGCCTTGACCATGGCATCGCGACCTGGCATACCAGCGGTGCCTGAGCCTCGCTCGAGGGCCGGGACCCGAGGGCGTAGAGCACCTATTTGATCTAAAAGGGGAGAGATCGGCGCGAGCCCCGCCTAGGGGCGCTAACGTAAGGGCATAGTTAGGCGTCCTCCAAGGAATTCACCGCAAGATAAGTCACCCCTGCGCGTCAACTAGGATCTTGACCGGGTGTTTTTCTCTTGCGATCTCGCTCGGGCAACGTTGTTTTCCTTTTCGGCCTCCATGGAGCCGCTTGCACGCTGAAGGGACCTCCCGAGCATCACATCTCGAGGGCTCTTACCGGACCTCGGGCCGCTCACCTCCTGGCCTTGACCACGGCTTCGCGACCTGGCATACTAGCGACGTCTGAAGCCTGCGTGGGGACTGGGTCCTGTCGGCATAGAGCACCAAGCTACCGCGAGAACGAAAAAGAGCACAATGCCCAAGCAAGATACGCAATCACAATACTAAACGAGGAGCGAAGACATTAATGCAAAAACATTACAACCTCTTACATAACCCCACGGGGCTTAACATGATTCCGCGCAGGGAAACAAAAGAAGGAAGCTAGGAGAACCCCAGCCGGGAACCTCACCGACGACGCCGGGCAGACGCCGACGCCCTACTCCGGGCCCGGTGAGAGCTCGATGGCTCGTAGCTGTCATCGTCATTGGTCTCCGGAGAATCGATGGACTCCGAGGACTCACTGCTGCTGCTAGAGGAGCTGGTGACAAGGCGAAGGGAAAGTTTAGCGCCCACGGTCGTGCCACATAGATCGCCCCTCCCAGGGCAGCATTCCAGGCGCTGACTGTCCTCGCCGGAGAGCTTGCAGAAAAGAGTGGAGGCTCTGTTGTACTCGAAGGGGATGGCGAAGGCCCTTCCTCGACGGCAAGCCCGGGCGATCTCGCCCCATCCTCGGGTCATGAAGACGTCGCCCTAGGGGACGACCTCAACTCTACTTCGGTAGCTTGGCCGCAACACCCGGCGTGTTGCAGCCACAGCTCAGCCGGCCCCCTCGTCGGCATCAACTTGGCGAAGAACCTCAGGAGCCGAATCCAGGAGAAGGGCGGCATCACCGCCCACAGGATGAACTCACGGGGCTTTTCTATGACATGGGTCCGCGAGCCAGCCTACCGTATGCTGTTGCCTGGCCCCCGCGATCCCGACCTATGCTAGGACAGGCGTTGACCTCCTGCCCAGGGCCTTGTGCGTGAGCATACAATGGGATCGGGAAGCCTGGCGGAGACCGCTCCAACCAAGGTCGCGTCATCTGAAGACCCACGCCAGCGTCATGGGGGCGGCCAAGCCTTATTTCAGCGAGAGTGGCCCGGGCTCCTCCTGGAGAGCGTTGCCCTTCTCTACCCCGGAAAACCTTCTTATCAATGCCATGAACGCTTCGGCAAGGTAGCGAGGCAACGAGCAGGAAGAAGGGACGTGCAGCAAGGATATGGAGATAAGCAGGGGCTCTGCCCCCTCATTTATAGCAACATGGAGGCAAACCGTCGGCCCCCATGATCTCCGGTAATGATTATCTTTTTGGATGCAGCAGTCTCATGTCAAGTCAAACAGTTGCCAAGGCAGCGTGAGGAAGCAGAGACGCCCACGTCACATCAGGCACAACGCGTCAGCCAGGTCCGTAGGTGGTTGGGGCCCGTGGCGCTTCTCCCTTGCCCTTTTGCTTTGCCTCGAAGCAAATTCCAAGCATGCCTTGGGTCCGGGGGCTACTGTAGGTGTTATGGGAACAAGGGTACACTGACTTTCCTGCCTGCGGCCCATGACGTGGCTCCTTCACCAGACTGGTACGGCCCATCTTTAGCATCAACACACAAGACCCTCGCGAGGGGCCAAGACTCGCGAGGCGAATGGCGCCAAGACATCCAGAAGGAGCAGCCTCTCTAGGCTAGCTCTAGAGGAGCGGATATCTCTATGCAGGTCCTCACCTCGTGAGGTTCAGATGACGCAAGCCATGACGACCAAGGCCATGCGGGCTCCAACGGGCGTAGAACAACAGGTTTCCCCTTTGGTGCTAAAGGGGCAAGCGCAAGTGCGGAGTCTCGAGGAATCGGCCAAAGGTTCACATTTCCGTGCAATAAGACCAGGATCGCCAGGATGGTAGGACAGAGGTCATCACCGAGCTCACCATGGCGTCACAGCCAGAATCTTTGCAGGCGAAGACCACCTTTCGTCCAGATAGGATGTACTAGTTGTCCCGCTTCAAATTTGGCTGTTGTGGGATCTCTTCCCTCCTTCATTTTGGGAAGATGACCAAGATCACTATATAGATAGGGTAGCCACCACCGTAGCAAAGGAGGGATCATTCAGACCACCCCCATCACCACAAACAAGAACACACCTCCTGAGGTTGTTCCACCACAGTACTAGTTCTTCCTTAGCCCACCTCGAGGCAATCCACCACAAGGCAGGAGTAGGGTATTACATCGCGAGGTGGCCCAAACCTGGGTAAACTGCTTTGTGCAATTTCTTTCCTGTTCCTTGAGCTAGATCATGGAGACGGCGAGTAGGCAGACAGGGGACATTGAGTTCTTCGCACGCACCCCCGTGTTCAAATCTAACAAGAATTTTACGAAGCCCTGAATCTGATAGGTTAATTCCTCGGGACCCCGCCTCTGCGCTTGCCTCCTTAGCACCAAAGAGGAAACCTGCTCCTCTGTGCCCGTTGGTGCCCGCCTGGCCGTGATCGTCATGGCTTGCGTCACCTCAACATCATGAGGTGGGCACTTGCATAGGAATCTCCGCTCCTCAGGAGGCAACCTGAGGAGTCCGCTCCCTCCGGATGTCTGGCGTCGCCCGCCTCGCAAGGCTTAGCCCCTCGCGAGGGTCTTGTCTTGTTCACATTGAAGATGGGTTGTACCAGGCCGTCGATCAAGCAACGCCATGGGCCGCAGGCAGACAAGTCTGGGTACCCTGGTTCCCAGAACACCGACATGAGCTATCGCGCCGGGCTTCTTTTTGGGCGCCATGGATGATGAAACCAGTGATGAAGAAGACGTTGATGAAGATCGACGCGTTGTTTATGACTTTAGGATCGCGCAAGTGTATCCCCTACCTGGCACACCATAGATGTCGTAGAGGAACACAGTCACCTATGGGGCCATCGGCCCCTTTGTTGTTCGACGGGGGGAGAGGTCACGTTGCACAAAGAGCGGAAGCAATGAAGCAGCACGGCGATAGTGACGCGGGTGGTTTTTACCCAGGTTCGGGCCGCCATGAGGCGTAAAACCCTACTCCTGCTTTGGTGGAATGGATGGGAGAACCCAGAGAAAATGAAGCGCTCATTCCCGGCAAGGAAACCTTGGGGACAACAGCTACGCGCGCACAATTACGTGAGGGTCAGAATCCCTTCCTAGCTACCGCCAGGCCTCCTTTTATAGTTTTAAGGGGTATCTACAGTGGTAAACAGTCGCTATTTGTTGATTAGATAGCTAACAGTGCTATCATACCTAACTCTGGCTGTTAGGACAAAGAACATTAAATGGACTACCAGGTGTCATGGTTAGGATGCTGCCCAGCAAGCCTGCCGCGCCCCTTAACCATCTCTTGCTTATCTGCTTGATATGCTTCTGGATGGGTGTCATTTGGAGATAATATGTCTTCCAAATGGCTATCACATGCTTAGTGGAACCCACTTAACCATCTAGGGGCTCAACAACGCACTGATGGATGATTTGTGTTGTGTGTGGTGGAGCGGTGGCACCTTGGCGGGGATATTCTCCCTTGGTGGACCTGGCAAGCCTGCCGGGGAAATCTTGAACTCGCCCTTGGGGTGGCCTCGACTTGGACGGGCACTCGTGCCCGGCAAGGGAAGCTTTCCCAAAATGATATATTGCTGTCTTGGCTTGTCTTGGTCCTTTTTAGCTGCTCTTTGACATCTCAAAGAGCTGCTTCTCTGGTTTGGCTTGCTACCCATGTTGGAGCTAAACATAGAGGGCCGTTGCGCCTTTGTATGGTCCGGGCAATGAATGTAAATGTTCGTTGCATCGACAGTTATTCAACACATACCAAACTATTTTGTCCAAAACTTTATGTTTGTCATCTTGTCAACTCTTCCCTATAACTCGAACAGAACAATCGAAAACATTGAGGTCGGGATTGTGTTCACCCACCTTTTTACTAAGATGATCAGCTGTTTCAATGTATTTTGAGGAGAATGTCAACGCTTTTGTAGCAATGTAGGGCTCAGCAATGGAACCCTCTGGTCTAGCTCTGTTCCTAACATAGCCCTTGAAAGTGCCTAGTTGCGTTTCAATAGGGTACATCCAACCATACTGTACTAGACCTCTAAGTAGTGCCTCATGAGGTAGATGAATAGCCAAATGCACAATCACATCAAAGAAGGCTGGAGGATATACCTTCTCAAGGTCGCATAGGATAGTTGGTATCTTGTCTCTAAGACGCTCCAAAGCATCTATCCTGATATTTCTAGTGCAGAGTTCCCCGAAGAATTGTCCTAACTCTGCAACTGATCTATATAAGTCAGGGCAGCCCAATCCTCTAATGATAACAGGTAAAACCCTTTGAAGTAGGACGTGCCAGTCATGAGTTTTCAACCATTGTACCTTGTTTACATCTGCACATACTCTCCTTTCAGGGTTGGAAGCAAATCCATGTGGGAATTTCACACGTGACAGGACCTTGTAGAATTATTTTCTTTCCACCTTGTCCAAGATGTACACAAATGGTGCCATATCCTGTGATGCACCATAATCTTTCACCTGCAAATTAGATCTGATATACAGGTCAATCAAATCAATCCTAGATTTTAAGGTATCTTTCTTCTTGACTTCAATATTAAGAAGTGTGTCGGTAATGTTGTCACATATATTTTTCTCGATGTGCATCACATCAAGATTATGCTGCAAATCCAAATATTTGCAATACTTTAAGTCCCACAAAGTGGACCTGAAGGTAAATAATAATCTCTCTTCTGCCCTGCCACTCTTCCTTTTCCTCCTACCATTATCAGGATGGTTTCCTGGTGTAATATGCCTGACCTTGTCTAATTCCTCTTGCAACTCATTGCCAGTGAGCCTCTTTGGTGCATCACGGTTTCATGCTTTACATCGAACACATGTCTTCGGTATATTGTAGGACTTGGCTTGTCCTTGAAAAGGAAACACCGGTATCCAATGTAACATATCTTGATAAATATTGTGTATGACAGTGGATTCCTGTCACAGTGAACAGATGCATTGTAACCATGTGTTGTTTGCCCTGACATACTGCCCAAAGCTGGATAATCATGGAAGCACGAAATTATAACAACGCGTAGAAAGAAATCAGCTGGTGGGCTGCTATATAGGTCTCAAGTGAGAACACCCCTCCATAGCTATTGAAGTTCCTCCACAAGAGGCTCCATGAATAAGTCAAAATCCTCTCCAGGACATTTTGGACTTGGGATGAGCAAGGCCATCATGTAGTTTGATTCTTTGGTGCAAACATTTGGTGGCATGTTGTAAGTGATAACAAACACTGGCCCCATGCTATATGTGGTGCTCTGGTGGCCAAATGGGTTGAATCCATCTGTAGCTAAGCCAAGTCTAATGTTTCTCGGCTTAGCAGCAAACTTTTTGTGTTTCTAATTGAAGCTTATCCAATCTCTACAATGAAATGGATGGCTCATTACATTTTGATTTCTATACTCCTGGTTCCTAGAATGCCACAATACATATGTCTCTTGTTTCAGCATTAAGAAACAACCTCTGCAATCTTGGTATAATTGGAAAATGTCTCCGAACATTACGGGGAATCCTCTTCACAACATCGCCATCTTTCCATCTTGATGATTTGCATTTCGGGCATTCACTTAAGTTGGCATAATCCTTCCAGAACAGAACACAATTGTTCTTAGAAACATGGATCATATCATATCCAATTCCAACTACACGAGGAAAATCATCATTTACTGTATGTGTGTGGCAACTCACACGCATCTGGGTAAGATTTGCGGAAAGCAGCCAACATCACATCGAATGATTTGTTGGTCATCTGCTCAGATGTCTTCACCAAAAGAAATGTGACCATAGCTAAGAATACTGACATCTTATTTCCTGGGGTGACTGCTATGTTGCATTGTTCCAACATGCGTGCCTACCATTTTTCTTGTGCATTGATGTCGCCTAAAGCTACGTCGGTTTTTCCCCAAAGAGGAAGGTGTAAGGGCATATTTCCCCCTAAGTAGTTTTGGTGATTGATGAGAATGCTTTTGCGGACTGATCATGTGCTCTAAGCTCATACAGGTATATCTCCCTTATGGCACAAGACGATTGCTTGCCCCTCGGATTCTATGAAGGACGGTGTTTTCTTTTTGCTCCCTGTCGGTGGCTTTGAGTAATAGGAAAGCCGTACTATTAAGAGGGGGTCCGCGTCGGAAAGGTTTGGGTAGAATCAACACGTACACATCCTTCTCCCACACCACCTTTCCTTGCTTCTCTGGAGGTCCAACCGGTTATCTTTCGTTGTTGCAAATCTGTGGCTTCTGTACTGATCAACTGCCTAGCAAGCGGTAGTACCGCTCAACCAAGCGGTAGTACCGCGCAGTTACACAGTAGTACCGCCTGCCGACACGGTAGTACCGCTCCCGTGGTAGTACCGCGCCCCCAGAGCGGTAGTACCGTGTATCTGGCCCAGGCGCTGAGTCCAAGTATAGAAGTGGATGCGGAAGTAATTTTTTACTTCCGCATACAACGCGGTAGTACCGCTTAGCTTAAGCGGTAGTACCGTGTCGCGTTTTGCTACTACCGTTTTCCCTTGCGGATGTAGCCACAGATGTAATTTATTTCATTCGTGGTTGTCAATCATGTCGCAATCTTTTGCCTATGCGGTAGTACCGCTTCCCAAGCGGTAGTACCGCTCAGCCAGCGGTAGTAGCGCAACTCATGCACGGTACTACCGCTCTCTGCGGGCTGAAACCTCCAATAACGGTTGGATTTGTCCCCCCACTATATATAGGGGGTCTTCTTCTCCAAGAAGACTTACCTCTTCCCCCACTACTCCATTGTTGCTCCAAAAGCTCCATTTCCGCCCGATCTCTCTCCCTAGCCAATCAAACTTGTTGATTTGCTCGGGATTGCTTGAGGAGGCATCGATCTACACTTCCACCAAGAGATATTTGATTCTCCCCACTAATCCCTTGCGGATCTTGTTACTCTTGGGTGTTTGAGCACCCTAGACGGTTGAGGTCACCTCGAAGCCATATTCCATTGTGGTGAAGCTTCGTGGTTTGTTAGGAGCCTCCAAGTTGTGGAGATTGCCCCAACCTTGTTTGTAAAGGTTCGGTTGCCGCCTTCAAGGGCACCACTAGTGGAATCACGGCACCTTGCATCGTGTGAGGGCGTGAGGAGAATACGGTGGCCCTAGTGGCTTCTTGGGGAGCATTGTGCCTCCACACCGCTCCAACGGAGACGTACTTCCCCTCAAAGGGAAGGAACTTCGGAAACACATCCTCGTCTCCTCCGGTTCCACTTGTGGTTATTTCTTACCTTTACTTTTGCATGCTTTACTTGTTTAACTCCTATAGCATGCATGTGTAGTTGTTGTGCATCTTTATCTTAGTTGTCATCCTAGTAGAATATCTAGACAACTTATTTTGTCGCTTAATTTTAAGTGGTTAAGAAAAGCTAAAAATTGTTAGTTGCCTATTCACCCCCCCTCTAGTCAACCATATCGATCCTTTCAATTGGTATCAGAGCCTCGTCTCTTTTTAAGGACTTTACCGTCCGAAGAGTATGGTTGACAACGTAGTCGAGACGGAGGACCATTCCGGTGGAAATCCGTCCTTGCCTACGTTAGATGGGGGAGCCTCGGTCACTCGTGAGGAGTTCAATGTGGCCTTGACCACATTGAAAGAATCACTAGCGAGCGAGGTCAAAGGCATGTTTAAAGAAATGTTTGAGGGGCTTAAATTATCCACCTCACCGTTGGAAGTGGGTCGTCCCGCTACCAACGTGTCAGAGGCTAATCCCGACAAGGGAGAAGCTAGTAGTGAGCAAGCCCCGGTCACTAAGCATGGAAGTGGGAAATTTGCCCAATCTGCTCCTCCTACTCACTATGGAGGACCCGTTCCCACACCACATTTAAATTATGTCGGGCCCCCTCCCAAGTTTGTTAAAAATACTGATTTTGCTACTTGGGTGTTTCGTTTCAAACGTCATATTAATCATTGTTCCACTAACCTCTGGAGAATTATTGAGCAAGTTTTTTATCCATATGATCCCGACAACATGACTCCAAGAGAAACTGCCGATCATCAGTTCAACGAGTCCGCACTTTGCATTCTTCAAGATTCCATCCCTCCTGAAGACATTGCTCATCTTCGTCCATTCACTGTGGCCAAGGAAGCATGGGAGCATGTTGGCACAATGTACAAGGGAAGCACAAGTATTCAACGCTCCAACTATGAAGTGGTGCAAGATGAAGCTGATGAGTTTGCTATGATCGAAGATGAAGATCCTCGTGAACTTTATCGAAGATTAACTATTCCTGCAGTGTCTCTTCGAGATCATGGCAGTAAGGATACGGATGACAATTGGATCAAGCGCAAGTTCCTCAAGGCCATGATGCCCTATCATAAGGCCATGTCCTCTATCATTCGTCAGAGACCGGACTTCCACACTTTATCCTCAAACGAAGTGTTGGATGAATTTGTTGCCATGAGGATCCTTGACGTAACCGCCGACAATGCGGTCCTAAGAGCTCAACGATCCAAGAAGCCAAATCTTGCTCTGAAGGCCAAGGCTTGTGTGGAAGAGGAGGAAGTGGAAGATGATGATGAGTGTTGCCCCGAGGACACCAAATATGCCTATCACGAGCACATGGCTCTTGCTTCAAGGCAATTCTGGGGCAAGAAGAACTCAAGGTCCAACTTTAACAGGAACAACTCCAGTGGGAACAAAGGGAAGCAACGAGTAAGGACATGTTTCAACTATGGAAATGTAAGCCACTTCGTTGTGGATTGCCCATATGAGAAGAGAGAAGACTTTGGAGGCAAGCTTATTCGGAAGGACAAGTCAAAGTCCTATCCCAACAAGAACAACTTCATCAAGAAGACTCCTCCGAAAGTGTTGGTGGCTCAAGAAGAATATGTGGAGGATGATGACAATGATGAAGACGATGAGGTGACCACTATGGCCACAATTGCAATTGCTACCACTCCGCACTCATCTCTCTTCAACTCACCAAACGAGAACATCACCGCCAAGTGTCTCATGGCCAAAGCCACCAACAAGGTAACCCCGAACATCAATACTACTATCTCTTCTAACCCCTCATTAACTAATTGTATTGATGAGGGTGAGGGTAGTAAGGAGGGAGAAAATGAATTTGATGTGTTCATAAAGAATCCCAAGGGCAAATCCAAGAAGCATGTTGTTGCTCTCTTGGAACAACTCGGTGAGGCCAATGACATTATCGAGGCTCACGAGGAAACCATTACTAAAATGGAAGGGCATAGTCGAGACTATGCCGATGAGATATCGGATCTCTCTAACGCCCTAGAGGAAGAGCGTGGTCTTCGTTTGACTCTTGAGGAGTCACACAACGATGATCATGCTAAATTAAAGAAAGATCTTGATCATGCGTTTGTTGTCTCTCGTGTCCTTAACTCTGAGAAGGCAAAACATGAGGTTGACCATGCTAAACTCAAAGAGGAGTTTGACATACTTGACAAGGCTCACAAGGCCTTGAAAGGAATGCATGCTACTCTCAAGGAGTCTCATGATCAACTCCAAGTTTCGCTAACCAAGGAAAAGGCTATCTTTCCTCGCATGGTTTTAATTGATAATGCAAATGCTACTAACCCATGTTGTGAGCATGTGCATCTTGTTGAAGAGAATGCCGAATTGAAGAAGCAACTTGAGAAAGGCCTTGTGACTTGCATACAAGGTGAGAAGAACCTCAACGCCCTTTTGAGCAATCAAAAGGAAGTTGTGGCAAAGGAAGGAATTGGGTTTGCTCCTAAGCCCAAGAAGAAGAAGAATGACAAGACAAAGCAACCACCCCCTCTCCGACAATCCTTTGTGAAAGAAGGAGAGGGCACGTCAGCCAAGAAGAAAAGTGGTGGTGTCAAGAAAAACCCCACCACACCTTCAAACATGGCCGGCGATTTTAATCCTTCATATGTTTTATGCCGTGCTAGTGATGGCCATGTGTTTGCTAAATTTGTTGGTTCTTCTTATGAGTACATTGAATGGTCCATTTGGGTTCCTAAGACCCTTGTCACTAACCTCAAAGGACCCATTACCAAATGGGTACCTAAATCCAAGCATTGATCTATTGTAGGGGTTTGCTTCCGGTGGGGGATCATGGTTGCTCGATAGCGGAGCAACAAATCATATGACCGGAAGCAAAGACTTGGTGGTGGACGTGCATCTCCGTTCATCTATGGCCACCAACGTCGAATGGGGTGATGCTTCATCTTCTAAGGTATTGGGACTTGGCAAGGTTGTTGTCTCTCATGATCTCACGATCGAGAAAGTCATGCTTGCTGAGTCCCTTGCATACAATTTACTTTCAGTTCGCCAACTCGCACTCATGGGCTTTGCTACATTCTTTGACATTGATTCTGTGGCCCTCTTGTGGAGCAAGACTCTTAAAGTAGCCTATGTTGGGCATGTCGAGAATGGTCTTTATGTGGTTAACTTCTCGAAGCAACCCACTAAGGTCGCGACATGCCTAATGGCTAAAGTTGATGTGGGATGGCTTTGGCATCGCCGTTTGGCCCACGTCAATATGAGATCTTTGCAAAGTCTTCTCAAGGGGGACCATGTCCGAGGACTAACAAATGTTAGCTTTGCCAAAGATCGTGCTTGCAGGGCGTGCATTGAAGGAAAATTACATGAGAAGGCTCACCCTCCCACGACTATCATCTATTCAAAGAGACCTCTAGAGCTCCTCCACATGGATCTCTTTGGGCCTCCCACTTTTGATAGTCTTGGGGGTAGGAAATATTGCTTGGTGATTGTGGATGATTACTCAAGATATACCTGGGTATACTTCTTCAAGAAGAAGAGTGAGACCCAACAAACCGTCATCAACTTTGCAAATGAAGCTCAACGACAACATGAAGCAAAGATTTTGATGATCAGAAGTGACAATGGCACCGAGTTCAAGAACTACACCTTGGATGAGTTTCTTGGTGATGAGGGGGTCAAACATCAATATGCCGCCCCGTATACCCCTCAGCAAAACAGTGTTGCGGAGAGAAAGAACCGAACCTTAATAGATGCTGCAAGAACCATGATGGCTGAATTCAACTCTCCATACAACTTTTGGGCCGAAGCCATCAACACCGCTTGCCATGCGTCAAATCGTCTCTATCTCCGCAAAGGCTTGAACAAAACTCCGTATGAGATTCTTACCGGTAACAAGCCCAATCTCAAGTACTTCCGGGTGTTCGGGTGTAAATGTTTCATTCTCAAGAAAGGTGTTCGCTTGTCTAAATTTGAATCTAGAGCTCATGAGGGCATATTTGTTGGTTATGCTACAAACTCTCATGCTTACCGTGTCCTCAACAAGTCCACTGGACTCATAGAGGAGACGAGTAACGTAGAGTTTGATGAAAATAACGGCTCCCAAGTGGAGCAAAGTGGTACTTGTGATGCAGGTGATGAAATTCCTCCTCAAGCCATAAGAAGAATGGGTGTTGGATATATCCTACCCGTTGAGGAACCCCTTGTGGCCGAAGGAGAAGGACAATGTTCCACTCAAGTGGAACCATCACCAACCCAAGACCCACACGCTTCCGAAGAACAAAGTGAAGGCCCTCAGCCTGATGAACAAGGACAAGTGCAAGATCAACCTCAAGTTGGTGAAGAACCACCAATTGATGGACAAGGCCAAGTTCAATCCCCCGAGCAAGATCAAGGTCAAGAGGAAGCTCAAGATCAAAATCTTGCTCATGATGACGCTCAAGATGATCAACTCAATACTCCTCAGTTATCACTTGAAGAGCAATTAGAGCGTCGTGCTGCAAAAGTTGCCTCCAGGCTTGCTTCCAACGAGCATCACATCGAGAACATTTTAGGAAGCATCAAAAGGGGGGTAAGCACTCGTAGACAATTAGCAAACTATTGTGCTCATCAAGCTTTTGTCTCCTTTGTTGAACCTAAGAAGGTCTATGAGGCGCTCGAGGACCCTGACTGGCTCAATGCCATGCATGAAGAACTCAATAACTTCGAGCGCAACAAAGTGTGGCGTCTGGTGCCAAGACCAAAGGAGAACCATAATGTCATTGGAACCAAATGGATCTTTAAGAACAAACAAGATGCCCATGGTATTGTCATCCGCAACAAGGCACGTCTGGTGGCTCAAGGCTACTCCCAAGTCGAGGGCATCGACTACAGTGAAACCTTTGCCCCCGTTGCTCGTCTTGAATCAATTCGTTTGTTGCTTGCCTATGCTTCCCATCATAACTTTAAGTTGCAACAAATGGATGTGAAAAGTGCATTTCTTAATGGTCCCATTAATGAGTTGGTGTATGTTAAACAACCGCCGGGGTTTGTGGATCCTAAGTTCCCCAATCATGTGCATCTACTTGATAAGGCACTCTAAGGCCTTAAACAAGCCCCACGAGCGTGGTATGAGCACCTTACCGAGTTGTTACAAGATCGTGGGTTTGAAATTGGGAAAATCGACCCCACTCTTTTTACTAAGAATGTCAAAGGGGTGTTGTTTGTATGCCAACTATATGTTGATGATATTATCTTTGGTTCTCCTAACAAAGCTTTCAATGATGAGTTCGCCGCACTCATGACCACACATTTTGAGATGTCCATGATGGGAGAGTTGAAGTACTTCCTTGGATTTGAGATCAAACAACGAAGAGAAGGCATCTTCATCAAACAATCCAAGTATACTCAAGACATGCTCAAGAGGTTCAACCTTAGTGATGTCAAGCCGGCTACTACTCCAATGCCAACCAAATGCCAACTTGACATTGATCCCAATGGTAAAGCGGTGGATCAAAAGGTATATCGCTCTATGATCGGATCCTTGCTTTACCTTTGTGCATCTAGACCGGATATTATGTTGAGTGTGGGAATTTATGCACGGTTTCAAGCCTCACCTAAGCAAAGTCACTTTGTGGCTGTCAAGCGAATCTTTCGATATTTGGCTCATACCCCAAACTTTGGCTTATGGTACCCAAGAGGAGCAAATTTCAACCTTGTTGATTTCTCTGATTCTGACTGGGCAGGAGACAAAGTGGATTGGAAGTCCACCTCGGGAGGGTGCCAATTTCTTGGTTGCTCTCTTGTTAGTTGGTCTTCCAAAAAGCAAAGTTGTGTGTCTCTCTCTTCCACCGAAGCAGAATATGTGGCAGCTGGCAGTTGCTGTGCTCAACTCTTATGGATGAGGCAAACTTTAAAGGATTACGGTGTCACTTGTGACAAAGTGCCTCTTTGGTGTGACAATGAAAGTGCCATCAAGATTTCTCTCAACCCGGTGCTACACTTCAAGACGAAGCATATTGAGATTCGGTATCACTTCATCAGGGATCACATACGGCAAGGAGAAATCGTGCTTCACTACGTCAACACTCATGACAACCTTGCAGATATCTTCACGAAGCCTCTGGATGAAGCAAGATTTCGCGAGTTAAGGCATGAGCTAAATATCATTGATTTGAGCAATGTGGTTTGAATCTATGCACACACTCCTCACACTCGACATAGCTATCTTGTCTAGATGTAGGCATGGATTTAGGGGGAGTATTGTTCTCTCAATGAACTATTCCTCCCCCCATTATGCATAAACTAACCAAAACTTTTTCATTTGCCATACATAGTTGGCTTAAATGCTTCAAGTCGAGCTTTGATCATGGGCCCAAGGATAATTCTTCGCGGTGCCATATCTATAAAACTCAAACATAGGTGGCCTCGGCCACCGCCCTCTTGTGAGTAATTTGTGTTTCATGTTTTGCTTGTGCTCGTGGTGTTTTTACTCTCTCATGCTTAAAGCCTCTTGCCTCTTGTGTACATTTTCTTGGGGAAGCGGTACTACCGTGACTGGTTACGGTACTACCACGGAGGACATGCGGTACTACCGTACCTCCAGCACGGCAGTAATTTTTTACTGCCGCTGGTAGGGCGGTACTACCGCCCGGCGAGCGGTACTACCGCGCAAGCGGTACTACTACAATGACCGCGGTACTACCGCACATATCAGAACGTGTGGGGGTTATAAGCAGGCAGGGGCAGTTCCATCTTCCCCATACCCATTCACTCCTAACCCCCACGTCGTCCTTGTCTCTCTCTCTCTCTCAAGAACGCCGCCGGAGGACCTCGCCGGATCTCCTCCCTCGGCCACTCTTCTCGCTTTCCGACCGGTGGGATAGTTCCCCACCACGTCCTCTTGCCATGGATGCAGGTTTTCCCCCTTTTCCCCTCTTCTTATTGCCTTGCCTGAGTTTTTAGGGTTAGGGGAGATGCTTAGTGTTTTTTGTGTTCTTCGTGATCTTATCCATGGATGCTTAGGTTGTGGAAGAGTGTTTGTGCACTAGAAATATGCTTAGAGCTGTTGCTACGAAGTTACTATGATCAGCCGTAGTACCGTGTGTCGATCTCGTTGGTAGATTCTAGATCTGTTCTTCTCAGATCTGTTTCGTGCGGTACTACCGCTGGAGAACCACGGTACTACCGCACGATGTAATCCAGATCTGATCTGACCTGAGCGGTACTACCGCTGTCCTCAGCTGTACTACCGCTCGGGCGGAAGTAAAAATTGTAGTACTGCGTGCCGAGCGGTACTATCGCGAGCCAATGCGGTACTAACGCTCCGCATGCAGCACTAAGTTTTTAGTTCCGCCCCCTCGGGCGGAAGTAAACTTTTAGTACTGCTTACCGAGCGGTACTACCGCGACCCAATGCGGTACTACCGCTCTGCATGCAGCACTAAGTTTTTAGTTCCGCCCCCTCGGGCGGAAGTAAACTTTTAGTACTGCTTGCCGAGCGATACTACCGCGACCCAATGCGGTACTACCGCTCCGCATGCAGTACTAATATTTTAGTTCTGCCTCTTCGGGTGGAATTAAATTTTTACTACCGCAGCGTATGCGGTACTACCGCATGTGACATGCGGTACTACCGCTTACCCTGCGGTAGTAATTTTTTACTTCCGCAAGGGTCAGCAGTACTACCGCTTGGATCATACTTTCTTCGTAGCATGTTTTCTTTTCTATTTCCCCTGGTTTCTTGTGTCTTTCGAGGCTTTGGCATTGATTCTTCTTGTATTTGTGTTGTTGTGGTCTTGTGTTTGTGTTTTTAGGTGGTGGCTCCGGTTTTGAGGGTCGTCGTACCAACCCAGTCCGTGACACCGGTTCCAAGTGCCTGCGTACCCCAAGTGATGTGCCAGAGGGCTCCACTCCCCAGCGCCGGTACAAGACTTCAGCCAACAAACGTAAGGAATCCTCCATGTCTATGGAGGAGATGCCTGCCGGTGAGTTCATGTCTCGAAGGAAGATCAACCCGTATGGAGAACCCCGTGAGCACTTTCCTAGCGATGATATCTTCTGGACCAAGCAACAATTTCGCATCTATCATGAGGTGCTCAAGACCAAGGCCAATCTTTATGTGGATGCTCACTGGGTGGATGTGGAGCATATGAGGAAGGATAAGAACCGGGCATACTTTGCAGAAGCCCTTGATTTGATCGAGCAGCTGGGTCTGGAGCACATCATGACATTCCAGAACGACTTTGACCCTGAGCTAATTGCGCAGTTCTATGCCTCGGTCAACTTTCAGGCCAAGGAGGATCGCCCCATGACTTGGATGACCCATGGTCACAAGATGACCTCTACTTGGAAAGAGTTCATGGATCTTCTTCAGCTTCCTGATGAGGGTCTCCATAACCCAATTGGTTTTCGGCCTCACGCCAATCCTGAATCAGCAAACAAGGACAGACTGCTTCCATTTTATGAGGAGAAGACCCTTGCTAGTGGCAAAACAACCTGGGTGCTGAACCCCTTCTTGGACATCATGTATCGGATCTTTCGCAACACTCTGTTCCCTCGTGTTGGCGATAAGGACAAGGTCCATGCCTATCTGGTTGATATGCTTCTAATGTGTCAAGAGGCTCGCTCCGCCCAGGCTGCACCGCTTGACATTTCCCACATCATGTGGAATGAGCTCCGGTTTGCCATCTACTCTCGCAAGGTACCCATCTATGGTCCATACTTATTTCTGCTCATCTCCAAAACTTGGGAGAAGTTGTATCCAGAGGAGGAGTTCGAGGCCGACTGCTACCGCCATGATCCTATCCGGCTTCGCGTCAAGACTCGTTGGGCCAACACCACTACACGTGCTCAGGCTGCTGCTTCCCAGATGGGCATTGAGGATGAGCCTGTGGAGGAGACTGCTGATGTCCGCTCTGGCAGATTTGCCCCCTCTTCTTCCTCTGAAGTGGAGAAGCCTTCTTGGGCTAAGAAGCTACATCAGAAGATGAATGCCCTCTTCTGCATGCAGGCTCAGGGGCAATACCGTGCTCATGTGTCTGACAAGAAAACACGTCAGCGGGACAAGAAGATTCTGGCTTTGTATGGAGAGGAGGTTTCCAATGGATCCGAGGACAACATCACTCCTAAGGCTACCTGGATGGCTCGCCAGGGGTACAAGTGGTCAGAATCTGATGAGGAGCATCAGCCAGAGCAGCAGGGATCTGATGATGAGTATCAGGAGGAGCAGCAGCAGGGGTTTGATGACGAGTATGACGACTGAGCTTCTCCCGGGCTGCCACCCATCTTCGTGTCCTCTTTTCCCCTTTGTGGTGTCTCGATGACAAAGGGGGAGAGTGATTTGCCGTCTTGTGTCTTGTGTGTCTTGTTCGTGTTTTTTCGTTGAACTTGGTTTATTTTGCGTGTTTCTGTGAGACTATCATATGGTGTAAGACATATGCCCCGTTATCGTTAAACTGATTATCTTTATGTCTTTAATGTTTATCCTGTGCAGTTAGTGTCATATAGAGTATCTCGTGTGTAGATTATAGGGGAGCACTATACCTAGTATGTGTGCTGTGCAGTCCAAAGCACAATCGTGTGAAGGCACACATCCAGGGGGAGCTCACCTATACTCTAGGGCTTGTATTGCATACTCTATTATTTCTTCTCTGTGCAAATCTCGTGTTGTCATCAATACACCAAAAAGGGGGAGATTGTAAGGGCATATTTCTCCCTAAGTAGTTTCGGTGATTGATGACAATGCTTTTGCGGACTGATCATGTGCTCTAAGCTCATACAGGTATATCTCCCTTATGGCACAAGACGATTGCTTGCCCCTCGGATTCTATGAAGGACGGTGTTTTCTTTTTGCTCCCTGTCGGTGGCTTTGAGTAATAGGAAAGCCGTACTATTAAGAGGGGGTCCGCGTCGGAAAGGTTTGGGTAGAATCAACACGTACACATCCTTCTCCCACACCACCTTTCCTTGCTTCTCTGGAGGTCCAACCGGTTATCTTTCGTTGTTGCAAATCTGTGGCTTCTGTACTGATCAACTGCCTAGCAAGCGGTAGTACCGCTCAACCAAGCGGTAGTACCGCGCAGTTACACGGTAGTACCGTCTGCCGACACGGTAGTACCACTCCCGCGGTAGTACCGCGTCCCCAGAGCGGTAGTACCGTGTATCTGGCCCAGGCGCTGAGTCCAAGTACAGAAGTGGATGCGGAAGTAATTTTTTACTTCCGCATACAACGCGGTAGTACCGCTTAGCTTAAGCGGTAGTACCGTGTCGCGTTTTGCTACTACCGTTTTCCCTTGCGGATGTAGCCACGGATGTAATTTATTTCATCCGTGGTTGTCAATCATGTCGCAATCTTTTGCCTATGCGGTAGTACCGCTTCCCAAGCGGTAGTACCGCTCAGCCAGCGGTAGTACCGCAACTCATGCGCGGTACTACCGCTCTCTGCGGGCTGAAACCTCCAATAACGGTTGGATTTGTCCCCCCACTATATATAGGGGGTCTTCTTCTCCAACAAGACTTACCTCTTCCCCCACTACTCCATTGTTGCTCCAAAAGCTCCATTTCCGCCCGATCTCTCTCCCTAGCCAATCAAACTTGTTGATTTGCTCGGGATTGCTTGAGGAGGCATCGATTTACACTTCCACCAAGAGATATTTGATTCTCCCCACTAATCCCTTGCGGATCTTGTTACTCTTGGGTGTTTGAGCACCCTAGACGGTTGAGGTCACCTCGAAGCCATATTCCATTGTGGTGAAGCTTCGTGGTTTGTTGGGAGCCTCCAAGTTGTGGAGATTGCCCCAACCTTGTTTGTAAAGGTTCAGTTGCCGCCTTCAAGGGCACCACTAGTGGAATCACGGCACCTTGCATCGTGTGAGGGCGTGAGGAGAATACAGTGGCCCTAGTGGCTTCTTGGGGAGCATTGTGCCTCCACACCGCTCCAACGGAGACGTACTTCCCCTCAAAGGGAAGGAACTTCGGAAACACATCCTCGTCTCCTCCGGTTCCACTTGTGGTTATTTCTTACCTTTACTTTTGCATGCTTTACTTGTTTAACTCCTATAGCATGCATGTGTAGTTGTTGTGCATCTTTATCTTAGTTGTCATCCTAGTAGAATATCTAGACAACTTATTTCGTCGCTTAATTTTAAGTGGTTAAGAAAAGCTAAAAATTGTTAGTTGCCTATTCACCCCCCTCTAGTCAACCATATCGATCCTTTCAGAAGGGATGATGCAGCACAACAGCAGTAGGTATTTCCATAAGATGTGAAACCAAGGTTATTGAACCAGTAGGAGAACCAAGCAACACAACGTAAACAACACCTGCACACAAATAACAACACCTCGCAACCCGACATGTTAAAGGGGTTGTGAATCCCTTTCGGGTAACGAACGTGAGAGGGAAAAAAAATATTGATAGATTGGTTGATAAATAAGATAAATTGCAGCAAGGTATTTTTGGGTTTTTGGTTTAGTAGATCTGAAAATAAAAGCAAAGGCAAATCGATCGCAAAGGAAAATATATGAGAAACAAGACCCGGGGGCCATAGGTTTCACTAGTGCCTTCTCTCGAGAAAAATAACAAACGGTGGGTAAAAAAATTACTATTAGGCAATTGATAGAACCTCGAATCATTATGACGATATCCAGGCAATGATCAATACATAGGCATCACGTCCAAGATTAGTAGACCAACTCCTGTCTGCATCTACTACTATTACTCCACACATCAACCGCTATACATCATGCATCTAGTGTATTAAGTTCATGGAAAAATGGAGTAATGCATTAAGAACGATGAGAGTATGTAGACAAGATCTGTTTATATATGGCATTAGATATGGATCTCGTTGTTTTATCCTTAGTGGCAATGATACATATGTGTCGGTTCCCTTTCTGTCACTGGGATCAAGCACCGTCAGATCGAACCCACTACCTGGCACCTCTTCCCATTGCAAGATAAATAGATGAATTTCGCCAAACAAAAACCAAATATCGGAGAAAAAATACGTGGCTATAAGGGATCATGCATATAAGAGATTAAAGAAACTCAAATAACTTTCATGGATATAAAAAGATATATCTGATCATAAACTCAAAGTTCATCGGATCCCAACAAACACACCGCAAAAAGAGTTACATCATACGGATCTCCAAGAGACCATTGTATTGATAATCAAAAGAGAGAGAGAGGAAGCCATCTATCTACTAACTACGAACACGTAGGTCTACAAAGAACTACTCACGCATCATCGGAGAGGCACCAATGGAAGTGGTGAACCCCTCCATGATTGTGTCTAGATTAGATCTGGTGTTTATAGACTCTGTGGCGGGTGGATGAATATTTCATGGATTCCCCTAGGGTTTCTGGAATATTGGGATATTTATTGAGCAAAGAGGCAGTCCGGGGGGCACCCGAGGTGGGCACAACCCATCAGGGCGCGCTTGGGCCTCCTAGCGCGCCCTGGCAGGTTGTCCCCTCCTTGGGACTCCCCCAGGTGCCACCAGGGCCCATAGTATTTCTTCTGGCCCAGAAAAAATCTCCAAAAAGTTCCGTGGTCTTTGGGCTCCGTTTGATATTGATTTCCTGCGATGTAAAAAACATGCAGAAAACAGCAACTGGCACTTGGCACTTTGTCAATAGGTTAGTACCAAAAAATGATATAAAATGGTTGTAAAACATCCAAGAATGATAATATAAGAGCATGAAACAATCAAAAATTATAGATATGTTGGAGACGTATCATGCATGTGAAAGTTAACTAAATTCGTGAGCATTTCGTAGCATTGTTTGAATGTTGGTCAAACTCACTCGCTCCGCCGCCACCACCTTATCCTTCTCTTCCACCCGAGCATGAGGCAGATCAAGATGGTGATCTGCTGCTTCCACATAGTTAGTAACATTGACGTTTGCAGTTTCACCATGATGAACCCACCTAGTATATGTGATCGACATCCCATACAAGTGTAGATGATTTTGCACAGTTGGTTGGGGTCTTGAAACATAATTCATACAAGTGCTACACGGGTAGAGCACATCTGATTTCGGACCATCGTACTCAGCTGCGATAAAGTTCATGAAGTGTTCAACCACCTCGACATATGCAAGGGAGAATCTTTGAGCAAAAGTTATCCAAGTCCTGTCCATTTGTTAGACATACAAATTAGTACTTCTACTAGATATCACAGGAAAAGCATGTATGTTTTTTATAAAGTCCTGGAAAAAATACCTAGGTCGATGCCTAAAGCTGTGGCGAGATATTTGGACAAGCAAACCTAAGTAACAAAATATATGTAAAGCAAATTGAGCAAACATATTGAGTGCTAAATTATGGCAGGCTATTTCAGCAATCAATGAGGCCGAGCACATAGCCATCGAAGGCCATCTCTGCAACAAAAATTGAGTATAAAACGGTGTCGAGATATTTCACCTAATAGATTGGCTACTAGACCATGGCAATCCACTTCATAATACATGGTCCTAATATATGGCAGGATATTTTAGCAACTAATCAGGCATGGCATGCCATCTCAGCAAAGCAGATTGAGTGCAGAACAGGGCAAGGAAGCTTCTTAATGAGAGCATATGACTGTAAACTATTTTGGCAAGCAGTGAGATTAACATCCTTTATTAGCTAACATTTAGCGCTACTCCGACATGCACGGGGCCTCAGTATAGATTGCATGTTCCGTGGGAGAAGCTGACCACCGTGTGACTCCACAAGAATGTCACCAGCGGTGGCGGCGCGGCTGGAGGACAACAGTCTACGAGAGCGTACTATGGGAGCGAGAGGATCACCATGCGTCCCCTAGATGAACCGTGGTGCCGACGTATCTACGCGGTGGGGAGGGTAGCTTTGGCGGAGCGAATGGGGTGGAGGGGGCCCGGGAGAGGGGGGTTTGGGGAATATTATTGGCTAGTTAGCCGAAGGGCAGTTGAATGTGGGATTTGGGTGGAATTTTTGCGCGGTGGGCGGGGTAGTTTGGCGCATGGTTGGTTTCTCCAAATGCGGTCCCACATGTCAGTGAAGAGGCTAGCCAAAGCGTGATCCGTTAGGGTGAGACGTGTGGAGGACCGACCGTGTGAGGGGTGCAATGCAACCGCGACAGGCATGCGTTGAGTGTACCGCCTTTTCCTTTTATACTGCTTCACGCGATCCATCGATACAAAAAAAATGAGACCCTCGTTGGCATTTTTATATATAGGAGAAACTCTGCTCGCACCGCGAGTCAGAGTCGAGGCTCGAACCCGGGCGGGCTGGCTGCAACTCCAGCAGCACGACCAATGGGTCGGCGACCCGTTCTCTGATCCGTCGATACTAATCCCGACTAAAATGTTGCATCTGGGTCTTTTCCCCTGCGATATGCTGGGAGTTTGGCTTAGTTGGTTTGATTGGTAGAGCGAGAGGATGATGTGAAATGCCTGAATGTGTAGTGCACGTACTAGTGAAGGCCTAACAGAAAATTGTGTAGTATGTAAACCCTATGTTTTTATTTACTTCGCATATTAGCTTTGTCTCGGGTCAAACCTTCTAAACTTAGACCAAGTTTATACATACAAAAAAATGGCAACAACAATACAAAGTAAATAAGATTAGAATCATAATTTAATATATTTTCATACAATATATGCCAGACGAGATTAATGCAAACACGGAAGATTTTCATTACATTTCAAACATTTTGGACAAAAAAAAAGAAACCCTATCCTAAACCTATACTACGAAGGCGACCGACGTCCACTTTTGTTGGTACT
Organism: Secale cereale; assembly: GCA_902687465.1. Lineage (NCBI taxonomy): Eukaryota > Viridiplantae > Streptophyta > Magnoliopsida > Poales > Poaceae > Secale > Secale cereale. The sequence continues at coordinate 383,770,478 of LR738712.1, forward strand.
TCCGCATCGGTGAGGACACATCCATCTGTTGTCTCCATGAACGGCAGCAGGGTTCAAGACCCTTGAAGTGAAGGTGCGGTCTTCGACGAGAAAGAGTAGAACACGAGAGATGGACCGGCCAACTTGGCACACCATGGCCATGCATTGCCGCCTCCTATGCTCTACTCTTCCTTGGAGGAGTCCCCGACCTCAATGGTGCCGATGGACGTGAGGTCAATGATGATGGACATGGATGGTCCATCCCTGTTCACCTGCCACATGGACCACCGAACGTTGGACAGTGGAACGTAGGATGTATGGCTAGCGGTGCTCTCCTCGTCGGCCACCAGCACGGCCACCGCATGTGCGGCTGCGTCTGTGTTTGTGAGTGGCCAGTTTAGCAAGGGCGGCGACCTCGAGCTTTATCCCCGAAGAAAAGCTATCCCATAGAACATGCCCGCTAGCGGTCATGGTGGATGTGGTGCCAGGGAGGAGGATGCACTCTGGTGTGGACTTTAGCTGGGTGTTGCCTCTTTAAGTAGCGCATTCCCGTGAGGCCAAGTGTCCGGGTGTATTATCAATGAGTCGCCGGAGTTGGTTCCTCGGGTGGCGAGCCGGCTTAATTGACGGCATACGGACGTGCGGTATGAATGCGGGCAGCTGGCACTTGTACGAACGCATGCGCGTGAGGGACGAGGGTTGTTTTTGGGGCTAGGGTAGTCAGCTGTGGGCATGGCAAACGTTGGAGATGCCCTTTCTAACATGTGATCCCACATGTCATTGAAAGAGCAAGACGACCCGCGTTCCCTTGGGTCACAGAATGCCAGACCGACCATCTCGTGGTGCGACTTCAACGTGGCACGGGTGCTGTCAGTGTACCGCCTTTTCATTTCGAACTTGTAAACCAAACACTTGTACTAGAGCGTAACACCAAAAGCATATAGTACTACTAACTCCGTCCTGGTTTATTGGTACTCCTATGAAGTTGGCACCTCACCTCTAGCCAGCCAAGTACTAGCCCACATGTACTATAGTTATTCATACTACTACCTATGTTCTCCTTTATTGGTCCCCTTCGTATTTAGTAACAAAATGTTAATGCATGTAACCAAAAGTAATATCATTAGAAACTATGTTCAAATACGAATCCAACAATGTAATTTTCGGTGACATGCAATAATATTTTCTTATTTAAATATATACTCAAAGTTTTGCACAAAATTCTAAGGGGACCAATAAATGAGGACATGGTAGTTACTTAGGTCAGTTGTGTGAGCCATCCAAATATAATCACGTGGCTTTGCTTCTTTCTCATTCCTCTCCAACCCCTCTTCTCCATCGATCATGCCGCCCTCCAGTCGACTCCATCCTCCTGTGTGTCCCATCAAATATTCTGACGTGTGTCATTCACATGTGGGCCTAGCTAGACCCTGCCTGTATCTACAATGTTGTAATTTGTTCAGCATGAATACAAACAAATGGTTCATTTACAGTTTTGCGTTGCCACCACTACGTGTCACTTCCCATCTTAGTTTTGACATCCCATCTAGTTCATGACTCGACACATCTTGACTAGATCGATAGATGTTGAGAGATTGAGCGCGTGTCGTGCAGGGAGATAAAGGTTTGGTGTGCTCCTATGATAGAAATGATCATGTGGGGTGGAGAAAGAGGGGAGGTGTTTCTTTGTGGGTGCGTCGGTCGTGTTCCATCTAGCTATGGATCGGTTGAAAGAGTACTAGGGTGGGTCTGGAGATCGACTGATCTAGAGGGGGTGGAGAGAAAGATGAATGTATGCTTAAAAGAAGATGGATGAAAGGCTTGGTTACAATTAATGCATGGTAGAGTGACCTAGGCGTGTGTCTAAGAGCGACTTGATGATTGAGAGACAATCCTTATACCACGAAGATCGATTTATGTGTGACATGCACAAAGAGGAACATAGGTGGTGTGTGTGTGTGTGTGTGTGTG